>CAMTDV010001634.1:7074629-8274629 GCA_947069175.1 Scalesia atractyloides
CATGGACTGGCTCAGCCAAAATCATGCTGAAGTGGTATGCCGCGAAAAGTTCATTCGCATTCCTCTTGCAGCCGGTCAAACCCTACGAATCTTTGGAGAAACCCCTTCGAAAGGACTCAAACTGATGTCCTGTCTTCAAGCCCGAAAATATCTCCGCAAGAATTATGTAGCATTTCTAACTCACGTTGTCAAGAAGGGAAACAAAGAGAAGAAACTCGAAGATATACCCGTAGTGAAAGAATTCCCGCAAGTCTTTCCCGACGACATCTCAGGACTTCCTCCCAAGAGAGAAGTCGAATTCCGCATTGATCTTATACCTGGCGCTACACCCATCGCGAAATCTCCTTATAGGTTAGCCCCATCCGAAATGCAAGAGCTGGCCAGTCAATTACAAGAACTGACCGACAAAGGATTCATACGTCCTAGCTCAACGCCTTAGGGTGCACCTTGCTGTTTGTAAAGAAGAAAGATGGAACGTTTCGCATGTGTATCGATTACAGAGAACTCAACAAATTAACGGTCAAGAACCGCTATCCATTACCTCGCATCGATGATCTTCTAGACCAACTCCAGGGTGCCACTTGTTTTTCAAAGATCGACCTTCGTTCTGGCTATCATCAACTCAGAGTACATGAAGAAGACGTCCCAAAGACCGCCTTCCGAACTCGTTATGGTCACTATGAATTCATGGTCATGCCATTTGGTCTAACCAACGCTCCAGCCGTCTTCATGGATCTAATGAACAGAGTTTTCAAACCCTATCTCGATCGCTTTGTTATAGTCTTCATCGACGATATTCTCATTTACTCAAAGTCTAAGACTGATCATGAACGACACCTTCGACTCATCCTCACGCTCTTAAGAACCGAAAAGCTCTACGCTAAGTTCTCCAAATGCGAATTCTGGTTAAAAGAAGTGCAATTCCTTAGACATGTCGTCAATGACAAGGGAATACATGTCGACCCCTCAAAGATCAAAGCAGTGCAAGAATGGCAAGCGCCACGTACACCAACCGAAGTAAGATCTTTTCTTGGTTTGGCTGGTTACTATCGCCGTTTCATATCAAATTTCTCTCGTATCGCTGTACCACTCACGGCTTTGACACATAAAGGAAAACCCTTCATATGGGGACCTAAACATCATCATAGGCCGTCGTTCCCCATTACCTATGAGCGCGAACGAGACGTTGCCAACATATACATTGTCATTTATATCATATACTCATGCAAGTTGTTTGTGATTGTTTGTTTACATTCGTTTGTTCATGTATGATTATTGCACAATTTTCCATAATATTTACAATAAGGAACCAATAACAAATGTTTTTAACAAGGTTCACTCGCCAACTTTTGTTGACCCAAAATTCCCCATTTTTACACATGATACAGGTGATCAAGTTGAAGCAAGAAACATATAGGGAGGCCTAGAAGAATAAACCAGTTTAGATTTTGGATTGTTTTTGTTAATTTTTCCTTTCCTTGTATTGTATGAATTTGACTTGGAACTTTGAGATGTAATTTGAATTTAATAAATATGAAACATATTAGTAAACATCATGAGCTTTGGTGATAACCCAATTATGCCCCGACTCTTATTCCGCTGCGAGTCGGGGTGTGACAAAACATGAGTTAATTCACATCGGGAAATCGTTTTTGTAAATATTTTTCTTGAGAAAATCCAAAAAGATGTTATTTAAAAATTCAAATTTAGTTTTTGCATTTTAGGGGAAGTAAATTCAAATCAGAAAAATACAAAAACAAGAGAAAAACGAAAATGAGTTTCCTGGCGAGAAAAAGAGAAAATGATAGTGAATCAGTGGTCTGTTAAAACATCTTTGAACTTAAAACGAAAAATGATAGGTAGCTCTAATAATGATGTATCGGTAGGCTCACAATCATTTTAAGTGTGCAGGGCGATATAATCATAATCGACTGAAAACCGTGTGGGAACCGCTCATTGGCATATGGTCTTGGTACCGAAATTTCGTTTGATAGATTGTCGAGGTTCAGAGATACGTGGTCTTTATGCTGTTTATCATATGGGTATCATGGTTGTTTCTTTTACCGAAAAATAACGGGGACGTAAGTCAAGAGCTTCCAAGATACCATACATACGTGTACATACGATACATACATGTATATAATACATGTTGCATATGACCATCAATAAGTGATAAAAATATCACAGTCACCCCTAAATAAGTGATTTTAAATCACATCTATCATCCGAGAGTCAAGTTCGTCTCTTTGTCGGTACGATGGTACTAACCTGTTCACGGACTTGCTCTCGTGCCCTGCATGCATTGAATATCAAGTTCCTCATTAATAAGTGATTTTATCACATAGGGCTTGTATTCATCCTCAAATAAGTGAGTATCTCACATCATATACGTCAAAACAGATGATAAATGGTATACTCACCAGTAAGATGAACTCTTGTGCATACCTTGTTACGGGAATGTGTCATGAATGGATGAACACCGGTCGGTAAGTACAAATCATACATAAATCGTATCCCCTAACCGCGAGTACATCTGATAAGTTGAGCTTATGTGGACAACAATACCGATAATTATTATAGGATACTTATCTAAATGCTTTTTAATCGAACAACAAGTGTGTTTTGGCATGACTGTACACTGATATGATTCTCTTACCCTTGAAACTCCCAAAAAGAATGTATGTAAATATTTATTAATTGTTTTATGTCTTTACATTTGAAAAATGAAAAATACCAAAAAGATTTTAGGTGAGTTTTAATATAAATCTTGTAAAAGCCAAATAGATTTTGCTTCTAATTTATTTTTGATTGACCGATGTTGGAACTCGAGTCTATCCTATCTAAAATCCCGATTGTAAGCCATTAAACAATCGCATCCTCCTAAATGGTCGAAGTTGACAAGTTTTGAAAGTTAAAGGAATAAAACTTAACAATTTTAAGACTTTCAAAGTGTTGTGAGCTGGTAATTGAATGAGAGTTAGTGTGATGTGTGTCTTTTGTTAATTCTGTTTAAAATCAATGCTTCGTGAAGTTTCAAATGAAAATTCTCTAAGGATGATTAAATCCCGAGCATGTGTTCTCATTATGCGTTTAGCTTTGTTATGTGTGCAGATGTGGCATCCAAGCAAGCTAAAGGCAAAAATAACGTGTTTGAAGGAAAGTTATGGGAGTGAAGACACAACATGAATGCAAGCCATGGATCAAGAAGACCAATTCGTAGCTGACCACTCATCAACACCACAAGGATCTAAAGATTTGAATATCAGCGTCTCACAAGCTACATTCAAGGGGAGTTTGCTGATGCACCTCTTGACCGTGACAAGTGAAGACATCTGAAGATCCGACAGTGTGAAGAACAAACCATCACGAGCAGCATCCAAGGGGGAGTTTGTTGATGCATATTTGTGTGGATGCGGCTCGGTTTGGTTCGGCTTGTTCCGGCTCGGCCAGTTCGGTTCGAGACCGAAGTCAACAGCGTTCCTCCGTCGTACGACCCGTCATTCGCGATACGAGATCGAAGAAAACGCAAGCTGACATCACCATGACATCATCATGATGATGTCACCTGATAATGTCACATGATGATGCAGCTTAAAAAGAAAGTTATTGTTGTTTCCATTTGATCCCACGAAGAATGTCATGTATGTAGTGACGAAGAACCACTTTATTATTCTATATTGTTCGTAGGTATATGTTAACGAAGAACATTCTTCGTAGAACTTAAGGTTGTTTGTGGGACAGTAGGTTTATTCGTGGGTTAGCTGGGTCATGGCCTATAAATACCCACACATGTTACTTGGGTTCTGTAAGAGTGCAGGGTGAGAGATAAGCAGTTTGGTTCAAGAGTTTATGTACTGGGTCTCTCTAAAATCAATTTAGTGAATCTTTCAAGTTATATCTTTTGTTATATTTGTCACACCCCGACCCGCAGCGGAATAAGAGTCGGGGCATAATTGGGTTATCACCAAAGCTCATGATATTTACTAATATGTTTCATATTTATTTAAGTCAAAATTACATCCTCAATAATCCAAACATGTTCATACAAATACAAAGAAAAATAATCAACTAAACAATCCAAGCTCTAAACCAGTTTATTCTTCTAAGCAAATCCTATGTGTTTCTTGATGCAGCTGGATCACCTGTATCATGTGTAAAAAATGGGGGTTTTTGGGTCAACATAAGTTGGCGAGTGAACCTTGTTAGATAAACATTTATTATTGATTTCTTGTTATCTTTATCAAGGAAAAATTGTGCAATAGTCATATATGAGCAAATGTAAATAATCATACAATAACAGTAACAATAACAACCACAAACAATAACATACAATAACATACAATAACAACCACAAACAATAACATATCAACTTGCATGAATATATAACATGAATGAAACTGTATATGTTGGCAACGTCACGTTCACGCTCATAATGTAATGGGGAACGGACGGCCTATGATGAATGTCTGTGCGATCAAGGCTCAATCAAACGGAGCTGATCGTATGTTGGCAACGCCCGGTTCATGCTCATAATGTAATGGGGAACAGCTCAACGCTCATAATGTAATGGGGAGCGGCGGCCTATGATAATGCATGTACTGAAAATGATAAATTAAATCTAAACAATAACCACACAAACAGTCGATACAAGCTGAATACATATTTGTTCATGGATATGATGTATGCACAATGATTTAAATATAATAAATGGTAAGACACATGATACACCCCAAAAATGTGATTAAACGGGGAATTTGTAGAGATTCACTCACATTGGGTGCGTTCGGTTGAAGATGATGAAATGCGCACGAGTTTGGAGGATTGATCGACGAGACTTAACTAACCTAAATAATAACGGGAAGTATGGTAAATGAATGGATTTTATTAATAATTTTAATAAGATTTTTATATATATTTTTGTGAGTTTAAGGCTATTTTCTATCTTTAAAAACATTATTTTTAAGTATTTTTAATTGATTTTTAAATTAAAAATATATAAAAAAATGTTGACTTTTGCGTTGACCATTGACCTTTTGACCGCTGACTGTTTGACTGTTGACTGTTTGACCGGTTCAATCGTGTGTATGTACGCGCTGGGTGAGGCTCGAACCCGAGACCTCCCGTACGCGTGCACGCAGCTCTACCAACTGAGCTACGTATCTAACCCGAAATAATTCTGTTTTTAATTATATTTATATACTGTTTTAGTTTATTCAATATTCTTTTATTTTCAAAAAGGTTTTAATCATCGAACCGGAGTGTGCAACAGGTCTCGAACCCGGGACCTGTGGGTTAGTGTTGCACACAGTCCACTGCTGGACTGTGTGTCTAACCTGGTTAATATACCGATTTTTATTTTACTTAACATCTTCCGTGAGTTAACCCGGTTCAGTTAGAAAAATAAAACATCTTTATTACAGAGCATACGTGTGTGTCAAGAATCGAACTCGCGGCGTGTGATATATGTGCGCACACAGTCCACCGCTGGACTGTGTGTCTAATCCGAGATAATATCCAATTTATATAAAACTTATAAACAACCTAACTTCATCTTCTTCGTTACAAAATCGCAGACTACGATTACTCTACTGTTTCTTGTTTAATTCGATTGACAAACATTCAAATAACTAAAATGAAATGGCAGAGAAGCTTTTGGAAGTAAACATACCGGAGAAACGATCTATCTCAGAATTCCGGCGAAGTTGTCGGCTCTGTTTTTATGGATTTCGTCTGAGCGGACAGATTAAAGAATTTGATTAGCTAAATGCGGAATTGAAGCACTAAACAAGAATTACCAGAAGGTTTAAAAGGCTATACCGTTTCACAGCGAGAAATGGGAACTTTCAGAAGTTTTCCGGCGAGAGTTAATTATCCGATATCGTCGTCTGAAACTGATTCTGATTGAAGGGTTTGAGTTAGCAAAAGCTTAACAACTGATAGACGATGAAAGAATTGAGAGACTTACTGATTTGATGGAAGACACGGTTTTCCGGCGAAGGTCCGGCGAGTTCAAAAAGCAATTCCGACGATCAGAAACGAGAGTAAACGCGAGAATACAAGTTCTGGGAATGTAATTGAGTCGCGAAATGAAGCTTTTGTTGAAGTAATTCCAGAAGTGAATGTTTTCGGTTATAAAAACCGAACATCACTTGAATTCAAGTCCATTCATGACTGAATTGATTAGAAATGTCGGTGTATCGGTTATTAACAGAAAATCGCGATCACTCAAACGTTTTGGACGTTTGAAAGCCGATTACGGTTACAGTTGGCGTAAACCGGTTGATTCCTGAGTGAAGTTATCATTTAATTGTTTCCTAGAATTCACAGAAAACATCAAGTGGCGGAGTGGTTATATGTGTGCGTGTTAAGTCTTTAGACTTACCCGGCTGACCCGGGTTCGAATCCCGGCAGCTGGTTTTCTTTTTTTATTTAATTTATTTTCACTTTTTATTAATTATAGTTTTTAAATTCTAATTTTTTAATTAATTATGCATCGTTTAAAATTAAAATAAACATAAATACGCAACGAAACATTTATAACTTGATATTCGATTACAAACGAAGCGGGTTTGGAAAACCCATTTTTGACAAATGTTACAGTATCCCCTACTTTTAGGAATTTCGTCCCGAAATTTAAGTAGTAGTGGTAGGAAAAAGATGCGGGTATTTTTCGCGCATTGAGCCTTCACGTTCCCAAGTAAACTCAGGTCCCTGTTTCGACTCCCAGCGTACCCTAACAATTGGAATGTGACTCCGTCTTAAACGTTTTTCTCTGAAGTCCATGATCTCTACTGGTCTTTCAATAAAATGCATAGATTCATCAATCTGAATATCTTCCAGAGGAATATGGAGGTTCTCATCAGCGAGGCACTTCTTCAAGTTTGATACGTGGAACGTGGGGTTAATTCTGTTGAGTTCTTCTGGTAGATCAAGCTTGTATGCTACAGGTCCTACTCTTTCGAGTATCTTGAAAGGTCCTACGTAGCGTGGTGCTAGCTTGCCTTTTTGGCCAAAACGAACTACTCCCTTCCACGGTGATACTTTTAAAAGTACATGATCACCAATGTTAAACTCCAAAGGCTTTTGCCGTTTATCTGCATAACTCTTTTGACGACTTTGAGCCGCTAGAAGATTGTTTCGAATTTGATGGATCTTGTCTGTGGTTTCCTGAATCAATTCTGGACGATCGGCACTTACGACCATATAAAGCTTCAAAAGGTGCCATGCCGATGCTTGAATGATAGCTGTTGTTGTACGAAAATTCAACTAATGGTAGATGAGCGTCCCAATTTCCCTTGAAGTCTATGACACATGCTCGAAGCATATCTTCAAGAGTTTGAATGGTGCGTTCAGATTGTCCATCAGTTTGAGGATGATAAGCGGTACTGAGGTCTAATCGTGTACCCAAAGCGGCTTGTACGGCCTGCCATGTTCGTGAAGTGAAACGACCATCACGATCCGAAATAATGCTTAACGGTACACCATGTCGGCTTACGATTTCGCTGATGTAGATACGAGCTAGCTTCTCGTTCTTGAAATCTTCGCGGATTGGAATAAAGTGAGCTGATTTTGTAAGACGATCAATGATTACCCATATAGTGTCATACCCACCAGAAGTGCGAGGTAACCCGGTAATGAAGTCCATGGTTATGTTTTCCCACTTCCATACAGGTATTTCAGGTTGGACCAGAAGTCCTGAGGGTCTTTGATGTTCAGCTTTTACCTTGGAACATGTAAGGCACTTGGAAACAAAAACAGCAATATCCTTTTTCATTCTAGGCCACCAGTAGGTGTATCGAAGGTCTTGATACATCTTGTCGGCTCCTGGGTGTATAGAGTATCGTGTTGTGTGCGCCTCATTCATAAGGAATTCACGGAGGTTGTTGTGGTCAGGAATCCATATGCGATCTAGATAGTACAGAATACCGTCAGCTTTAGTTTCAAGTTTAAGTTCAGCTCCACAGGACAGCTCCTTTCGCACGTCGTCTTCCGTTATTGAAACATGCTGGGCTTCTCGAATTTGATCTCTGATGTCCGTTATGATTTGCGAACATAGAAGACGAATGGAGTTCGCATAACCCTTTCGACTGAGTGCATCAGCCACCACATTTGCCTTGCAAGGGTGATACCGAATTTCACAGTCGTAGTCATTTAGAAGTTCGACCCATCTTCGTTGCCTCATGTTTAACTCCTTTTGGTTGAAGATATGTTGAAGACTTTTGTGGTCAGTGTATATTTCACACTTAGTACCGTAGAGATAATGTCTCCATATCTTAAGAGCGAACACAACGGCTCCAAGTTCTAGGTCGTGGGTGGTGTAGTTCTTCTCATGAGTTTTGAGTTGTCTAGAAGCCTAAGCTATCACCTTTCCTCTTTGCATTAGAACACAGCCTAGTCCTTGCCCTGACGCGTCGCAATAAACCACGAAGTCATCACAACCTTCAGGAAGAGTGAGAATTGGTGCATCACAGAGTTTTTGTTTAAGGGTTTGGAAGGCTTCTTCTTGTTTGGGTCCCCATATGAAGGGTTTCCCTTTATGGGTTAACGACGTGAGTGGTACAGCAATGCGGGAGAAATTTGAAATGAAACGGCGATAATAACCAGCCAAACCAAGGAATGATCTTACTTCGGTTGGTGTACGTGGCGCTTGCCATTCTTGTACTGCTTTGATCTTTGAGGGGTCGACATGTATTCCCTTGTCATTGACGACATGCCCAAGGAATTGTACCTCTTTTAACCAGAATTCGCATTTGGAGAATTTGGCGTAGAGCTTTTCATTCTCTAAGAGTGTAAGTATGAGTCGAAGGTGCCGTTCATGATCGGACTTAGACTTTGAATAAATGAGGATGTCGTCGATGAAGACTATAACAAAACGATCGAGATAGGGTTTGCAGACTCTGTTCATTAGATCCATGAAGACAGCTGGAGCGTTGGTTAAACCAAATGGCATGACCATGAATTCATAATGACCATAACGAGTTTGGAAGGCGGTCTTTGGGACGTCTTCTTCATGTACTCTAAGTTGATGATAACCAGAACGAAGGTCGATTTTTGAAACACAGCTGGCGCCTTGAAGTTGGTCAAGAAGATCATCAATGCGAGGTAATGGATAGCGATTCTTGATCGTTAACTTGTTGAGTTCTCTGTAGTCGATGCACATGCGAAACGTTCCATCTTTCTTCTTCACAAAAAGGACATGTGCACCCCAAGGCGAGGAGCTAGGACGTATGAATCCTTTGTCAGTCAACTCTTGCAATTGACTGGCTAGCTCTTGCATTTCAGAGGGGGCTAACCTATAAGGAGACTTTGCAACTGGTGTAGCACCAGGTATAAGATCAATGCGAAATTCGACTTCTCTCACGGGAGGAAGTCCTGAAATGTCATCAGGAAAAACTTGTGGAAAATCTTTTACTACTGGGATGTCTTCAAGTTTCTTCTCCATGGTTCCCTTTTTGACGACATGGGTTAAAAATGCGACATAATTCTTGCGGAGATATTTTCGAGCCTGAAGACAGGACATTAATCTGAGCCCTTTCGATGAGGTTTCTCCAAAGATTCGTAGAGTCTGACCGTTTGCAAGAGGAATGCGTATAAACTTTTCGCGGCATACAACTTCAGCCTGATGTTGGCTGAGCCAGTCTATACCAATTATAATGTCAAAGCTTCCCAACTTCATGGGAATGAGGTCAACTGGAAAGTCGTGATCGTTTAAGGTGAGAGTACAATTTCGTATAATAGAGTTTAATGAGATTGGTTTCCCGTCAGCAACTTCTACTGTTATGGATTCCATGAGCTTATCACGAATTTGGTTTAGGATAGGTTCAAACTCTAAGGACACAAAACTTTTATCCGCGCCAGTATCAAACAACATGGATGCATAACTACCATTGATAAGGAACGTACCGTTAACCACATTGCTGTCAGCTCTATCCTGATTAGCGTTGATGTTGAAAGCTCTTCCTCTTGTAGGTGGAGGAGCTTGGTTAGCTTGATTCACCGGATTTGCTTGGGCTTGAGCATGTATAATGTTCACCAAACGTGGACAAGTGTTTCTAAAGTGGTTTGGGTCTCCATAATTGTAGCAAGCCCGCATAGGTTGCACCATGGGATAGTTGGGTTGGTTGTATGATTGGGCTAAATGTTGGGTAGGTGGTAGTAGTAGGGTTGTTGGGCTTGACCCATTATTTGATGGTGGGTTTGAGTTGAGGGCTGGTGGCGGTTCGTTCGCTGAGGTATGCGACAGGTTTGAACAGTGTGACCTGCGCGACCACAGCCGGTGCAATGTTGGCAGTGATGATCATGAAAGTGATGATATCGGCAACGGTTGCATTTTGGTAATGGGCCAGAGTATGGCCTTTTATATGGTGCAGGTGAGGGAGCAACTTGGGTAATGGGTGCAGCAGGGATAGGGTAATTGGTTTGTGTGACAGCGAAGTTTCTGGTGTTACGTTTCCTCTTGTTAGCAAACTTAGAGGAGGAGGTGGAATGGTTTGAAGTTTGGCCCTCAACGGGGGCTTTCTTTTTCTCCTCTTTAAATTTATCATTACGAATTCGATTCTCGGTCAGTTCAGTAGCTAGTTCCATAGCAGCTTCAAGTGTTGCTGGCGAAGTGCTGAGAACTGAATCTTGAATTTTCGAGGGAAGACCTCGAAATAATGCTCGACTAAACGGTAAACTGGGGTGAACAAGTTAGGGACCATCTGGTTCAACTCTAAAAACCTCTTGTTGTAGGAAGTATGATCTCCCTCCTTTTGCAATGAATGAAATTCATCCTCTAACTTTTTAGTTTCACTTCTAGGACAGAATCGTCTCGTCATGATTTCCCTTAACTCCTCCCACGTTAAGGCCATTGCATCTTCGATTCCTCTCTTACCCTTTTCAGTATTCCACCAGGTAAGAGCTACCCCAAATAGTCTCCCGGTTGCGTATCGTAACTTGCGATCCTTGGGACAATCGCAGTTGAGGAAAGTGTTTTCCATTTCCTCAAACCAGTGGAGGAGAGCAGTGACACCTTCGGTCCCTTCAAATTTCGGAGGATCGCAAGACTTGAAATGTTTATATGAGCACTTGTTGGTAGGAGGGTTGCCGATGTTCTGGTCTTCTTGCTGGGGAGGATTGGTGGGATTTGTGGCGAGAGCTTGTTGTACTTGAACCACAATGTCAGGAAGTACCGCGGCCATTTGTTTTGCGATTTGTGTGGCCAAGCGTTCGTGTGACCTTCCTGATTTTCTACCCCCTCGTTGTTGCCTAGCCGACATCTACAGGAACATATATAAGAAGATTGTGAATTTATGGAGTCTTTTTAGGTGTCATGTGTCTTAAAGAAAATGAAAATAACATAAATATCAATAATGCAACTACATCCATAGGATGTCTTGGGTTTGCTCATGTTGGGCCTCAAATGTCCCCCATACCTTCACCTGTATAGTCATGTGGGCCCCCATGACTATTGGCTTGGTAGGATTCACATTAGTATTGGCGGTTTAACACTCGCATCACCCGAATGAAAACCATGAAATATGTTTACGAGATGTATGGTCGGAATGTGTCCAGGTGTAGACACAATGACAACTCAAAGTGGGGTTAGCTCACACGACGTTTAGTATAGCATGCTTTGGCCTAATAGGTACTTCGTACTCTCATGTTAGTCCCCAGGTAGGCAAACTGGTCCTTTATTTTGGATTTATACGAATGCCAAGCCTAGACAGGACGTTCCGACTACCGGTACTTGTACCCTTCCAGTTACTACATGCCCGTCATGAGAACTCACTTTGATGTGATTTGAAAATACAAAAATCATTGTAAAAACAATCATGAAAATGATGTGATGTGTCCTCTCATGGATATGATATGTTATGAGAATATGATTCATGATAGCCATTATATAATAATATGTACTTATGAACATGCTTGCATAACATTGAATGTAACATTAAACATAAAACATATAAACATCATGAATTTTGCATGTAACACACAAAAAATCTTAGAAATTTCTAATCAACTATAGTATAGGCTCTAAGGGTCTAATAACCTATCCTATATCCCTATAGTCATGGCTCTGATACCAATCTGTCACACCCCGACCCGCAGCGGAATAAGAGTCGGGGCATAATTGGGTTATCACCAAAGCTCATGATATTTACTAATATGTTTCATATTTATTTAAGTCAAAATTACATCCTCAATAATCCAAACATGTTCATACAAATACAAAGAAAAATAATCAACTAAACAATCCAAGCTCTAAACCAGTTTATTCTTCTAAGCCAATCCTATGTGTTTCTTGCTGCAGCTGGATCACCTGTATCATGTGTAAAAAATGGGGGGTTTTGGGTCAACATAAGTTGGCGAGTGAACCTTGTTAGATAAACATTTATTATTGATTTCTTGTTATCTTTATCAAGGAAAAATTGTGCAATAGTCATATATAAGCAAATGTAAATAATCATACAATAACAATAACAATAACAACCACAAACAATAACATACAATAACATACAATAACAACCACAAACAATAACATACAATAACATATCAACTTGCATGAATATATAACATGAATGAAACTGTATATGTTGGCAACGTCACGTTCACGCTCATAATGTAATGGGGAACGGACGGCCTATGATGAATGTCTGTACGATCAAGGCTCAATCAAACGGAGCTGATCGTATGTTGGCAACGCCCGGTTCATGCTCATAATGTAATGGGGAACAGCTCAACGCTCATAATGTAATGGGGAGCGGCGGCCTATGATAATGCATGTACTGAAAATGATAAATTAAATCTAAACAATAACCACACAAACAGTCGATACAAGCTGAATACATATTTGTTCATGGATATGATGTATGCACAATGATTTAAATATAATAAATGGTAAGACACATGATACACCCCAAAAATGTGATTAAACGGGGAATTTGTAGAGATTCACTCACATTGGGTGCGTTCGGTTGAAGATGATGAAATGCGCACGAGTTTGGAGGATTGATCGACGAGACTTAACTAACCTAAATAATAACGGGAAATATGGTAAATGAATGGATTTTATTAATAATTTTAATAAGATTTTTATATATATTTTTGTGAGTTTAAGGCTATTTTCTATCTTTAAAAACATTATTTTTAAGTATTTTTAATTGATTTTTAAATTAAAAATATATAAAAAATGTTGACTTTTGCGTTGACCATTGACCTTTTGACCGCTGACTGTTTGACTGTTGACTGTTTGACCGGTTCAATCGTGTGTATGTACGCGCTGGGTGAGGCTCGAACCCGAGACCTCCCGTACGCGTGCACGCAGCTCTACCAACTGAGCTACGTGTCTAACCCGAAATAATTTTGTTTTTAATTATATTTATATACTGTTTTAGTTTATTCAAAATTCTTTTATTTTCAAAAAGGTTTTAATCATCGAACCGGAGTGTGCAACAGGTCTCGAACCAGGGACCTGTGGGTTAGTGTTGCACACAGTCCACCGCTGGACTGTGTGTCTAACCTGGTTAATATACCGATTTTTATTATACTTAACATCTTCCGTGAGTTAACCCGGTTCAGTTAGAAAAATAAAACATCTTTATTACAGAGCATACGTGTGTGTCAAGAATCGAACTCGCGGCGTGTGATATATGTGCGCACACAGTCCACCGCTGGACTGTGTGTCTAACCCGAGATAATATCCAATTTATATAAAGCTTATAAACAACCTAACTTCATCTTCTTCGTTATAAAATCACAGACTACGATTACTCTACTGTTTCTTGTTTAATTCGATTGACAAACATTCAAATGACTAAAATGAAATGGCAGAGAAGCTTTTGGAAGTAAACATACCGGAGAAACGATCTATCTCAGAATTCTGGCGAAGTTGTCGGCTCTGTTTTTATGGATTTCGTCTGAGCGGACAGATTAACGAATTTGATTAGCTAAATGCGGAATTGAAGTACTGATCAAGAATTACCAGAAGGTTTAAAAGGCTATACCGTTTCACAGCGAGAATTGGGAACTTTCAGAAGTTTTCCAGCGAGAGTTAATTATCCGATATCCTCGTCTGAAACTGATTCTGATTGAAGGGTTTGAGTTAGCAAAAGCTTAACAACTGATAGACGATGAAAGAATTGAGAGACTTACTGATTTGATGGAAGACACGGTTTTCCGGCGAAGGTCCGGCGAGTTCAAAAAGCAATTCCGACGATCAGAAACGAGAGTAAACGCGAGAATACAAGTTCTGGGAATGTAATTGAGTCGCGAAATGAAGCTTTTGTTGAAGCAATTCCAGAAGTGAATGTTTTCGGTTATAAAAACCGAACATCACTTGAATTCAAGTCCATTCATGACTGAATTGATTAGAAATGTCGGTGTATCGGTTATTAACAGAAAATCGCGATCACTCAAACGTTTTGGACGTTTGAAAGCCGATTACGGTTACAGTTGGCGTAAAACCGGTTGATTCCTGAGTGAAGTTATCATTTAATTGTTTCCTAGAATTCACAGAAAACATCAAGTGGCGGAGTGGTTATATGTGTGCGTGTTAAGTCTTTAGACTTACCCGGCTGACCCGGGTTCGAATCCCGGCAGCCGGTTTTCTTTTTTTATTTAATTTCTTTTCACTTTTTATTAATTATAGTTTTTAAATTCTAATTTGTTAATTAATTATGCATTGTTTAAAATTAAAATAAACATAAATACGCAACGAAACATTTACAACTTGATATTCGATTACAAACAAAGCGGGTTTGGAAAACCAGTTTTTGACAAATGTTACAATATTGGTTGTGCTCTTGCTTTGGTTTGCATACACACTTGGATTCCGCACTCCTGTGTGTGTTTGACAATAAGGAAGTAGGTTAATCTTGATCCTCCAAGTGAACCTACAAACTGGTACACATATTGAACCTGCACACACATTGAACCCGATAACCAAATACATCTTTTCGACCCACTATATTCACCAATCCCAAAACGTGTAAAATATAATAGATTCTTAAGAACTAAGAATTTCTCAAAAAGGGTACTTCTTATGTTTGTTAGGCCTTGAAAACTTTTGTTTGAATGAAAGTATTCTTCGTTAAGGAAAAAATGTGTTTTCAATGAATCTCTTTACAATAAAACTAAAATTTAGTTGTATCATTTTCAATAACAACAATTATTTAATTTGCATTAGTGCCCTTAAGGTAGTAATTTATGTTAATGAGTTTGAAATGCGTTCGTAGAAGAAGTAATGAATAGAAGAAAACACTTATTTGACGTGTTTCGTATGGTATATAAATAATAGTCAATATTAACACAATTCCACGATTTAAATTTAAAATAAAATCTTATCACTAACTACGATATACCATGGTAAGTGCACCCATCTTTAGTATAGTATAGCGAGGGTAAGATATCGAGGTCGTACAAGGACACAGGAGCTTTTAGCTCTGGTAATTGGTCAACGTCTAGTTAAATGCATAGATGAGGGTTATTTTTAGTTGTTTTTTAACTAAAAGCATCAATAAAGAGACAAATGTTTGAACAATCACAAGAAAGAATCACTTAGGGTTAATTACCCCTTAAAGACACAACCAATTCTTAGATTGTTGACTTTCACAAGATCACTATCCAAAAGTATAAATGGCTCTGATTAAGATTACCAAATCATACGCCTCTTTAGAAAGTTGTTATGATCACTCATCACATGACAATCACCTAAAGTCGTTATATGAAGAAAGTGAATATGTGTGTGTTAATGCAAAAGGTGAAAGGACCCCAGTTATGGGCATCACACTCCTCAACAATATTGAAAATTTGCCATGATCCTTATCACATAACAACCACCGCAACATCATAAATAAGATATTAAATAAAATCTCCATAAGGGGTTTAGTACACTAACTACTATATACCTCTTGCTTTGGTTCTATCTCCTCAATAGTAGTAGCAATAGACTACACCAAGTCCTTGCATTTCGAGTATATAACATCTCCATGCAAGGCAAGAACTTATAAAATCCAAAATCCAAACCATAACTTCCAACCCTCTTCCAAGTATGTAACATGTTTTATACTACATAAACATAGACAACATGAATTTTTGAATCAATAAAAACAAAGTACTAATTTAGAACTAATCTACAATGATTTGACAAGAAAACAATCAAAATAGAGTTAAACGCCTGATTAGTCCATGTGGTTTTTGCAGAGTTGGTCCCAAGGGTTCACTAATTACAGAGTTGGTTCCAGTGGTTGCAATTATTAAACTCGAGATGTCCTTATCACTAGCCTCTATAAAATTATTCAGTTAAGTCTAATTAATTGACTAAATACCCTTACTCATCAAGAAAAACAAAAATAAAACAATATGTTCTTGTGGGTCCCACCCCACCACCACTTCTTCTTCTACCTCATTTCTTATTCAACCCTTCACTCATTCCATCTCTACCACCACATTTATTAGTTGCAATCTCCGTCGATTAACCCTTTTAACTTACTAAAACAAGTTGTTCTATATTTATAAAACCAAATTAGGTTAGTCTTGTTGCATTTATAAACCAATTGTAAATTGTTATGACCACTCGATTCTTTATATAATCAAATCTACACACAACATCTATAAAGGCTATGATGGCGGTGACAGTTTTGGTGGTGAGCTAATGGTGGTGTTGTGGTGGTTGGGTGTTAGCGGGTGTTGTGGTTGTTGGGTGGAGGTGGTGGTGGTGGGTTGACGGTGACGGTGGTGGTGGTGGTGGGTTGACGGTGACGGTGGTGGTGGTGGTGGTGGTGATGGTGGTAGTGGGTTGACGGTAGAGGTGGAGGAGGTGAAGGTGGTGGTGGTGGTGGTAGGTTAGAGAGAGAAATGGGGAGAAGAAGATAAGGGGTGGGCCCATTTTTTTATTTTTTATTTTTTATTTTTTAACTGTTCAGGAAAAATTAAGCCATTTCACAAAGGCTTAACTGGTAATTTAACAAAGGTTAGTGATAAGGAACACCCAAGTTTAAAAATTGTAAGCATTAGAATTAACTCTGTAATTAGTGAACCCTTGGGATCAACTTTGCAATTTTCCCAAACCACTAGGACCAACCAGGCCTCATGAATTTTTTACAACACGTCTGTGAGTGTTAAGCTGATAAAGAGCTACTCGCCAAGGAAACAAAGTTACGCACGAGCTTCAATATATGTTGTTATTACCAAGTTTGTTTTTTGCCAAGTAATATGTTTTGAAGCAACTAAAAATATTTGAACTCATACCAATACACAATCCAAATATTTACCAAATATAGTTGTTAGACAAAGAAAATGGGAGCATGTGGATCTCCCTCATGGTTGTGAGAATCGTTAGGCGTTAGTCAGCTGGTAGGGTACCGACTAGTGATTAACCAGGACTGATCAGATTGGATTTTTAAATGTAATTTTCAGTTATATATATAAACACTCACACACACATAGAGTTTTATATGTATTTTTTAAGTAGATAGGTTTTAAACCATCCTTAATCTAATTTTCTAAGTATACAGGATTAATCGCCTGAGTTTAAAGATTTTGGTCTGAATCTGACCGAAATTAAAGGTTTTAGCTGAATCGCCGATTTTTGTCCGATTAGCTTTGACTAGGGCTGACTAGCGACTAAAGTACCGATTACCCAAAATTTATTAGTTCACGGCCGCCTAGTCCCTATTTTTCTAGCACCGATCTCCCTGACGTTTGAAGGTCGGATCTTTTACCAACTTCAAGCTTGAACAGTAACATAAGTGCAAGCAAACGAAAAGAAGTGTGAGTGTCAAACAACAACTCAAAAGGAAACTAAGGAGAATACTCTAAGAGAAAAGGGGTACTCTAGGGTACTTACCCTAGCCCGGACCAACCACCTCTCGACAACTCAAAAAGTGACCAACTTACCCATTAACTAGTAAGTGGTGGCGGTACCTACCCTAGTCACAAAGCTTTTTTATTTAAATAATGTCACTTTAATTTAAATAAACTTCATTAAATTGAAAATAAAAATACATTAATTTGAATTTTACTAAAAACCGGAAATTAAAAAGATTACAAGTTTTTAATAAAGAAACATCCTAGAAATTCGGTAAATAGCTTGTTGGTCAACCCTTATTGTCCGCTAGCTCTCGTTTGCGTGCTACAAAGACTTTTTGCACTTTGACGGGGAGATTTTCGTGAGGGGTAATATACATTTGAAAATCTATATCTCCCCCTTCTTGGGGCGACACTTTCGCGTTGTTCGTTAATCAAGGCCGTAGAGGCTTGGATATTTTGTTCTCTTGCCTCGACCAACTTTTGCATCAAAACTTCCTTTTTTGGGCGTAAGATCTTATTTCCTCGCTTACCATTCTATGTTGATTTGTAGTTTGGCTTGACAACCCCAGAGTTCAAACTTGTGCCCTCCTATTGGGTTGTGTTGGGCTAACTTCGTCGTTCAAGTCCAGCACCGATTCGAATGCCCCAAAATTAGCCGAATCCGATGATTTTCTCTTGCTAGAAATTTCACCGAAATCTTCGTTCAACAAGTTGACTTGACCCCATTTAGCCTCTTCTTTAAGAACGTTCCACGCAAGACCATGCTTGAACGCTTGTTTATATTTGTTTAAAAAATCCGCTTGCGCCTTTTTCCAAAATTTGCAAATCATTGCAACCGGTGGAACGGGTTGAGTAAGAGGAGGTTGTGGCATATCCCGTCACCAACAAAAGGAGCACTGCGGCTCAAACCGACACCGCGTTTAGTCAAACCCGCACCGCGTTTACTCAAACCGGCACCTCTAGATTTTTATGTGAATCCATAAAAGAGAGTTTTGAGGGTTTTGGTAATAAAAGGAATTGTCTACTATCCTATACATTAAATTCGGTCAAAGTAAAGTAACTGATGTAAATGTCATGGTCTAATAAAAAACAATTTAATTTTGTTCACTTAGTTACCTATATGAGTATGGGTAAGTAAATTTGTCTCCACCTGGAATTCGTGATTAGTGTTAAAATATAAAAAGTAAATTAACTAAGTATTGAAGCAAATTGTTTAAACAAACTAAACGACAAGTATTCTTCAAACAACGAAATCAATTTAAAAGAACTAGAATAAACAAGGTTTAAGTTTCATATAAACAAACTGTTCACCCAGAGGTGGTTATAGAGAGATTTAGTCACTCATCATCATCAAGGGATCTTCAACGGTTGTTTTGGATCTTAATTGCATGAAGTTGTAGGCTTCGAGGACGCTTGGAACTTTGAAATTACCTTTGGGAAGCCCCAAAACAAAACAGCTGGGGAATTGTTCTCTTTGTCTGGGGATGTTTATCCTTATATAGGGTGTGAGAAACTCTAAGTTCGCGTCTTTAACCGTCCTAGGGTGCAACTTGCGCCACCCCTAGTGCACTTGCTTTGGGGTGTGATTTCCTGCTGCTTTGCACCGTTACCAACACATCTTGCACCAATTTCAGCGCAACATGCGCCCAACACAGGTTTCTTCTGTAATTTCCTGTTGCTTTGCGCCTTTACCAACACAACAGGTTCCTTCCTGTAATTTCCTGTTGCTTTGCGCCTTTACCAACCCAATTTGCACCCATATCAGCGCAACATGCACCCAATACGGGTTTCTTCCTATTTTTTTATACCAACTCGCACGTAACAATCAAGATTCATATATTGTGACTCCACTAACTTTTCTAGTCCAAGATATCCCAAGTTTTTGACTCTTTTATTTTATCCTCTTTCGATCCATGTGCTTCCAAACTCTCGTTTAGCTCTGAAAAGCATCTTTTAAGCTCTAGATACCTGCAATTCATATAAGTCTCAAAGTAACCATGTTTTATACCAACAAACACATAATTAAACATGTTAAATCCACGTTACACACACTAACGTCAGAACTCTAATGTTAAATAGAGACATAATTTAAATAAAAGACCATAATCGAAATATTAATTTTTGTCAACATGACATACACTCTAGACTTATTTTAAATAAATAATAAAAACCAATAATATAAAATAAAAATAAATTATTTACAATGTTCTAGGATGATTATTTTTTTGAGTTACAAATGATTTTTTCACCCTAGTTTTCCACATTCCCACAAGTTTACAAACGAGGCGAGCGTTCAAGTTATCAACCTTGCATCATTCTTCCCTACTTGAAAAGAATTCGTCCTTGAGTTCTTAGAACAAAGAGTTTTAGTTTGTGAGTTGTTTTGCTTCTCTACTTCCATAATTTTCTCCGCTACCATCATCACCTTTGGTTTTATATTTCCATCCATTATTAGTTTTGTTGATGGTTCCATGCTCTCCTACTTATAAACACAAATGAAATCATTAATTTCATAGTAGTTTCTCTTCTCTTTATCATTTGTTTTTTTTTTAATCTCTAAACTCTCCACCATACTATATCTTTTGTTATCTCCAACATTATGGTTGCTTTATCTTAATCGTAAACCTCTATATCTTAATGTAACGCATCATCATAGTTAGATTCGTCACGTTTCTACACGAGCCATCATCAAAATGAAATACCCATCGTCAAATAACAAGTCGGAATAAGGGATGGACCTCTTCACGTTGACAAGATGTCAATAGCTACGAGTAGTTCTACCAACATCTCTCTTGCTCATAATGGGATGCGAAGTAACACTATAATAACCATCCTCGTGATTTTCGTTGACGTTTTCATCACCTATGACCATGACACGCAATTCTTAGTCGAGTTTGTCTGCCTTATTACTATACATATTAAAACCCTATGTCTTTTTTTTTCATTTGTAATAATGCTAATGAGTACTAAGGTTTTGTTATGACTTTTTGTCTTACATGTATATTACTTTTTAATTAACATTTGGCCCTTCTGATTAACATTTGGTTCTTCAGTTCCGTATTAAGAACTTTCATTAACTTTCATTGTATATCATCTACTTAATGTTAGTATATACATTTAGCTAAGTTTGTAAACCGTTTGTGTTTTGATTTTTTTTCTTTTTGTGAATTAGTCTTTTGTTTATTTTTTTATGCTTCTAGTTTTCAAATTTTAGACATAACACTTTCAACCCTTCAACTATTTAAAGACTTTGTAATTAAGTTTTACGTGTGTAGGTATAAATTCAAGTTGAGTTACGTTTTGATGTATTTTTTTCTGGAAATGAGTCGGTTCAAATATAATAGGTTTTGTGCTTATTTTATATACGTTTTCAGTTGTTGCACGTTTTAACGTAAAAAAATTACGAAACACCGCGGCAACGCATGGGCAATTTACTAGTTATTATAAAGATCATCACACACAAACCCCGCCCCCCCAAACCGTACTGCAAGAATTCATTCATCCGACGACACCCTTCACTCTGCTAATCTCCAAATGGAACTTCCCGGCACATCGGCCCTCGTTCAATCAATCGCCCAAAAATCCACAAAACCAGTAGTCCCACCACAGTACATCCAACCACCAGAAAACCGACCAAACAACCCACCAAACAGAACCCCAATCAACCACAAAATCCCAACAATAAACCTCGCCGGAGATCAAAACCCAACACCCTCGTGAAGAGATTACAAGAGCCTGCAAAGATTGGGGCACCTTTCATGTAATCAACCACGGTGTTCCTGTTAACTTGCTGGATGAAATTAGGAAAGTGGGTTCCTTTTTCTTTGAAGATCTGCCAATGGAGGAGAGAATTAAGTATGCTTGTGATCCGAATTCACCTGCTTCTGAAGGGTATGGAAGCCGTATGTTAGTTGCTAGTGATGATGCTGTTTTGGATTTGAGAGATTAGTTTGATCATCATACTTTTCCGGTTTCTCGAAGTGTTCTTCTCGTTGGCCTCATGTTCCTGATAATTACAGGTGAATTGGTTTTGTGATTGATGTGTTTGTTATTGTTTGATTGTTTTGTACTTGGGTATTTGAAAAAGTTGAGTGATTTGTTGTTAAATTGTTTGATTAATTGATGAAGAAAGTTTTATTACTTTGCTACCGTGGCTCGGAGCTCACTCGGATTTAGCTCGAGAAAGCTCCCCCATTATGGCCCGGCTCGGCTTGGTTAGAAAGCGAGCCTAGCTTGATAGCTCGGCTTAGCTCGGATTATTTTACTTTTAATATATTTTATTTTTAGGGTAGGGTGGGAGTTGGCTCCATTTTTCCTACAAAGTGTAAAATGTCATAAAACACCATAATGTCAACCATAAAAACACACTCAAAACCCACAAGTAACATAGTGAAGATTACTAAAACACCATATTTGTGGGTTTTGTGTTGTGTTTTGGATGATAAGGCTTTGATTATCGAATGACTAACATTAGTGTGTTTTATATTCATATTTGTACGATGGTGTGTTTGAAGTTTTTAAGGACTATTATGGTTTGGATATTGTGTCTTAGTGATCTTCCCTATGTTATTTGTGAGTTTTCAGTGTGTTTTATAACTGAAATTGTGGTGTTTTATGACTTCGTACACTTTGTAGAAAAATGGACTTTGTAGCTGAACCCCACCCTTTATTTTTATACACATTATAGCATATTACAAAAAAACTTATTATTGTTCACATGTATTTATGAGTGTAATTTGATATCTGTGGCATATTTGAAAAAGTTGAGTGATTTGTTGTTAAATTGTTTGATTAATTGATGAAGAAAGTTTTATTACTTTGCTACCGTGGCTCGGAGCTCACTCGGATTTAGCTCGAGAAAGCTCCCCCATTATGGCCCGGCTCGGCTTGGTTAGAAAGCGAGCCTAGCTTGATAGCTCGGCTTAGCTCGGATTATTTTACTTTTAATATATTTTATTTTTAGGGTAGGGTGGGAGTTGGCTCCATTTTTCCTACAAAGTGTAAAATGTCATAAAACACCATAATGTCAACCATAAAAACACACTCAAAACCCACAAGTAACATAGTGAAGATTACTAAAACACCATATTTGTGGGTTTTGTGTTGTGTTTTGGATGATAAGGCTTTGATTATCGAATGACTAACATTAGTGTGTTTTATATTCATATTTGTACGATGGTGTGTTTGAAGTTTTTAAGGACTATTATGGTTTGGATATTGTGTCTTAGTGATCTTCCCTATGTTATTTGTGAGTTTTCAGTGTGTTTTATAACTGAAATTGTGGTGTTTTATGACTTCGTACACTTTGTAGAAAAATGGACTTTGTAGCTGAACCCCACCCTTTATTTTTATACACATTATAGCATATTACAAAAAAACTTATTATTGTTCACATGTATTTATGAGTGTAATTTGATATCTGTGGCATATTTGAAGGTTGATTACCATGCTAATGAACTTATATTGTATTTCGTTGAGTTTTAAAACTTATTTTGTGTTGTTGAACTTGATATTCGCTTGTAAGGTATTAGGTTGAGCTTATTTTAGATATGTTCTTTTGAACTATTGAAAAATATTTTAGACTGCTAAATTTGAAAGTTATGTATTAATTTTTCTTTTAAAATCGAGCCAAACCAAGCCGAGCCAAGCCAGCTCGGTTTAAAACCAAGTCGAGCCCGAGCTTAGATTTTCAGCTCGGTTTCAAATCCGAGCCAGCTCAGTTTATATAGAGCCGAGCCCGAGCTTGCCCTAGCTCGGCTCGGTTCAGCTTGTGAACAGCTGTACTTTGATATATGTTTTGGTTGCATTATACTAATGGTAATTGGGTAAGTGTATGAAAAGGGAAGTTGTTGAGGAGTATAGTGATCAGATGAAGCTTCTGGCTCAGAAAGTTTTGGGCTTGATCTCGGAAAGCTTAGGATTATCGTCGTCGTTTATTGAAGATGTGATGGGGGAATTGTACCAGAATATTACTATTAGTTACTACCCGGCATGCCCACAGCCTGAGCTTACGCTTGGCCTGCAGTCTCACTCTGGCTTTGGGTTCATTACCCTTCTTATACAAGACAATGTTGCAGGTCTTCAAGCTGTAAAGGACGGTGAATGGGTCACTGTCGATCCTGTGTCTCATGCTGTTTTAGTGATTTTGGGTGACCAAACAGAGGTATTACTTCTTATATTTAGCTTCTTGTTATGCTGATATCTTTTTACAGTTTTTCCTCGATTGTCTTATTAAATGCATTCAAATTAGTCGAAGTTAAGATCAAGATAAGATCTATGATTGGTAAACGTCTTGTATCACTGGTCGCATTCCTTGGTAATTAAGGACAATATCTATTAGTAGTTTGGCGGTATACGCATATAATGTATATATGTGTGGGCGCTCGGGGGGCAAAAGTGAAAGTGCACTAATTTTAACGTTATTTTACTAATTTCGTGAAAATAACGTTAAAAGAGGAGGATGGTTAATCATGCATCATGTGGTGGCGTTGATAGCCGAAAGACAAGGGGTACATGCACTAATCAGTCTTTATCTCAATTGCTGAGTGTTATGTGCCTTATGTCCAAGGCTTGATGCAAAACTACTATCGAGCCGGGGGTCTCACTGGAAGCAGCCTCTCTATTCCTACGGGGTAGAGGTAAGGTTGTCTACATCTTACCCTCCTTAGACCCTATCTTAGCTTTGCTATTGGTGGGATTTACTGAGTATGATGATGTGATGATGATGATGATGATGATGATGATGATGATGATGATGATGATGATGATATGATGATGATGATCTATTAGTAGTTTGTTGTATCAAACTCTGAAAGTTGTTAGTTATCTGGATATAACTTGATGTGAGAAAATGGACGGTTCGGGTGGGAGGTCAAGACGTCTTATTCTTTGATTCTGTTCGAAATACGTTATGCCACACCAGAAAGAGTTCTGTCCACATTTTTTGCGTGATTTTGATCACAATATAAATATTTTGGACCACTTTGAACCCTTTTGACGTGATATAATTGAATTTTCACTAAACACTTGCGTTGATATTTTCTACTATTTATCCATAAATATTAAGTGTGTAGAGTATTATTCTAAAATTTATATTATTTCTTTTATAATCTATGTAGTTAATATTGCCGATATATCATCGATATCGGTCCCCTGGTGCGATATCGGTGCAAAATATCTGTTAGGATATCGGTACTGATATTATCGGTGATATTGACCGATATTGGACAGATATTTGACCGATATATCACTGATTTGTCTGATATCACTACTTTTCTTCTTAGTTCTACCATCCACGTCTTTCTTCTTATTGCTTCTATTAGTGTTTTAAGCCTTGATTGTTAATTGTTAGTGTTAAATGTTAGTGTTTTAAGTCTTAATCAGTTCCTACTTGCTACAATTGTTAGTGTTTTGCAAGTTGCAAGAGGTTAATTTGTTAATGGTAGGAGAGTGTACTGAATTGTTAGTATTAAATTGCTGTATATATAAATTATGCATGGTATTAAAATTACCGATATCCCACCCTGATAACCAATATCCGTTTTTTTTACCGCACTAATTTAAACATTTTCAATAGACGTATACTTTGGACAACATGCGACTCTTTTGACTTGTTTGACTTATTTGATCCATTTCCTTTTTAGTTAAGGTTATTACCCTTTTGACAACATAGCTTGTTTGACCCATTTCATTTTCTTTAGTGAGATTGTTGCTCTAATCGTCTAACTCGGGTCTTGTATGCAGATCATAACAAACGGAATATATATAAAAGTTGTCAACATCGGGCCATAACAAATGCTCATAAACCAAGGCTTTCAGTTGCTACATTCCATGACCCTGCCAAGACAACGACTGTAACTCCCGCTTTCAAGCCTCATAGGTATCATCAAGTTTTGTATGGTGATTATGTGTCATCATGGTACACAAAAGGTCCCAACGGCAAAAGGAACCTTGATGCCCTCTTTATTTGATTTTGTATGGGAGCGAGCAAGATGCGTAGCGATGTGGTTATACGAACTGTTTTTTTTTTTCTCATTTTAGAAACTGAATGGCTTGCATGGGAAAAAAAAAAAAGAATGAAAGTTGTAAATGGTTGATGATTTAACTTGATTTAAGGAATTGAATACTGAATAAATGTTTGGGGATCCAAGATATTTGATGTTGGACCACCTCTGAGTTTTGACTTTTTAAGTTTTTAGGTCAGTCAATAAACCAGCTTTGACCTGCAGCTGAAAATTAACTGTGTATATACATTACACAAGTTAATGTGTGCTGTGGGGCGCGGCTCTACCCCCTGCCAACTCAGTGAGCGCGGAACACTGCCACGGATGGGCGCTAAGGCAGGGTGTGGACTGCATCACGGCCGTGGGGACGGGGCTAGGGCTGACAACCTTCCATTTCACATTTTATGGGCCAATCACATTCAAACACACCATACTGACTCCCTCTCTTTTAATTTTTTTTAGTCTCTACATTTTACGTTACCATAATTTTTTTAGTCTCCACATTTTACGTTACCATAATTTTTTTTAGTCTCTACATTTTACGTTACCATAACACATAGGGTTGTTCACGAGCCGAGTCAGGGCAAGCCCGGGCTTGGCTCGATTATATACCGAGCTGAAAATCTAAGCTCAGGCTCGGTTTGGTTTGGCTTGATTTGGAAAAAGATAAATTAATACATCAGTGGCCTAAAATATTTTTCAATAGTTCAAAATAACATACCCAAAATAAGTTCAACTTAATATATTACAAGTCAAAATCAAGTTCAACAGCACAATATAAGTTCTGAATTGCAACGAAATACAATATAAATTCATTAGCATGATAATCAACATTTAGATATGCTATAGATATCAAATTACACTCCTAATTACATGTAAATAATAATTAGTTTTTGGTGATATATTATAATGTATATAAAACTAAAATATATTAAAAACAAAATAATCCCAGCCGAGCTAGCAAGCGAGCTAATCTAGCTCGTTACGAGCGAGCTAGGCTCACTTTTTAACCGAGCTAAGCCGGCTCGCCTCAGTTTCAAACCGAGCCTATTGAGCAAGTTTTTTCTGAGCTAAATCCAAGTGAGCTGCGAACTTTTTTGACAGCCCTAACAACACACCTTACTTGGTGTGAAATGTGAAAGCCCCATTGTCTATGTCGCGCCTACATGACACACTTTTTTTCATATTTCACATCTCTCACAACACAGTCTTATCTTGTATTATTTAGTACAAATATTCTACCTTTAATTGTAACTAGTAACTACTCCAGTACTATGAAAAAAGTAAAATTGTGATTAAAGAGAACATAAAGAGAAATATTTACTTGATTGGCCTGTAACTTGTGAAAGAGAAGGTCATCACTCCCAATTTCGCATTTGATCAAAGGTTAATTATCATTTTAAATAAACTGATGTATTTTTATTATCTTCTACTATATTACAAAACAAAACTAATAAAAGATAATTATCATTTTAAATAAACTTATGTATTTTTATTAGTAAATATGTATGAATCTGGCATACACACAAAGGGTACATGCCAACAAGGTGAGATCAAATGGGATATTTCACTTTTTAAGATAAGTATGATATTTGTATGACGAATTATAATGTCACGGTCTTTAGCCTCATGTGAGTCATAGTTATTGAGTGTGTGTTAAACAATATAATGAAAGGTATATAGCCTATGTTACCCTTGTCGAAAATCAATAGGCCCCTTCATAGTCTTGTCATGATAAGTTTAGCTTCAAGCCATGATTCAGCCTCTTGTGCTAGTAATAACCTCTTAGCTTGTTATGGCTGAGCTTGTTACATAAAAATGAAAAGCCCTAGACTTATAATTTGCTTTGTAACTCTAAAAACGTTGAGCCGGCTAAACCCCCTTCCACTTCTCTTTGAAATTCTATACTTGAAAATTTCGAATCCTCAATCATTAATTATAAACCCTAAGCGACATGGTGTGGTTGTAAGACGTCTCTCTTCTATTCTACAAGTTGAATGTTCAAATCCCACAAGGTGTGGTAGGGTGTCAATCGTGTTAGGTTGATGGGTTGGCGGGTTGAAATATACAACCTAAACCCAACCCATATTATTATACATGTCAAAGATCTCAATCTTAACCCGTAAAGACATTTACGACCCGTTTAAACTGGGCTTTTTTAACGAGTCATACATGTGACAAGTTATAAACGAGTTGTTGGTTTGTAAAATGAGTAATATGAATATTCTTTTCTGAAAAATATTAAAAATAGATTGTAAATTGCAAATGCATCGTATGAAAATGAAAAACAAAAAATGAACTACAAAGCATTTTTTTATACTTAAACGGGTTAACGGATCAACCCATTTTTATGCAGATCAACCCGAACCCGAAACGTTTAAAAAACATAAGTTCAAGTTGGATTTCAAGTGAGGTCAAGAATTGTCACCCTTAAGATGGAGGCATAAGATGCAATGTTTTAAAAACCGATATTTTAATCGTAACGGTTTAGACTCAGAAATGGTTGAATCGAGTTGTACGTTCAACCGTGCTGACTAGTTAATTCTATAAATCCATAAAATGTAATTTCAACTCAAAAATAAAACCAAATCATTTCATAATTTAAAAAAATATTCTAAAAATTAATTCATAATAAAAAAAAGATATCCAAAATTTAATAATTCAATACCCATTGCTAATTAGCAAACACTATAACAATTAACAACATGAATGATTGAACAAAAATCAAAAGAAGGTAAATCTGGATGATCAGTTGAAGAACTTAATTTGAAAAACTCAATGATTTTCTATCTTTGGGTGAGGAAGAAATTTGATCGACGTGGAGTGTCAATTGTGGGCACTAAGTTTTACATTTTACTAAGAATGTAAATAGTCATCTTTTTTAGGCACCTAAAAATTAAAAGTTTAAAATTTTGACCTTTGGCCCGGTATGAACCTGTATAACCCAATTTACCGCCAATACAACTTCTTTGTCGTTTCCTTAGTTTAACAGTATGATTTGTCTCGGCCAACATTCAGCATCCGGTTTAAACTGGTTCAACCAGCCGGTTTAAACCGATTTTTAAAAAATTGATAAGATGCTAAGTGTATTTAAGAGAGGTTACTTTGCCAGTTAAAAATAATATATATATATATATATATATTGAAAGGTCAGAGTTATTCAACAGACAGAATGTTTGACACCCCCGCAACCAGGGGCCCAGTCGCCCTATTCCAAGCGCTTGACTTAGGTTGTCTTAATGGACCCCCGTCAAGGCATCAGAGTTTGGCTTAGGCTTTCCTCAGGAAAATTTCTAGCCCCTACCATTTGACAGGAATTCCACCCTCCACAGAAACCATGGTTTTCTAAAGTAAATGCACTGTAACAGAAAACTCGAGATGACTCGGATTCGAACCAGAGACCTTTCGGTCCCAAGTCCTAACCTTCATAGACATGACCCCGGGACAAATCCCAAGGTCAAAAAAAATATATATTTATAATAAAATTCCTATCATTAATGATTTATTTAAATTAATGATTTATTTAAAATAGAATGAAACTAGTACCAAAGTGTAGGGTACAACTTGGTAATGCATGTCTAAATCGAATCGGAAAGTAAAATCTGCCGTATATCTATCGGCAGTAAAGACCGGAATAGGGTTTACTTTGTTTGTTCATCTGCTTTCATGGTTCCACAATCGCCATGGCTTCCTCTAATCATCTGACCAGCATCCCACTTCCATCTGATCCCGGTATACATACACACACACATATTATATATATATACACCCCTTTCAAAATACAATTTTTATTACCTATATGTTCTTGATTTCATGACCCTTTTCCTGTTTCTGCATATTATGTTATAAAGTTGCAGACTTGCAGTAGTTTCTTGATCTGGAAAGTAAGTGTCTTTTTGCCCAATTTGTTTGTTGGCAGTTTGATTGCTGACTGTGTTGATTTGGACTAGTTTGATTAGGGTTTTGTAATTGTTTGATTGGTGGAATTTAACTGCTTTTGGAATTACTGATATGGGATCTTGTTATTTATGTTGTCTTGTTTCTTGATTTGGTTAAAAAAAATAGAAATTGCTATTTGGGGTATTTTGATCATTTGTTGCAAGTTTTTGATGGTGATTTTAGGTTTTTGTGAGTATTTGAAATATGTTTTTGTGGGTTTGATTGATATGGATTTTGGGATAATTGTCATCTGAGTGGTTAATTTTGATTGCTACTTGTGTACTGTAATGTAGTTATCAGAATCTTTTTTTTTCTTTCTGTAATGGATGTAGAGCTGCTAAATCACATTTTTAGTGGAGTTTTTCTTTTTATTTTATTTTTTATTTTTGAACCTTGCTTTAAAAAAAAAGTGTTTGCTGAGGCGCGAGGCGGTTAGAAATATGGTCAAATATAGGATGGAGTCTTGTATGTAAAGGCTGATTATACATAGAGTAACCTCTTGTGTACATGAAGCTCTCGCCTCGCTATCGGGACTTAAACGTCTCGGAGTGCCTTGCACTTTTTAAGACAGTTTTGAACAATTCATTTGAACGCGTAGTTTGGTTTTAATGTTTTATACATTTGTATATTAACTAGAAATTGTTCACAGGTGGTGAAGTGGTTCCGGTCCACATTGTTACTCATGCAAGTCAACTTCCACCTGAATTCTTGAAACCGTCTCCTGATAAGAAATTGGTGATTGGTTTTGACTGCGAAGGTGTTGACCTTTGCCGCAATGGAACTTTATGTATCATGCAGGTAAACAATAAATTTGATGACTCTTGATCAATTTGATTATTTCCTACTTTCGTTATTAATATATAATCCTAATAAGCCGTTCTTTTTGGGATTCAGCTAGCTTTTCCAGATGCTATATACTTGGTTGATGCTATTGAGGGTGGAAAAACACTTGTGGAAGCCTGTAAGCCTGCACTTGAATCTAGTTACATCACTAAAGTTATTCATGATTGCAAACGCGATAGTGAGGTCTTTAATATATTTAATTCTTCTATGGCATTATCATTATTTCGATAATATTGTTCGCCTGATGCCCTCTATTTACTTCTGTTTTCTAGGCGTTGTATTTTCAGTTCAACATCAAGTTGCACAATGTGTTTGATACCCAGGTGAATGTCACTGCATCAGGATATGAATCTTTATTGCGTGTTTATTCTCTGTGTTAAATCATAAATGTCATGACGTAAATGTATTTTTATAATTTATTTTGTATTTATCATTTTGTTATAATAACTGTTTATTTGTGGCACAGATTGCTTACAGTTTGATTGAGGAGCAAGAAGGCGGGACAAAAGTACCAGACGACTACATATCATTTGTCGGTCTCCTTGCTGACCCTCGTTACTGTGGTACTTACCTTTTTTTTAATTTTTTTGTCATTTATCTCGGTTTTCCGTTTCTGAAATCTAACATAATGAACACTAACATATGACCCAAAGAATTTGCTGTCCGTATTAGAACTGATCGCTTGATGTTCTTATTTTCCATTTATTAGTAATTTACTTGCCTATTAAAACATGTTAAATTCGTTATATTACTTATATTCTCACCTCGAGGTTTTCAAAACAGGTATATCTTATCTTGAGAAGCAAGAAGTTAGAGTTCTTCTCAGGCAGGTTCGTCCTACAAAGCCTATAAGTTTATCTTCACTTTATAAAAAAATGCAAAAATAAATGTAGCAGGATAAAAGAACTTAACTCCACATATTTATGTCCATTTTGTTACAATATAGGCCTCGGGAAATATCGTAATTATAATATTCTGAAGATATATTATCTGCAATGTACCAGGACCCTAATTTCTGGAAATACAGGCCATTGTCTGAACTGATGGTGCGTGCAGCTACAGATGATGTTCGTTTTCTTCTGTATATATACAACAAAATGGTGGTGAAAATGAACCAAAAATCGTTGTGGTATCTTGCTGTGCGTGGTGCTTTATATTGTCGTTGTTTCTGCATTACTGATAATAATTACGCAGACTGGCCACCCATCCCTCCAATTCCTGGTATGTCTTTTTTTATTTTCTTATTTATTATTTTTACTTATTTTTTTTTGTTCATGTGAGCTCCTAGATAGACAACCACTACATACTTGTGTATTTCTAATTAAATGGTTTATTGCAGAGGGCATTATTACCGATGACGATGCTCCCGAGGAAGAAATCCTATCAGTCGTTGATGTTCCACCAGGGAAGATGGGGGTCGTTATTGGAAGAAGAGGAGCTTCCATTTTGGCTATTAAGGAGTCTTGCAAGTAATTATTTTTCCTTTATTCTATATCTGTTAATTCGGTTTATTTTAAGGGAATATGTCACGGATAGTAATCAAGTTTTTAGGAGCGTTTCAATTAGGTCAATTATAAAAATTTGTGTTCCAGTTGGGTCATTTAAGTTAACTTTGATACTCTAATCCTATAATTGCAAAAAAGAAATGCAAAAAAAATCGATTTCTTTTTAAATACCAATAATTTTGTAAAATTAACAAAAATTTTAAAAATTGCGAATTTTTTTTAAATTGCAAAATCTAAAAAAGTTCCAATTTTTTTTAAATTGCGAAAGTTTTTAATTAATGCCAAAAATTACAATTTTTTAAAAGTTTTGGCATTGTTTGCATTTTCTAAAGCTTTTTGCATTTTTTTTTAAATTTGAAAAAAATGCAATCTTTTAAATTGTTTGCAATTTTTAAAGATTTTTTGCAATTTTTTAATCCATGTTGACTTTTTTAAGCCCTTTCATCATATCATATAATATAATAAATAAAGGAAAATAAAAGAAATGCAATGTTGGATCATATCCTATCCTACTTCTAATAAACGATTCCAAAGGATGACACTGTCAACACCATATCATCCGTCACAAAAAATGTTTTTAATCAAGATTGGGTTGATATCATAGGACAACATTGCTTATTTTAAACTCCTTACCATAATATCCGCCCTTCAAATATATCTTTAAACTATTTTTAGTTATATTAGATCTCCTCAACCTTCCAATAAAATTTGTCCTTACTTCGAATATATCTTTAACTAATAATAATGATATTTTTGCATTAAACCTTAGCAAAAAATATTTTTATGAATTTTTTATATTAGATTTTTAGTTACTATTTTACAAAGTTGCCCTATTTTTAACCGTTGATAAGTTTGTTGTATTGACAGTGCTGAAATTTTCATTGGAGGTGACAAGGGACCGCCAGACAAGGTAGTCAATACCTTCTTATATCTTTTATGCTTGCCTGAATTATTGCCTTCAAGTAGTCACACCGCATCACATTTTACGTTCTTGAAATTTTATGTTCTTAGTCATTGTATAGATTTTTCGGTCCCCCGTGCGTATGTGATGAAATCAACTCGACCCGACGAGTTTCATATTGACCCGTTACGCAACCTGTTTTTTTTATTTATGTAGGTGTTTGTAATCGGGCCAGTGAAGCAAGTGAGGAAAGCGGAAGCTATATTAAGGGAAGGATGCTGGAAGTCTATTAGTAAAATGCATATGTTATGTGGCACTTCTTGTCCTTCCTACTTACATATTGTGTAATAAGCCAACTGAAACAAAAATGGTTATCTTTAGTTTTCAAATCTTTATGTGGGATGTTTCATACACCATTGTGGTCCTTGCATGTTTTTATGAAAATCACCAAGTCACATTGGCTGGCGGTGCGTGGCTTAGCCCCGAAATATTAATGTTTTGACCAATCTAAAGCCTCATAGGTTGGGGTAGATTGATCTGTATGGTATGCAAGTTTTGAGCTGTTTGTGGGCAGAGTGGGTCAACCCATTAACATTCTATAAAAAAAGATGTTATTACAATCATAATCTAGTTATTTTATAAATAAAACGGATTAACGAGTTTGCAACATTTCGACTCATTGAGATGTTTAGCAAAAATCATTATCCAAAGAGATCAAAGTAATGCTCATAAATAGAGCACCTCATGTTAGTTATGTTACTAAATTGTGTAAAGTGTTTAAAGGAATAAAGGGTAGAAAATGTTATGTATAGTTATTTAATAAAATATCAGCACCTCGTGTACGTAAGGCTGGTACCTTCGCCTCACTTCTCGGTTTCTAAGAACTTGAGATTGTGTTATGGTTTCATATTTTTTCATTCTGTGTCATAAGCTCTCACTCACTTATTTTCACATTTGTGTATAATGGTTTCACAATGTTTCAGTGTCCACTAACTATCAAAATGTGCGAGATGTTTTGTGTAACATCGGATTTCTGCTAAGAAAGAGGCTCCTGTACGGACCCTATGGAAGGGAGATCTACTCTGAGACCAGCGGATCTACTCGTCTTTGGCTGGGCTGGGGGGAAAAACGCTTGTGTGGACCTCACGGGGTTTTCCCGTTTGGTTGGTTTAAGGGAAAAAGGGTTTGTAGGTGGGCAAGGGCGCGAACCCATACCACATAGACTAAACGCCTCGGATTTTCTTGCGTCATTTTTCCTTTAAAACCAAGGCTAGTGCTCTTGCCTCACGCCTCGGTTTCCCTATTCTGTCATGGTTACGCATGCTTAACTAGACATTAGTTATAGTTACAAAACAACAACCGAGCCTAGTAAATCTCAACCATACCAAAGCACATTATAGTTATAGTTAAAACAGTTAAAAGATGAAGAAAATATATATGCATATGTCAGCATAACCAAAACAATTCAGTTCAATCATCTCTTAGCATATACCCCTCATTCATATTCAACATCCTGGTAGTAAATACCATCAACATAACTTTAAAAACTGGAAAAAAAATCATTATCGCGTTTCAAATCATATGCTTATTGTAGTCACAATAATGTGATTTGCCACGTTATATCCGAAGTCTACCATGAAGGATGATTAAAGGCACTGCAATTACAATATAAACACATTATCCAAATTTCAAAATTAAGGATCACAACTAAGTTATTTGCTGAAATCTGACCTATCTATAAAGCCATGTCTGCCCGCAATGCAGCAAGTTCATCTTCCTCATCTTCCTCGGCTGTATTCTGGCGTTGAGCTGGACGTGCTGGTTGTTTGCCAGCAGGGACATGCATTGGGCCCGCATTAGCGGTTGTGGCAGGCTGGAGATGTTGTTCTTTCAACAGTGGGGCCGAATGAGTGGTTGTGACAGGCTGCAGAAGTTGTTCTTCCAGCTCAGCTCCTTCGAGTTCTTCAAGTTCAGCCTCCAGTTCATCCTGCATTTACTCAGTTGCACAATGAACATCTAAAATCAGTGTTGTAAGAATTGCTAAGCACTATTCGGCCAGTGGGGTACCGACTAGCGATTAATCGGGATTAATCGGATTGGGATTTTATCTGTAATTTTCAGTTTTATATGTATATACACACATTTTTATATGTATTTTTTAAGTAGACATGTTTTAACATCTTCTTCAACCCATATTTTCAAGTAGATAGGATTAATTGCTGGAATTTACAGGTTTTGGTCAAGAATATGGCCGGAATCGCTAGACTCCCGCCGATTTTTGGCCAGATAGGACTAGATTTGACCAATGTTAACCACCTACTGATTAATTGGCTGATTAGATAAATATTACACGGTGAACCTCCAACTAGCGTTAATCGACAACTTTTCGGAGGGTAGTCGGGATTTTACAACCATGTCTAAAATATATTTGATGACTTCAAAATTTAAATATAAAGTAGGATTTTGTTGTAAATATAACAATTCATCCATATTACCATATATTGTTTAAGCGTTTCAATTGACAGGGCGTAAAAATTTGATGTGAAAAACTACAATGCTTTGACTATGCAAGTCAAACAAAATCATTTGACTATAAGGTATAACAACCAATTGAAACAGTACCTCATCAAAATCAGCTGCTACACCGATAGGTGTTGACAATGCTTCCTGAATTTGTTTTATGTTCTCGGTTTGCTCGTTTATTTCATCCATTGTTTTGTCAACATCATCAATATTCCTACATCATAAAAAATGAATAAAAATGTTGACAATAAACAAAAGAAATTGTCGCATGTTAGATATAAAAAAGTAGGATCTTGCATCGCCTTCTGTATCGCTTTCATTGTTTGAGCACCGGTTCTTAAAGCATCTACGGTCTCTGTGGTAGCTTTTGCACCCTCTAGCGTCATTATCTAGCATCCAATAAATACATGTAAATTATTTTACATTATTTTGAACGGAATAAAGCAAACTAGAAAAGTTTAAGCCAGTTTGATCAGAAAGGCACCTGATCATGAATACGCAACTGAAAATTTCCAAGTTGTTCAACTTGCTGCTCGTAAAGCCTCTTTCGCTTTAGACATTCTATGGCCGCTGAATTATAGCCAAAATGGATCAAAAGTCAAAACAACGTTAATAATACAGTTTGAACCGATTAACTGCTTCTGTTTATGAGCATAAACAGTTTAATCAGTTATCCCGAACACTTCCTAAGTAAAGCCTGTAAGTCAACGTGTAAATTCGATCTATACCCCTTTTATTTTTGGCCTTGGTAAACTCCTTTGCCTTTACAACATCAGCATCAGCTTTCTTCAAGAGTACATTTTCTTTCTTCGCTAGCATGTCAAGCGTCTGCATTTTTATAAAAAAAAAAGTATTAGATAGGCGAAAATTAAGCATTCAAGAGTGGTTCCAAAAAAACATGAAACTAATAGCATAATAGTTTTTGTATTTCAAATACTTGCAGAACAAGATGTTTTTACAGTGAAAACAAATTGATTTTTCGTGTATTGAAACAGACCAGATGAATTCCTTTATATACGTATAGGAGTTGAACCATGATTGGGGTGAAGCGTAGCAACTCTTCGTGAAACAGTATGACAGTTCGGGTGTAATCGTTGGTTGTTACATCGGTGGGAATTTTAGTGGAAACTTCATTTGCCACCGATGTACAATTGCTACTCAGTTCCCGGTCCCGCCACCGACCATTTTCCATGCAACTTTTCACCAACAATCAGTGGCGGACCTACTACCATGGTTGGTGGGCCGTAAAAAAAGTTTAGTGTATTATTTAGGTAAAATTCTCAATCCCACCTCTTAAAAATATGGTAAAACCCCCCATAAAATAAATCTTAGGTCCTGCCACCGATACAAAATTTGGAGAAAAAAAGCACGTTGACCGAGGCATTGCCCCTTGAACCCCACCGGGTCCCTGGGTCCCGCAAGGGTGTGGGCCCCTTGGAGGTTGGAACCCCATGTGTACGGTTGCAAATGAACCAAATGAACATGAAGACTATCTGTTCTTTGTTAAGAAAATATGTGTTCACGAATTGTTCATGAACACTTAGCGAACAAGATTTTATGTTCGTGTTCGTTTGTGTTTGTTTGATAATTTCAGGCAATGAACGTTAATGAACAAAATGAGCACAAACTAATGTTCATGAGCAATGGAAATGAACAAACACAAACAAGCGTTCCTGAACAGAATATATAATACATACATGAACACTTATAAATATTTTATTTATCGGAATTTTAAAGTATCTAAATAAAAAATAAAAAACAATAATGACTATCGAACATGTCACCTAACGTTCACAAACATAAATGAACCAATGCGGAGTATGTTCATTTAACTAAACCAACAAAATTTCATTATTTGTGTTCGTTGGTTAAACAAACGAACACAAAAAAACTTCGCGCCGAAAAGCACACGACTTTTGGTTAGTTTGCAGCCCTACCCACTATTGAGGTTCTATAGTATTTGAAATCTTGACAACCATACCACCTTCTATCTCGGTCAATATTTGACTTTAATTTCAATATATTCAATTATACTAAAACGTATTGTTGAGACTAAAATCACCAATTAATGTACCTCGTTCAACTTGTCTAACGTTGTTACAACGTTAGCTTCTTGTGTTGACTTTCCAAAGAATCGTGTCAACATGGCCGACTCTTTGCGAAAAAATATGTTGAAGGAATTGAAAGTGTTTTGCAATGATCGTGACTTTGGAGAGAGGAGGGTTGTGGGGGATACGCCAAGAGATCTCTACAACTTATGCAGTTATGAGTACGCGGTTTACGGATATGTTTGTTTTTTATTTATTATTTTTTGAGACATCATAAAAGCCCGGCAATTCGGGTAAAGCCCAATTGCAAAAAGTCATCTACGCCTGCAAACAAAGGGAGCGCTGGTACCCGGCCCGCTACCATTCTAAAGAAAGTCACCGCTGAATGTTTAATGTGGTAAATTGTGGTAAAACCCCTGGTTCAACCAAAAGCATTTGAAATTCTGATTAAATTACATGAGTTTATTTAAAGATTTAATTTGTTACAAGAATTTCGTTACTTATAATAAAACCTTGTTGATTGGAATGAAAGGATAAAACAATATATTATTCAATGGAATGAAAAAAGATAAAACAATATATTATTCAAATATGTAGTCAATGTAACTGTATATAAATTTTATCGATTAAATTTAAATACGAGATTTACGTATGTAATGATTGTTGAGCATAAATCCGTCATGTGGGTATGGTAATATGTGATCAAAATACGAGATTTATGCAATTACTGGGTTGTTGAGCAAGAATCATGTAATCAATATAAGAGAGTTAGAGAGACGTTTGGTCCAAATACATATTCATTAAATTAAATTAAAATCTATTGAAAAAAAATAAAATTTCAGTAAGATATTAGAATTGGAACTACAAAAGGACATGGAACTACATTAGAGCTGAAATATGTTTTCCTTTTTTTTCTTTTTTTTCAACATTTACCCCTTTTTTGAGAATTGCGTGTGATAGTGCACCATTAACACGAAACTAATCCTCAAGTGTGTAGAATAACAATTAGCTAAATAAAACTACAAATTCTAAAACAACAAATGCCTAATATAAAGAATAAAAATGTCAAAACGATAGTAAACCATATGCGCTTGATGTTGAGATTTCGCACAAAAGAGGAACGACCAATCACCAAGATAACCTGAAAAATGTCATAATATCAGGCAAATAATAAGAAACAAACGCTTATTTCATTATGAAATACTAACCTTATTGTGTTAATCCTTGTTCAAGACTTTTGGAACTTTAATGTATGGCTCCTCATAACTTGGAATAGCAGCTATAATGGCCTCCCTGTTATCAAACAATTAATCGTTTTTAGATTACGTATGAAAAAACAGCCATCACTCTCACGTTAAAAACATAGTACCTGTTGTCAAATGTTTCAAGACTATCCTCACGAAAGCTTCCTGCTTCGGTATCTATAACAGCATACATAATATTTGTATGTTATCCCAAACATAAAAGATTGTCCGCACATATGTTTAACAAAAGAGTTAACTACCATTTTCGTCCCTCTAGTTTGTTCAATTATGCCAGCTCATGTCAAATTTTAAATTTGTACCATTTCCGTCCCTAACATTCTTGTTTGAGTTAACTGCCATAATCATCTCTGTGGTTTGTCCAATTATTCGATTCAACCTTAGTTTTTTTGGAGGGAATTGGCATGTTTCAAGAATGTCGGGACAGAATGGTACAAATTCATAATTTGGCCTGAACTGGCATAAGTGAACAAACCACAGGGACGAAAATGACATTGAACTCTTAACAGAAAGGACCAGATGCACGACCATTTTGAAGTCCACACACCTGGACGTATTGCGGGTTCAACACTTTGAAGATCCACATCTTGAAGTTGCCCAAACCTGTCCCGCACGTTAAGTCATGTCATTTAAACGGTGGATAAACATAAAACATAAATACAACAGTTCAAGATAAGTTCAATTAGTTTGTTTAAACTTTAAACACATAATAAAAAGGAAAACAAATACGTAGAAGAAAAGGATTACCAGTCTACCACTTGCTGAATTTTGGGGGCAAACTCTTCAGCCTATACGCATGAAAACCAAAAACGACTCAGCCAATTTATCACTCCACCAACATTTATTTAGGGCTGTAAACGAACCGAACGAACAAGAACAACGCCTTGTTCATGTTCGTTCATTAAGAAATGAACATGTTCATGAACGGTTCACGAACGCGGACCGAACAAGATTTCGTGTTCGTGTTCGTTCATTAAGAAAATGAACATGTTCATGAACACTTACGGAACGCAAACGAACACAAATAAATTTTCATGAACACAAACGAACGTCATATATATTCATTTAAAAATACAATCTGCACATTTCGTCCGAAAGAGAAAGATTTCGAAGAATCCACCAAAAAAATAAATTCTTAACATAATCAACATAAAAATTAAGAAGTTTGTCAAGCTTTAACAAAAACTGAAATTGATCAAACGAGGGATGTTGGCAGAGGCATATAATATAACTATGATTTCAAATTTTAAAAACTAAAGCCAATAAAATAAAAATATAACCTAAAAAAACCTTTAATTGAACGAACACAAATGAACATAAATGATGGAACATAAATGAACAACAGATTACCGAACGTTCACGAACATGAACGAACGAGCGCAAGCTCTGTTCATGTTCGTTTGATTAACTTACCGAACGAAATTTCTTGTCCGTGTTTGTTCATTTATTAAACGAATGAACATAAACGAACTTCCCGCCGAACGATTCACGAACTGTTCGTTGAACATTTGGTTCGTTTACAGCCCTACAATAATTTCAATCATACGAATAATTTAGTGGGTACCTCCTGCGGAGTAAGAGAGATGCGAGCGGTTTCTGCTAAACGAGCCACATCAGGTCTCTCCAAACTGGAACAAACCGAGTACTTACAAACTCCGCCCCTAACCATCTTCTCCGTCTGTCTAAACGTTTGACGAAACCCATATTTTGTAAACTGACTGAGCAAAACATGATCAGACCTAAATGCAGGGGATAGTAGAAGCAATGCTCTGCTTCCCATTTTCTCCTTCAATATGAATTATAAAAATTTCAATATTTAGACTGCACAACTACTGTTCAAGATTATCATAGATATATATAACTTCTTAAATTAGGGCTGTAAACGAACCGAGTGTTCAGAAGACAGTTCGTGAACCGTTCGGCGGGAAGTCGTTTATGTTCATTCATTAAATAAACGAACATGAACAAGAAATTTCGTTCGATTAGTTAAATGAACAAACATGAACAGGGGTCTCGTTCGTTCAATTGTGTTCGTGAACGTTCGGTAAGGTGTTCGTGAACATTCGTTCATTTGCCTTCGTTTGTGTTTTATTTAAAGATTTTTGTACTTTCATGTATTTTATCTATACTTTTTATTTACTTTAGAGTTAACTGCCATTTTCGTCCCTGTGGTTTGTTCACTTTTGTCATTTCAGTCCAATTTTAAAAATGCACCACTTTCCTCCCTGACATACTGGAAACGTGCCACTTCAGTCCAAAAATTAAAACCCAGTTAAGTCAGACAGGTTTAATGAAGGGTATTATTGTCTTTTCATTTGTTAGACATAAAATAAGGTGAAATAAAAGATAAATGAATTGACAATAATACCCTTCATTAAACCTGTCTGACTTAACTGGGTTTTAATTTTTGGACTGAAGTGGCACGTTTCCAGTATGTCTGGCATTTTTGAAAATTGGACTAAAATGGCAGAAGTGAACAAACCATAGGGACGAAAATGGCAGTTAACTCTTTATTTTATTAGCCTAACAACTAAACTAGGAAACCTTATATCCACCTTATTGATGCACCATTCCCCTTTCCTTTCTCATTATTTATTACATCGACGAATATGATCGACCTCCGTTTCACAATTAGGGCTTTAAGTTCCGGCCATCCACCTTTTGCCTTCGTTGCGTTTGCAAAATTTATAAGTGTTCGTGAACACGCTCATTTTCTTAATGAACGAACACGAAACATAAAATCTAGTTCGGTAAGTGTTCCTGAACACATTTATTCCTCAACAAGCGAACAAGAACAAGGCCTTGTTCGTGTTTGTTCGGTTCGTTTACAACCCTATCTTACATACTGTTTGAACACGAATCTGACCATCTAACCTAATCATCACAGCTTAAAACGTCAACCGGGTAAAAGTTGACTAAATTTTCAGGAAAAATGTGAACTTTAAAGCTTTTAACAAGAATTATGTATCTATTGTTTAATGAACCATGTGAATCCTCGGTAATGGGTGAATGTAGCAAAGAAGAAACTAAACCTAATTTATGATAGCAGGAAAAGCCTTATTATAGATAAAAGAATCATAAAAGAAGAAAATTTACCTGCAAATTCAGATAGTTGATGATGATAACGAGCCGATGGTAAGAGATATGAAAGAAAAAGAAGACAATTTGAGTGAAATTGAAGTTGGTGAATTTAGGCAAATGGGTTTACAGGGTTTTCTTTCGGACCGGTTTTCAACCTGGGACATTGATCTTCCTTTTCAATTTTTTTTTATTTTATTTTTAGTCAATCGGTTAAACATACAAAATCAACCCCTTAAAAGTCCATAAATGAAAAATAAAAATTTATATATTAGGTGGTGTTTGTTTTTAAAGACGTAAAATTTACATAGTCTGCGAACCACGTCTGGAGACATCTATAACAGAAGAGGGGGACCAAACCTCTGCAGTTACAAGAAGAAGACTGTTTGTTTTTTTTATAACGTATGTAGACTTCTAAAATAAACTGGTGGTGGTGGGTGGTGGACGGTGACGCTAGACGATGGTGGTGGTGGACTGCGGTGGTGGGTGGTGATGTTTAACCCTCTGCAGACCTTAGAAGATCTTAGAAGTGGCTAGGCCAAGTCTGCAACAAGAAGAGCTCGTGCAGACGATTTTTAATAAAACGTCTTCTGAAAAACAAAGAGTCTGCAGATGGTAATGTTTGCGCGTCGTCTGTGTTGCGCAGATCTTTTTTAGAAAAACAAACACCACCTTAGTGACATGGCTTGCTAATATAGGAAAAATAACCTTAAAACCTATAGTTAGAACTTAAGGAGGGCGGGGTGCACCCAGGTACCCCCTATTAGGTAAAGGTACCCGATCAGGTACATCGTCGCTAGTGAATCGGGTGGTGTACTTGGGTGATGTTTACCGATGAAAGCAAATGGGATTTGAACGTTGGCACCGAATCCAAAGCCGTTGGAAGGCTTAAATAAAATAAATATTTTTTTTTTCAAAATCCAAACTCTAAACATATCCACCACACAATACACAACTATTTTACCATATTCTTCAACAAAATTCATACACTACTTCACCAACATTCAAACACTGTGGATTCAGAAAAAGCAAAAGTTGGGACAACTAAGGAATTATCTAAATCAGGAGGAGCCGGTTCAAGTGCGAGAGGAGTCGGTTCAAATGCGATAGGAGCCGATTCAAGCACGAGTCCTCAATTTTATAAACTGCAACTAATTTTACGCAACAACCACAGCCACAATTGTTTCCATACCAACAATATGCCTATCCGCCACATTTTTTACACAACCACAAACTCCTACTCTACCACAAGGTTCTACTCTAGTTGCACATGGTCAATACAAATACAGTTTAGAAGATCAACAAGCATTCAAACCATTTGCAATGAGGAGCCCAAATTTGCAGCCCCCACATGCGTGACATGGTGGAACGACCGCTCCCAATTTTATAAGGTCTTGATGATTTCTAGATTTGTTTTTTTCATTTATTTTGGTACTTTTTTTTATTTAACTTTTCACATTTTAATGTTTTTTAAGTCTGAATTAACATAACTTTTAATTTATTATAAAGAAAGTTTTGATTAAAAAATTTAATTAAAAAATGTTCTAGGGTAATGTTGCCACCTATTAAGGCATTTTAAGGTAGTTAATAGTAACAATGAGGTGACAATGCAACATTTGTGGAATCCAGGGTAATGCTATTGAGCACCCCATCCTCCCTTAGAAACAGTGGCGGATCCAGGAATCTTTTTCACTAGGTTCACTTTTTTATATGCTCCAATTTCATAAGACCGAACATAAAAAAGTTCGGGTCGGGTCGACAGTTGGTTTTTGCAGCAGGTCGTGATATTGGTTTTTGCAGCAGTTTCAAAGGTGCTTTAAATAGCAAAAACGTATGTTTATGGTGATTCAATCGGAGTTTTCAGTTGAGAAAATTGAGTAGCCGCAGTCGGTTTGTACCTGGGTTAACAACAGGTAATAGGATGATGATGATGATGATGGTCGTAAAGACTTGAGTGTTCTCAAGCTTCATGTATTCTAAGTTTTAAATTCTGTTGTTTTCTTACAGATCTCAGTTTATGCTATAAGTGATATCTGAAATTTTAAATTACGGCATTCATGTTTTTCGTCTTCTGCTTTTTTAGTTATGCTTCTTCGAAATTTGTTAAAAGCTGGGAAGGCAGTATTAGTTTTGGGTTGCAAGTTAGACTTGTTAGACCCTTTTAAGAACTTCCGCAATGTCATCATCATCATCATAATCAGTAAATCCCACCCATGTATAATGCTTAACCATTCAGAGGCAAATGTCTGAACCATTCAGACATTCGCTCTCGAAACAAACAGTCTGAACCATTAAGTGTTGAACCAGTAAGAGGTCTGAACCATTAAGAGCCTTATTAAGAGGTAAACAAACAGCCCCTTAAAGATTCGCCCCGCTTGCAGTATGCACATATAGTGTATATATGTGTGGGCGCTCGGGGGGCAAGAGTGAAAGTGCAGTAATTTTAACGTTATTTTAGTAAATTCTGTGAAAATAACGTTAAAAGAGGGGGATGGTTAATCATGCATCATGTGGTGGCGTTGAAAGCCAAAAGACAGGGGTAAATGCGCTAATCAGCATTTGTCTCAATTGCTGAGTGTTATGTGCCTTACGTCCAAGGCTTGATGCAAAACTACTATCGAGCCAGGGGTCTCACTGGAAGCAGTCTCTCTATTCCTACGGGGTAGAGGTAAGGTTGTCTACATCTTACCCTCCTCAGACATTTGCCTCTGAATGGTTAAACATTATACTGACTCTTAATGGTTCAGACCTCTTAATGGTTCAGACATCTTAATGGTTCAGCACTTAATGATTCAGACCTCTTGCTAGTTCAGCACTTAGTCATTTAGAAGTTACCAAACAGCCCCCAAGTTAATTAGTAGGTAACAAACAGGATGGTACATTGCTTTGGTTTTGTGGCGGTGCTTAATTTTGGTGAGGTTTAATTTTACTTAGTTTATATCCTATTACACACTATAAATTAACATTTAACATCACTAATCATAGAAAAAGACAAGTTCCTCAGAACAACAAACTGAAATCAGTTAACATCACTAATCAATTCAAGTTTCACAAATCATATTACACACTATAAATTAACATCTTAAAAGAAAACTAGCTGAAAATTAACATGGTTAATATCAACAACTTTTAACACTGACCTGAGAGAGTGATAGAGTCAGAGAGATTTGGAGAGGTGAAACCGACTGGCGACAGCCGGAATGGTGGAGTGTGTATGGCCGGAGGTGGAGGTGGAGGTGACGGCCGGAGCGGCGGAGCGTGGAGGTGGAGGCGGTATGAGGATAAAGTTTGAGGATAATGTGTTGACAGGCTTTGGTTTTTTAATTTCCCCTAATACGGGTTTACAATCACAACAAAAAAAATCAAAAACAAAATAAACGAGTTGATGCGGGAATCGAACTCGTGAACTCAAGGTTGGAAACAACACGCTTTACCGAAATCGAACTCGTGAACTCAAGTTTCACAAATCTAAGTTAGAAAGTCAACTTTTAATAAAAACCCGCAAGGAGCTAAGAGCATTCACATCATCCTTTAAATTATAGATACATTCCCACTAAAAACAACTCATATATTAATATATTTTCATTAAAAACAAATATTTTTTTCTCTCTCCTTTTCAATTTCATAATATTTTTATACATTTATCATTACATTTTTTCTCTCCTTCACTCAGAACCACTTTCAATATATATTAAAAAAATATAGGGGGTGAACAGTATCCCCCAAATATACAGATGAACAGTAACATTTTCTCTCTCCTCCACTTACAACCACTTTTTATACTTTTTATATTTTAAAAACCCCACACACAGATTTTGATTCCCAGGATGTGAATGCTCTAAGGTGGTTATTATATATGTTTGATATTTCTAATCGGTTCCGGTTTAAAAAAAAACAGTTAACCGGATAAAAACTAGTTTTTTGGTCAAAACTGGTTTTAACTGAACCGAATCGAGTAGACCAGTTTGGATTCCCACCATGTAAAACCGGTTTTTAAGCGAACCGCTAAACCGCTTTTTTTCAATTAAAAAAACCGGTTCGGTTAAAAACCGGACCAGTTGTTCCAAAAAAACCGACTTGCACACCTCTTGAAGAGAGAGAGAAAGTGTTCCAACGGTGGTGCTCGTGGTTGGGTGGTGGTGAAGAAAAGGTATAAAGATAAGAAGTTACGAGAGCTAAAGAGGGAGAGAGAGTGTTTATTCATTAATCAATAAGTGCATAATGGTTTAAGTTTTATTCATTAATCAATACAAATCCAAAAGGCCACATGCCGAACAATTGTGCACAGTTTGGTTCGGTTATTAGCATTATCCGTAACCGTATCCGAAGTCATCGATTAATAGGTTCAGTTAATTCGGTTAGTTTGTCGGTTTTTGGTTCGGTTTCGGTTAATTTTCGATTAATAACCAATTCAAATAAGGGCTAAATTTTTCGCTTAGAAATACATGTAACAGGGTATAAATACTTGAAATAGATGTATAAATACATGAAATGGATGTATAAATAAATGAAATTGATGTATATATGCATGAAATAGATGTTTAAGTACATGAAATGAATGTATAAATAAATGAAATGGATGTATTATTACATGAAATGAAAGTATAAAATATGAAATATATGAAATGGGGGTATAAAATCTAGAAATAAAAAATAAATAAAAATGGTTCGGTTCGGTTAATTTCGGTTAACCGATGGTAAAAATAATTATCCGTTAACCGACTTTTGGTTAATTCGGTTTCGGTAAATTTCGGTTCGGTTTTATCGGTTTTCGGTTAACGGTTCAGTTATTGCACACCCGAACATTATCAGTTTGCTCACAACATTACAACGCTAGTTTAAGAACCCGTGTGTTACACAGGTGGTGTCAAAGTAAATTATATTATTTGATAGTGTTGACATAAACTTGTAAATGAAAGAAACATTCCAATACTTAGGTAAATATTAAATTACAATCAACTGAAAGTAATGAATACAAAAAAAATCAAAAATCGTTAAAGATTTCTTTGTACTGATTGATGATTGAGATACATATCTCAAATTATAAAGTATAGATTTCGCTACTTCATGTTATGTTGCCAAGAAAAACACAACCTTTTGAACAAACAATTGCCAGTTTGCCACAGAAAGCCTTTGGGCAGTTTACACATACAACATATTGAATGGATACCTGCAAGTTACCAATTTAGGCTCCTGATCGTTAAAGCTCAACTCTATTCGTTTTTTTTAGCGAGTCCATGTTAACTGGCTCATGAGCGGCTCGGCTCATTACACCCTAAATTGAAAACTCATGTGTTACAAACGTATATTGAATCTATATATAACATACCCTGGTTGGATGTTAGAGTGTCTGGCTGGCCTCCAAATACTATGGATTTACTTGAATACTACGCATAGGAGGAGTTAAGGATGTGAATCAGGTCTAGATATAGTTAACCCTAACCGTTTGAGGAAACACTGCTTTCCAATTCCCGAAAAGATGTCGCATACCAGAATGTACTGTAGAATCAACTTGTTTATACGCCTTACAGAAAACCTATACAACGAAAATATATATACATATCAACATAATTCATTCTTCGTCACATAAAAAATTTGTATGATTAACCTTAGGGAGTTTGGTCGAAAAGTGTTTAATGTATACCGCCCAATGTTTTTAACAATACTATTCCTTAATCTTGAATTTGATGATTTCCATGCAAGTGGCATAATATGTTAAATGCCTCTTTCTAGAGCAAGTAATCCATACAGATACAACCAGTTGGTGAATAGTATGCGCCATACTTAATGTAACCATTCATGCTTAAATTTCAAATGAAGTACATTATATCAAGGGTTAGGATCCATACCAGACATGTGTAAGATGACGGTTTGACGATGAATTGATGAGTAAATATGAAGTTGCCATTAGTTGGCGGCTCGGGTTTTAGATAACAAAGTCTAACCTGCATATCAACAAAAGAACCAAAAAAACGATTCATGTAGCCAAACCTGTATTTGAAACAATAATATTAATATAACATGTGTAAAGAATATACATAAAACCTTCTAACACCCTTCCACAAGTTTGGACAGAAGCCGCCATCTTCACAAGTTTTTCTGCATTCACCTGCCAAAAAAGTGATAGTATTGTGATTCCGTATTCAGCAAAACTTCATTAGAATGCCCCTCACTGACTCCGTCTCTGTGAATAAACATGACAATGGTATATGAAATATCAATGGTTAAACATTAAGCCGAGTTCGCATACCTGTAAAATATTATCAGGCGACGGTTAAACCGGTTTTGAGTTTTCAATCAATGCTTTTAAAACACACTGGAATTAGATATGGACTTCTATTAGTGCAAATTCATAAGCTAACAAAACAATCTATAAATGAAGATATATAAGAGAGATGATAATTACCACTGGCGTAGCTTGACCAAAAGTTTCGAGGGGGCGTAAAGTGGTAGGACCCAATTTTTTTTCCTATCGTTATGATAACGGGTCGGCTATTCGGGTTGGGTCAAATAATAATAGTTCCAAATAAAATGAAAAAAAATTATTTATTCAAAAGACCCGTTCTTACACATAAAAAAAACTAAATATTTTATAATAAACAAAAGACCAATATATATAATGATACAGATAAATGAAACCTGGACGAAGAATTACAGCTCAGCTCGATGATACTCTCTTGTTCATCATCCTTTCTTTTGAAAAAAGAATAGATAGTTTTCACCTTTCCCATGAATTCCTAACAAAAAGAAAACAATGAATACGAAGTTTTCAGATTCTAATACAATCATTCGACTAATACATACATAAAAAATATATTAATATCATACATAAAATAATTGAACTAATCATCAATGACTAATACATAAATAATATATTAATTTCATGGACTAAGTAATGTATTAATTAATCAAGAAGCTCGTGCAAATGTCAGAATTTGGTGGTTTTCTCGTTCAAAGACCTTATCGAAGTCCATGATCATGTGGGTTTGAAGGGCCAGGAAAAGGAGGTGCTAAAGGGTCTTGTTAGGATTGGTTGCTGGACGATTTGGAGGATTAGAAATGAATCAAGGTTTAAGAACAAAACGATTAAGCTGGACTTTATTATCGGTGAGGTTAAAATGATCGTTTTTTGTGGTATTCGACTAGGAATAAAGGATCTTCTGATGTAAATTTGTAATGTGGTTTTCGGCTGTCTCGGTTTTAATGAAATTCTTCTTTAAAAAAAAAAGAAATCTAACTATTTGTCTATTTAGTAATTAGGAATAAGAGACCTAAAGGCTAAAGAAAACAATAAATAATAATACACATTAATTCATGCCATCCATGTGATTCAACAATTGAAACAACAATAAAATATTGATTACCACCGAATGTGTTGTTGGAACTTGGAATTGGATAAAGAGTGAGTCGGCGGCAGAATGTTATGTATAGGTAGAAGAGGTTGGTAATTGGGTATTAATTGTGATTAAGTTTATTGTGTGTGGGTAATTTAGGATTAAATAAAGAGTTAAAATCTATTTACTAAACTACCGTTATTTATATATAAGTGGTAACAAACTTTGATTAATTTAACATGTATAAATATTAGGATATACAAAGTGATAACAAACTTTACCTTAATTTGTATATTGTATAAATATTTAGGAAAAATAATTCGGGGGAGGGGGGTTCCTATATAATTATAAAATTTTCAACGAAAAATCGGAATTTTTATACTTCTAACCGAAACATTGGAGGGCGGCTGCACCCCAGGTACCAAGAAACCTCCGCCACTGATAATTACATAAGCTAACAAAACATAAGTGCAAATTCAAAAGTTACAAATAACATCAAGTTTTATGATCTTAGGATGAGACATAAAGCTAACAAAACATAAGTGCAAATTCAAAGCACGTATATATTTTTATAATATAAACTTGAATGTTTAAAACTGAAAATTCAAAGGTTTATAATGCCAACTTGGTAGGGATCGTGGATGTAATTTTTTGAAAAGTTGAGACCAAAATCGTGACCAGGCCTTACAAACATGTGTAATAAACTGTATAAAATTTACCTGGCCCAAATAGTGGTGGACAATATATAATAGTCAAGTTTCATAATACAACTTTCAATATAATAAGTATCCATATGATGAAGAAAAAAACATTGTATTTTCTCTTTTTAGTAAGGTAAACACGGGCTAACTTTATACCAATAAGTTTCAACCAAAATTTGTAGAAAAAACTTCATTAAAATATTTTGTCGAACACTTGGTATGCATGTTAAACCTTGTTCACGTAATTACCTATGTATTTAGGGATTATTAAGACCTTTTATTTTTATTTTTTTTCATCTTAACGCTCATAATATATAAACCAGAAAACTTACCAAGTTACATCAAACAGAAGGTAGACGGGCAACAGTTGTGTCGCCAACTCTTTCTGAATTGCAAACCCTAACATTCCAAAGACAAACTCTTGCCCCTGGGGTTGAACAATTGTTGTGGATGACCCGTTAGACCCTTCTCAAAAAGTGGATAGCTCATGACGTTAGAGAGCCAAATGTATCAAAGGCAAAAGGGACAAAACATGCTGATTCTCTGCACAAGCTTTAGCGTGCTTATTCCACTTTCTTTGATTCTGCCTTTCCGGTTGCTTGTCCAGCTACAAACCCGTTTTCCCTTTTTTTTTCTTTTCTTATTGTTTACAAATCTGAAAGGGGATGGCTTCATGGATTGAAAAATTGACATCATCATTTAGAAATTGTTGCCTTAAATTAGGTGAATTTGTCCATATGACACAGCTATAGGAAATGGTCTATTTCTTTTTTATTAAATATTATAAATAAATCAATAAAATTCTCAATCTATTCTCATAAGCAAAACACATGCTATACTTAACTTAAAATTTTATCTAGGTTAGGGTCAAAGGACGAGCGGTGTAAGGGTTTACAAATAAAGGATTGTGACTGTAATTATTATTGAAGTTAAAGGACATCCACTGCAATCTGATACAAACATAAAGGACGAACAATGAAGTTTACCCCCCCAATATAATATATATATATAACTAGATGAGTTTAGGGATGAGCTCGGTACCGTCCGGTACCGGTACCAAAGAACCGGTACCGAAAATCCTCAAAAGTGGGTACCGGTACCGATACCGAATATACCCGGTTTGGTACGGTTCAGTACTGGTATTTGAGGGTAAAAACAGCTAAATATCGGTACCGAAAAAGTACCGGTTCGGTAAATTCGGTACCGGTACCGGGTTTGATTTGCTTATCTGTAGATGAGTTAGCAAGGATTGAAACTAAACATTATAAAACTTGAGGGGTAGCTTGGTACTTCATGGATCATAAATTTAATTTTCAAATAACGCACCACCAATAATCTGACCGTTGAGTAAATAAAGAGAGAGAAAGCAGATCATTCTCCTCTGATCTCTCTTTATTCAAACCATTTCGCATTCACCCTACCGTTAGTCTGTCTTCCTTCTCTCTCTCTCTAGTTTCTCTCTCTAGAATCCTTCCATTTCTCATGGCAATCGCCACAGACACGCAGCTTGCACAAAAGGTATGTTCGATTGATTGTTTCTACACAATATGCTTGCTGCTTTTAGGTTTTCTATACGATCTAGGGCTTGTAATTTGTGTTAGGGTTTACTTTTATGTTAACTCCGTATGGATGATCGTATATCTTATGTGATATGACTCTGCGAGAAATCGTTTGGATTTATTTGTTGTTGTTGTTGTTGTTGTTATGCCTTTTATCTAATTTTGCAAAATGAAACTGAGTTTGTTTTGAAATTAGAATGTTTATGCGATGCAAATAGTCCTACGGTTACACGATTTGCGTACGAAAAGGTTCTGTATGATAAAAGTTGTATGTCTGCATTTAAAATTTGTCTGAAATTCTGGAACGAATAAGTTTGGGCTTCGGATTCGATATTAAAGGCCAGAGTAGCTTCTATGGTTGTCCAGGTTATGGCACATTAATGGTTATGCATTGTAGTTTGTCTCTTAAAGTTCTCTGTTGATTTTATGAGGTGCAGATTATGCTAATTTGGGATATTTGGTTTCATTTAAACTGCAAATAATCGAAGTATTGTAGTTTTACTGCTTTGACTTTTTATATGTTATGATTTATGAAGACAATAAGATATTTTATTGTCATGTGATATTAATTGATTTAATGATTTCCATTGATTGTGTGCTGTTTTATGCAGGCTTCTACAGAGGCAGCAGCAGCAGAAAAGAAGAGATGGACACTTAATGACTTTGACATTGGGAAACCACTGGGAAGGGGGAAATTTGGTCATGTTTATATAGCTAAGGAAAAGAGGGTTAGTATATAAATCCAATTATTACGCAATAAGTCTTATCACATCGGATATTAGATCTTTATAAGCTAATAATGTCACTTTTATATTATGTTGAAGTTGTTTTTAATTATTTTGTAGCTCGGAAAATCTTGTGATTTGCTTTGTGTTTTATTGAGTTAAACATTTTGATTATACTTTTGGGAAAAACATATGGTTATCACTCATCTTACCACCACATATACAAGATTTTTTTTTGTATTTTATGGACGATTGTATTTAAGAGGAAAGATAATGTGTAAAGTTTAAAGGGCTGGTGGTGAATATGGGTACCCATAATTCCAAGGTTCTGGAATTTTGGAATATGGACAGTGACTCGTGTGGTTGTATATGCAATGGTATCTTGTATAGGAATGGGTAGACCATCATCATGATTGAATATTATTGATACTTTAAGCATGAATCAATTAGCTATAATTTTTATATCGTGTTGAAGATCGTTTGTTTAGCATAAAATTGTATCAACAATTTCATCTACATTATGACCTTAGCTTACCTAATGTTTTTAACTATTGTTACTAGGTAGATCCGCTTGATTGTTTATGAATGGTGCATTATATATGAATAAATGAATACTATTACTCTGTTACTCCTTTATGATTAATATTTGTATTTTCTGAAACAGAGCAACCATATTGTTGCACTAAAGGTGCTATTCAAAAGCCAGCTCAAACAATCTCAAGTTGAACACCAACTTCGCCGTGAAGTGGAAATACAAAGCCATCTTAGACACCCAAACATCCTACGACTCTATGGTTACTTCTATGATCAGGCACAGATTCTTTCTACAATATCATTGCTCAAAATGGAATCAACTACATATTTTTTTTCTCTAAAACATAACATTTACACAGAAAAGAGTCTACCTTATTTTGGAATATGCTGCCAAAGGAGAACTCTACAAGGAGTTGCAAAGGTGCAAATACTTCAGTGAGCGCCGTGCTGCTACTGTTAGTCTTCCATATTGCTATTAGTCTCGCAATTTATACGTTTTGTGTAAATTGAATTTATAATAATGGATCTGTTTTTGTGGATAGTATATTGCTTCATTAGCGCGTGCTCTTATATATTGTCATGGGAAGCATGTTATTCACAGAGATATAAAACCGGAGAACCTTTTAATTGGTGCACAGGTAACCTAACATCGTTAAGTATGCTGTATTTTAATTTTTTTATTTTGTGTTTGATAACTGATCTGGCAGAAATATGATGTGTACTTGTGATCTCATTCAGGGTGACTTAAAGATTGCGGATTTTGGTTGGTCTGTGCACACATTCAATCGTAGGCAGACCATGTGTGGTACCCTAGATTATCTCCCACCCGAAATGGGTAAGTCACACTTGATGAAATGACTTATGATTCAAAACTCTTTCTTCACTCTTTTTTTGTATTCTAATAATACTAATGGAATTACAGTGGAGAGTGCTGAACATGATGCAAGTGTAGACATATGGAGTCTTGGTATTTTGTGCTATGAATTCCTCTATGGTATGCCTCCATTTGAAGCAAAAGAACACTCTGACACATATAGAAGGTAAGGAAACTTTTAACACTCACTGATCAGTGATTGTAAATTAGAATAAACGGGCGTGGTTGGGTTACAGGTCAAAACGGGTTGCGGGTTGAGTTCTCCCCCAATTTTTTGTTCAAGAATCTGCAACTCATGAAGTTTCGTTTAATAAAATGAGCAAACTGTACTTATTTTAACCCATAAAGATAATAACATAACCATAATGGCTCGTTAATCATTATTTATTCAAGAGGCCAGTTAACGTACAAGCCCCCCCTTAACGTGCGATGTGTATGCAACAATCTAAACCACACATCTAATCTAGTTTAGGCCTTCAATTGAAGGCGGTGGCACAATAGTAATAAACTCTGCATAATTACACATTATTGCATAATTACGCACGTTATTAGCATATTTACACATGTTATATCGGTGGTCGCGTATCTTCGCACGATAAGGAGGCCTTGTAATTTAAACTTACTCATTTGTTCAATAAAGAATTTGTGGTACATAGATTTATAAAAATTATGATGTCATCATAACAATCTAGTTTTTTTTTTTTTTTGCTAGTTCTCTTCTTTGATAACTTTTTTTTATTTTAGACTTCTTTGAAGATAACCCAGGATGAGTCTATAGTGATCTTTTATGCAAATGTTGCAGGATTTTGCTAGTAGATTTGAAGTTTCCTCCGAAACCGGTAGTCTCCTCAGCTGCCAAGTATCTAATCAGTCAGGTTTTTCGCATCACACTATCGCTAGCAATTATATTCAGATTTTTTAGGATCTTAATGTTATTTACAAGTTTCATATAAAATCACAGATGCTTGTTAGAGAAACTTCAAAGAGATTGCCTTTACACAAGCTTCTTGAGCATCCATGGATAATTCAGAATGCTGATCCATCAGGAGTCTACAAGTGTTAATCATCATCATGTTCATTATCATTCATTATCCTCTACCAATTAACATGATTTCTTAGAAATGAACGCGGGTGCAAATGATAATTTTCTACGAAATCGCTTGTTGTATCTCTTTTACCATAACATGTTGAAGTCGATAATGTTATCATGTTTTGGTAATGGAAAAATTCAGGAACCACACACGAGTATAACGTTGCAAACTGGTGTGTGTAAATAACATCGAACAATGCCAATTCATTCTACCATATAACAATGCTTGTTAGTCTCTGCATAACAAAATTAGTGTGTGCACAACATGTGCAAAGCAATAAAAAACACATGTCACAAGTCTACAAAGTTTAATCATGAGAAACAACGCATGTTACAACTCAACATAGTATACATTTGTCACGGATAAGGCTTTCCCTTCAAGTGGTGAGAGTTTAATCTCTGTGATGGACAAAACGTGTATTTTATGGTAGAATTAGAGAGTGTGTGAGTTGTCGTTGTAAAAGAGTTATAATATCGTTACATGTCAAAAGTAATGCCCAATTACTATAGTAGTAACATATTTGACCCATTAAAAAGTTTATTTTTATCAATGTTAATATTTCCCAATAAAAATATATCAAATTTAGTGGTTATGAAAACTAAAATTTTCATGTTTTGGAAGTACTTAAGTTTTATAAGATAAATAGTTATTAGGGTCTTGTATTGACTTTGCTGATATCTTGCTATTTTTTTATTTACGCTATTATGTTATATATATATATATATATATTTTTAAATAGGAGTTATAATAAATGGTTACCGGTTAGAATTAAAACCATAATCCCGGTAGAGTTTAATCCCTGTAATTAATAAAATGTGTATTTTAGTGGTAGAATTAGAGTGTATGAGTTGTCGTTGTAAAAAAAATTATAATATCTATACATATCAAAAGTAATGCCCAATTCCTATAGTAGTAACGTATTTGACCCATTAAAAAATTTATTTTTATCAATGTTAATATTCCCAATGAAAAAATATATCAAATTTAGTTGTTATGAAAATAAAATGTTTATGTTTTGGAAGTCCTTAAGTTTTATAAGATAAATAGTTGTTAGGGTCTTGTATTGACTTTGCTGATATCTTGCTAGTTCTTTATTTACGCTATTATGTTATTTATTTTTTAAAATAGTAGTTATAATAATTGGTTACCGGTTAGAATACATATTAAAACCCTAACCCCCCCCCCTTCTTTCTTGTACATTTGGTGACATGCCCAGGTGACAACCAGCAAAACAACAACTGAAAAGCTTAAGCTCCGGCATAACAATCACCAAAGTATGAATCTTTTGCGACAACATACAAACGGTTATACCCTCTGTTTCAACCACAAGCACGATCTGTCGATATCTGACCTAGTCATAACCTAAGGGGATACCACATGCAAATGTTACAACACTATTAATGTGACAACATTCATGACTATACTATAAATGTTATTAGATTTTGGTTTGAATTTATTTATAAGGTTTAGAATAAACATTATACCAAGATAGCCTTCAACGTGTTGGAGAGATTAATTTATATAAGTTTCAAAAAGACGTTTTATTAATTAAATATTCGGTTATGTTAGCATAACACATGTCATCCCCTCATGAACAATATCTATGTCTATGTATTTAATAAATGAAACCATTGAGGGACACATGCCACCCTCTGGTTTCATTTATATGCATTTTCCCGCCTAATTGAGACATTATACGGATTACCTGTTTCATTAATTGGATGATCCGAATTGCTTTACAATTAGTGTAAATAAGCCGCATGACCCGTATTCAAATTGGAGCATCCGGATTTATTTATTAACTTTCCTTATTTACTAATCTTCTAAAGCACTCTTCTTTATTCTCAAAAACAAACCCTAATCACAAAATCATATTCCTGTGTCTCTCTCCATATCATCGACGATAGTGTTCTTACGAATCGTTCTTGGCTCATTCTCTTCGATCAACCTTCTTCCGTTAAATCAGTTCCAAACGGTAATGTTTTCTTTGTTGATTTATTCATTGATTCTCCTTTTCATAGATTCGTTGGGTTTTGAATATGCGATTTGATAATCGATTTACTCATTGTTTGTTTACTTTTAGTCTAATCGACATTTTGATGCTCCATCTTCTATATCTAATGTTGATTTCTTCAGTCTTTTTTATTTCATTAAATGTTTACTGTTAGTCTATAATATAATCGACGATTTTAAGTTGTGCTTTGATGATTATGTTTGTTAGGGGTTTTAATGTGATATTTTATTTTATTTTTACATTTTTTTTGTTAAATTTTACCTCCCTATGATGTTGTTTGAAGATTGTATGTTTTTTTATTGATGATGATCGTGATTATTGATTGATGATTACTCTGTTCGCTCAACAAAAAGTTTTGCATAATATCTGTTTGTATGTCTTGATTGTCTCAATTTATTTATTTTGGGTGAAGTTAGGGTTTTAAATAAGTTTAATTAGGTTTTTCTTACTGTATTGACAATGAAGGTGATTATTGATTGAATATGGTTTTTTAAAACAATACAGAAGCTTTGCTTAACATCTTCATTGTATTCATCCATTTATGGGGGTGAAATTTTGGTTTTAATCAACCTTTTTTGAGGTCTTTTATTATACTCTTGATAAGTTAATGAACAGTATGATTTCATTGCATGCATTGTTATTGTTTGAAGGTTGTATTGTTACACATCAAATTTAGCTATTAAAGAAACAACATTTATTTCATGTCAACAGACTACGTTGATTACTACAATGGTTTCTCTGGACTTGCCCATCATTTAGCCTGTACACATGAGCATTTCCATGGAATTAGTGACGATTACTTTAAGAGACCATGGACAACGACCTCGTGAAGATTATGGTAAGAGTGAACAACTTTTTAATTGTTTATATCGTTTCACCTGCTTTTAACTGTTTTAAGTTTGAAAATTATGGTTATTTTAACACATACTTGACTTTCTTGAGCAGCTGTGACTAATGTCATTGACCGGCAACGGAAGTCTATTAGCCTAAGTTCTACCAACTTACCTTGATTTGATCGCTTGGTTTAAAAAAACGAGCTTAAAGCGTGAGGTGATGAAGAGCTAGGGTTGTCGCTTTTTTTTGCTCAGGCGACAAACCACATGAAGCTTTTTGAAGTGTACTTTAAGCCCGAAGCGCCATAGGTTCGAAGCGACGGTTCCGCCCAATCAGGTCAGATTTGGGTTTTTTATTTTGGCTCAATAGTCTCTAATAAGGTTTAACTGAGGCCCGCTACTTCTTTACCCTAAAAAAAGAACGTTAGTAAACATCTTCAGCCACTCCCTCCCTCTTCTCCATTGATTCTTCATACTTTCTGCAATAATCAACTTTAATTTATGTTTTAACTATGTTTTTTATGTGTTAAGTGTGTTTCTTAATCATGTTTTTGTGTTTATTATTGATTAACAAGTAGAATATGTCATATTGATGTGTATAAATATTATATTTATTTTTTAAATTATTGAGCGTTTCGTCTACGTGAAGCTCTAGCTTCGCACTTGAAGCTTCGCTTAAAGCTTTTGGAACCAAAACGCTTTGGGGCGCCTCACGATTTTTAAATCAAGTTTGATTGGTCTATAAAAATTTACAATGTAAATATTGGCTGGGATAAGATACATTAGAGTACAGATATATACACAAAAAAAATTTTGTTACACTTATGCACAAAGATTATTTATTTTTAATTTATTCTCATATTTCAGGTTATCTGTATCAACTCGATTTTGAATCGGTTCTTAGAAGATGTGATAGTGTTGGAAATGTAGTTCTCACCAAAACTTGAAATTGGGTAAGAGATTGATTATGTACATTTTTATAGATATTTCTTTGTTTTTTGTTATCTATATATTTCTATAACTTCAGTATTTAAATGTATTATATGTAATTTCATTTATCTATAGACTTATTATTTATATAATTTATATTGTTTAAACTCGTGTATCATACAAGTAGATAACGTAGATTTAAGATGCAAATTCAAGTGGGTTGAGTTTCACATGTGTTTCAAGTGATAATATTGATGCTCCATGCCCTTCATCATCATCTAGAACTTTGGTCCAATCTCACATGCGTATTTGGTTCATCAAGTTTTATAAAGATCTAAATTTATTTTTGTATCTAAAAAGTATACTAAAAACCAAGTCTTGATTGATTTGGTTCATCAAGTTTTATAAAGATCTAAATTTATTTTTGTATCTAAAAAGTATACTAAAAACCAAGTCTTGATTGATTCTAGCTAACTCGCACAAAAGTTTACAAGGAAGTTTTTTTCGGGATTTGAATAACTTTGTTCTTTTTTTACCAATGTATGTCTTTTTACATAGTATAAGTTTGAATAAAAATATGAAGTTTTTGATTGAAGCCGTGTTTAACGCGGGCATTAACCTAGTATATATATGTAACAACTCGAAAATTCGATTGTTATTTTTTCTTTTGTTCTCTGTTTATCTATCCTTTTGTAATCACGAGATTCGGTTAATAATAAAGTTTATGTTAATTACTTATGGTATTTTGCGTTATTATCGCATCTAATCGCTTAATTAAATAGCATCGCTTATCTCATTGCATCGCAAATCGCAGTTAATTATATGGTTTTATGTTATTTATGTGTTATGTGTGCCCTTCATCATCATCTAGAACTTTGGTCCAATCTCACATGCGTATTTGGTTCATCAAGTTTTATAAAGATCTAAATTTATTTTTGTATCCAAAAAGTATACTAAAAACCAAGTCTTGATTGATTCAAGCTAGCTCGCACAAAAGTTTACAAGGAAGTTTTTTCCGGGATTTGAATAACTTTGTTTTTTTTTTACCAATGTATGTCTTTTTACATAGTATAAATTTGAATAAAAATATGAAGTTTTTGATTGAAGCCGTGTTTAACGCGGGCATTAACCTAGTATATATATGTAACAACTTGAAAATTCGATTGTTATCTTTTTCTTTTGTTCTCTGTTTATCTATCCTTTTGTAATCACGAGATTCGGTTAATAATAAAGTTTATGTTAATTACTTATGGTATTTTGCGTTATTATCGCATCTAATCGCTTAATTAAATAGCATCGCTTATCTCATTGCATCGCAAATCGCAGTTAATTATATGGTTTTATGTTATTTATGTGTTATGTGTGTTTGTGGTTATGATTACGCTCGCTATTGCATCGCTCTCGCACTCTCGAATCGCTAAATCGCAATATTATATCAATTGGAACGCTTAATATAACTAACTAATACTAACCGAATAACCAAACAAACTCTTAACGCGAAACAAACGAAGAAAACCCAACATTGGGTCAAGTTCGCTCGAACTTGGTGACACCAAGTTCGGCCGAACTTGACTGGCCAAAACAAATTCTCCTTTGTAACCTCAAGTTCGGCCGAACTTGACTGAATTCTCTTGAAAATCTAGCAAGTTCGCCCGAACTTGCATGAATCTCATGCAAGTTCGACCGAACTTGGTCTCCATCAGCCCTCATTTTGCCTTCTCCTATAAATACCAAGCTCTGTTCACTCATTTGAACTTGCTACACGTTCGCCCAGAGCTCTCAAAATCCAAAACCTTCGTGTTCTAAGTAAGAATCAACCCGATTTTACCGCAATAACGTTTATCAATGATCTACAAAGGTTTACAACGATTTTGGCACAAGGCATAGCCTTCGTTTTCATCAAAACTCATTCTTTTACAAAAACCTCCATTTTTTTTCTTCAAAAACTTCTGTTTTAAGCATAGATCTACACAATACGAGTTCGTTTGGCGATAGTAGAGACTTCCCAAACACGAGATCTGCAAGATCTCGGCTTGTAAGTGATAGATCTGAGAAAAACCTTTGAAAACCATTAATTTCTACACAAGATACGGACTTTTGATGATGTTTTGTTCATTTTCTGGTATGAAACGAAGCATCTATCATTTAAGATCCCAGATCTGGAAGCAGAAGGACGTTTATGTTGGTTTACACAAGCTGGACTAATCCAAACGAACCCCGAGTTCGCCCGGATTAGCCCACGCTTTTGTAAAACGGCTAAAACAGCTCTAAAAGATCTCTCCGACCTAAGTTTGCTCAGTAGCACAGGGTTGGAGGGATGAACACCCGATTTTCCTTAGCAAACAACGCGAAAACGCAAGATTTTGGACCCGAAAACATCAAGTTCGCTCGAGAATCACCAGTTCACCAGGTCAAGTTCGACCGAACTTGCACCCAAATGGGTCAAGTTCGACCGAACTTGGGCTAATCTCATCAAATCTCCTACAAGTTCGACCGAACTTGCCTAGTTTCTTAAGAAACTATGCAAGTTCGCCCGAACTTGTCTCCTCAGTAAGAGATCCTTACAAGTTCGCCCGAACTTGACAAGTTTCTTAAGGAAACTCATCAAGTTCGACCAAACTTGGCTTTAATCTCACCAATTCTACACAAGTTCGCTCGAACTTGTGTGTTTACACACAAGTTCGCCCGAACTTGTCTACTGCTCAACCAAGACTTTACCGTTTCAGCTTTTCAGAGACTGATGCACTTCCATTCGCGTATGCAGGCTGATCCGAAGCTCTTCTCGACTCTCCTCACATCCCGAACTCTTACCTAAACGCACCCACAGTGAGTATACTTGACCCATTTTCGCTTTAACGTACTTTTTGGGTGTTACATACGTTCCTATTTCAAAATCACTTCACGAATCAAAACTGTTTATCACACGCGAATAATCTGATTGTATATGCTCGAAACGTGATATTAGAAACATGTGACTAGGACTTATTTTCGTTGACTTGCCTCTTTAGCTAGTATGGTACTATAGTGTGGCTCACACCCGACGGGGTCTAGTTAGGATGGACGCGCAAGCCTTCTCACGGTAGTTAGCATGAGAAATGAGCCTATGTTATATTAAGTGTTTTGGTGTATCATGATATTTAATCAGATTGCTTCGCAAACGCTTTCTCGACTATGCTAGTATTAATCAAACTCGTATGCTCACCTTTACTTAATTGTGTTGACTTTGTATTTTAACGTATGTAACAGGATGAGGATTTTGTAGGTTGGATGCTTGGATGTGGCTTGCGTAGTTTAGTTTTGTCTTATTTGTTTAGTTCCAAGTGTAATAAATCGAGGGGAGATCGGATCAGATTTTACTGTTTAAGGGATTTTGTTAATGTAATGATTGTTTAAGGATATTATGAGTTTAATAGTATGGGATGTTAAATGTTGATTTATTATCTTTAAATAATTGTTATGGAATCTCTTGAGACAATCTGGTTCGCCTAGTGTGTAACATCCGTCAAAAACCGGGTTAACCAAACCCGCTTCGTTTATTAACCGAACATCCAGTTAAAATTTTCGTTGCATGTTTAGGGTTCAAACAAATTTTAAACAATGCATAATTAATAATATATTAGAATTTAAAATCTATAATTGAAAATTTATAATAAATAATGAAATAAAAATAATTTGCTGATGCCGGGTTTCGAACCCGGGTCACTCTCAAGACCAAACAGCCAACACACCACTCCGCCACTTGTGTTATTTGTTGATAATACTGAAACAATTAATACTTAATATAAAACTCGAAACTCAAAGTTAGTTAACCAGCGCGCCCAAATCCGCAGTCGCCGGAAAATACGCGAATTTGCGACCGTTTTCCTTTGACTCCGGAATCAGGCAAGTGTAACTGACGATAAACGTCAGTTATAACCGAAAACCTTTAATCACTCATTCAACTCGTCAAAAAAAACATAACTGAAAGTTGAATTTAATCCCTTGACCAAACCGTCGAACATGAATATCAAGTCTGAAGATTGTAAGTCTCGCACTCTCACCGCATTTTGAGAACCAGTCTCTGTTTCGCCGGAATTCTCTGCAAGTTGCCGGAAAACCGAAGAATTTATCCCATTGTTGTTTTACTTTATAAACCGGGCATCTAGAGCTCATACCGAAATCACCCACACTCCCCTTAAACTCCCTGTAGAATCTCTGTCGCAAGAAATACATCGCCGGAGATTTTCTGCAATCGCCGGACTTTCGTCGGAAAACCGAGACTCACATCAAAACGGTAAAAACCTCGACTCTTTCGGTTTCAATCCATTGTTAGACTATTACTAACTTCAATTCATCAACCAGAATCAATCCCAGACGACGTTGCCGGGTATTCTGCAATCGCCGGAAAATCTCTGGAATTTCCAAAATCACGCTGTGAATCGGTATAATCATCTAAACCTTCTGATAATCATTGTTTAGTAACTCAATTTCACATCTAATCGATCAAAACTGTTAATTGATCCGATCAGACGGAGTTCACAAAACAGAGCCGACGATCCTTGCCGGAGTTCTGAGAAAGACGTCTGTTTCGGTAGATTCATTTCCAAAATCCTCTCTATCCATCACATTTCAATCACTTATAAATTTCGTTAATCGAATTAAACAAGAAAATTGAATAATCGTGGTCTGTGTCTTTGAACGAAGAAGATGAAGTCGAACTTATGTATAAGTATAATTAAAACAAGTTATATAAACGGGTTAGACACACAGTCCAGCGGTGGACTGTGTGCAAACAATTAACACACGTCTCAAGTTCGATCCCTGACACAACCTCACTCTCTGAAATTAAAATGTTCTTTTTAAACCGAACCGGATCAACTCGCTGTAAGATGTTAAGTATAATAAAAATCAGTATATTAACCAAGTTAGACACACAGTCCAGCGGTGGACTGTGTGCAACACTAAACAACAGGTCCCCGGTTCGAGACCTGTTGTGTGCACCGGTCCGATATAATTAAATCCTTTTTAAAAATAAATGATTTCTGATTAAATTAAATAGTGTATAAATATAATTAAAAACAGAAATATTTCGGGTTAGACACGTAGCTCAGTTGGTAGAGCTGCGTGCACGCGTACGGGAGGTCTCGGGTTCGAGCCTCACCCAGCGCATACATACACACGTCCGAACCGGTCAACAGTCAAAGTCAACGGTCAACTGGTCAACGGTCAACTGGTCAAAAAGTCAAAATTTTTATTTTCTTTTATTTATTTATTTTATTTAAAAATCAATTAAAAATACTTAAAAATAATATTTATAAAGTTAGAAAATTTCCTTGAACTCACAAAATAAACCGAACAATCCCATTAAGAACACTAATTAAAAATTCTAATCTCAAATAAGAGTTTATTTATTTATCGAACTATTATGTTATTATTTAGGTTAGTTCCCTTGCCGATTAAATCCGAATTCGTGCGCATTCATCATCAATCCAAGAAACGCACCCACTGTGAGTGAATTCTTACAAATTCCCCTTTTTATTCATGTTTTGGGGTGTATCATGTGTCGCTTAAATTAATTCGCTTATTCAAACTCGTGCTATACCATATTATGATCTAAACTTAGAATGTAAATATTGTTTGTTGTGATGTATAACATATTGTCAAGTTGTATGCAAATTGTTTGTTAGGCCCATCAGTTCCTCGTGGGAGACGAGTTGAACAACGCGTGCCTTAAAACTCATTCATTAGGCCCATCAGTTCGTTGAACAACGCGTGCCTCAAAACTCATTCATTAGGCCCATCAGTTCCTCGTGGGAGACGAGTTGAACTACGCGTGTCTCAAAACAATCATTGTTGTATGTGTGTGCAATATTTAATATTATGTGTTTTGTGAATAAATTTACATCTACATTTACTCATATGTGGTTATGCACTTTATTTTATAATCAATACAATAAACTCGTTTAAATGTTTTCATAGGATTCACTCGCCAACTTTTTGTTGACCCAAAAACCATTTTTACATATGATACAGGTGAACAGGATGAAGCAAGGAACACATAGGAAATTGCCTTAGAAAAAAAATAATGAAGTCTAGAAAGATGTATAGAACATGTTGTATTTGTATGATTTGATTGTATGATTCCCTTTAAATTGTAACAATAAATATGAAACATTATAATAAATGTCATGAGCTTTGATGAAAACCCAATCATGCCCCGATCACCTTTTCCGCTGCGGGTCGGGGTGTGACATAGTGCCACGACCCCGATGATTCCGCCATCGGTTGGGGTGTGACAGATTGGTATCAGAGCGCCATAAGTTTAGGATAGTAGGTAGAATTGCCATGATTCGACCTAGTAGCATGTTTAAGTACCCGATTGACCTATCTTTGACATAAATGTTAAACTACTTGCCATAAATGCTTAAATGTGCCTTTCTTAAGGCTAATACAGTAATACACGCTTGGAAACGCTCGCATCACACAAAACGAGTGATCAAGTCGAGAATAGGTGTGAAAACCGAGAACTCTCGACGAGATCATTCACTCCGCGCATTCTCTGCACGAGATACCTTCGTTGAGTTAGGAGTGACATCCAAACCTCGACGAAAATCTCCATTTCTATCTAGGAATGAAGTTGCTAAGCTAGGGGTGAAACCCGCATCTTAGTAATTAATTCCGCAATTCGATTTTTTTTAATCTCACCAAAGTCTCGGTTATGCCGATGGTTTGGAACACGTATTAACTGGAAGGGTAAACGTCGTTAGCCGCTTGCGGTGAGAACGTTTATCTACTAGGCCAAATCGTGGGTCCTAATGCAAAGGGTAGACGAATCACTTTGGCGTGTCAAATGTCTCAAAACCCCGGACACTCCCAATTGATTTAAGCCTATATCGTCGATTTATGCATCATCAAGTTTATTACTATTTACGTGTTTAAAATTTTGAGAATTTTCGCTTTATTCGATTTCTCATTTTGAATGATCTATCATATCATCGATTTCTCTATTTATCGCATTTACGCTCCATCGAATGTATGCACAACTCGCACAGCTCTCGTAATATAAAACGCTAAATTAATACACCAACCAAACTAATCGCTTAACTCGCTTACGCCTATGAGGAGTGTGCCTCATACGCGGTATTATCTAGCTTATCTCGCTATTATATATTGCTTATATATCGTATCTCGTATCGCGATACGTATGGTTATTATTAAAAGGTGAATACGTGCAAATATGTGCTTATGTGCTTACGTGATTACGTGCCTTGTATGAATTATAATAATAATAATAGATATATAAACATAACTCTATTATAATCGAATCTCATCTAATCTAAATCCTTCGTGTAGATGTCTTCTATGGGATCGCACACCCGAAGGAATCTCCAACGCAACAACGCTGACAAGCGTATCGCTACAATGGTAGCCAAGGAGATAGCTAAGGTTATCCCGCAAATCGTCTCAGAAATTCATGCCGTAAGCAGCAACTCATCTGTCGACTCCAATGGAGATGCCCGAAACCCCACTTCAGCTTTAAGCAGTTCAAAGCATGTGGACCGCTTACTTTCTCAGGCATCGAAGGGCCGAGCGCCATGTTCCACTGGTTTGACTCTATCGAGGTCACATTCCGCCAGAGTGGATGTCCCGAGGCTCTGCGCACTGTCAATGCTACCGGCATGTTTAATCAAGGGCTCTCGACTGGTGGACAGCCGAGCGCAACAGGCGTAGGAATGACGAAGCTTACGGACTCACTTGGGAGAAACTTAAGGAAATTATGATCAAGGAATTTTGTCCTCCCTACGAGATCCAGAAGTTAGAGAACGAATTCTGGAATATCAAGCAAGATGGTCCCGATAACTCTGGTCTCACCGCTCGCTTCAAACAGTTGAGCATCATCTGTCCCGGTCAAGTGGATACGACCGAGAAAGCAATCAAGAAATACCCCAACGCTCTCCCCGATTGCGTTGTCACACCCCGACCCGCAGCGGAAAAGGTGATCGGGGCATGATTGGGTTATCATCAAAGCTCATGACATTTATTTTAACGTTTCATATTCATTAATACACTTTAATGAAAAATTACAATCAATATTACAACATGTCCTAAATATCAATCTAGGCTTCATTGTTTTCTTCTAAGGCTTTTCCTATGTTTTCCTTGCTTCATCCTGTTCACCTGTATCATGTGTAAAAAGGGTTTTTGGATCAACAAAGAGTTGGCGAGTGAATCCTATGGAAAACATTTGAACAAGTTTATTTAATTGATTATGAAATAAAGTGCACAACCACACATGAGTAAAAATAGATGTAAACTTATTCATAAATCAATTTAATATTAAACAATACACACATGAACAATAATGGATCGTTTAGAGGCACGCGTTGCTCAACTCGTCTCTCACGAGGAACTGATGGGCCTAATGAATGAATTGCATAAACATGATAATATGAAAGACATAACTACAAACAATATAAACTCAATAATACACACATGAACAATAATGGATTGGTTTTGAGGCACACGTTGCTCAACTCGTCTCCCACGAGGAACTGATGGGCTTAATGAATGAATTTCATATAAGTTGACAAAATGAAATACATAATCACAACAATATAAACAATCTAAGTTTATATCACGATATGGTATGGCACAAGTTTAAATAAACGAGTTAATTATTTTGTGACACATGACACACGCCAAAACGTGTAATTAAAAAGGGGGAGTTGTAAGATTCACTCACAGTGGGTGCGTTCGGTTGATGATGTTGAATGCACGCGAAGTGGTTTTAACCACGAGTGAAATTAACCTAGATATAGCATTATGGTTTGGTAAGTAAACGGATTTTATTAATCCATTTTAGTAGGATTGTTGGGTGTATTTTTGTGAGTTTAAGGCTATTTTCTAACCTTAAAAAATGTTATTTTTAAGTATTTTTAATTGATTTTTAATTAAAATAAATAAATAAAAATAATAAAAAAAGTTGACTTTTTTGACCGTTGACCGTTGACCATTGACCTTGACTGTTTGACCGGTTCGTATGCGTGTAAGTGTGCGCTGGGTGAGGCTCGAACCCGAGACCTCCCGTACGCGTGCACGCAGCTCTACCAACTGAGCTACGTGTCTAACCCGAAATATTTCTGTTTTTAATTATATTTATATACTAATTAGATTAATCCGAAAATCAATTTATTTCTAAAAAGATTTTACTGAATCGGACCGGTGCGCTCCACAGGTCTCGAACCCGGGACCTGTGGGTTGAGTTAACACACAGTCCACCGCTGGACTGTGTGTCTAGCTTGTTAAATAATCCGATTTATATTATACTTATGAACAAACTTCATTATTTCATTTCTGCCTTATTTTAAAAAGTTAGATAATTGTCCGAATCGGTGCAGTAGACCGGACTCGAACTCGTGACGTGTGATTAAACATTCACACAGTCCACCACTGGACTGTGTGTCTAACTTGGTTATTATTCCGGTTATTAATAAACTTAACATGTACAGCGGTGACTCCGGTTCGGTTAATAAAAAAAACATTTTTATTAAGGCAGCATGCGTGAGACAAGATTCGAACTCGAGACATTTACGTGTTTATTGTGCACACAGTCCACCGCTGGACTGTGTGTCTAACCCGAGTTATATCTTGATTTATAATAAACTTAAACATTACAGAAACTTCGTCTTCTTCGTTGATTTTAACCAGAATCGGAAGTCCGACTGGTTCGATGTTTTAATCGTGTTCTTTAGTGTTTTGAGGTTAATTACAGATGAGATATGTAAAAAGAATGAAAGATTTAAACGTAAGGTATACCGACTGGACTCCTCTGTTTCTCCGGCAGAACTCCGGCGACAGCAAAAGATTCCGGCGTCGTGTGTCTTGTAGCAGAGAGTCTTCAACGAGCTTGAGATGAATGTGGGTAGCTTCGGTATGAGTTCTGAGTGTTCAGTGTTTAGATTAAGGCACAGAAGTGAAAAACCCGGTTTTCCGGCGATTTGCAGGAGATTTCCGGCGAGTGAGTTTTCGCCGAGAAAGGGTGCGGTTTTGAGTGAAAAAGCTTGCAGAGGTTCGAGGGGGTATTTATAGGGCAGGTCATCGATGGATTTGGTCTGATTTCCGACTTGATTCGTCGGTTAAAAATTCTCCGGCGGTTATAGCTTGTGTCGCGGACTCAGGCGTCGGTTATAACCGATGTAGTGTTTAAGGTTTACGTTATAACTGAAGTAACCGTCCAATCTCGCGAGATCGCCGGAATTTCCGACGACTGAAATTTGGGCGCCGGTTTTGAATTCGAGAATCATAATATGAATTAATTGATTCTAATAATTAACAAGGAACACTAGTGGCGCAGTGGTTGAGTGTGCGTGTGTTAAATTACTGAACCGGTTGACTGACCGGGTTCGAAACCCGGCAGAAACATATTATTTTTATTTTCTTATTTTTAACAGTTTTTCAAAAACAATTTATATATTCCAATATAATAATTAATTATGTATCGTTTAATTATTTTGGGCATTAAATTCGCAACGAAATTTTTAACTGATTGTTCGGTTAATAAACAGAGCGGGTTTGGTAAAATCCGTTTTTTGACGGATGTTACATGCGTCGCTGACTTTGTTCAAGCAGCACGCCCTGCTGCTATCGAGGAGACCTACCAGCTAGCCGCCGAGATTAATTACAAACGAGTTCAGTCTGGTTACTTTAAAAGCAGCAAGGTCGCAAATCAGGCAATCACCGAATCAGCAGCTCCTACTACCGAACAGCCCCGAGAGCCAAAGAACAGTCGTCGTAGTCGCAAAAGGGAAAACTCGAGCAAGAACTTTGCTCTTACTGCTCCAGCGAACCCTCAGCCACTCCTGTCAGCAGCACTAAACGCACCGCCAGCAAAGCGTGCGTACACTGGCCCGCACCCTATGTGCCCTAAGTGCACATATCATCATGCCGTTGGAGGCAATTGTCGTTTTTGCATGAACTGCAACATCTACGGCCACTTTACAGTCAGCTGCCGTAGTGGTACTCGTCAGCCAGCTCCTCAGGCTCCAACAGCTCCAGCTTTACCTACTCCTCCTCAAACCAACCAGCAGCAAGCTCCAAAGGCACGAGTGTGCTTCGTGTGTGGTGATCCAAACCACTTTGCTAATGTTTGCCCAAACCGCACCGTGAAACAAGAGCCGCAGCAGCAGCCACCACCGCAGCCTCAGCAGCAACAACATGCTGCGCGTGGAAAGCCTCCAATCTCAATCACCGCCAGGCTCAGAATGACAACAATGTTGTCAATGGTACGTTTCTCGTCAATGGTATTTATGCTTCATGTTTATTTGATACTGGTGCCGATAATTGTTTTGTATCGTTAGAATTGGAAAAGGTTTTAAAATGTAAGCGCGCTAAACTCTCAAAGACTTTCGATGTGGAAGTCGCCTCCGGAAGAACCGTTACCGTTAATTCTGTCTTACGTGGTTGTAATCTCGATCTGAACAACCATGTCTTCTCGATCAATCTCATACCTATGCAGTTAGGTAGCTTCGATATCATAGTAGGCATGGATTTTCTTCGTGAGAATCATGCTGAAGTTGTATGCTTCGATAAGATGATTCGTTTTCCTCTCCCTAACGGTGATCAACTTCATGTGTACGATGAAACTCCCTCAAAGAAGTTGATGCTTTTGTCATCTACTCAAGCACACAAATGCTTGCAAAAGCGATGTGTTGCTTTCCTCGCTCATATCGTGAACCGGGAGAAAGAAAAGAAGACTTATAAAGATGTTCCCGTTGTTTGTGAATTTCCTAAAGTCTTTCCCGATGACCTACTCGGTTTACCCCCTACTCGAGATGTTGAATTCCGTATCGATTTGATTCCAGGCGCTACTCCAGTTGCTAAAGCTCCTTATCGCCTCGCACCATCCGAAATGCGCGAGCTATCAAGCCAACTTCAAGTGCTTCTTGATAAAGGTTTCATACGCCCAAGCACTTCGCCATGGGGCGCCCCTGTCCTTTTCGTGAAAAAGAAGGACGGATCATTCCGTATGTGCATCGATTATCGTGAACTTAACAAACTTACGATAAAGAACCGCTACCCTCTTCCTCGTATCGACGACTTATTTGATCAGCTTCAAGGCGCTACCTTGTTTTTCCAAGATCGATCTTCGTTCCGGTTATCATCAGTTACGCGTGTTGGAAGAAAACATTCCTAAAACCGCCTTTCGTACTCGCTATGGCCATTTCGAATTCGTGGTCATGCCTTTCGGTCTTACCAATGCACCCGCGGTTTTCATGGATTTGATGAACCGTGTGTGTAAAGCTTTCTTAGATCGTTTCGTCATTGTTTTCATTGATGATATCCTTATCTATTCGAAGTCGGGAGACGAACACGCGCGCCATCTACGTTTAGTCCTCGAACTTCTTCAAGGAAATCGCCTTTATGCTAAGTTCTCTAAATGTGAATTCTGGCTCGAAGAAGTCCAATTTCTCAGCCACATTGTTAATAGTCAAGGAATTCACGTCGACCCTGCAAAGATTGAAGCCGTCAAGAGTTGGATTACGCTGAAGAATGCATCTGAAATCCGTTCATTTCTTGGATTGGCGGGTTACTACCGTCGATTCATCGCCGACTTCTCAAAAATCGCCGTTCCGCTTACCGCTTTAACTCATAAAGACAAACCTTTTGTTTGCAATTCCAAGCAAGAGGAAGCTTTTCAAACTCTCAAGCGTATGCTATGCAACGCTCCCGTTCTCGCTTTACTCGACGAAAACGACGATTTAGTTGTTTACTACGATGCCTCTAATCTTGGTCTTGGTTGTGTGCTCATGCAACGAGACAAGGTTATCGCGTATGCGTCTCGACAACTCAAGATCCATGAGAAGAACTACACAACCCACGATCTCGAACTCGGTGTAGTTGTTTTTGCATTAAAGATATGGCGACACTACCTTTACGGTACTAAGTGTACGGTCTTCACCGACCATAAGAGCTTACAACATATCTTTAATAAAAAAGAACTAAACATGCGACAACGACGGTGGGTTGAACTTCTCAAAGACTACGATTGTGAGATACGCTACCATCCCGGCAAAGCAAACGTCGTCGCCGATGCTCTAAGTCGACGAAGCTATGTATATGGTATTCGTGACTCTCAAGCTTGTGCTAAACTTGAAACCCTCATCCGTGCCGCTCAATTTGCTTGTTTTAACGAAAATACCCTTCAAGATGGAATGAAATATGGTGCCGAAACTCAGTTTGTATCTAAATCTGATGGTATTTATTACTATCTCGATCGTATTTGGATTCCTACTCGTGATAATCTCCGTAATTTGCTAATGCCCGAAGCTCATAAATCTCGATATTCCATTCACCCTGGTGCCGACAAAATGTATCCGGACCTTCGTCCTAAGTATTGGTGGCCGGGCATGAAAAAGGATATCGTCTTGTACGTCTCGAAATGCTTAACTTGTTCGAAAGTTAAAGGCGAACATCAAAGGCCCTCTGGTTTACTCGAACAACCCGAAATCCCGATGTGGAAGTGGGAGAGTATAGCTATGGACTTCGTTACCAAACTTGCTCGCACTTCATCCGGTCACGATAGCATTTGGGTCATCGTTGATCGTCTTACCAAATCCGCGCACTTTATTGCTATACGAGAAGACTTTAAGGTCGAACGGTTAGCCCGAATCTATACCGACGAAGTTATATGTCGGCACGGGACGCCTCGTGACATCATTTCTGACCGCGACGGTCGCTTTACCTCGCGTCTCTAGGAGACCTTTCAATCCGCTCTCGGTACTACGCTTAATCTGAGTACCGCTTTTCACCCTCAAACCGACGGTCAGACTGAGCGCACGATCCGCACCCTCGAAGACATGCTTCGTGCGTGCATCATAGATTTTGGTGGTAACTAGGATACACATTTACCTTTAGTCGAATTCTCGTACAATAATAGTTATCATACCAGCATTCAAATGGCTCCTTTTGAGGCACTGTATGGAAGAAAATGTCGATCGCCTATTGCATGGCACGAGATCGGAGAAGCACAAATCATCGGTCCCGAGCTAATTCAAGAAACGACGGACAAGATCCTCCAAATTTAGAGACAATCTCTTGAAAGCTCGGAGTCGTCAAAAGAGTTACGCCGATAAACGCCGCAAGCCCCTACAATTCGAAGTGGGAGATCACGTTCTCCTAAAGGTTACACCTTGGAAGGGAGTGGTCCGCTTCGGCAAGAAAGGAAAGCTAGCGCCTCGATACGTTGGTCCCTTTAAGATTCTGAAAAGAATCGGTAAAGTAGCCTATCATCTCGAATTACCGGAGGAACTTAACAACGTACATCCGACTTTCCACGTGTCTAACCTCAAGAAATGCCTCGCCGAAGAAAATCTCCATGTCCCTCTCGAAAGATCTGCAAATCAACGAGACTCTCCATTTCGTGGAAAAGCCTGTGGAAATCATGGACCGAGAGACCAAGAAACTCCGACGCTCTCGCATCCCTATCGTGAAGGTCCGATGGGAAGGCAAACGCGGCGCCGAGTTCACTTGGGAATTGGAAAGTGATATGAAGGCTAAGTACCCGCATCTATTTGATACAGCTACTACCTTTCGGGACAAATTCCCTAAAGTAGGGGAGACTGTAACAACTCAAAAATTCGATTGTTATCTTTTCTATTGTTCTCTGTTTATCTATCCTTTTGTAATCCTGAGATTTGGTTAATAATAAAGTTTATGTTAATTACTTATGGTATTTTGCGTTATTATCGCATCTAATCGCTTAATAAATCACATCACTTATCTCATCGCATCGCAAATAGCAGTTAATTATATGGTTTTGTGTTATTTATGTGTTATGTGTGTTTGTGGTTATGATTACGCTCGCTATCGCATCGCTCTCGCACTCTCGAATCGCTAAATCGCACTATTATATCAATTAAAACGCTTAATATAACTAACTAATACGAACCGAATAACCAAACGAACTCTTAACGCGAAACAAACGAAGAAAACCCAACATTGGGTCAAGTTCACTCGAACTTGGTGACCCCAAGTTCGGCCGAACTTGACAGGCCAAAACAAATTCTCCTTTTTAACATCAAGTTCGCTCGAACTTGTCTGAATCCTTAGAGATTCAGCAAGTTCGACCGAACTTGGTCTCCATCAGCCCTCATTTTGCCTTCTCCTATAAATACCAAGCTCTGTTCACTCATTTGAACTTGCTGCAAGTTCGCCCAGAGCTCTCAAAACCCGAAACCTTCGTGTTCTAAGTAAGAATCAACCCGATTTCACCGCAACAACGTTTATCAACGATCTACAAAGATTTACAACGATTTTGGCACAAGGCATAGCCTTCGTAAAACTTATTCTTTTACGAAAACCTCCATCTTTTTCTTCAAAAACTTCTGTTTTAAGCTTAGATCTACACAATACGAGTTCGTTTGGCGATAGTAGAGACTTCCCAAACACGAGATCTGCAAGATCTCGGCTTGTAGTTGATAGATCTGAGAAAAACCTTTGAAAACCATTGATTTCTACACAAGATACGGACTTTTGATGATGTTTTGTTCATTTTCTGGTATGAAACGAAGCATCTATCATTCTAGATCCCATATCTGGAAGCACAAGGACGTTTATGTTGGTTTACACAAGCCGGACTAATCCGAACGAACCCCGAGTTCGCCTGGATTAGCCCACGCTTTTGTAAAACGCTAAAACAGCTCTAAAAGACCTCTCCGACCTAAGTTTGCTCAGTAGCACAGGGTTGGAGGGATGAACACCGATTTTCCTCAGCAAACGACGCGAAAACGCAAGATTTTGGACCCGAAAACATCAAGTTCACTCGAGAATCACCAGTTCACCAGGTCAAGTTCGACCGAACTTGCACCCAAATGGGTCAAGTTCGACCGAACTTGGGCTAATCTCATCAAATCTCCAACAAGTTCGACCGAATTGTCTAGTTTCTTAGAACTATGCAAGTTCGCCGAACTTGACAAGTTTCTTAAGGAACTCTTCAAGTCGACTGAACTTGGCTTTAATCTCACCAATTCTACACAAGTTCGCTCGAACTTGTGTGTTTACACACAAGTTCGTCCGAACTTGTCTACTGCTCAACCAAGACTTAACCGTTTCAGCTTTTCGGAGACTGATGCACTTCCGTTCGCGTATGCAGGCTGATCCGGCGCTCTTCTCGACTCTCCTCAGATCCTGAACTCTTACCTAAACGCACCCACAGTGAGTATACTTGACCAATTTTCGCTTTAACGCACTTTTTGGGTGTTACATACGTTCCTGTATCAAAATCACTTCACGAATCAAAACTGTTTATCACACGCGAATAATCTGATTGTATATGCTCGAAACGTGATATTAGAAACATGTGACTAGGACTTATTTTCGTTGACTTGCCTCCTTAGCTAGTATGGTACTATAGTGTGGCTTACACCCGACATGGTCTAGTTAGGATGGACGCGCAAGCTTTCTCACGGTAGTTAGCATGAGAAATGAGCTTATATTATGTTAAGTGTTTTGGTGTATCATGATATGTAATTAGATTGCTTCGCAAACGCTTTCTCGACTATGCTAGTATTAATCAAACTCGTATGCTCACATTTACTTAATTGTGTTGACTTGTATTTTAACGTATGTAACAGGATGAGGATTTTGTAGCTTGGATGCTTGGATGTGGCTTGCGTAGTTTAGTTTTGTTTTATTTTGTTTAGTTCCAAGTGTAATAAATCTATGGGAGATCAGATCAGATTTTACTGTTTAAGGGATTTTGTTAATGTAATGATTGTTTAAGGATATTATGAGTTTAATAGTATGGGGTGTTAAATGTTGATTTATTATCTTTAAATAATTGTTATGGAATCTCTTGAGACAATCTGGTTCGCTTAGTGCCACTACCCCGATGATTCCACCATCGGTTGGGTGTGACAATATAGGGGAAGAATAAAATGGAAACTTATTTCTAGTGAGAAAACTTGGTAAACTCTATTTGTAACCATTGATTTACATGATCTAATGGTTGGGAAAATAAGCTATTAATTTGATTTAAATATATTAGTTGCTCTTTGTTTAAAAGTGAGTTGAGGGGTATTTGGGTCACTTGAAATTAGCAACAAGTACAATCATGTCACTTTTTCCTGCAGTACCATCATGTCATCTTTCTCCATCATCTTCTACATCTAAAAAGTTAAAAAAACATTATCATCTTCTACATCCCAAAAGATTCAAAAACTATACATACCTTAGAAACACACACACAAGATAGAATCTGGATCGTTGTTAGTTCTAAAAGAGAGAAAGCTGTCGGAACACCAAGAACACACACATAAGTGTGTGTGAGGGAAGCATGTCACAAATCGTTCGATTGCATGGGTTTTTGAGAGAGAAAATTGTTGGAACACAAAGACCAAGAACACACACACACAAGTGTGTGAGAGTGAAGGGCAGTGGCGGAGAGATCGGGATCGTAGTTGTGTTAAACCTTCGGTAGTGGTAGAAGGAGGTGAAAGAAGTGTTCCATTAATGGATGGTTCTAGATCTGGATGCTAGCTGCGTTAATCCCTAGGTTGCAGGTTTTGTTGTTTAAACTTTTACCATTGTTTAGTTTAAAAAATCATTCACACATGTTTTTTTTTGTTAAAATGGTTGTTAATATCTTTTTTTATGTGTTCAAATTGTTCTAGTATGTTCATGTAGTTTGCAGGTTTTGTTTTTGTGTTAAAATCATTTTGAGTTTTGATATTCTTGGTTATTGTTCGATTAGAAATCTGTATCTTTTTAATTAATTAAAATGTGTTTAAGATCCTTAAAGATCATTGGGGGGGTGTGAGTTGGGTTTTTTTTAGGTTTTATGCATTGGATTTACTTTATTTTGTTTTCTGGTTTTTGTTTAAATTGGGCATCACAATTGATGGTAGATAATTAGTTTGAAAATCCATGACTGTTAGAGAAAAAGTTTCAAATTTTTGTTGGTTAAGTGTTCTTTTTTATAATTAGTGTTAAATGTTTCAAATTTTTGCTGCCATTATTAGCTACGTATGTTACATTTCTGCTAGCCACGTTCTAAACTGTTTATCCTATATGTTGTAACATGTGTTACACTTCGGGGTAACATATGTTCATACAGGGTATTACACATTTGTACTTAAGTAGAGGTAAGTTTAAATGTTAAAATGTTTTTTAGATGGGTTGTTAAATGTTAAAATGTATAGACTTCATAAATTATTAAGAATATCTCGTTTATTTTACAAATAAAAAGTTGTGTTTTTGTGTGTGGGATAATTAGCTACATATGTAGTAACAACGTTACACAAGTTACTTATAGTTACTCCAACCCTTTTTTGGGACACAAAGGGGGGGTTGCACATATGTAACACATGTTTGTAACATGTGTTACACTAGAGAGGTGACACATGTATAGCCACGTTACACATGTTACATATAGTTGTTATATGTGTTACAACAAAACTTTACACATGTACACAAGTTACATAGGAAATTAATAAGTTTAACTATAGAAGATTAATTAATTAAAATATGTTTAAAGATCATTATTTATACTTAACGTACTAGTAAGTTTAAATGTTGATATGGTGTTTTATATGGGTTGTTAGTTGTTTTGTATAAACTTCACTCGGATATCACATTTTCATTACCTTTAGAAAAGTCCATAATTTAATCGGAATATCTCGTTTACTTTACAAATATTTTTTTTTTGTTTTTTTATGTTGGTATAATTAGCTACATATGTAGAAACAATTTTACACATGTTACTTATAGTTGTACCAGGCTTTTTTAGGACATGTAACACATGTATAGCTAGGTTACACATGTTACAGATAGTTGTTACATGTGTTACAACAAAAGTTTACATATGTGTAACACGTAACACATGTTGCATAGTTGTTGTTACATTTGTGTTAATAAGTTTAACTATAGGAGATTAACACTGATGTACTTGTTTTGTTCATAGGTGAAGGGGTGTTTGTGTTCAAGATAAAGATGGTTATCAAGAAGTGAAGCATTATTAGATTGTTGTTTCCTTGTGCTAGAATTTGGATCATTTTTATACATTTAAGTTTGGATAAAACACCTTTGTTATGTTTAATTTTGACTGTAATGTATGGGAATACTAAAATTCATTTTTATTTTCATTGTTAGTATGCCCATTTTTTTTTATGAATACGGATGTCGTTGTGAAGGCCATTTTTTTGGATGCAACAACTAAATGTAACATGTGTAACCTTGATGTTGTAACATTTTATTAGTAGTTTGTACGATACTAAGCAGGTCCCAGTTGTTGCTTAAGTAGGTTACACACGTTACATAAGATGTAACATGTGTAAACTGGAAACACTTGTGTAACATTTCGGTGTAACATATGTTACAGGTTGTATCCCTAAAACATGTTTACCTATAAGTACTTACAAAATATAAAGTAGAGTAGGAATACAACTTTTAAGGATGTTACACACGTTGTAGAGAAGATGTTACATGTGCACACACAATGTAACCTGTGTAACATGGCGACAAGTGTCATTGTGATTTTTTTTGTTACCCTAGGGTGTTAAACGTATTACAATGTTCATAACGCACGTAAACTTATACTAACATATGTCCCTATGTCCACGGATGATCTAGAACATACTCCACGTTACCATCTTTACGAGTCTCCTAATGGCACTAAATTGTGGACAACGATTGCCAACGAGCAATATCATCTTATTATTGGTAAATCATACGACACACATGAGAACTTCTTGCCATGTATAAGACTTATGACCAATAAGCTGGGTTCAATGTAAAAAAAATACGTTAATGCAGTTTTTTTATATGCTAATAACATTGTTAATAACAACTCTAGGTACATATGTAACATGAAGTGTATCATTTGTCCATTTAATTCGTTACACTAGTCTAATATACTTCTAGTTACATATATTACTTGTTTGTTCATTGATATGGCATTTTGGATGATGTAATGTTGTTATATATGTAATTTTACTAAGTTTAAATTGACACCAAAGGGGCTGACATATGTAACACATGTTTATAACATATGTTAAACTATGGGGTAACATATGTATAGCATCTTACACATGTTACATATAGTTGTTACATGTGTTACAACGTCAATGTTACACATGTTTAGGGGTGCTAAACGGGTCGTGTTCACGGGTTGGCGGGTTCAACCCGACCCGAACCTGAAAATTTTACACGAACCCGACCCGAACCCAAAAATCGTATCATATATATGAACCCGAACATCGACCCGAAGTTTTGTGGGTTACCCGAACACGACCCGAACCCGAATTTTTTAATTTTTTTTTTCTAAAAGCTAATATATTAAAATTAAAAATTACTTAAAAACACAAATGTATATAATAATATCATATTTAAATTATAAAAGCTATGTTAATTACTCCTTTTAAGTTATAATCATGGCATAAAATACACGCCCATTTAATTTATGAGATAAATTTATTGTAAAAAAATATAATATAGTATAAATGTGTTAAACGAGTCAACCCGCCAACCCGACCAGGTTGACCCGAACCTGACCCGTAAACCTAAACGGGTTCGCGTGTTCAACCCGAAACTGACCCGAACCCGTTTAGACGAAACCTAAACCCGCGAATTTCGTGTTAGGTTAGTGTCTTCCGGTCGTGTCAGAAATTCACACCCTACACATGTTACATATAGTTGTTACATCCAAACAAAATTGTCTTCACAACAAAATCCGTATTCATCCAAAAATAGGCATTCTAACAATGAAAATAAAAATAAATTTTATATCAACAGTTGTAATGCTTCTAAAAATGGTCTTTACAACAACATCCGACTTCACAACACATAGCAGCCAACAAAAAAAACACCATCGTCACCACGAAAACCTGATGATGCGTTGTAATCCTTCGGCGGGCTTCGCTTCGTGATAACCATCTTCATCTTGAACACAAACATCTTTTCACCTATAACAAAACAAGTATATCAATATTAATCTTCTAAGTCAAACTTATTAATCTCCCCATGTAACATGTGTAACATGGCTATACATGTGTTACCATCTCTAGTGTAACACATGTTACAAACGTGTGTTACATATGTGCAACCCCGCTTTGTGTCCAACAAAAGGATTGGGGTAACTATAAGTAACTTGTGTAACGTTTTACTACAAATGTAGCTTTTAGTTATTTTTAAAATAAACGAGATATTCTGAATAAATTATGAAGTTTATACATTTAACATTTAACAGCCCATCTAAAAAAATATTTTACATTTAAACTTAGTATTACGTTAAGTACAAATGTGTAACACCACGTATACAACATATATTGCCCCGAAGTGTAACAAATGTTACAGCATACAGGATAAACATTTTAGAATGTAGCTGGCAGAAATGTAACATACGTAGCTAATTAGGCCAGCAAAAATTTGAAACATTTAACACTAATTATAAAAAAAAAAAAACACTGAAAATAGAAAAACATAAAATACACAATCCCTGGCCACGTGTCCCTTTTGATTTCTTCTTCACACGACCAACCACATTCCCTTCATCGTCCTCTTCATCCCCTTCTCAGTGCATGCTTCATTGTCTTCTTCGTCATCATTCCTTCTTATTTTACCCAACAAACTGAAAATATCAAAAACTAAAAATGATTTTAATATAAAAACAAAAACCTGCAAAATACGTGAACTAAAACCCATTACTAGAACACTTTGAGCACACAAAAAGTTATTAACAACCATTTTAACAAAAAAAATCAAGTGTGTACTTGCTGTTAGTAGAACACTTACCGAATCTAAAACCATCCGATGAACACGATGAAGATCTTCAAACATGCTTCTCTCTCACACACTTGTGCGTATGTTCTTGGTGTTCTAGATGAACATGATGAAGATTGTTTATCTCTCTAAAACAACAACTTTCTCTCCTTAAAAACCTTCATCCGCCAAGATTGTTGATGAACGCATGCAGCATCCAGATCTAGAACCATCCATTACTGGAACATTTTTGTGTTCCATATGAACATGATGAAGATTGTTGTTTCTCACTCTAATAATCAGTTTTCTCTCTCTAAACACATCAGCTTCTCTCCCCCTAAACAACAACTTTCTCTCTCAAAATAACACTCATTTCTCTATACATCATGAGATTAAATTGGGAGAAAGTATACTTGAAGAAGCATATGGGTGAACGATTGGATAAGTGTGTAAGATGAACATGATGATGATTCAGACACTTATGCAACATATTGATGATAACATGAGATCAAATCCATTTTAGTGGGTGGAATCAGGGGTGATAAATAGATGAGTTTCTTTTGATCTTGATAAAGATACAAACAAAAGAGATGAGTTTGAATGTTGATGATCTGACAAGAGAAAAGAGAAAGAAGGTAATGTCACATCATATAGAAAAGAGAGATATGAGGAGTAAAATGACATAATTGCCCCTTAGATATACAAAAGAGATGTACATGTGACTGAATGTTAGCCACTCATTTTGGTTTGCTAGGTTTTTCATTAGAAGTGGTTTCTCTTCAATACTTACAATATATATATATATATATATATAACTCAAATCTCAATTCAAACATATGTGAATAACCATTTATTCCCACCATCTAAGCAACCATTCTTTACTTCTCTAGCAATTTTTGCATTTATAGCGGATTTGAAAAGAAACAAACTACTACACTAGAGAAGACAAAATGTCATATGTTGTTTGGAAATCACATGGATATAGCCAACTATATGCCTTACAAAACACTATACAAAATTTGTAAACTTATAAGGGGTTAAAATATTAGAAAACATAAAAACTTACTCACTTCTAGATGGATAAAAATATCCATATTTATAAGAACGTACAAATATAAAAATTATTTTAAACTTAGTATAATATTCATTAACCATTTTTACCAATGTTTAATTTTTCAATATAAACTAAGGCTTTTTTAAATAAATAGATATAAGCCTGGTTCAATATCGTAAAATTGAATTTTGGTTGACCAACGTACGCACTAACCTTGCCTCCTTTGTTTGCCGTTATCTAAAAGCATAGTTAATCATTCAACCCAAAATTCTCTTAAAAACCGGGTGAATCGAATGTGAAACCACACCACTGGTATATAATATAAAGTTCTAGTTTCCTTAGTTATCGAACCCAACCTTATGTTATCACTAACGTTTGAGCTAATATTACAAGTGATTATGCTTATATCTATTCTTCTCTAAGGAGTCCCTTATAATTGGGTTGAGGCGATCTTTTTAATTTTAACCATGATCTGGTGTATATGGAAATCGCTAAACAACAAAGTCTTCAAAGATAAGGCACCGTGCTCAAAAAGGATCTGGAGGATAGGATATAAAAGTCACGTCTTTCCTATGGATTAAACATAAGGCGATACTAAAGTAGTTGGAGTCGTCTATTTGGTGTGAATTCGATTTAATTTGTAAATTGTAACTATGGTGTATTTCCCGGGTCTTTGTTTCTTGATATATTATATCTAGTATCCACCCATAAAAAGATCAACAATATATTTAAGTTTAGAAAGGAAAAACTTTTTTCTTTAAACAACAAATTTGGATCACTGACGGACAACTGGAGTATCATCGTGCCACCAGCGGAATCACCCGATCATATGCATCTCCACTAGTCTATAATGCATATACACTAATTCAAGAGGAAACCAATAAATCTAGGAAAACCCACTTATAAAAATTGAACACATAACCTAATGGTCCGTAAACTTTATCTCGCCCGCAAAAAGAAAAAACTTAAATCCATAAATTGAGACCCTTTAGAATTGAAAAAGTTAGGACAGAAAAAAAAATCAAATCAATTCACAAAACCAATCTTTTTTATAAATATCACCTATTAAATCCATTTAAACCCATCTTTCTCTCAACCTTTATAAAAAAATTTCTCCTTTTACTACTTTTATTTTTTGCTATGGATCAATTCAACCCGTTCAGCCCGAACAACCCGCCAAACCGAACAACCCGCCAAACCGAACAAACCCAAACCCGAACAACCCGTTTTCGGGACCGGCGTACTATCCACAAAAGGAGCCGAGCCCGTATTCACAATTTTCCTTCAACACTTTTGCGGGTTGGCAACACTCGCCGAACGCCTTATCGAATCCGCAACAAATGCAAGCCATACAAAGTTTGATGATGCGGAACGCGTTTAACATTCAACCGCCGCAACCCGTTGAACCTTCTCAACCATCACAACCCGTTGAAGACGATGTGGAAGTCGTGCCCGACACGCAACCTCAATCTTCCAAACGTAAAAAGGAGGACGTGCTAGCAAATGAAAGCAAACGATGGTAGACCAAGATAACCCAACAAAAACAAGCAAACAACTATGGAAGACTATCAAGGAGGAGGCCTTAGCAAAGGCGTTTGTCAGCTCAACGAAAAACCCGATTGTCAGTATGTAAAGTTAAGTTTTTTTTAGATAAATACTTTTTAATACAATGTTTAATTTTTTACTTAATACAAACTTTTTGTTAAAATATAGGTAACAACCAAACCGGTGAGGGGTTTTGGAAACAAGTATTACCCAAGTTCCTTGAGTTAATGGTCAAGGCCCATATCGCGACCTCGACTCGATTTCATCAAAGTGGCGTAAGATGCAACCGAAATTGAACCGTTTTTCGGAGATATATAATAAGTTATTTACAAGTAGTCGTCGAAGCGGGATGAGTGATGACGTTGTGTTCAAAGCCGCCTTGGACAAATACCATTTAAACGAAAAAAACCTTTCCAACACATTCGAGCTTGGGAAGTTGTTCGTACGTCCAACAAGTGGGCGCCGGTTCCGAATGAGGTTGAGATGGCTAAGCGCCAAAAGACCTCGGAGACCGGTAGTTTTAGCGCCGTGGCTCGGATGCGAGATGTCAAATCAATTTAAACGATGATGCGGAATTCGACGAGGAAGAGTATGCCGTATGCGAGGAGGAACGTCCCCCTGGTCGGGACAAATCAAAAAAGGAAGCGGCTAAAAAAGGCAAAGACAAAGCCGAGAAGGAACAAAGGATGGAAGCGTTCATGGCACAATTCAAAGATTTCACGGAGGTGACGGCCCAAAAGGCAAAGGTGAAGGAACGCGCGGTGGAAGAAAGGACGCGGGCGAGCAACGAAAAAAGTTATCAAAAAGAATGGGATATATTAACGACCGACGTTGATAGTTATCCTAAAGAAAAACGAGCGGCGTTAAAAAAATGATAATATGAATGAATTTATTTATTTAATGTTTAGTTTTTTTATGTAATGTTTTTTTAATTTTTTTAATGTTCGGTTTTTTTTTTTTTTAAACTTATGTAATGTTTAGTTTTTAAAATTAATGAAATTAGTTTTATATCTTATTTACAATGTTTAAAAAATAAATGAAGTTAAAAAATAAAAAAAAAGAAAAGTTGGTGGGGAAGGGAGCATCATCAATTTACACCAATTCTAGCTTGGAGGGGCATCATCCGTGATGTCCCATGTGACGCCTACGTGGAGGGTCATCTCCTTTGGAGGATCATCACCATACCATGTAGCCTTAGTGTTCAAACTGGAAGTAAAATGGATCTTGAATCCAGATCTAGGATCTGACGCATGGGTGCATCCCTAGAGCCTTTATGTGCATAGAGATGGCCGACCAATTGGACACGCTGAACCATGCATCTAGCTTCATTTAATTTGATGCATAATTAAGACTAGTTTTATTTAATTTGATGCATAATTAAGACTAGTTTTATTTAGGAGAGTTACCAATATGCTCTGGTAGACCACGAGCCAGATTTAAAATCAAATTTTTAGATTACTTTTTATATATTTTATCAATTTGCCACGGTTAGGCATAAGGCTGGATGGTGTGGTATCATGTCCCCTCGGCGCATCGGCCTTTAGCTCCCCCAACACCATTTTGAGGAGCGTCAAATGGAGCTCAAAAGTTGCTTACGTGAGTTGAAGGAGTGTGAGAGGGAAAGAGAGGTATGGACCCCATGTGTCAACCGATAGGCCAATTAACACACTTCATTTGGAGTTAATGGGAGAGGGGCGCCAAAGGGCACCACTCAGCCTAAGGGTGAGCACAGTGGAAGTGGTAGGAATAGGGTTAGGGGTGGAATGCCACTAGGGTACCACGAGGGTGAACTGGGTTGAGGTAGAACTTTGGAGATGAGAGAGGGTGATGCGGGGTGGTTTCTCAGAGGTGTTGGTTTAGGAGTGGAGAAGAATAAAAAAGAAAAAAGAGTATGCGAGAGGAATGCTCGGGTAGGCGGGGATGTGGCAATGCATGACGAGTGGGAACACCATTGACCGCGTTACCCTCTTCAGTGCCGCAACGGGAAATCACACCCTAATGGTATCTATGGTTCCACTTTCTCACCCTAAAGCTTAATCAAAAGTTCAAAACCAATGATTTACACCTAAATAGTGAATTATGATCGCTTTTGAAAATTATTAATTAATATTAATATTAATACCAAAAGTGACACAAAATGAAACCAAGAAGAGAGTTAGATATGTTTTTGTAAACATTTATATACAATATAAGGAAAATGGATTTAAATAATCCTAACTTTCACCAAATCTTAATATTACCTTAATATAGTAATTTATTAGAATTACAAAATCAAATCTTAAATTACCGCAAACCGGTTCAATGGTTTGAACTGGTAAAACCGGATTTACCGCCAGTACATAAGACATACCGTATTCGTTTTTCCTATTTCTGGTAATTAACCTAGTGCCTTCCATTCCGATATTCCATCATTGTTGAAACTGTTATTCACCTCATAAAATGCAATACAGTTTATAAGTAACAAAAAAGCTTTTAAAATGCGTAATATTTTACAATAAAATAGTTGTTTTAGATACAACTATGAATAGGTACATAAATCCTACTTGAGATTTGATTTGTTTTAGATGATATTGTATTTTATGGAATTATAGGGTTAACTAGTATCCCGATTCAACTGTCCAGTACAACTGGATTCAACCGGTTTGAACCATTTCAGAGTCCAACCTGATATAATTTAAAAAAAAAATGATTTATATTTTATGCTAGAAAGGATAATATTAAAAAGGATAATAGGAGGAAAAGTATTGTAGAAAAGGTTCATAGGAGTAAAATTCGGGGCTATGATGGACAAAACTCGTGAGATTCACATCTTCATCGGTTAAGGTATCTTTGTTAGGTGATTTAACTCCCCGAAAGTGAAACTCACCACGTGCAAGTGTTCACACTTGCCTTTAGTCCATCTCCAACCCTAGAGTTCCGACGGTTAAATTGTGTAAACATACTATAGTGAAACGATAAAACGAATGTGCAAAGTGTTAAGGCCATGCATAATTAGGGGTGTGAATTTCTGACACGACCCGAAAACACGACACGAACCTAACACGAAATCCACGGGTTTAGGATTAGTCTAGACGGATTCGGGTTAGTTTCAGGTTGAACCCGCGAACCTGTTTAGGTTACCTGGTCGGGTTTGGGTCAACCCGGTAGGGTTGGAGGGTTGACCTGTTTAACACATTTATATTATATTATATTTTTTACAACATATTTTATGTCATAATTTAAAAGATGTGTGTATTTTATGCCATAATTATAATTTAAAAAGAGAAATTTACATATGATTTAATAATTTAAATATAATTTTGTTATATACATTTTTGTGTTTTAAATAATTTTAATTTTGAATACATTAATTTCAAAAAAAAAAAAAAAATCTGGGTTGAACGGGCCGCGTTCAGGTTAACCCACAAAACTTCGGGTTGTGTTTGGGTTCATCTGTATGATACGATTTTCGGGTTCGGGTTGAGTTGAACCTGCCAACACGACCCGTTTAGCACCCCTATGCATAATGGGAATTATAGGTGCGTGAAATAGTTTGATAACGCCCTCGGAACCATCCCCATGGGTGTTATATGGACATGAACAGAGAGGCGTGTTCCTAGAATAATGCACAAAGAGTAAAAAAATGAAAAGTAATGAATGAAATGAGCATTAAGAAACATTAACAGTTGCACATTTTTTTGAAGGGCGTAATAATACTGATGTGACAAAAAATGTCCCTTAAAGGACATTAACAATTACGCATGGTCTAAGTGGGACAAAAAAAGGGGTGGTATGTTGTGACCACACGTAATAGCATGTTATTGAACTTATTTGACGAGTTACCTGAAAAAGGTGTTCACTTAGAATGATATAGTGAAATGATAAAACGAATGTGCAAGTGCTAAACGGGACAAAAAAGGGTGACATGTGATCTAACCACGCTAAAATTATTAGTTATGGCATGTTATTGAACTCATTTGACGCGTTACTTGAAAAAGGTGTTCATTTAGAACGCTAAGGTCCGTTCAACCGTTTGCCCCTCGCTATCTTATTCGGTTTTTACATTATTAAATGACTTAAAAAATAAAATAAAGAAAAAAATACAAGGGAAAGATCCATGAAGACAATTTCAACTCTTTGATTGAAGAAGGTATCGTATATATTTTTGTCATATGTGGTGGAGTGTTAAACAAGTGTATAAATGTTGATGGTTTTGGCTTCAAATTAAAACTAAGCGTCATTTGAACGTCCAAATCAAAAAAAGTCGTTCACTAAGTTGAAAGTAACATAACACACAAAAAGTATGATTTGAAAATCCATATATGCTAATTAAATTCTTACCACTGATGCTTTGTTCCAGAAGACTTCTTTTGAAAACAGTAAAGTACAATTTACGTCCCTGAAAAAAGTTGACGTTGTTACATTGAGTCCTCCAAATGAACTTTTCATTATCTAAAGACCCGACTTTGACATTGAACGTTTATTTCAAAATCTAGTAATTAAATATTATTCTACTTCAATCGTGTTTTAAAAACACGTATGAAGGCCTTTAACACAAATTTTTCAGGCTCACTTTTAATTTTAATGATTTTGCAATACCTAGTGCAAGTAAGAATTCTCTATAAAAAGAGCTTTAATGTATTAAAAAAAAATTAAATGTTCTTTTTTCCACAGATTATTGTTTTTATTTGCTATGTGATCACTTGACCCAATAACATTCATTCCTTGAACAACTATTCCAAGCCAATTGAAGGGCCGAGTTTCAAACTCATTTAGAGCTACAAAATGTGAACCGTGGTTAATAATCAAAACCAGTAGAAATGTAAAATAAAATAGAGAGTTAAATGCCATATTAGTCCATGTGGTTTGGTCGATTTTACCAGTTTAGTTCAAAGGTTTGAATCGTTGTCATTTTAGTCCAAATAATTTTAAGCGTTGCCATTTTAGTCCACTAGGTTAACGTTATCTATTTTTTCTGTTAACGAGAAGGGCAATTCGGTCATTTTATATGGTTGAATTGCCCTTCTAGTTAATATAATTACATAAAAAATGACAGAATTACCCTTCTAGTTAACAGAAAAATGGATGAAGTTAACCCAGTAGGGCTAAGATGGCAACGTTTGAAACTATTTGGACTAAAATAGCAACGTTTCAAACCTTTCAAACAAATTACGATTTATAAGGTTTTTATAACATATTTAACAGAATAGTTATCGTAATAATATTACCACAACCTCTCCCATTTGATAATTTTAAGACAAAGATAAATTAAAAAAATAAAGAGGATAGTGGTTTGGGTTATGACCACACCCTTAGACCATGTGTACTCATAAAGCCCTTAGGGGGCGTTATGGGACAATTGGCGAAATGCATAAGAGAGAGTGTTAGGATAGTGGTTTTGAATGATGGATTAAAGATGGATGACATGACGCCCATGTAGAGGGTCATGACCATACCCTATAGCCTATAAATTAAAAGGAGTCGGTGAGTCATACTATAGCGACCTGATTTAACCTCGACATGAACAGCCCATACGAAGATTTTTGGAATTTTGTGATGCGGCATATGTAGCGCGTAACTTATGATGGAAGATGATACAAAGAATGCGTAGGAATGTTTAATACACCTTAGTCAAATTGTTTGCATGTCACATGTGCTCTCAATAGTTTAATGAAAAAACAAAATATTAATATATTGGGAGAAGATTTTAAATTGTGAAATTCCTAATACGTTGAAAATTAAAGTTAACATAAAATTAGATCAGTCATAGAAAATATATATCTCAAATAAATATATTCTATGACTAGAATGTGAAAATAATTATTGTTGAATTTAATCTAGTACTATCATTTACTTGTATCTAGATCTATCTATTCTATATATATAATAAAGTAAATTATATGGTGGACACGTGTCGCCCTATAAAATAATCTCAACTATTTTTTTCTGTCTAAATAAATAGATATAATATGGGTTATGATACAATAGGAAGTTTCTTTGCGTAAGAAGGATAAAAAGTAATCTTGTCCATCCATTTAGTAATCAAAGGTTAAGGTTAAATGGATTAAATTGAATCAAAAAGAGGAGGCGCGCGAGTTTTTGCAAGGGCAAGTCAATCCAAAACAATAGTTTCTCTCTCCTCCAATTCCCCCATGTTTTTTAAACATTAATAACTCTTTCATACGACATTATTTTTTTATAAAAATTGCACCATAAAAATGAGCGTTTTTTTATCTTTAAAACGAGCACACTATTGCTATACTTTCGAAAAAAAAGTTTTCGATTACCCAGATGCGTAAAACGCAATTGACTAAAAAAACAAAAAAAAATGTTCTTTCTAAAACGCAATAGACTAAAAATAAAAATGAAAGTGCTTATTCTAAAACACAATAGACAAAAAACACAAAATAGACAAAAAACACAAAAGAAAGTTTTTTTTCTAAAACGCAATGGACTAAAAATACATAAAAATATGTTTTTCTAAAACGCAATGGACCAAAAAACACATAAAATGTGTTTTTTTTTCTAAAACCGCAATGGGTTAAAAACATAAAAAATGTGTTTTATCGTTGTGTCAACTACTCGCAAGTTTTTAAAAAAAGTTTAAAAACACAAACAACATTATTTTTAAGACATACATAATGATTTTGCACATTATTGTATAAAACGCAATATATAAATTTTGCACATTTAAGAGATATATAATGATTTTGCACATTATCACTGTGTTTATCAAAAAACAGAACAGTTAGAAGATAATACTCATTTGTTGGGACAATGTCATCTATGTAAAGAAATATATATATATATATATATATATATATATATATATATATATATATATATATATATATATTATATATATATATATTATAATATTACGTTCTCAAAAACACAAGGAATATATATACATATTATTAATGTTCTAAAAACAATACAATTGTTATGGAATCTTAGAAAATACACATGTGTGGGCCAATCTCATATGTGAAAAGGAGTATATAAATTAATACAATTGGCAATTTTAGTTACACAACAATCATAATAAAACGCAATGGCCCCACTTTCTTTTATTTACTTCTCACAGTAACACTCTACTGCATAAACTCAAAAACCTTACTTCCTTTTCAGCCACAGAGCACAGATCGTATAAATCCTTTCTCCCTCTCAAACTAAACACAAATCATTCTCTTTCTACAAAACGCAATAAACAAAACCTCATTTGAAAGCTTGAAATTTTGCAACTTACTACTTAGCAAAAGAAGGGTTTGGCACTTACCTTTTTGTGGTTACTTGATTATTCCAAGAAATGTTCAAAAACCATAAAACGCAATTCACATTGGCTTCAATCTGAAATGATTATTACACGGCTCTAACGACGTAGTTGCGACTTTCATGGTGGCTTCCACTTTCTGATAACAAAACTCGATTGTTCCAACGGAGTTAACTCACCAGGATCGGAGATCGAAACTAAGTTCATATTCAAATCCGTAACAGTCAAGTAACAATTATTGCATAGAGGAAAAGATTGAAGTGGAGGTAGGTGGTGGTACGGAGGTACGCCGGCATGCGGTGGTTGTGTCCCTTCCGGTGGTGAAGGGGCGGGTGGTGAAGTGGTGGTGGTGGTAGCGTAGAGGTGGAGGTAGGATGAAGTTATGATCTGAGTTTTTTTAGATTTAGGGTTATATGATAGTAACTTGTGTTTGACCAAAATGCCCTCCATATGTTTTATTGATCTTTGCCACGTGTCACTTTATTATTGCTTCCTACACTTCCTATCTAAAACATACTTCCTATTTGATCTTTTCCTTAGATAATATATGTTAAGATTTAAATAAAAGATATATTATTTTAATTCATAAATTTTATCTTTTTGTCTTTTACCCTAAACAAATAGATATAGATAATATTTGTTAATAATATTCAAATAAAGAATATATTCTTTTAATATATAAATTTTATCTTTTACTATTTCTCCATTTATATTTATCCTGTCTATACTTTATAATAGGGATTAATAAAACTAAATTATAATAAAATAAGCATAGGTACCTCATGCCTTCTACTAATGTTTTAGATTTTTAATGTAAAAAATAAATGAAAATACAAGTAATAATTTTATCTTTTTATCTTTTAATGTTTTGTTTTCCATTTATATTTATCCATTTTATTATTTGGTATATAAAATTAAATTTATTCAACCCGTGCAATACACGGTTATTACGCGGTTATTTGCTATAAAAAAATTACAGTTATTCAATTCTTGTCATACACGTTGTTTTTCAAGATATAACATTTTTATTATTTGGTATATAAAATTAGATTAATTCAACACGTACAATACACAAGGTTTTTTTAATAATATAATTTTTTTATTATTTAATACACAAAATTATATTTATTCACCTTGTATGATATATAGTGTTTTGAAAGATATAACTTTTTTATTATTTGGTATATAAACTTACATTTATTCAACCCGTAAAATATACGTGGTTATATAATAAAAGAAATAAAATGAAGAAATTTTTCATTGGATTGAGATGCATGTATTGATAACAATACTTTTCTTTTTAATAAATAACGCACACAAGTAGTAAAAGTGAGTAAAAAAATCATAATAGTTGCATGTTTTTTAAAGAAATATTGGATTTCAATAATCTAAACTATTCGTTGTTTGCCGCCAACAGTCTCAACTTAAAATAACCACTGCCTGTCCCAACTATTAACATGTTGGTATCCAATGGACCCTGACTAACAGAACCCTAACGCCGTTAGTCTCCGGTCGCCGGAAAAACGTTTTTGGCCGAAAAACTTTTTATTGGCCGGAAAACTTAACTTTTTTGTCCCAAACCTCTTTGTAATCTTATTTCGGAGTTTAGGAACCTTTTTCTACTAAAAGCCCCAATTATTGGGGTCGTCGTAAACTCTTTTATTGTCGTAAAACTTCTTTTTGTCCGGAAAACTCAAGTTTTTTTGCAAGAAAACTCAACATTTTCGTTCCAAACCTCTTTGTAATCTTAGATCGGATCTTTAGGAACCCTTTTCAAGCTAAAAACGTTTTTTCGGCGATCGGAGACTAACAAGTTAGGTTCTGTTAGTTAGGGTCCATTGGAAGCTAATATGTTAATAGTTGGGACACTTAGTGGTTATTTTTGAATTTGGGATTGTTAGCAGCCAGGGACGAATAGTTGAGATTATTAAAATCCAATATTCCTTTCTTTAATTCAACTTTTCCAAGTTTTGTTGGTGTGAATTTTGATGACTTTGTTTTTTATTCTCTAATTTTAGTAGGTTTATCCCATAAGGCTATAGGGTATGGGGAGGGTTATCCCCAAAGGGATGAGCCGTCACGTAGGATGCCACATCTCCATCCTTTGAGGATAACCCTCCTAGCAAAATGAGATGGGGTGGAGGGATGGGTCATGGCCCACTTAAAATTAAATATTTTATTTATTTATGTTTTTTGTATCTAATTTAAAAAAAGATTTTTAAATAAAATATTTTATTAAATTAAAAAAATAAAAAGCATTACACTGATAAAAAAATTACATAACCTAGAAAAAAATCACAATACCTAAAATTTATATAAAAAAAGATAAATACTACTCGTTATGAAAAAGAATTAACACAACACAAATACTACTTGTTATTGTCTTCGTCACCGCCCTCGTTGTTTACGTTGTTCCACCGTTTGCCACGGGCATCGTATCGTAACGTGAAAAAAGGGTCGAACGCCGCCAAATATCGGCAATCCGTGTGAATAACCGGCGACTCATCCGGAACCCACGCCTGAAAATCTCGCCTTCGTATAGGGGTGCATCCGAAAATAATCGTTCACCAAGTTTTTCGTGCGCTCCTATCGTAAAAAAATTTATTAAATGATGAAATAACAAATAAGTTTAAAAAGGTTATTAAAGATATACCTTCACGGTCTCTGTTAATCTGTTGTTGCCTAGTTTCGTCTTTCAGACGAGACCTCATCCTCTTCCTCCTGTCTTTAGTAATAATCTGAGCCGCCGCAATCACACAGTTTGCGAAAAAAATCTCTCCTTCCCCAAAGACGAGGACCACCAAGAATTCATTGTGAGTGAAAAAATTATTTTTTTAAAAGTTGGATATAAAAAAGAGTGTTTTGGGTTGAAAGTGGGAAGAAAATGGTGAAAAGTGGTATAAAAATAGGGGAGATAGTGTCATATTTAAATTTGAAAAATTTTTTTTTTTTTAAATTCGACCGTTACCAACGGTCAAACATCGATCACGTGCAAAATTGGAGCGGCAAGGGCGGCAGGGAAAGGTCGGGTGTCCGCGGCCGGGCCAAGAGGGGCGGTGTGGGGGTTTCAGCGTCGGGCATGGCCAGGCATGGGCCGGCCCCATAGTCTGGTCTAAAATTCAATGTTATTAGAAGTTTGTCACATAAAATTCAGTGTTATTAATGACAACTTATTAATTTATCATGTATTTTCAACCAAAACATTATTAAGAGTAGATTAAAAATAATAAATTATATAATTTTCATTAATCAACCCGTTTGACACACGGGCCTAACTTAGTAATTATTATATACGTAATTGATTCTTTTTAAGTATACATAAAATTAAAGTGTTTTTTCTTTATAATTAGAATATAGTATTGCAATATATTTATTTAAATATATATTTAAAACATTTGAAGTGACAGGATGTTTTAGAATTTTCTTTAGCCCCCTCCCAATAGTGTGTTTACCCATATAACAGTGTGTAAGGTTTATGTAACTTGGTTGCTCAAAATTTTACATTTTCATTTGACGCATTTACCAAATCATCCATTTGAAACACATGGAACCTCTTGATTACTTCTTACGCTTGAATTTCATTTTTTATTATAATTGGCACACACATATAAAAATGTTAACGATATATATTTAAACACACATTTTTATTTAATACATAACTACTTATAATTAAAAAAATATGACAACTCTATTACTTAATGCAGTAACTATGATATATAAGATCAATGTGTAATTGTTATTTCTATATCTAGCTATATGGTCTCAACAATATGTATAATTGTTTATATGGTTATGTTGACTCTAAATTGAGTGAGTCTATAAACATATATGGACGTGTTTAATTGATGAGGAGTTGATGTAATAATTGATGGACTCTTACTTGGACTAGTTGGATAAGGGGAAAAGACCAGAAAAGGCCTAGATTTCAAACGAACATAACTTTGGCTACGATTTAAGTTATGGTGCTCAAGATGAATGGTTGGCAGTAACAATGAACATGAGTATATTGATAGGGTTTATCCTTAGAACATCAGTAATTAACAATACATAAGGTCAATGACCTATCCACGTCACATCTGACTTGGCTAACATCTGCCTCCTCCCAAAACGCCCATTTTCTCTCTCTCCAAACTCACGGACCTTTTGTCCATTCTCTATCCTTTCGTCTCAGAGAACTCAACTTCTTCTTCCATGGACGGTCCGTTCCCATCGACTTCTCTCCATTTCGCTTACACGTTTGTCCTCCATCTTTCTATGTTGACGTCCGTGAGCTACCACCCACATATTATGTATGCAGTTAATTAGAATTAGAGGACACTATTTAATCTAATTGATTTACTAAAAAAACATATTCATGCCCTTTCGAAAACAATGATTATCAATTTATCATCTTAAAAATCAAACCATTTTTTACTTTAATATATGACACTACTTAATCTAATTGATTTACTAAATTCATTCAATTAAATGTTAAACATTTTTCGTTATTACAAGCATGTGTTAAAACTTTTGACAAACAAACGTAAAGTTGATCCCAATACCAAAAAATAAATAAAATAACATAACTAATTTTCTTTTCTTGAAAGTTCTAAGAAAACCCAACTGGCCACAAATGAATTTTTAAATAAATTCCACGTGAGGATTACCTGTAATTCTCTAAACCCATGTAGAATACTACACAGTGTAGCCTATATATATATGATACCTACATGTTTACAATCACCATGCACTTTCACAGAAGATATACATATTTTTCAATCTGTACGTATCAAGGATATATGAGGATGAAGAGAGAAGGTTCTATGTTTCTCTCTTTTATAGTCATTTTGGCGGTTTGCGGTGCTGGGGTGGAGGCAACAGGGTTGCCTCCAGAGTCAGCACGGTTGATCCGTCATTACTACAAGGTTCATAATACATGTGCCAATGTCGAACCTTTTGTTCGACACCAAGTGAAGGCTTTGTATGACAAGGACAAGACCATAGCCCCCAAGCTTATTAAATTGTTGTATGCTGATTGCATGGTTAATGTAAGTTGTTCTTGTTACTTTTTCTAAAGAGAATAATAGATTTTAATAATATCAACTATTTGCGTTGATCGGTAACGATCTCAACTTAAAAAATAACCAGTCGTGGTCCCACCTTTTCACACATGGTAACCCAATAAAAGTTCTTTTTGTCCCGTTTTCCTTTTTTGTTAGTAAATGTTCATTGGTTTAAAATATGTGAAAAGATGAGACCACCACTGGTTATTTTTTATGTTGAGACCGTTGCGAATCAACAACTAATAGTTAAGATTATTAAAATTCATTATTCCTTTTCTGAATACATGAAATGTGATTTTTTTTATACAATCTCCTAGCTAGTTTTATAAGTAACATGATTTAAATTACGAGCCGGATTAATGTGTGAAATTAACTACAGGGATGTGATGCATCGATTTTGTTGGATGGTGACAACACCGAGAAAAAATCGCCTAAGAACCGCGGACTAGGCGCATTTGCGGTAATTGACATAGCGAAAAATGTTGTTGAAGCAAGATGTCCTGGAGTAGTCTCGTGTGCTGATATTCTTAATATTGCTGTTAGAGATGCTGTTTACTTTGTAAGTCCTTGTAACTAACTATTATTATTTCTCATCATATATGTTGTACTTAGATATGTTTTACAAGGATCTAAAGTATCATTTTACATGTTTTATAATTGAAATATGAAGTCGGGTGGACCGTCATACCCGGTTTTCTTGGGAAGAAGAGACGGGTTGAAATCGGATGCTGCGTGGGTTGACCTACCCTCGCCGTCGATCTCGTGGGAATCGGCTCTCAAATACTTCACAGATAAAGGTTTAAATTTGCAAGACATGGTTACACTTCTAGGTATGTTGCTAGTGTTGGACCCAAAAATTAATTTACTCAGTCATAATGTTTTGGTATTCAGTTGTACTAGACATGACCAACTCAAATATTTAGGCCCAAAGCGGATATTAAAATCGAGGCTCTTTTCGTAAAAATATAAAAGATATAAAAAATCACTTTAGATCCTATTATTCATATATCATCTCTGTATATACATAATTATAAATCATAAACCTCAATGCAACAATCTTATAGCAAAAAAAAAAAAATCACCTACATATGATATTTTTTTTAGAATTTGGGGCCCAAGGAAATAAGGGGCCAAAGTGATTGCTTAGTTGTTTTATTTCACTCCCCTTACCCCTAGTACTAGAAATATATATCAAAAGGTTAACAATGTATACTTTGGATCAAGAAATACTATCACATAAATTATATCTCGATTCAACTCATGCTAAAAGTATTCAAACAACTTTAAAATCCTAAAAGTTATGCTATTTTTAGTTAGTTTTATTGAAAGCGGGTTCAAAAGTTAAGCAACAATGAATTTTATGGTTATTGATCTCGTGCGAACTGAAAGTTAACCCGTTCAGATTTTTGTGAAGTGGACTTTTTATGTTGCAAAAAAAATCAAAGTTTTGATGATATGGACTGCTTATGTGGCAGTCCATGTCAACAAAGTTGAGATTATTAAAATCAATTTCTCATTTTATTATGATAGTTATTAGAAATGTTACCATTTGCAAGTTTTAGCAACCCTTAGAGAGATTAGATTGAAGTTTCACTATGATATTATTTCCCTTAGAGAGATTAGATTGAAGTTTCACTATGATATTATTTCTAAGTTCTAACCTCTTTATCATGTTTGTTTTTGGGTGGTTTAGGAGGACATATGATGGGCAGAACTCGTTGTAGCAACATCTTAGACCGACTATACGACTTCAACAAAACAGGTAAACCCGACCCGACCATGGAACCAACCACATTAACCATCTTGCAAAAGCAATGTCCCAAGAAGGTGAAGTTGGGCCAGCCCAATCCACTTATAAATTTGAACCCGGATAACCCAACACACAAGTTTACCAATTCTTACTACTCAAGAGTGTTGGGAAGTAAATCTGTTCTAGGGGTTGACCAACAACTATTGTATGGCACTGACACACATGATCTAACCGATGAATATGCTAACGGGCTTGAAGACTTTAAGGGCGAATTTGCTTACTCGATGAGCCGGATGGGTGGACTCAAGGTTCTTACAGGAAAGAACGGTGAAATACGATTGAATTGTCGTGTCGTTAACAAGTAGATCGAACTATACTTGTTCGTGTCGAGAATGAAACTAGCTACATATATACAAATATATGTGTGTATATGACATAAAAGTGAGATAAATATGATCATTTTGTATTATTGATCATAAGTGAATCCATGTTCTTGTACTATGTTTTCGTTAAATACTTGGATTACGAATATTAATTTTCCATAACATATATGAATGATATAAACTCCTTTTAAGCGTCTCATGTTTTCTAGCAGAATTAATTACATGATTACTACCCGAGGTTTACTTTTTTATACATTACTCCATTGGTACCCATGGGTGTAGGATTAGGATTATTTGTTTTTTGTTTTTTTTTTTTTTTTTTTTTTGTAATGAGTTACATAGGATTAGGATTACAGGGTTGCGAGATAGTATTTTATTGGGCCGGCATTCATTTGGTAATTGAGACAACACTTTGAGAATCTACCTAGCCCAAAAGGGTACCATGCAGGAGTAACAGGACCAGTCTGGAATGGGCTTCTAGATGGGTCATGAGACGGGCTCGAATTTGAACTTGATAGGATTTATTGATTACTCTGATTTGTTTCCTAAATTTTAAAAATGATAATCTTGGCTCTTAATTGTAAAGCAATAATATTGATAAGATTATTTTCTTGATCTAATTAGAGATGAGTAGACCGATAATAATATCAGATCATATGGAAACTACACAAAGTCAATTATAAGAGGAACGAAACTTGATAGGTCAAGCAAAGGTTTCCAAAACTTTTTTTTAAACTAATGAGCCGAGCTCAAGTTTATCACGACTAAATCATTGTCTTCAAAGGCAATTACATAACAATGACAGGTAAAGCGAAACAAGCTGCTGCTGCAACACCCTTTTGAATAACAAATTCAATTATACCAAAAACAAAACTCTGGTTCTTTGGTGTCGAGGTGCACGAACTTCTGCACTCTACCTAGGAAAACAACGGCTTTAGGGGCAAAAGACCCGAAAGTATCAAAGGCAAAGAGGATGAAAACATGTTGATTCTCAGCACAAGCATTTTCATGCTTAGCATCCTTTCCCATTCCGCCTTCATGACAACCTGGCCAATCACGAAACGGTTTCCCCTGAACCCAAGGATGGGGGACACCCTAGTAAGATCCACAAAGGCGTGTTTCCCATCTTCCATTAGTCTCACGGCCGTTGGATCAAGCTTAATTGCAGTTACTAGAAACCCTAAAACTGATTAAATAAAAATTTAAAATAAAATATCAAATAAATAAGTAAATGCGTGAATATATTATCTATAACTACAAAAAGAATATGGCATTTCCTCGTTGGTCCTGTCAAATTACGATTTTATCCGCAGTTTAAAATTATGATTTTGCTCCTGGTTCAATATAAAATTTGGATTTTTCTCACAGCTCAAAATTACGATTTTGCCCTAAGTTAAAAAATAAGATTTTTCTCCAGTTCAAAATAAATTATGATTTTGCCCTCAGATAAAAATTACGATTTTGCCTCAATTCAAAATATGATTTTGCCCACATTTCAAAATTATGATTTTGTCCCCAGTCAAAAAAATGCAATCTTGCCATCGTTTTTTTTTCAAAACTATGGTATTAGTTTATTTTACTTGGTTGATTTAATGTAGTTTTTATTCGTGCCAAGTAACTATCCAGCACTCGTTCATTAGTCCTGACAAATTACTGTTTTGCCCTAGCTCTAAACTACATGCTTGCTATCGTTTTAGTTTTTTTTAACAAAATTATGGTACTGTTTTGGTTTAACTGGTTGACGCAATTTTGTTTTTTTAAATTATCTTATAAGTAAAATGTAGAAATAACCAAATACACACGTCCATATTATCAAACTAAAAAATATTCACTTTTAACGTCCCGCAACACGTAACACTAGTTTGGCTTATAAATGCGTAAACTTACGGGATTTAAAAAATAATAAAATTAAGTTGGCGTTCACAAAAACGAAAAAAGATTCTTCCCTCATTCTCTCCCTCTCTCTTAGGGTTTTCAAATAACTGCATTCAAGCTTGATCCAATGGCGGAGAGACTAACGGAAGGCTCAATATCGGCGATATCTACCGGAAAATGGCAAGCGACGAACGTGAAACCTGTGGTTCAGGTGTTGGATATTCGGCAACTTGAGACAAAAACTGTTTACGAGAAGGAAAGGTACAGAGTTCGGTTATCTGACGGATCGTTTTATCGGCAAGGGATGCTTGCTACTCAGCTTAATGATTTGGTCAGATCTCGGCAGTTACAGAGAGGTTATGTTCTTCAATTGAACGACTTTGTCTTGAATTTGATCCGTGACCGCATGTACGTAACATTTATCTTCATTTCTGATAGATTTTGTTAGTTTGACATTAGTTTAAGTAGTAGTGGTTTTGGAATTGAACATATCTTTTACTTGTAGCCTAAGTAGTTAATGCGATAAAATAGCAGATACCGGTCAAGGACCGATATTTGAGATATCATTATCGCGGTGGGATATCGGTAATTTTAATATCATGCTAACCTATTTTTTTTAATCGAACCTAAGACTAGAATCCAACTTATGGGTTTTATACAGAGACGATTACAGACTAACGGTAGGTAGACGGGCAACAAGTTGCGCCGCTACCCCCTTCTGAATAGCAAACCCTACCTTGCTAAACACAAAATTCTGCCCCTTAACATGCGGGGTGTTACTACTTACCACCTGCTGAACCCGCTTGAGGAACCGCACCGCGTCAGGGGCGAGAGCGCCAAAGGTATCGAAAGCGAACGGGACGAACACGTGCTGATTCTTGATGCAAGCTTTTTCGTGCTTAGCTACTTTGCCCGTCTCCGCGTTGGTTATCGCCTGGCCCGCCACAAACCCGTGGTCCCTTAGCCCAACAAGGGGAGACACACCTGTCAAATCGACGCACGCATGTTTCCCTCCTTCTTATCCAAAAACAAGTATGTCAGTGGGCCGTAGGGTAACAATTCAGTATACTCTACTACCATTAACAAATTAACCTTTTTTCAACTTGCAAAACAATTAACATTAAACTGACTAAGGCTTAAAACACTAACATTTAACAGTACACAACACTAAGACTTAAAATGCTAACAGTAGCAATAAGAAGAAAGACAGATGGTAGAACTAAGAAGAAAGGTACTGGTACCGGGAAAATCGGTGATATATCGGCCAAATATTAGTCCAGTATCGGTCGATATCACCGATATTATCGGTACTGATATTTTGCATCGATATTTCGGCAGGGAATTGATAACCGATATATCACTGATATATCAGGATATTAACTACATAGTTGTTGCAGAAATGAAGAGATTTTGACGTTATGACGGTTTTATACTTGTCTATGTGCTAACCTTGTAGCTAATGTTATAGCTGATATTCGACATGAGGATTGTAGAGGTAATAGTTGTCAATTCTAGCCAATGTGGGGTTAGCGCACTTGGTAGAGGCATATGGTCAGGTTAAAACCTGGGCAACGCAGTATTTTAGAATTATTGGTATATTTGTTTTCTTGTTTGTTATTTTAACCATAAACTGAACTTAGAATAGATGGAGAATAATGTCATTTGCAGTGCTGGACTTTAAGCTTGGTTTACTTTTTTTATTTAGTATCCACTATTGTATCAAAAGTTATACTTAAGTCAACTATTGTGTAAGTTCAGATGGGTCTTCACATCAATGTCAACTTACATCATCATATAAAATTTTGATCTGAAATTTTTAAGTACTTTTTCAGGATTATTATAATCGTTGAGGTTAATGTGATTCTGTCAAATTGTGATATTATTGGTGATCCAAAATCGTTACCATCTACTCCTGGCAGTGAGTCTTCTACATCAAGGTCTCTAGCAACCATGCTTCCGGTTCAACCCACATATTATCAACCACTCCCAATGTATATGAACATAGGACCCATAGCGAAAAACAACGAGGCACCACCTATGACTATTGCCATTGCTGCTTTGAACCCATATCAAGATAGGTGGACTATTAAAGCCCGTGTGACTGCAAAAGCTGAACTCATACACTACAACGAATGCAAAAGGAGACAATTTTTTTTCTTTTGATGTTATCGACTCTGATGGTGGTGAAATACGAGCAACATGCTTCAATGCTGTAGCGGACAAGTTTTATGACCAAATTAAAGTTGGCAAAGTTTATTTCATTTCAAAAGGTAACGTTAAACCTGCTCAAAAAACATTTAATCACCTGAACAGCGATCATGAAATTACACTGGATCGTACATCTACAATACAGCCTTGCTTAGATATGATACCGTAGGAACATGTTGTGTGCAACTCTCCGACAGTGGACATGGGCTGCGTGAAGTTTTATGATTTATGGTTTCTTCAATCTTTTGGCTGCATGTAAGTCCAAGAACATGATAGCAAGTTATTTCTAGTTTTTTTTTCTACAAGTTATTTCCTTGAATTCTTTGTTTAGTCAAGTACTTCCTGCAAGCCTATTATTGGTACTCAGTTTTTCACTATTTGAGATATGAAAATATGAATTGAATTTCCAAATCATTATCTAATAAATAATCACCCAATCTTTAATTTCTATCTCCCTTTTAAATTGTTCTGTTTCCTAACTAATTCTTCTGTTTTTATTCAAACCAAATTGGTAAACAAAAGCGAAATAAGGACTTAACAGGTAGACTGGTCCACTTCTTCAGGTTAAGTCGACAACTAGGGGGTTCAAAACCGGATATCCGAATTTTCAGATACCAGATTTCACTATCCGAATTCGTATATGAAATTTCAGATATCCGATCGGATAGTGAATCGGATATTTCGGATGGTTAGGGATATCCGAATATAAATTTCGGATATTTCGCATACTTTTCGGATATTTCGGATATTTTTCGGGTACTTCGGATATTTTTCGGATATCAAAAAAAAAAAAATTAATATTTTTGGCCAAAATATCCGAAAATTTTTTCAAATCACTATTCGAATCCGAAAATTCAGATATCCGAATCCGAAATTCAGATATCTGAATTTTCGGATTCGGATATCGGATAATTCGGATCGGATTTTCGGATACGGATGGTTTTGAACACCCCCAACAACTACGCTAGCTACGTATATACAAATTAATATGCATGTGTGTGTACATGAGATAGAAGTGAGTTCGATATGATCTATACATAAGTAAGCATGCGTTCATGTATTTAAGTTTTTACTTAAATTACTAAGTTTTTTTTGATAACATATATATGTATAATATTTGATGTCAACTCCTTTTAAGCGTGTCATGTTCTCGGGGTAAAACTTAAGCTGTAATTTCATGTGTTGGTGGTATCAAATGAAACTTAACGACATTATACATGAACCAAGTATACTTTATTCATTGTGTGTATTTAAAACCGTGATGATGTTGATAACAATGAGCTAGGATCGTATTATAAATATTTTTATGTGTTCTTCGATGACAGTTCTCTGTTTAACTAATTCCTTGTTATTGTTGCTTTTCGAACTAAACCTTTCGGTCCATTTTTTTATAATTACAAACGGTTAGGAATTTACAATAGAGTGACAAGTAAACGAGCAACAAGCTGTGCCTCAACCCTTTTCTAAATACCAAAAACAATCCTACCGAAAACAAAACTATGGTTCTTCAACGTCGAGAGATTGTTGTGCATGACCCGCTACACTTTGTTCAGAAAACCAACAGCTTTAGGGTGTAAGAGACCGAAATATAAGATTTAATGTAATATTTTTCAACCACCTTATTTTTCCAGCGATATGCACGTGCAAGTTAAAATAAAACTTCACTTGTTACTTAGTTTGTCATAATAAATATAAACAAAAAAAAACAATATATCAACAAAGATGCATAGGCACATTCAAAGATAAGAGTATGCAACTATGCATACAACAATTTTAAAAATCGTATTGATATTGATAATATGATTGAAATAAGAAGTGACTTTAAAAATTATAATAACTCGAGTCTTTTCTCTCTATTTATAAAAAAAAGATTAAAAACGCTAGGGTTGCAGACGAGCCAGGTTGTCTGTTAGCTACTAGAGATCGGCTCGTTGAAAACTTAAATCGAGTCAAGCTTAAACAAACTCAAACTTTTATTGAGGCTCATCTAATAAACGAGCTCGTATATGAGCTTCACATATAAAACTTGAAGCAACTCGTAAGCCTAAACAAGCGTTTCATCTATAAAATTCTTATTTAATATATTTGTATAATAAGTACTATTATATAAAAAAACTATGACAAAAATAGTTAAATAGTATATATATTATATAAAAATTCTAGTTGTAGATGTGTGTGTGTATGTGTAAATAGTTATAAATATTTATAAATAAAATAATAAACAATAAACAAGCTAAGCTCGAGTTTAAAAAACCACTCACGAGTCGACCTCGGTCCCTGTTAATTAAAACAAGCCAAACTCTAAACAAGCTCAGACTTGCCTCAACTCATTTGCACACCTAAAAAACGCCCACTACTAAACTCATTAGCCGTCGCTTCCAAAAATGATACAAGTGCAAAAAAAAAAAAAAAAAGAAAAACTGGGGCTAGATTCAGGGGCTGTTGTTACCTCTTAATCAGGCTCTTAATGGTTCAGACCTCTTACTGGTTCAGCACTTAATGGTTCAGACTGTTTGTTTCGTGAGCAGATGTCTGAATGGTTCAGACATTTGCCTCTGAATGGTTAAGCATTATACAGAGTCTGAATGGTTAAGACCTTTAAACTGAATTGGTCAGTAATTTGCCTCTGAATGGTTAAGCATTCTACTAGCTCTTAATGGTTCAGCACTTAATGGTTCAGACCTCTTACTGATTCAGCACTTAACCATTAAGACGTTGCCAAACAGCCCCTTAGTTGATTTTAATATTATAGGTAAAGTAAGTGTACCATTGTTAGCCACGTCAGCAGAGGCATAGTAAAAAAACACGAGTTGGAAGGGTTTGAAAGTGGCGTTTTAATAAAAAATAAAGAGTTAAATGCCATTCTAGTCCCTTTGGTTTGGACCATTTTGTCAATTAGTCCAAATGTTTCATTTTTCGCCTGTAGGTCCAAAAAAGTTTACCATTGCCATTTTAGTCCACTGGGTTAACTTCATCCATTTTTTTGTTAACGAGAAGAGCAATTCGATCATTTTATATGGCCGAATTGCCCTTCTAGTTAACATAATTACATATAAAATGACTGAATTGCAATTCTCGTTAACAGAAAAAATTGTATGAAGTTAACACAGTGGACTAAAATGACAATGGTAAAACCTTTTTGGACCTACAGGCGAAAAATGAAACCTTCAGACTAAACTGGCAAAATGACCCAAACCACAGATACTAAAATGACATTTAACTCAAAATTAAATATCAACCAATCAGAACAAAATCAAACAACACCAACAAATCAAAGCTAAAGCCCTCCACGCCAGTGAAAAGAATCCCGCCAACACCATACGCCACCCTACGGGCCGGTGTGCCAGCATGGAGGCACGCCAAAAACAACGAGGACCTGTATGGTCACTTGAAGTTTGATAGAAATAATCGTGCAGGGGTTAGTTATTTAATTACAAGTAGTTTAAGGTGTTTAAAGTAATTATTTGTTACGTTACATCTTCTTCAAATATTTTCTCTCTCTAGGGTTTCCATGTAACTGCAAACAAGCTTGACCCAATGGCGGAGAGACTAACTGAAGGCGCAATATCGGCGATTTCTACCGGAAAATGGCAAGCTTGGAACGTGAAACATGTGGTTCAGTTGTTGGATATTATTAAAATTGTTCAGACGCAAACTGCTTCCGCAAATAACAATGAGAGGTACCGGGTGATTACCTCTGACGGCTCGTTTCATCAGCATGGGGTGCTTGCTACTCAACTCAATGATTTGGTCAGATCTCATCAGTTACAGAAGGGTTCTGTTGTTCAGTTGAAGGAGTTTGTCATGAATATTATCCATGGCCGCACGTACGTAATATCTCACTTCATCTTCTTCTTCTAGGATTAAAATTAGATTCCAAACGTCTTTCAAAAATACCCATTGTTAGCTGTAGGGGTGAGCAAATTAACCACGCCATAATCAGTGACGGATCCAGAGGGGGTTCCTAGGTTCGAACCCCCTCGGTTTGGAAAAAAATGAAAAAAATTAGTGTAAACCTTGTTATGATTTGAAGAAAATAGTGAGAATTATTGAGAATCTAGCAAAAGGAACCCCTGAAAAAATTTCTGGATCCGCCACAGGCCATAATCGATAACCAATCATGACCAACATAATCGAACCGCTATTAACCGATAACCGACGATTATGGTTATGAAACTTTGATTAACCGACCAATCGGTTACGGTCATGAAGCTTTAGTTAACTGAAATAACCAAAACCGAACCGAGGTTGCAATGTTAACTATATATAATGTATTTATGTTTTACGTTAACCATATAGAGGTTTTTTACTAAGATAAAAATAAAAATATGTTAGTAACAAAAGTATGTACATGCCCCTTGTTTTGATGAAGAGTTGAGGTGTTATGATCGTTACTAAAAACAATCGCACATCCATACTTTAACCAAAAAGTGTAGTCTTGATTATCTTGTAAAAGAAAACACAAGCTAAGTTCAAACCGTGCATGTCCCTAATGCACACCCATATTTACTTCAAACCTTGCTTGGTTAATTAACCAAAATGAACCAAAACTGACTTCATAACTGAACAACTATAACCGAAATATGGTTACAGTTATGGTTATGGAATTCCATAACCGAAGCTAGCTGTTATGATTATGGTTAATTATAAAAATTGAACCAAAGTGACCCATGCATAGCACTAGCTAGTTGTTACTACGACACTACTCTTTTTTCAAACACTCACTTCTTATCTAAAATAAATACTAAAAAATGTATTAGAAAATTGTTTTTGTGTGTGAGTCAACCCCTCTCGTTTTTAACAGGTTTGGAATTTCAGGCGAGAGCCGCATTATATTGCGTTGTGGATGCTCTTAGTATGTTTGTTTATGCATGTGATAGATCACCCTCAAGAAAATTATTTAATTTGTATTTTTTGTGAAGCTAGGTTGAATAACAAATATAATTAATGATCAAGCATCACTTAACTTTAAAATAGGAACACTTGATATATCTGAAATAAAGGCTAAAAACTCAAAAGTACTTTGTATCATGAAGAAGCAAAAAGGGCCATATGCTTACAATCAATTGACAGTCAAATGTGAATCCTGGTATTAACCTGTTAAATTCTTTCAATGTACCTAGAAATCAGAACTTATAACTAACATTAGGCTCTCTGTTGTGAACGTTATCCCCACACCAACTCACCTGATGCCGGACCCCAACACTAAAATGCGGCTGCCAAATGGGGGCGCCAAACATAACTCTGGTTAACACAAATGTGAGGTGGGGTTCCACTACCCTCCACTAATCACATGCACACACATTCACTTTAAAAAAATATTTGTCTTTTTAGTTAAACCGCAACACGTTTATTAAAGAGTGAGTTAGTTAAAGCCTACTGCCTATGTGGCAGTGACATGACACACCTTTTAGTTAACTCACAACACAACCTTATAACTGATTTTCGACATGAAAATTGTAGAGGTAATAGTTGTGAATTTTAGGTTCATAGAAATTGATTCATTTGTTTTGTTGTTTGTTATTTTAATCAGGAATTGAACTTAGAAGATGGAGAAAATTGTCATTTGTAGTGCTGGACTTTAAGCTTGGTTTACTTTTATTTTATGTACAGATGGGTCTTCATTTAGCGTCCACTATTGTATCAAAAGTTTTATTATAAATACACAAGTTCCTTAACTTGCGAAGCGTGCGTGACCACTAAACAACGTGCGTAATTATGCCTATCACATGCATGATTAGGGTTAGTATCATGGATGATTATATGTGTTTGTTCATGTATGATTTTGACCACATGCATGATTAGGGTAGTCATGCGTGATTTATGTTTTTTTTGTTCATGCGTGATTTTAAGTTTACCCTATGCGTGATTAGGGTTTGACTTTTATAACATGCATAATCTACCCGTGTATGCTTCACATGTTAAGGGGCTATTGTACGTTAACCTTCCCCTAATGTATTGTCAACTATTGTACTAGTTCAGATGGGCCTTCACTTTAGTGTTAACTTGCTTCATCATACAAATTTTTATCTGACATTTTTAATTACTTTTTCAGAATTATTATAATCGTTGAAGTTGATGTGATTCTATCAAATTGTGATATTATTGGTGATGCAAAACCATTCCCGACTATGGCTATCGCCATTGCTGCTTTGAACCCATATCAAGATAGGTGGACTATTAAAGCTCGTGTGACTGTAAAAGCAGAACTCATACATTACAACGCTGCAAAAGGAGACACATTTTTTTCTTTTGATCTTATCGACTCTGATGGTGGTGAAATACGAGCAACATGCTTCAATGCTGTAGCGGACAAGTTTTATGGCCAAATTAAAGTTGGTAAAGTTATTTCATTTCAAGAGGTAACATCAAACCTGCTCAAAAAGCTTTTAATCACCTGAATAGCGACCATGAAATTACACTGGATCGTACATCAACAATACACCCTTGCTTAGATATGATACCGTAGGAACATGTCGTGTGCAACTCTCCAACAGTAGACATGGGTAGAGATGGGCATAATCGGGTTTTATTATTACCCGGAACCGGTTCCAACCCGGAACGGTTCTGCTTGGATGTCATTGGAACCGGGTATGGTGTGGAACCGGGTCCGGTTCCTACCCGGGTTCACACCCAAGAATATGGAACCGTGTAGAACCGGGTACGGGTATTATGGAACCGGGTATGGTGCGGAACCGGTTCCTGATAGTGTTCAGAACCTGTTCCTGACATTAAAAACCTGACTTTTACTGTTCAGAACCGGTTCCTGACAGTAAAAACTGACTTTTACTGTTCAGAACCGGTTCCTGCATAAAAACTGATTTACGTTAGAACCGGTTCCTGACAGTAAAAACTCTTTTATGTTAAACGGTTCTGATAATGTTACGTTGAACCGGTTCCTGATTAAAATCATTTTTGTATATAACCCTTCCTACTTACCGGTTCCTGATAAATGTTATCGTTGGTGTTTTAATAAAGTTTGTGTAATGTTTCTTTCTATTGTGTTTGTTATGTTTGATTTTTATTATTAGTTACATTGATAAATAAAATTAGTAACAATAATCGGTTAAAATTAAAAAACAAATTAATCGGTTACAATATATAAAAAAAATTAACGGTTACAAAAAATAAAATAAAAAATTACTCAGAACCGGTTCTAGTAAGATTTTATTTCTTTGATCGTTTACTAGCGGCAGATGCAACACTTTCTGATGAGTTTCTCTTAGGTGCGGGTACCTTGGTACAATCGTCGTCCGAATCGTTAGTCTCCACTTCTTCGTCCTCCTCTTCGTCAACAATTTTATGCTCTAACTCAACTTCATCTTCTAGACTAGTTTTATGTTGAACACAATCAACGGCATCCAAATGGTCCTTTAAGCATATTGTCATCTCTAGCGATTCCGGAGTTAGTCTTGTTCTTCTAATTGACAAAACCCTGCCACTAAGAGAAAACACACTTTCCGAAGCTACCGTGGAAGCTTGGCCCGTTAGTATATCACGAGCCATGGTGGCTAGAATCGGGTATTCGGATTCTTTCGATTTCCACCATGCCAAAACATCAAATTTCCTATACTCCTCGGTGGTCATAGTAAGCGAATACTGATTTTTTTATATCTCCCAAGTTCACTTGTTGGTTCACTACCCCTTTGTTGTCTAGCGGTCTCGTCTCTAACGACATTCAACATGGTTATAAGTGGATCCCCGCTTGTTTCATCGTTAGAGGCCGTGGACCGAGACTCAAACAAATTTGTATGATTTTTTTCACCATATTTTTTAAAATAATGATCATAAAGTTTGGCCATACACTCAGGAACCGGTTCCAACGGTAACATTTTAACGGCTATAACCGGTTCCAACGGTAATATTTTAACGGCTATAACCGGTTCCAACGGTAACATTATAACGGTCAGGAACCGGTTCCACGGTAGGAACCGGGTACGGGTAGGAACCGGTTACTACCCGATTCAAATGGTAAAATTGTGGAACCGGGTTGGAACCAACGGGTATTTTGAACCCGAACCGGTTCTACTTAATGTCGGGTAGGAACTGGAACCGGTTCCAGTTCGGTTCTACCGGTTCAGGTTCGGAACCGGTTTTTATGCCCATCTCTAGACATGGGATGTGAAATTTGATGCTTTATGGTTTCTTTTAATTTCAACTGGGTGTAATTCCCAGAATATAATAGCAAGTTATTTCTAGTATTTCATTTCTATAAGTTATTTCCTTCAATTCTTTATTTAGTTCAGTACTAGAAATTTGGCAATTTCTAACGCACTTTCCGGTCACAAACGCGTCACCAAATTCAGATTTGCTACTCATTTGTGATAAGGAATTAATGTTGGAAAAGCAATATGGTGTTGGAAATTTATGACGCATTTTCTACGCCATTTCCTAATTATTCTTTAAAGTTTTGAAACACATTTGTGACAATCAATCAATCGTACCCAGTAAATTGCACAAATAGTAAAGCTATTGGTAGGGTCTGAAGAGGGTGAGACGTAGGCACACCTTACATCTATCCCTTAGGATAGAGAAGCTGCTTCCAGAGAGACCCCGACACCAAAGACATATAATAGAAAAGCGAGAAAATAAACAAATCGATAAACATATCACTACTAAATAGCAAAAGAAGTGGTGGATAGGTAACATAAATAGAAAAAATATTTTGGAATCACAAGATCCCACTTAGTAAATATGAGGAAAAAAAAATGCAAAATCCGCCTAGACCATAAAGAAACGCTAAGCATCTACCCCAATGCTCAGACCTAATGAATCTACCACTAAAACTCCTTAACCTTAATCCTACGAATCTTACGTCTCCATAAACCCCTATCATTAGAGAGGTGTAACTCTAGCAAATCTTTCCTAATCCGCTCATCCCAAGTCAACTTGGGCCCACCTCGACTCCTCCTCGCTTCCGGTCATCCCAAGTCAATTCGTGACTGAATTTAAAAATACAAAATATTTACGACGTATATGTGATGGAATATTTAGAAAAAGCAAAATTCTATGATGTCTTTGTGACGGAATATTTATAAAAAAAAACTGGAAAAAAACAGTTTTTTTAATAGCTAAAAAAAGGCATAAAAATCACCAAAAAAGTTACACAACCTGTTTTGAAGTCACCATATGATACGATCACATAGTTAGGTCAAAGCAATTATTAAAAAAGGGGTAGTGGGTAAATGAGTAGCTAAAGTTTAGGGCCAGATATATCTCTATTAATGCTTATATATCTCTCTTGTTCTAGTCAGTGTTATTAAGTCGATGTTTATTATTATCAAATTAGGGTTTTTACCTTAAAATTGGAGATCAAGCCTATCTCGAATTTGGCTATTTATGTAATCGTTCTTTCAATAATCAAAGTTTCAGTTTCTAGATTCTATCAATGGTTCCATTGCCGGGAAAATAAATTCACATATCCGATCTTTTTGAAATCTGGAAACAATTTCACATATCCAATTTTTTTTTTTCTGAAATCGGCAAACCAATTCAATCGCCATCTCAAATCTTATCAATTTGATTTTGCGAATTCGTGATTTCTAAAATCTGATCAGGAGTAACAGCCCAATCTCAAACCCCTGAAGATGCTATCTGATAGTGCTCTCGCTGTCCAATTAGCCACAATTGCACCCCGACTCGAGTCCATAGTGTCGCAAATGAAGGATGATGTTGCAGAAATCAAGAAGGCTTAGATGGACGACAAGGAATAGTCTCGCTCAAGTGAGACGGGAAATAATTCATAGAGGCTACCAAGGAGACGGTTGACCAGGTTCAACGGGGAACCCCAGAACCCGTGACTAACGAGGAGGAGATGGCCGAAATTAGTTTACACGTGGTCCATGATGAGGCAGAAAATCAGACCCGTCCTAAAGAAAAAGAACACGAGAATCACATAGTTGAATTGGCTGCAATCAGTCTACAAGCCATTGCAAATGATGATACGTGTCTAACCAATTGGGTCAACCCAGCTCTTGAATCAAAAGGCCCGGTGGATAATTCGAATGATCGAGTGGGTAATTCGAGTTAGTAGGTATTTGACCAGACCTAGAAACCCATTAAATTATTGGCAAGAATGTCTTTTAGGGAGAACAGTTTGCAGGTCTAGGGGATCCATTGTAAGGCCATCATCAAAGGTACCTACCACACCTATGGTACGTCCGGTTACTATAAATTGGGAAAACGACCAGCAACGATATTCTGTTTTAGCTTATGTATGGGTCCATGAAGCGGGTCAACCTACAATTGAATGGCTTATTGCTTGGCACGCCAATTTCTTTCTTTCTGACTTGAGGACAAGTCGTTTTTCTGGTCGAGTAGTATTGATACGATCACATAGTTAGGTCAAAGCAGTTATCAAAAAAGGGGGGTAGTGGGTAAATGAGTAGCTAAAGTTTAGGGCCAGTTATATCTCTATTAATGCTTATATATCTCTCTTGTTCTAGTCAGTGTTATTAAGTCCATGTTTATTATTATCAAATTAGGGTTTTTACCTTAAAATTGGAGATCAAGCCTATCTCGAATTTGGCTATTTATATAATCGTTCTTTCGATAATCAAAGTTTTCAGTTTCCAGATTCTATCACCATACTTCAAAAATACCAATATGTTTTCTGACAATCTAACATTCAATAAAAGAATTTAAGAGATTGTATGTATTAAAAATAATCGTCGGGTGACTTTTACGTTTTAACTTGTTTTCCAGTTGACCCATTCATAATTTAGGTAAATGGGTTGAAACTGCAACATCTGGGAAGATTATTTCAAAATCTAGACCTTTAGATGCATTGATTATAAGAATAGACTAACACAAGAAACAGAAGTCGACTAAGATCGATAAAAGTAAAGTCATGAACAGAGATTTGACTCAGTCGGAGGATAACAAATTAACAAGAAACCTTTATGCACCCCTCGTCTCCTCCAGAAAGTGTATGTTTGATAATCTCCCTGCAATTCACAAAAATGATACAATTTACAAAATGTCTTCATGTATATCCTTCTAGATTTCATAATATCTTATTTACCTTTCCAAAACACTAAAAAATCATATTTATACATTTTCGTAGTGGACAAAATGAAACCAGTGACTTATTACAGTTGTTTCACTGAATAAAGAACAGAAAAACATCATCGCTGAGAATAATCTCAATTCATAATGTTTTCTTCATTCGTTGCACGAAATAGGTTATTAGTAGCAACTGCTAGTATTTTATTTAACGTGGAATGTTCGATTTGGGCTGTGCTTTGTCGTTGATGGTTCAAATGGGTCAAATCCAAAAGCTCTTATGAGCATTCACAAGATCTTCAAATGTTGTCCCTGTCATTAAGATATTTTAATAGTTTCCTGATTGTATAATTTGACCATCTTGCATAACCTTGAAACAAAAAATAAACAAAGAACGCACTAACTGGGTAGGTTGGGTAACGGGTCAAAACATTTGTGGGTTGAAACAGACTGGTTGTCCGGCTAACACGTTCTGTAATTAGATGTATAAACAATGAACGCACTAACTGGATTGCAAAAAAAATATTATAACAATCATAATCATAATCTTTGAATAAAACCATTTAGGAGGGTATAGGTGTTAAAAGTAGAGTTTGGGCAACCTGTTTGATCACCTTGACCCGTTTTGAGATAAAACACAAGTACACAACCATATAAACCCATGTATAAGTAAATGGGTCGATGTTGGCACCTCTATAACACAAACATGTTTCAGAACATTCGTAAATATTATCTTGATTACCAGAATATTGTCAACTGATGAGACAAACTCCACTTGATGAGTGACAAGAACTGTTTTGCCCTCAAGACAGTTCATAACAGTATTTACAGAAGTTAGAATCTTACATTAAAGAGAGTCGCGGCTGTATGTGCATCTACGGCACAAAAAGGGTCATCAAGAAGATAAATATGAGCATCGTTATCTACTGCACGTGCAAGTGGAATCCTTTGCTTTTGCCCACCACTTTTGTTAAGCCGTCTTTGACCAGTTTCTATTAAATCTCCATGAGTAAAAGCTTCAATATCTTTATCTAAAGCACACACCTTAATAGCTTTTTCACATTTAGTTCTGTCCACTGGCTTCCCATACAATATGATATCTTGAATTGTTCCACTTTGAATCCAAGATGTTTGACTAACAAAAGCAATTGATCCAAAAACACCCACCTGAAAACAAAGTAAAAGATTACAATTAATCCGATATAATTAAAGCACAAAAACTTGCATACATTCGAGATAAAGACCTCTATCAAATACAATAAATGAATTTGTGCACTCACTGTTCCAGAAGTTTTGGATACTTCTCCAAGATTAGAATCTAGCAAAGATGATTTTCCAGCACCAACTGACCAGCAAACTGCAACTTTCCAACTGCATTTTACTTCAAGATTTATATTTCTAAGAGTTGGAATGGGTGATTCAGGATCACCACTAAAAGTCCCATCCTGTATTTTGATAAAAGCATGCGAAGTTTGAAGTTCTTTATTTCTTTTCATCCTTTTATATCTTTAAGTTCATCATCAACCAAGAAAAAATTGATCCAGTCAAAGGATAGTTTGACTTGGATTAATACAGAAAGGGCATCGCCGCATCAGGGAACAACCTTAGGGGTTCAGACATGGTTCTTAATGCTGCTAAAATTGTAAAAACAGTTGCAGCATCCAAAAGAGCACTTTTCAGTAACACACACCCAAGGAACACAACCGAAGAAACACGTGTTGGTGACATCCAATACAAAACCGTGACACATGAACTCTAACGGACTTTTTTTGCAAATGGAAAATTTAGAAGCCCGCATATAATTGAAGGAAATGAAACTGAATAGAACAACTGAACAAGATCATCCCAAATGAAACCACATTGGAAAATCACCCATTCTGTAAGCATCGACCGCTATGTAATTCACAACCTCCCCTGTAGCATGTCGTTTCCTTCCTAAACTAGAAAGCTTAACGTGTTTCTCATATAATTTCACCATTAAAACTTACCTCATTCTCATACCAGTAACCAGTTCTTCTTGCATTAAAGTAAAACTGTATGTTAGACAATGACTCCACTACCTTGACTACAATTAAACAGCCTACTAATAATAATCCATGATGTAAATCTTTAGTTTCACGGTTGGTGTAGTCAACAAACGCGTAGAGTAACAACGGGCTAACAACATCCAATATATTTCTAAGGACACATATTCCAGAGATAACCATCTCTTTGAAATTACTTTGGCTAATACTTTAGGAACCAAGTTAGCATTGTTTAGTCCCATGCTTTTGTGAACTTTTCATGGGCAACAACTGCTTGGTCTATGGGTCAGTGCTACAGTGGATATTCAATGCCGTGTCTGATGATTTACTGGTCCTCGAAACAGACATCCGGCCCATGCCGCTTGGATAACAAAGATTCGAGATCTGCTGCTCTAGAGCAACAATTTTGTAGTTTAACTCTCTGTATGTGTTCCCGCTTGATGACTATGCTCAAATATTAAAAGACATTGCCAATCAATTAGGCAATGTCCGCCACGTGGTTGAGGAGTCACGATTAGTGTTACAACTTGTGAGGGGCTACCCCAAGAACTTAACATGATTGGTGCCATAATCAACCAGCAACGCCCCTCATGGGATGAAGCTCGTGGCATGCTCGAACGTGTAAAACAAAGGTAATCCGCAAGACAACATGCCATGACATTGGCTGTCACCTCAACAGACCCCAATGGAAATCGTAGGCATAATTATAGTCAATATTATGGTGACAATAGGTACCAACAACAACCTAATCAGCAACGCAATCAAGGTTGTGGTCATAGGGTACCGTCGTCGTGGACAGAATCAACGGGGTCGAGATCGTGGTCGCCATCAAAAATATCAACAATACACTCAACCCAATTATGGTACTCAACCTTGGTCAAATACCTGGACCCCTCCACCTTCCCCCATAACCGTCCCAATCCTTTCCTTACTCAGCCTAATATCATCCTTCACACCCTCCTACCCCACAACCTACACACAATATGAGCCCAAGCCCTTACGCGTCTGGGCCACCCATGCCTGACCAACCTAACCCGAGTCCACAACAGGCCCATCTGACCAACCTAACCCAAACCAAGTCTACAACAGGCCCATCTGACCCCCAGCCTCCCTAGAAGAATCCTGCAGGCAGCCCCTACCCATTCACAAGTTACACAAACTATGGCCTAACCGAGCTAGCCACACGATGCAACAAGTTAATCTTGGCTCAAATGACTCGGAATGGAAAATGGACAAGGGTGCTGCTACACATTACACTCCAAATCCAGGTATGATTTCCACACATTTATCGTCTTTTTTTTCTAAACAACCTGTATTTGTTGGAAATGGCACTACTATACCCGTTCACGGATCCAGTCATGCAACCTACACCATACCCAACCACACTTACAAACTGAACGATATTCTTTACACCCCTAATGTTATGAAAAACCTTTGCTTGGTATGTAAATTCAATATTGATAATCAAACATCTATTGAGTTTAACCCGTATGGTTTTATTATGAAGGATCTCAAGAGTGGCCAACTAATTGTCTCGCTACAATAGCTTCGGGGAGCTTTATCCACTCACTTCATCAGCATCTCCTACCGCTCTCATCACAACAACTTTTGATCAGTGGCACAACCAACTAGGCTGCCCTTGCGAGTCTAAGCTCTCATTTTTCCATTTTTTTGTCAAAAGACTTCTATGTCATTCATGTCAACTTATAAAACGCAAATGGTTACCTTTTATGATTCTACTTCCATTACATGTGTCCATTTGATACAATTCATTGTGATTTATGGACATCCCCAGTAATTAGTAAAACTGGATACAAATATTATATGGTGCTAACTGATAATTTCACTCGCTTTGTTTGGGTTTACCCACTAAAATACAAGTCGGAAACTTTCATCAACTTTACTAAATTTCACATATTTTTTCATACCCAATGTAAGCGACACATAAAGGCTTTCCGATGTGACTTCGGAGGTGAATTTGATAACCATGATTGAAAAAACTTTGCTCATACTTAAGGCTTCGTATTTTGGTTCTCTTTCCCTCAAACCTCACAAACGGTCATTCCGAACGCATGATTAGGCGACTAAATGATATTATTTGCACTCTCCTCACCCATGCCCATCTACCGGGTTCTTTCTGGGTCGAAGCTTTGAACATGGTCGTTTACGTTCACAACATCCTTCCCATAAAAAGACTCAATTTGTCCACCACTTAGTTTTATATCACTTAGTTTTATATCACTCGATTCCAACTTATGACAATTAACATGTATTCGGGTGTGCGTGCTACCCAAATACCTCCACCACTCAACCTCACAAACTCCATACTAGTCCGTCAAGTATCTGACGGGTTTTCTTGGCTATCAGTGTTACGGCGACCTCGAGTAAAGTGCATATCTCACGTCACGTCACTTTTGATGAGATGTCATTTCCCTATGGCTAACCCCCACCACCTACATCCTGGCCATCAGATAAACCTGTCATTCTATATATGTGGATGCACCACCACAAGTTTAAATCCGATGGCATACTTAATAGGTACAAAGCAAGATTAGTAGTTAATGGTAAATCTCAAACCATGGGGGTTGATTGTCAGGATACCTTTAGTTCTGTGGTTAAACCAGCAACTATACATACGGTACTTAGCTTGGTAGTTTCTAAATCATGGCCGATTAACCAGCTGGATTTAAAAAATGCATCTTTACATTCAGGAAAATGTATACATGCATCAACCTACGGGTTTTGTGGATTCCAGTGCACCTACACATGTTTGTCGTCTCTAACGCTCCCTCTACGGTCTCAAACAGGCCCCTCATGCATGGTACACCTGGTTTTCTAAATTTATTATGTCACTTGGGTTCAAGAAGAGTCAATGTGACATTTCTTTGTTAATCTATACCATGGAGGTAAACTTGCACATCTTCTTTTATGCGTAGATGATGTTATTATTACGGGCTCGGATTCGACATTAGTACGGACTATTATTACTACTCTCTCAAGGGAATTCTCGTTGTCCAATTTGTGTTCTTTTCACCACTTCTTGGGTTTCACCGTTGTGTGCGACCAACATAGTTTTTCCTTTCACAGGCCACTTATACGCGCGACATTCTACATCGTGCAGGTATGCCCTCATGTAAACCATGTGCCACCCCTATGGATACATCCACGTAGCTCAGTGCATCTACATCAACGGGTACACCACTTTCTAATGGCTCCCTTTTCCGAACTCTTGCGGGAGCGGTACAATATCTCACTTTCACAAGACCAGACAACACATATGTTGTCCAACAATTATGTCTATTAATGCATTCACCCACTGATGCTCACTTTAATTTTATGAAGCAGATCATCTGATATTTGAGTGGCATGATTGATATATGGTATTCACATTATCCCTCCAACGCCACTTCATTGACAGCTTACTCAGATGTCAATTGCTTATTGTGTATTCTTGGGCGATAATCTAATTTCTTGGTCATCCAAATGATAGGCCACCATTTCCCATTCGAGTTCCGAGGCAGAGTATGGTGGGGTTGCCAATGTTGTGGCCGAACCAACATGTTTAAGAAATTATTGTTTGAATTATCTGTCCCAATTCACGAAGCAACCGTGACAATGTCTCAGTTGTTATCAGAAAACCCAATGCAGCATCAAGGAACGGAACACGTTGAGTTTGATATTCACTTTGTGCGTGAGAAGGTTCGTCTTGGCCACGTTAGAGACGTTCACATTCCATCCGGAGATCAATATGCCAACATCTTCACCAAAGGCTTATCGAGACAGTTGTTTCAGACATTTAGTGCCAGTTTGAGTGTTCGTCCATCTCATGCTCCAACTGCGAGGGAATATTAGAGGATATTTGAGATATTAGAATGTATTTGTGTATGGCATTTCCATACTTTCAACACTTGTATTCTCCCCTATATAAGGGTCTCTTGATTATACTGATAACACGCGGAGTATAATATTGATATTATTATCTCTGAAAAAACGTATACGAACAAAAAAAAAAATCAACTATATTCATCCCGTTCAAATAAAACTTTTGACGAATCTCCGAATACAGTAAGGATGACATAATGTTATTCAATCCCTTAAACCTCTTTTAAACCCTAAAGTCTTCAATCTCTCAGCCAACCATGGAATAACCACCCCGACACATCATTGTCGGCAACCAGAATTTCTGCAACATCGCTCTCGCCGGAACCAGTCCACACTCCACAACCACACAAACGGAAGTGGCCACTAGCAGTAGCGCGCAGCAGCATACCCTTGGTTCCTATGATTCTTCCAGTTGATGTTTATGTTAGATTGTTTTATCAACTGATTCTTTCTAATCTCTGATAATCCCCACCCAAGCAGCTGAAAATTAGAAAAAGATGATGTTGATTAATTCTATGTTGATGTTGTAAAATTGCATTTAATTAACTTTAATGAGTAACAGGATGATGAACATGGCTGCATTTATTTTGCACACCACATTATTACATATTGTTCCAATTAAGTGATCAACAATTAAATCGTAGTGAACAGATTTATTAATTATTTGAGCAGCAATTTTATTAAGGGAACGTGAGAAAGTGATTCTCGATTGTGATCAAATTTAATCAGTTCATGATCCCATCTTGACTTGAGTCAATGATCAGAGATAGATACCAAAATGGGTTGCAGCTGAATATGTGTCTGATAAATTCGTGTTTATCACTGTGTTGGTGTGTTGTATACCAGAAGAAGATTTACGGGCCTTAGGGAATGATAGAGGTTGATTCACAGAACTATGAATTGAGGTATGTATTTCTGTCTGCTTCATTACAATGAAAAATATTGAATTTATACACAAAACCGTAATCTAAACATGGATGATAGCAGCTGACTACTAGCTGTCATTGATTTGCTGTTGAATGGCTGGATGTCCGGCTGTTGATTAGCTGCTGCGTGATATCCTGCTGTTGATTTGCTGCGATTACCTCCAAGGTCAGACTTTCCTTTCTAACACTCCCCCTCAAGTTGAATAGTTGGATTTCCAAAATTCAACTTGCCCAAACAATCGTTGAAAATTTTTTCGTTAACTGCTTTTGTTAGAATGTCAGCCAGCTGATCCTTTGATAGAACGAATGGTAGTTCAATCGTACCATCTTCCAATTTTTCTTTGATGAAGTTCCTATCAACTTCCACGTGTTTTGTTCGATCATGTTGTACTGGGTTTTCTGAAATCTGAATTACAGCTTTATTATCACACATAATCTTACTTGTTTCTTTTGACGGAAAACCAATCTCAGCTAAGAGTCTTCGTATCCACATGGCTTCTGTTAAACCTCGAGTTATGCCTCTAAATTCAGCTTCTGCACTTGAAAGAGCAACCACTTTTTGTTTTTTACTCCTCCAAGTGACAAGATTCCCACCAACTAGAGCGAAGTAGCCTGCTGTTGACCTCCGACTTCCCTTATCTCCTGCCCAGTCTGCATCAGTATAGATTTGAACATTTAGGTGTCCATGTGATTGAAACAGGACTCCATGACCCACCGTTCCTTTGAGGTATCTAATAATTCTCCAAACTGCTTCCATATGTGTCTCTTGAGGTTGGTGCATGAACTGACTTACCACCCCTACAGCATATGCAATGTCTGGGCGAGTATGTGAGAGATATATTAGTTTTCCCACCAGCCGTTGATATCTTTCTTTGTTTGCTAACTTTGCTCCTTCCTCCATATAGAATTTTTTGTTTACACTCATAGGAGTGTCTGCTGGTTTGCAATCTATCATTCCAATCTCTGCCAACAAGTCTAAGACATACTTCTTTTGATTAATGAAAATTCCTTGTTTTGACCTTAGTACTTCAATTCCGAGGAAATACTTCAGCCTGCCCAAGTCTTTCATTTCAAATTCGGCAAACAAGTTTTCTTTTAGTTTTCCCATTTCTTCTTTATCATTCCCTGTAATGATCATATCATCTACATAGATAATTAGACAGGTTACGAATTTTCCTCTTTTTTTGAGAAACAAAGTATGATCGGCATTACTTTGTTTATATCCAAACTTTTTCATAGCTACCGTAAATCTGCCAAACCAGGCCCGGGGAGACTGCTTCAAACCATAAAGGGACTTCTTCAGACGGCAAACTTCTCCAGTTTTGAAATCTTTTGTGAATCCTGGAGGAGCATCCATAAATACCTCTTCGTCTAGGTCCCCGTGTAAAAAGGCATTTTTTACATCAAACTGTTGAAGTGGCCACCCTTCATTTGCAGCTATCGAAAAAAGAACCCTGATTGTGTTCATTTTGGCAACCGGGGAGAATGTTTCAGCATAGTCAATCCCATGTGTCTGAGTATACCCCTTTGCCACCAGTCGGGCTTTATATCTTTCAATTGTACCATCTGATTTATACTTAATCGTATAGACCCAACGACACCCCACAGATTTCTTTCCCAAAGGAAGAGTACACTTTTCCCATGTATTGTTCTTGGTTAGGGCTTCCATTTCTGTGTTCATTGCTTCCTTCCAATGTTTAGATTTTAAGGCTTGATCCACGTTTGTAGGAGTTTCTTCGGAATAAACAGATGAGATAAATGCTTTGGCTTCCTTAGTGAAGTTTCCATCGGCCACACTAGCTATAGGATAACTAGATCTTCTTGGTTCTTTTTCAGGAGAATACCGTTTCGGAGGAACCCCTCTGTTTGTTCTAGGGGGTAACACATACCTCGATGGTGGTTCTTCTTGTCTAGATTCATCTGCCTGCAAATTTTCAGTTTGTTCTGTGGCAGTTTCATGGTTAGAAGTATTGGTATCCTCGGAGTCATTAGAAACTTCAAAAATACCACCAGACTGAATAGGGTGAGTATTACTTACCTCGGACACCAGGTTAGGAGGAACATTAGGACCGTCAGTGGCACTGAAATTGAAGTCTGGTGACTCTGTAGTAGGTGACTCTTTAGTTGGTACATAGGGAACATATTCTAACCAGCTTAGTGTGTCTAAACATTCCTTCTCCCCCTGACCACTGAGTTGGGAATTGTAGTAATACTCGGTTTCAAGAAAGTCACAGTTTATTGTGGTGAACATATGACGTGTTTTTGGATTATAACACCTGTATCCCTTTTGATTCATTCCATACCCAACAAAGACACATTTTTCAGCACAAGGGTCAAGCTTGGTTCGATCTGATTTAGGTATGTGAACAAAGGCAGTACATCCAAAGATTCGTGGTTGAAGAGTAAGAACTGAGGGTAGTTTGAAGAATTTTGAAAGAGTGTGTAACGGAGTGTTAAGCTTTAGGATTTTTGTTGGGAGTCGGTTGAGAAGATAGGTAGCAGTAGCAAGGGCTTCAGGCCAAAAATATTTCGGGACCTGGGACTCAATTAGGAGGGCTCGTGTCATTTCTAGCAAAATGCGGTTTTTCCTTTCGGCGACACCATTTTGTTCTGGGGTGTGTGGGCATGTAGTTTGGTGGATTATTCCCTTGTCTTGGAAAAAGGATTTAAACGAGGTATTAACAAACTCACCGCCATTATCAGATCGGAATATTTGGATGTTTGTTTGAAATTGGGTTTGAATCATGGCGTAAAACATAGTGAATTTTTCAAAGACTTCGGATTTGTTTTTCAAAAAGTAAACCCAGGTCATTCGGGTACAATCATCAACGAACATCACAAAGTAACGAAGGTTCTGCCCCCCAAGAACTGGGGCAGGACCCCATACGTCAGAATGGATTAATGAAAATGGCAAAGCAGCCTTAGTATTATTGGGTTTAAGAGTTTTTCTGTGGCTCTTTGCCAAAACGCATGTTTCACAATGTGACATAGAATTAACTGGAAATAGTTTGGGAAATAAGATATGCAAATAACTTGTAGAGGGATGACCTAATCTTCGGTGCCATAGCCAAGCTTCTCGTTCTGATGTCCCATGAGTCAACATCACAGCACCACTTTGAGTCACCTCATCCACATAATACAACCCTTGATTTTCAGTGCCACGCCCAATGATCACTCACGTCCTGATATCCTGTAAAATACAAAACGTAGGGTACATTAGGACAATACAGTTAAGTTCCTTTGTGACATGGCTGATGGAAAGCAGCTTATGTGATAACGAGGGAACATAAAGACAATTAGAGATTTTTATCGTGGGCGAAATCTCAATAGTCCCTCCCGATTTTACATCCATTATCCCGCCATTCGCCGTTTGAATATGTGTTTTTTCTGGTTTAGTTGTTGAAATAATATCCGATGACTCATAAGTCATTGTGTCGGTTGCACCGCAATCGAATATCCATCGTTTTTGTTTACCATGATGTTTTTGGGCCATATTAGCATTCCCATTACTTTCAGGGACCAAATGTGACATATTCACATTCTTATTATATATGCTCGGTTTATCTGCCCCAAACCTATCCGCCCCATACCCGTTCCCTTTTCTTCTTCTTCTCCGCCTTTGCCTAAGCATTCATCTCCTTCACCTGTTGCGTCGGTCATTCCGCCGAAACCAGTTCTGCTCCGACTTCCATCTCTGGTGACGTCTTGGTTGCCGGTACTGGATGATTTCCCTTTTTCTTTGACGGTAGCCTTTGTGTTCTTCTTATGGCCGTCAGACCACCATTCGGGATACCCGACGAGTTTGAAGCATTGTTCCTGGGTATGGTTTGTCATGCCGCAATGATCACATTTGAGGTAAGTTTTGTTGTTACCTGATCCGGTTCCTTTTTCATCGTTCCGTCGGTAGCCTTTTGATGCAAACCCTAACCCTTCGATTTCAGAGGCCTTTAGACCCGCTGTGATGCCCTGTGTGTCATTGAGAGGTGTTCCCAGAATATTCTGGTGAGCGGCCTCCTTGCGGACAGAGGCGTATGCAGTTTCTTTGGTTGGAAAGGGCTGTTGAGCTTGAGGTTTATTTGAAGGTTTATCGGACAATTTTGGGTTCCGATTTTGTGGGTTGAGGCCATTCTTGAGCAGATTGGCGATTTGGGTTGATAGATCTTCTCCCAAGTTACCGGCTTTGGCCATGGCAGCTTGGTTGAGAGGATGGTTGGTTTTGAGTGAGCAAGGTAAATGATGAACAGGTCAAGAACGACACTGCTCTGATACCATGTTAAAAGATGATAGAGGTTGATTCACAGAACTATGAATTGAGGTATGTATTTCTGTCTGCTTCATTACAATGAAAAATATTGAATTTATACACAAAACCGTAATCTAAACATGGATGATAGCAGCTGACTACTAGCTGTCATTGATTTGCTGTTGAATGGCTGGATGTCCGGCTGTTGATTAGCTGCTGCGTGATATCCTGCTGTTGATTTGCTGCGATTACCTCCAAGGTCAGACTTTCCTTTCTAACAATTATCAGTTACTGTGAGGCCACAGATTCAAATACCAGAAGAAGATCTGCACAAAAACAAGCAAAGGCTGCTACAACTTCAAATACGGTGAAGATTAATGTGGCTAGAGAGAGTGGTGGTGGTCACTGGTGACGGAGATGGGGATGACCACCCATGTTAAGAGAGATAGAAGGAGAGAGATGTATAATGAGGAGAGACCTTGGTCCACCGATTTTTCAACTAAAAACATATAACAAAATAAGTTATATATATAGATCAAAAACTTGTACATCGGGTAAAAATACTAAATTACCCTTTGAGTTAACATAAAAAAATGTGGGGTTAGTGAAGTGGATGAAAATGACAAAATTTGGAAAGCATGAGTACGGTAATGCTAGAAAAACTTTTTGGATAAAAATGGCAAAACTAGCCATAGCACATGGACGAAAATGACACTTTACTTCAAAAACGATTTTCCTTTATGGTTCGGGTCCTCAAAGGGTCGGGTTGAGGCACTACAAGGACAAATGAAATAAAAGCAATGCCAATTATTGATCTGTGTTTTGTGGTTGTCATTTAAGGATTATGAGATAGAAAAACTGAATGTCCCATGCTAGACCAGAAAAGTGGAGGTCTTTGAAATTGCAAGAGAAGGTTGAACACACACTGTTAGCTTTTGAAACTCCAAAATGGATCCATCTTCATCATCTCTCTTTTATACTTCTTTTAAGAGGAAAAGAGATCCGGATTCTTTTGACGATGAACCCAGTTCATGTAAAAGGCCAAAGAATGACGTCTTCATCAATTATTCATTTGAAGATATTGGCAAAACCTTCATAAGTCACCTCCGGGGAGCTCTTGTTCGCAACAGTTTTACCATATCTGACCACACCATGCTCCCTCTTGGTCAAGATATGCTTTTAGAACTGTTGAAAGCTATTGAGGAATCTGAGATCTATGTTCTTGTATTCTCCCTAGTTATGCTTCTTATGGAAGGTGCCTCGATGAGCTGGTCGAAATCATGGATCATTTCCACAAGCTAGATGAAAGGAAAGTTCTTCCTGTATTTTTTAAGGTGGATCCGTCTCATGTTAGAAGTCAAAAAGGTCCTTTCCTGGAAGCTTTTAAAGCTCACGAGACCAATTTCGATGCAGACCGGTACAAGAATGGAGACAAGCCCTAAAAGATGCAGGCCAATTGTCTGGTCTTACCTTGCCAAATGGGTAATTATTTTCTCCCTTGTCTTTGGTTGTTACAAATAAGTTATATGTTTCCTTTCCCAATATATCTTGCCTGTATCTCCTCTCATGTTTTTTTTTTGTTTTGCTCTTCTATGTTTCTTTCTTTTATTTTAATTATTCAATGTTTTTTAGAATTAGGAACAATATTATTTTGAAAGATGATAACTGAATAGTGTTTTTATTTTTAAATGCCACTAGATCTGAACTTATGTTGCCTTCAAGTTGATATTCTCAAATATTATCATCCTAGCAATGTGTTCTATAATTTTGCAGGGTAAAGGTAGATCGAGTTAGTTGCTTGGTTGGCCCTGTGCTTTGCAGATTTTACAACGTTGGTCCTCATTGTTTAATAGTTAAAATGATCCTAGTGCTTTACAATTTATAACTACGATGATCCTTACCCCTAACGATAGTCTATTTCCTCCGTTAAGTGTGTTTAAAACGACCAAAGTACCCTCCACTATTAAAAACACATATCTAGAATTAATTAAATTCACCCCCCTTCTCCTACAACCCCAAGTCCCCAACCCCCACCCCCACCCCACACCCCACCGCTTACATAGACACTTCAAACATGTCAAGTTATATCTTAACATAGGCATTGTAATGGTCCAAATGTAATGGTCCAAAGCAACTTTCAGAGTTGATGGTGATTTGCGGTGGTGGGAGATGGTTAGTGACAGGAGGTGGTGGTGGTGGTGACGGTGAACAGGTGGATAGTGATGGGAGGCAGGTGGTGGTGATTTGGGAGATGGTGTTTGTTTTGGTCAGGTGGCGGTGGTAGAGACAATGAGAAGGTAACGGTGTTGGGAGGAGGATGGTGACAGGAGGCAGATGGTGTTGGTTTAGGGAGACGGTGGTGGGGTGGTTTGGGCAGAATGGTGGTGGTTGCAGCGGAGGGTGCTGTGAGAGGGGGGAAGAGAGTGGTGGTAGATGTGGTGGAGAGAGGAAAGGATAGTGGTGGTTGTGGCCGAGGATGGTGGTTGTCGTGGAAAGATCGAGGGAAGATTTGTGGCTTTCTTATGGGGGGTATTCTAAAGTTATTATTTTTATTTTAGTTGTTAATTTTTTTAATAAAAGGGTATATTAGTTTTTTTTTTTTAATTTAACGGAGAAATCTAACGGATATCTAAGGACCATTGCAGTTACAAATAGCAACGTTGGGGATCACCTAAGTAATAAGTTTACAACCATTAGGATCATCTGTGTAATTAGTAAATGATGACGACCAACAGTGAAAGATATGCAAAGCACATGGACCAACCAAACAATTAACTCGTAAAAGTAAATACAAATTGTACGTAAAAAAAGTCCAGCATTACAACTTACAAGTAGAAGTGTATACAATCAATACAAAAATCTAATGCACAAGCGAATGTGAAACTCATAGAACCATTTCAAAAGATACGTTTGAATAAAAAACCTCACGTACAATGTACAAAAACCGATCTATATATAGTACACATGAAAATATAATTCAACCCGAACAAGAAATAGATGATGAAAAACGTACTATACAAGTAATGGAAGCGACTTAGGAAAGATGTACTCATTCAACATAATATATGAGGTAAATAATATTTCTCTCTGAAATTTGACAGGGACGTGGCGGAATTTGTAACGGAAATTGTTGAAGAACTTGAGAAGATGCAAAGACCACAAGAGTTGCATGTTGCAGACCACCCTATTGGGTTAGGATCCCGGGCTGAAGAGCTCATCTCCACATTAAGGTTAGAATGGAAAGATCGTGTTTTGGTTGTTGCAGTTTCCGGATTTAGTGGGATATGTAAGACGACTATTGTCAAAGAGGCATTTAATAGAATTGCTCCAAGTTTTGATCTTAGATGTTTCCTTGGGGATATCTATTACATGTGTCAGGTTCCAAATTGGAAGGTTGAGTTGCCTAGGGCCCTTATATCTTATCTAACTCATGAAAATAAGTTTTCAATCTTGAGTAATCATAATGAAGGCGTTACAAAGATAAGAAGGCTGGTAAGAGGTCTGAAGTTCTTGGTTCTGGATGACATTGATAACTTTCAGCAATTAGAATCATTAGGTATTTGTCCTGAATGGTTCTATAAAGGAAGTAGAATAATTGTGACAACAAGGGATATAAGGTCCCTTGGTAGTATACCCTACACATTATACAGTACAAAGTTGTTAAATAGACGGGAATCTCTTAACCTCTTCACTCGACTTACGTTTGTAAGAGATGACCCTGTTAACACAAAGTTCATAAAAGAAGTTGTGAATCTGCTGGAGGGCTTCCCTTGGTTCTTAAGGTTTGGAGTCGCCATTTTAAACAGTATAAAAGGGAACAATGGCCAAGCATATTGGAGACATTAAAAGGAATCCCACATGGTGATGTTCAAAAGCAGCTCCAACTTAGCTATGATTCACTTACTCCAAGAGTCAAGAAGTTATTTCTTGATATTGCTTGTTTCTTTGATGAAATGGAAAAAGATTTAGTTGTCAAAGTATTGGAGGATGAAGATTCGAAATTCTTCCCAAACATTGAAATTCAATATCTGATTGATAAAAGTCTTGTTGAAATAAACGAATACTCTGAATTGAGAATGCATCATGCAATTAGGGAAATGGGTCACGAAAAATTGTTCCACAAGAAAATGAAGATGAGCCTGGACAAAGTTCTAGATTGTGGTATAAAAGGGATGTGACGCGTGTATGGGCAGAATGTTCGGTATGGTATCTTTGTTTTTATGATACTAAAGCATATATGGTCATTAGCTTAACTCTCTCCCTTTGTATTTGACAGGGAACAGAATCAGTTGAAAGCATTAGAGTTGCATCGTTAGAGAACGTGCATGGAGTAACTCTGGATGCTTTTAGAAAAATGAGCAATCTGAGGTTGATTCATTTGTATGGTGTTGACTATTCTCTGAGTAATTTTCCCCAGATGAAATGGCTCACTTATGTTTTAAAAAGCTGAAATATATGTTCTGGGAGGAGTTCCCTTTCAAAAGCTTGGATAATATTGAGATGTGCAATGTGGTGGTTCTAGAAATCAAAGAAAGCAACTTGGAAACACTTTGGGAAGGAATGAAGGTATGATTAAATGCATGCCTATACACACTCTTACACTTATCCATTAAAACTATGAACATAAAATAGAGTTGATGTGAAATCCTTAAAAAATCACAATCAGCAAATTAGAAACACCTTGGGAAGGAAGCCTATAAGCCTATCTCAATATATTCTTATCCACTACAAATTAGAACAATATAACAAAGTTCAGATAATGTTGAACTTGAAGAATTACCATAGACCTGAGCAGACCTAATGTTACAAAAACTTCAAATAAGACAACTGATTTTGGCACTCAGTGTATGTTTATGTAGAGGAATTACTTAGTTTGCTTTTGCTTTCATTTTAGTTATACTAGATCTTTTCTTGGAAAATGCTTGACATCCTCAATAAAACCTTTCATTTGTTATAAAATTTAAAAATGTACATTGTGTTCATTTATATTAAAAAGTGATTCAAATATGAGTAAATATATGGAAAAGAATAATGTGTATCTTATGGGTATGTTTTAACAAAGACTTTAAAAGGTGGTATGTTGTATCTTAAAAGAAGCTAATTAATGGATCTGAAATTTAAGTTTTAAATATTTCATGTATGTTTATGTATGTGGTCACTTAAACCATAATGATAAAATGATAATATCTTTGTAAAGATAGAGCTAAAAAGAGTGCTTTATCTTGATATGAACTTTATGATTACTAAGTGCATTGGTCTAATGAAATAAAAAACTCTTGATTTTATCAGTTTCTTTCATATCATTAACTAATTGGTATCCATAAACAGATTTATTACTACTTACTAGTCCCATTCAAATTATAAAACTGAAATTAGGTGTATGTGTTCTCAAGTTTGACTAAAAAAGACTCAGTTTATAAGGTAAAAGTTATAATCCTTTGATGTATTTTATTACATGTAAATAAAGTACAAAATGAGAAAAAAAAAGGTCTTTCTTCTAAGCTCATTAATTATTTTATTAAGTTTGATTTAGTAGATTGTAAGAGTACACATTGTGATAGGGGTGAATGGGACGTGAAGCGTCACGTGTCTGCCACATCAGCAGAAAGGGCTTTGCCCTCCAAGCCTCAAAGACCACAGGTTGGTGGGACACCATAAGGTGGTGGGGGCTTGAACACACTCTCTCTCTTTCTCTATATTTATATATACACAAAAAACAGCCACATTCACAACCAATAGATGCAATCTCGTATATAATAGGAATATGCATATTCTAGCAATTCAGGCATATCTCTCCCTAAGAATAGGAGATATCGTTTGTTTATATATACAATTGTAAATCAATGAAATCAAGGAATCGGGTCAAATATTATTTCATGGTATCACGACCTTGAATCCTACTGTCGTCGTCGATCTTACCCTCACCACTCTTCCGCCGCTAAACACTTTTCTACCTCTGATCTTTATCGCCTTCTCCCTTGGCTCTAATTTGCACCTTGCAATCACTGTGTCAAACATCAAGTCGCTTACCCCAGTCTCTCTTGACATTGAATCTGGTCATTACACGACGTGGTCTGAACTCTTCAAAATACACCGTAAGGCTTATCAAGTCTTCGACCATCTCCAACGAAAACCTGCAGCTTCTTCCTCTTCTCACAAAGACAAAGACAAGGTCCAATCCGAGTCTAGGGAATGGTTGGATTCTATAGTATTGCAATAGATTTACGGTACAATCTCAACCAATCTCCTACATACTATCCTTCAACCTAATACGACAGCCTTTGATGCTTGGAGTGCACTAGCAAATTTATTTCAAGACAATAAAGCTACCCGCACCATTCATGACTTGAACAATAAATTTGCTCACACTGGCTCAACTAGTTCACCTCCGTGTCTACCTATTGCCATGAAGGTCATCTTTGACCAACTCTCCAATGTTGGTTCTCCAAATTCTGATGAACAATTGGTTCTCCGGATCCTCACTCGTCTCAGTAGAGGGTATTGCTTTACTCATTCAGAAAACCAAACCATTGTCTGACTTCTACAAAACTCAATCACGATTGTGCATGGCAGAAAGAAGAAAAATCAACCAGGCCTCTCTCTTTGCAACAACCAATCACTACCATCCACTTCACCTTCACCTCCGCCGCCATGCCGGTCATCCCCTCCAAGCCCCATGCCCCACGCCACTTTCACGCCCCCGCCCCTCTTCAAGCCCCACACCGTGCCGTCTAAAGATACACCTTTCAGAGATAAAATTGAATTACTTAAGGCTCAAACTATTTGCACACCAGCCTTGACTATTTGCACACTTAGGGTTTATATACGTTGCGTATAGACCTATACGCAGCGTATAGGGTTTCAAGTATACGCTGCGTATAGGCCTATACGCAGCGTAGATAAGGGGTAGGTACACGACCAGACAGTCAAACCTAGTACCTTGTCAAATCTGTCTGACATACGCTGTGTATGGACCTATACACAGCGTATGTACAGTACTGTATACGCTGCGTATAGATCTATACGCAGCGTATGTCAGACAGATTTGACATTATACGATGTTGTCAAGGCACGTGAATAAAGCTATACGCAGAGTATAGAGCTATACGAGGCTGATAAAGATGAATTTTAAACTGTATTTAGACATCCATCTGTGCCTACGAATTCTAACAATTACTCGCATTCTTCTTCAATTTCTTTGTATACTTACTTCGGTGGGGATAAAATGTCGTCATTTTGGGACATGAATTATTTCTTTAATCTCTATTCTAACGACGCATGGGAAGAAAATGATGCTAATGAGGAGGAGGAGGTTGAGTCTGGCGTCCCTGTTAATCAAAAAATACAACTGCCAGACTTGAACGAGGCTCCAACTCCACCTATTGATGAACCATATTACCCGGCACATCAAGTGTATCCGGATTACGGTTATGGGTTTGAACCTCCGTACGTGCAACAAGATAATCTGCATTGATACGTAGGATACGGTGCTGAGAATGCCCCTGTTGATGATCCATATTACCTGACGCAGCAATTGTATCCTGATTACGGATACGGAGGTGAAGATTATTACGTGCAAGAAGATAGTTTAGATAGATAAGGAGGATATGGTGGATACGGAGTATCCCGGGCAATCCGTTTCAAAATAACATCGTATCACATTTTTATTATTACTATTGTTAAAATTTTAATTATAATTGTTTGTTATTATTGTTAAAATTATAATTTGTTAATATTATAATTATTATTATTGTTAAAACAATAATTATTGTTATTATTGTTAAAATTATATAATAATTATTATTATTGTTAAAATTATATTAATATTGTTAAAATTATATAATTACTGTTAAAAATATATAATTTTTATTATTATTGTTAGAATTATATAATTATTGTTAAAATTATATAATTATTGTTAAAATTATATAATTATTATTATTATTGTTATTATTTGTTAAAATTATATAATTTTTATTATCATTGTTAAAATTATAATTATTGTTATTATTGTTAAAATTATATAATTATTGTTAAAATTATATACTTATTATTATTGTTATTATTGTTAAAATTATATAATTTTTATTATTATTGTTAAAATTATAATTTTTGTTATTATTGTTAAAATTATATAATTATTGTTAAAATTATATAATTTTTTTATTATTGTTAAAATTATAATTATTGTTATTCTTGTTAAAATTTTATAATTATTATTGTTGTTATTATTGTTAAAATTATATAATTATTGTTAAAATTATATAATTATTGTTAAAATTATGTATTTTTGTTAAAATTATATAATTATTGTTATTATTGTTAAATTTATAATTTTTATTATTATTGTTAAAATGATAATTATTGTTATTATTGTTAAAATTATATAATTGTTGGTGGAAAAACTGATGCTTCAGCACCACCTAAATGACCCCAAAAACTCTGATGGTTTATATACGTTGCGTATAGACCTATACGCAGCGTATATAAACCTTGATTTCTGTGCAATGATTGGTCATCAGGCTCTGAGATCCATGCTTTACCTACGCTGCGTATAGGACTATACGCAGCGTATAGGTTTAACCCTATACGCTGTGTATAAACCTATACGCAGCGGAGGTAAAGGTAGGGTTTGTTAGGGTTTGGTGTGCAAATAGGCAAGATGGTGTGCCAATAGGTACACCCTTACTTAAATATACAGCCTTGTAAATTTTGGATATTTTGTAAGTAAAAGAAAATATAGACAAAAGGAAAAAAGTAGGGATATTTTGTAAGTAAAAGAAAATGTAGACAAAAGGGAAAAAAAAAAGTAAGATTTGATACGTGTATCAACGTGGATGAAGAGTTCTTCAATTTTTTTAATGTATTTGCTTATATCTTAAGAGGTATTGTGAAAAATTAAAGTGGAATTCTGTAAATGAGTTGGTGTTGAATGTTGATAATTTAATATTTATTTTATATCTTTAGTTTGACATTCTAAAAGATTGTCAGGCACCATAATTTGCACTCTTTCATTAGACTAATGCACTTAAAGTATCTCTAAAATAGAACTAGTCTCAGGGGCGGACCCAAGCCTTTAGTAGCCGTAGCATAAGATACGGCTCAAATGTGTATTCGTAGTGTTTTTTTATTTATTTTTTCGGTTTTATCAAGTAGAGAAACCTTTTTTCCTAGTTGGACCCTTCAAAATGTATTACGTAGAACCGTTAAAGTGAAGAAAAAGAGTGAAATAGCGAGATTTGAATTTTTCCAGAGAGTCTCCGGGGACTTCTGTAACCTGCAGAGTTTGTTGAAGAAGAGAACAAGTAAACATGAAAGAGAACTATGGGACTTGATTTAACATTTCTTTTTAATACCTATTACATTTGATAGGCTCATTAGACTAGAGCCAGAAAAAGTAATAATGTTGCACACCTATTGGCCTTTGGCTCATCCTTTTTAATGCTAAATTCAGAATTCAAAGTGTAATTTACTTTTGTCTTCGTATAAAAAGGTATATGCGTGAATTAAGTTCTTTTAATATTTGACTACTGTATAAAAAGGTATATACGTGAATTAAGTTCTTTTAATATTTGACTACTTTCTAGACACTTTTATCAGTTTATCAATTTTTTATTGGGATTTTCACTTTATATAATTTTGTCATAAATATTTGTATGATAGCATTAAAAAGATATATAATGCAACAAAGAAGCAGAGATGTTTTTTTTATAGGTAAAAATCTTAAATCAAGCATCGAGCATTCATCTTGAATTTTTTTAATAAAAATAGAATGGTTGATAAACCTAACAAATTAAAAAGAAATTACGAAAATTCTATTACGACCCTCCGGTTAAAAAGTTCAGGTTCTGTCACTGACCAATAGTGAAATAAAGGAGCCTGCTTAAAACAGTGGTCCAACTGCCCAAATTATTAATAATATGATTGAAATTTTGGTCTAATTATTATCTATTTGTTTTACTTTATTTATTTATGTCGTTGCTTTATATTGTATGATTGAAGATAAAAAAAATTGGGATACCCCTGATTTAGTGAGCTAGTTCCGTCACTGCCTAGTCATAGTCAGTATGTCACATTATTTCAAATCTCACTTTTTACTCCAACAATAAACTATTTCAAAAATCCACATCACACTTTACTTTTTTAACCGCAAATTCTTTTAATCCATGTCGTCGTCCTTGGGACTTGAACCCAAGACCTCTCCTTCCCAAATCTAGGTGTTTAAAGGTTTGTCTTTGACAATGGACCACCACTCCATTGGTACACCTCACTTTTTATACTAAAAAAAGGTTTGTGAGTGGGTGGTCCCCACAATTCCAAACCATGCACGTCCGCTCAAGGGGACCACCTTCTTCAACAAGACAGTTTGTGTTTGTGTTGTGGCGTGGAGTAGCAGTAATATAAAACACTTGGTTCTTTTAGGATCTCTTTCATTGGTTCTCTAAGTTCTCAAAATCCACACTCGTAAAGTATAAGAAATCTATTTGGTCATTGTGTTTTAAATTTTAGATATGATGTTTTATATAAAAAACACTAAATGTGATAATTTAAAATACAATGAAATGTATTATAGGAATTAAATTTAAAACACCATGTCAAGAAGGTTTTAAATTTCATGCTTAAAATACACTTCATTGTATTTTGAATTGTTACCTTTGTTGTTTTTCTATTTAATATCATGTCAAAAGAATCTAAAATATATGCCTAAAATTTAAAAGACAACGTCTGCATAGACTTCTTACACTTTTTAAGAGTTTTGACTTTATAGTCGAACCCTACTATATATATATATATATATAAGTGTGTGGATAAATAAAGAATAAAAGCAACATCTTAATTTTATTTTATGATGAATAATTATATGTGTTTTTCAGTGTCTCAAGAAGCTAAGGATTCTCAATGTGAGTTATTCAGACTTTTGAGAATCTTGAGGGACTGTACTTTCATGATTGTATAAACTTAAAAGAGTTACACAGCTCTATTGGTGACCTCCAAAAACTTGCTATCTTGGATTTAAGTTCATCCATACCGTTAAAGAGGATCCCTTGGGAAATGATTGGCAAGCTAGCATCTCTACGAGAACTCTGTCTGGGTAACTCAGGCATAACATTAGAACCTGATGAAGTTGATGATCCTTTGCTTTACTCTTTAAAAGAATGCCCCATAACAAGACTAGAGCTTTCCGGATGCAACCTATCAAAAATCTCAGGTGGAGTTGTATGCCGGACATGGCTAAAACACTTACACTTGTACAGAATCACATTCTCTAGCCATCTTGATAGCCTTTTCCAACTCCATAAATTGAATACAATAGAGTTTGAAGATTGTGACACCATACGATCGATTCCAAACCTTCCGGGAAACATTACATCCATTAAAGCACAGGATTGTAAAAGTCTGGTGAATCTTCCTTGTAACATTACCGAGTTAAAATCTCTAACAGTCTACCTATCGGGCTGCCATAAACTTGGAGCTGAAGACCCTTGCTTTTTCATGAAGATCGCAGGACTAACGAATCTGAGTCAGTTAAGTATACATAATTGCAGTGTCTCCCATGTACCCAGCGAGATTGGGCATTTGGTGTCATTAATAGATTTGAACCTTTCATACAACTCATTTTCTAGCCTTCCTGACAGCTTAAGCAACCTTTCTCAACTGCTTTACCTTAACATAGATAACTGTCGGCAATTACAGTTGCTTCCACTTTCTTCCATCAAACTTGAGAAATTTACTTGCAAGTTGCTTTTCTTCGTTAGATGTGATGTCATCGGCCTCGGTACTTACTAAAGCTTGCAAGGTATACAATCCCTCCCTAAAACATTTAATTTTGTAGTCAAGTAATTGAATTCTTTTTCATGTATTATGCTGCTTGTAACACACATTTGAATGCATGCAACAGGAATCGCCCTTAAGTAATAGATTTATGGTCCAACTCCCATGGAAGGAGGAGGTTCCTGACTGGTGCACTCATCGAAACAGGGGTGACCTTTTATCTTTTGTAGCACGAGTGCGCGTGGACAACAACATTTGTGGCATCATCTTATGTGCAAACACCTCCGACGTTTACGACAGCAGCATCATTATTCCTAAAATGTACACAAACTTGTGGAAAAGCTGCATGTGTGTCATGTATTATCCACTTGATGATACAACACATATGGTGGAATCTGGTGACTCTGTGGCAGTAGTAGTTGTGTTGGATAATCTTGATGGGTTACGGTCGAACCGGGTTTCGCATGAATGGGTCAGAAGGCTGTTGAAGAATTGGTCTTCGTTGACCGCAAAAAGGGGTTAAACGTGTGAATATGAACGTTAGTGGTGGCTGATTTTATGGGATTTAATTAGCATATTCTAGTTGTTTATTATTATAAATAGGGGATTGTATTAGTTTATTTAATGTACTCTCAATATTTTAGCAGCAAGTTTAGAAAACAATTAATTCTCTTCGTGAATTGTATTGTGTATTTTTAGTGTGTGTTGCTTAGTGGGGCCTGAAACCAACATTTGGTATCAGAGCGAGGTCGAAACGAGGGTGGAGAAAAGAGTGGGTGTATACCGTGGAGCCGTTTTGAGAGTCGGTTCCCTGAAGAGGAGGGCAACCCTCTAAACTGCGGGGTGAGAAGATAGAGAGAACGAGACAGAAAGCGAGTATGGAAGTTCAAAGAAAGAAAGAAGAGAAGCAGGCTCTGTGTGAACCGAACATGGTTCTAAGTGAGCCATGTCGAGACAAAATCAAGAGATGAAGAGAGTTCTAAGTGAACCAAACATTGTCCTGAGTGAGCCGGTAGAGACAATGAAGAAGACAATCTTTGTGATTGCGGGAACGGTTCTGTGTGAACCGTAAGAAGAGTTCTGGATGAACAAGAAGCCATGAGAAGAAGGTTTCTACGTGAACAAAAAGAAGAAGACGATTTGTGTGATCAATATGTATTTGCTCTGTGTGTTGCAGGTGTGAGAAGGAGATATTTGTGATCAAGAGAAGAAAACCCTATAGTGTGGTTTAGAGAAAGAACCGATGGATCTGTGTGATCGAAAAGAACCTGTGTGGTTCAGCGATTATTGATTCGATTAGAGAAAATCTGTGTGATTGTGATTGGTTGAGACCAAGGTCATAGTTTGTACTCAAGAGAAAATATATTAGTTGTGGTGTCATGCAAGGAAAAGAGAAGGTGAATCTCTGTGATATATTGTGTTCTGTGTGAACAAAAAAGGATAAGAAAAAGTGAACGAAGAAACATAAAGAAGGTCGGTTGAAAGATGGGTGTTGATGATTGATTTTTTAAAGGAGAAGTAGGTAAGAAGAGAGATATAGAGATAAGAAGATAGATAGAGATTCAGATTTATTTGTGATAAGTATGAATAAAAAAATCAAAGCTGAAGATGGTGATTCCATCGGTGCAACTTAACTTGTGAGGATTATCAAGTCAAAATAAACGGAGGTTGTTATGGTGGATTGAAGAAAAAAGTTTGAAAGCAAGCAAGCATCCAGGTGTGATAATTATTTAGCAATAATAGAAGCAAGTTGCAAGTAGTAGCATGTTCGGGTAGTTACCGGGCCTAGTTTCGTGGCTGAATCAGTAATGAAACAGTACTGAGTTGCAGTGGAATGGGGCTGAAAAAGGCGAGTGAGCAAGCAACCGAACTCGTGCAGTTCATATAGCAAGTAACAAGAAGATCAAGAACGAATGGCGGTTAACAAGAATAGCAAGAACAAATGCGGGTTAACGAGAAGAGCAAGAGCAAATGCGAGCCAGTAACAAGAAACGCATCAAGATTATGGGGGTAAATGTTGGATAATCTTGATGGGTTACGGGTTGAAACCGGGTTTCGCATGAATGGGTCAGAAGGCTGTTGAAGAATTGGTCTTGGTTGACCGCAAAAAGGGTTAAATGTGTGAATATGAACGTTAGTGGTGGCTGATTTTATGGGATTTAATTAGCATATTCTAGTTGTTTATTATTATAAATAGGGGATAGTATTAGTTTATTTAATGTACTCTCAATATTTCGGCAACAAGTTTAGAAAACATTTAATTCTCTTCGTGAATTGTATTGTTTATTTTTAGTTTGTGTGTTGAGTGGGGCCTAAACCAACAAGTTGAACTTTCTCAAGGATCCGTTTCAAGTTGTGGGTTACGTCTAATATATGAGAGTGATGTGGTGGATCGCAAATTAGTTTTCAAATTGCTACTGCACCCACACCGTCAGAGATAGCCTACTAGAGTTGAAACTCTTCTGATGATGAAGATAAATAAACCATGTAAGTTGCATTAGATTGTGATGTCGTACCATTAGCGTTAGAGTAAACTGTCATTTCCATTCCCGTTGTTTGGTTACTTTTGCAAATTTAATCCAAATAAGTTTCTTTTCCTCATTTGGGTCCTCAAGGTTTCCAAATCTTGTTGTTTTCATCCAACTGGTTGACTCTATCCATTTTTTAACGTTAAGCCAAAGGTAATTTCATCCTTTGACCTATAGCTAGCCAAATAATGATCAAACATTAACACTTAAATTTAAAATAAGAACACTTGATATATATGAAATAAAGGCTAAAAAATGTAAGGTAGTCTGTATCATGAAGGAACATAAAGGATTATATGCATACAATCAATTGAGAGTCAAGTGTGAATTCTAGTATTAACCTGTTAGATTCTTGTCTATGTACCTAGAAATCAGAACTTATAACTGATATTCGACATGAAGATTGTAGAGAAAATAGTTGTGAATTTTAGGTGATAAGAGTTCATAGTATTGAAATCTCTATCTCTATCTTCAATTTAATGCAAACATATAAATCATATTAATAATTTATAGTGGTTTCTCTTTGATTTTGAGATTTTGGTGAATATGTTTGTCTTGTTGGATAATCTTGACGGGTACGGGTACGGATCGGATCTGAACTGGTTCAGATATAAATGGGTCAATGGTTTTGAGAGATTGTTGGAGATTTAAGTAGGAATTGACCGGGTTTGATGAAAGTGATCGTTGGGATAATTGCTTAAAAGTAGGAGTACGTGGTATGGGTATTATGCATGTGGTTTTATGTATTTCTTCTAGTATAAATAGAGAATAGTGGTAGTTCTTTTAGGAGAACTCTCAATTTATATAATAAGAAAGTTCAGAAAACATTCTTCTTTATTGGTGAGTATAATTGTGTATTGAGTGTCGATTCTGGGTCTGAACCAACATGTATGACTAATGGGCTCGGAGATAAGCTAGGAGCTAATGGACCTGATGCTGAGTTTGTGGGGTTACTGATCTGATGAGTATAAGGACTTGTTGTTGAGTATGTGGGCCTGATGGGCTAGAAGTATGCTGCTGCAAGAATGAGTTGCGGACGGATCGGGTCAAGTCTCCTTCTCCGGGTTTTCTTTATTCAAGTCTTAAGAGTGAGTCACATTATTGAAGAGATTTTATCACGTTTCTCTCTCTAGAACTCTCCAAAGTTCTTGTAGATCTACGGTTTCTGGTGTGATCCATGTAGATCTTGTGAGTTCCAGTTGTGAGTTCAGATTGTCATCTGTTTTGGTAGAGCGTATAGTATGTTTTCAGCATCTTCTTTGTTTAATTATTCAGCAGTCTCAGTTATTTCTAGGATTGAGCATGCATATATTGTTTCAATAATCCGTAATATCAAGATTTGTGCGTGGCGATAAGTGAGCTGTGAATTTGTCTAGAGTTTTTCTTTGTTTTATTAGATTAGTTCTTGTAAATTGTTCATATTTGTTTCGAGTCTGTAAAGATACCATTGGTTGGAAAAAAAAATAGAAATTGATACAGTTGTTTTTTTGTTTGTTATTCTAACCAAGAATTGATCTTAGAATAGATGAAGAAAAATATCAGTTGTAGTGCAGGACTTTAAGCTTGGTTCATTTCAAAAGGTAACATCAAACCTGCTAAAAAAGCTTTTAATCACCTGAATAGCAACCATGAAATTACACTGCATCGTACATCAACAATATATACCGTAGGAACATGTTGTGTTCAACTCTCCAACAGTGGACATGGGCTGTGTGAAATTGGATGATTTATGGTTTCTTCTAATTTTTGGCTGCATGTAATTCCCAGAATATAATAGCAAGTTATTTCTAGTATTTCATTTCTACATGTTATATACTTCAATTCTTTATACAGTTTACTACTAGAAATTTGGCTATTTCCAAGGCACTTTTCAGTCACAAACACATTGCAAATTCAGATTTGCTACTCATTTGTGACAAGACCGTTATGTTGGAAGTGACGCATACGCATTTTCTACGCCATTTCCTAATTATTCTTTAAAGTTTTGTAACACGTTTGTGATGGAATATTTAGAAAAATAAAATATCTATGACGCACTTGTGACGGAATATTTTGCTAAAAAAAGCACCAAAAACGTTACAAAACTTGTTTTAAAGTCACCATACTTCAAAAATACCAATATGTTTTTTTATGACAATCTAACGTTAAATAAAAGAATTTAGGAGATTGTATGCATATGGTAAATAGGTAGAAAACCTAGGATTAGCACATTTATTGAAACTTAAGTGACTTAACCAGGATAGAAAAAGTTTTAAGTGACTTAACTGAAACAATGTGAAAATTTGATAACTATTTTATGATATTTTTCCTAACTTTTTTTTATTACAAAGTATATAACATTAAATTTATTTAACACGTGTAATACACAGTATTCTAACTTTGTGTGTGTAATCGTTTGGAGGTTTTGGCTAAGGGTGCTTGGGACGCTACCGCTGGAACCCGATTCATCACCCTGTGACACCTCATATCCTCGATTTGAGCCTGTCAAAACCCAAATCCAGTTGTGTCGGAACCCGCTATGAACCCGTATAACCCCCTCCCCCTATGTCGTCTTCCAACAACCAAAAAAGCACGACCCTATCAACAACTATGGTAAACAACACGTTTGACGATTAATTCAATTGTTATTGTTAACAGAGATGGATGTAATACGGGCGATACAGGCTTACGTTTATGGAGCGCCATTGCCCGCCTGTATTTGACAAGAAGGAGTGTTTAATACCGCCACCCGATGGCTACAAGGAGCCTATCAGGTGGCCGAAGAGCAAAGATGAATGCTAGTACAGGTAAATGGGGAAACTGTTATGTTTTGGTATGGGAAACGGGTCAAAGTCGGGTGGACAGTAAAAGGTACTCTGTCGATTTTTTTAACATTTTCAAATTGAACTGTGTAGGAATGTCCCATATGACTGGATTAACAAACAGAAGTCAAACCAGCATTGGCTAAGAAAAGAAGGCGAGAAGTTTTACTTCCCGGGTGGCGGTACAATGTTCCCTAACGGCGTTAGTGCTTACGTCGATCAAATGCAAAATCTAATTCCGGGAATGAATGATGGAACTGTTCGCACCGCCATTGATACCGGATGCGGGGTTAATTTGTCAGTTTAGATCTTATATAGAGTTAATTACATTTTCCGTCCCTGTGCTTTGGTGAAAATAACCATTATAGTCCATAGTTTAAAAATTGCAAAAACAGTACCTGTGCTTTCACTTTTGTAACAATTACAATCCACATCCGTTAACCCCATCTGTTTATTCTGTTAAGCTTATTTATTGAAATTTTAAATTTCTAGGTTGCTAGCTGGGGCGGTGACTTGCTTGATCGTGGCATCCTAACCGTTTCTCTCGCCCCAGAGATAACCGTGAGGCTCAAGTACAATTTGCTTTAGAGCGCGGGATTCCTGCCATTCTTGGAATCATATCTACACAACGTCTTCCATTCCCGTCAAATTCATTCGATATGGCTCATTGCTCAAGATGCCTTATCCCATGGACCGAATTCGGTATTTTTCTTAAATCTCTCAAACAAGTGATGCCATCATAGAGGTGATAAAATGGGCGGGTTGGATTATGGATCAAACGGGTCAGAGTCAATATAGGTCATTTTGAGCAAGTTAAAACGGGTCGGGTCAAATATTTACATGACAATTTTATTGATTTATTTTCAGGTGGAATTTACCTTCTTGAAGTACACCGAATCCTACGACCCGGAGGCTTTTGGAGTCTCTCGGGCCCACCTATAAACTACAAGAGACGATGGAGAGGTTGGAACACGACAATGGAAGATCAAAAATCGGATTACGACAAGTTAAAACAACTTTTAACTTCCATGTGCTTTAAACTATATAACATGAAAGAAGATATAGCAGTTTGGCAGAAAACATCAGATAACAACTGTTACAAACAGCTTGATATTCCAGATACCTACCCACCAAAATGCGATGACGGGACCGAGCCCGATTCTGCGTGGTATACCCCATTGAGACCGTGTGTGGTTGTGCCCAACCCAAAGCACAAGAAACTGAGCTTGCAGTCTGTTGCAAAATGGCCCAAGAGATTACACGAGGCCCCAGACCGGATCGGTGACATTAAAGGTAGCCGTGCAGGTGACTTTAATAGGGATGATAGTATGTGGAAAAATAGAGTGGCACATTACAAGACGTTGCTTTCGATTCTTGGAACTGATAAGATACGAAATGTGATGGATTGAATACTCGTTATGGCGGTTTTGCTGCTAGTTTGATTAAAGATCCACTTTGGGTTATGAATGTCGTTTCGTCTTACGCTCCAAATACACTTCCTGTTGTTATGATAGGGGCTTAATCGGAACTTACCATGATTGGTAAGACGAACAAGCTTTAACGTTTTTTTCGCTTTTCGTATTGGTTTCTAACAAGCGTTAACGTTTTTCCATTTTTTGTTAGGTGCGAGGCATTTTCGACGTATCCTAGAACATATGATCTTCTTCATGTGGACAGCCTCTTTACATTGGAAAGCCATAGGTAAAAACTAAAAATGTTCTTTATTTCAAGTCAAATATCTTGAAACTCTTAGACATTTTGGTCATCTGAATATCATTGTGTATAGGTGTGAGATGAAATATGTGTTGTTGGAAATGGATCGGATCTTGAGACCAAACGGGCACGCGTTGATTAGAGAATCGAGCTATTTTGCAGACGCAGTTGCTACAGTTGCTAAAGGGTTGAGATGGGATTGTCACGTAAACGACACTGAAGATGGTAATAATAAGGATAAGATTTTGGTTTGCCGGAAAAAGCTTTGGTATTCGCAGAGCTCATAGCAAGAACAAAGATGTGTCGATTTTTTCAAGAAACCAGCAGATAGTTGAAGGATCATTAAGTTGGTATGTCATAAAATATGTAACATCAAGTTCTTAAAAAAGATGAAAAAAAAAGAGAGGAAGGAATGATTAGTTACTCATAAATCTAAATTAATGTAGTATAGTGATGGACTGATGTTTGTATTGTAGTAGAAACATATGTTCATTTCTATTTATGTTTGTGACAAGAAGCAGATGTACCCTTTTTTTTTTTTTCTTTTTTTTTCTCTTCTTTTTCTCTTGAATCTGGTTATTGTGACCATTGCAAGTTCAAATTTTTACTGTATTTTAATGGGTTTTACTATGATATTTTGACCATGAGTCCATGACCCATTCTATAAGAAATAGGTTTTTGAGACTTGCTTTTCATTTGGATCTACAAAAATTATACATAGGTTATATTTTTTAAAGAGTTAACTGTCATTTTCGTCATGTGGTTTGTCCAATTATGCTTGTTCAGACTAAATTTTAAATTTGTGTCATTGTTGTCCCTGACTTATTTGAAACATGTGCAGTTCCATCTAAAAAAACACGAGTTAACTGCCATTTCCATCCATGTGGTTTGTCCAATTATTCTATTCAACCTTAGCCTTTTGGATGGAACTGACATGTTTTAAGAATGTCAGGGACGGAAATGTACAAATTTGAAATTTGGCCTGAAGTGGTATAATTGGACAAACTACAGGGACGAAATGGCAGTTAACTCTTTTTGAAACTTACAAAGGTTCTAGATGAGCCAACACCACCCACCGCCCCTAGTATGTCGCCACAACCAACGCCTAGCCACCTCCACCCGCCTGTGATATAAAAACACACATACAGGGGTGAACCTAACACTACTCAGTGATATATATATAAGTGAAAGCGATTTTTGTAGCAAGAGTTTCACTAGTATAGCATATTTACAGGGTCTTGACTACACACATTTACGCGTTCTAAAGAAACAGAAACATAATACAGATGTCAATGATCGCCAAAGAGCACCAATGATCCATAATTAATCATATTTTACCTTTTCTTCGTCATTTCTAGAGAAATTTATCGCATTATAGACAATTATACAAAGCATATAGGTCCATGTGGTGCAACAGAATAAACTGGTAAATCTTTTGCCAGTTTCTCCCAACCCCAAGAGCCAACACGAGCTGTTCAGTCTATTGGTTCGAATAACAACAGATAACCCAAGTCAACAGTATCCCAAAGCCCGGTCAAACTATCCCCATGGTTAATATTTAATTATCCGGCATAACAAATTCTAAAGCTCCAACGCAATTTCGTTTTGCCGATTCAATCATCTTGCAGCAAATCGTCTGGGTCATAGTCTGAATCATATAACTCAACTGATTTCCCCTTCCTAAAGAGCGAGCCTCTTTTGAAACTTTTTTTCTTCCATCAAGTATGGATTCTTCGCCTTTTAGCATCTTGTAAACTGCATCATTATGCACACAAAATGACAGAAAAAACTCACTTATTGTAAATGCATGCACCAGTATATTAATTATTAGTTTTTTTTACAGAAACTGATATTACCTGGCTCATTTTAGGGCGTTCGGTTGAATATGATTTATACATACGAAGCAACCGACACAATGCAATGCAGTTGTTTCCAAGTCACATGAACCAGAAAGTTGCGGGTCCAGAGTTCGTCAAACTTTTTTGAAGTGATTAAAGGTTTAGCCTGCAAGTATTAAACCGTAAATTTCATTTTTGTCATCAAAGTTTTCTACTTTTTGGCCAAAATATAAAAAACTCACCCACATAACCAGACTCTTTTGTGATTCATCTAAAGCAGGACGCCCGGTAATAATCTCCAACAATAGCACCCCATAAGCATACACATCCGTTTTCTCATCAATCAAACCATTCATAAAAATCTCTGGAGCAAGGTAGCTACAATTTTGCAAAGAAAACCCGGTAAATCAGATAGAAGCATAAACATGTTTAACTTATATGAGTAAAATGTCATTTTCGTGGTCAGTTTTGCTATTTTCGTCCAAAGGTTTGTTTTTTCGCATCTGGATTCAAAAGGTCTGAAATCTTGCCATTTTCATCCGGCTTGTTAACTCCATCAATTTTTCTCCGTTAAGTCAGGGGTATTCCCGTCTTTTTTGTTAACTTAAAGGGCATTTCGGTCTTTTTCACTTTATGTACAAGCATTTAGCATAATGTACAAGTATTCAAAAGACCGAATTGCCTTCAAGTTAACAAAAAAGACGAAAATACCACTGACTTAACGGGGGAAAATGGATGGAGTTAACGAGTGGGATGAAAATGGCGAGATTTCAAACCTTTTGGATCCCCAGAATTTTGGACGAAAGTCACAAAACTCAGGGACGAAATGGCATTTTACTCTTTATAGATTTATAAGGTTAATATTGTTCAAATATATACCCGAATGTTCCTTCAAATTGAGATACAGTGAGGTTCAACCATTGATCTGGAAGCCATTTTGCCAACCCAAAATCGGAAATCTACAAATTAATTACAAAATGGTTATAAATAAACAACTAGCAAATACCATATTCTGAACATAATTTATATAATTATACATTATATAATATTACCATGGGTTCAAAATCTTCTGAAAGCAAAATATTAGCCGCCTTGATATCCCTATGAATAATTCTCCTTTGACAAGCTTCATGAAGATACGAAAGACCCGAAGCAGTGCCTATGGCAATATTAAATCGTGTTCCCCATTCTAACTTTCCTTTCTGACCTGAAACAAGTAAACAATATGAACAAACAACGTTTAAAAAATACGAAACAATATCATTAAAACGACAATTTGTTTAACGACTAACCACTAAGAAGGGATGCTAAGCTCCCGTGTTGAGACAACGGAAGAACAAGATGCATGCCACCTTCAACTCCGTAGCCGATAACATGAGAAATATTCGGATGTTTGACGTGAACAAGAATTCCCAGTTCCGATAAAAAATCTGACGTCATTTCTTCGGGTGTACCCCTGATTAGTCGTTTAACCGCTATAAACTGCCCATCTTGCAAATGACCCTTGTAAACTTCGGAATACCCTCCCTCTCCGATTAAGTTTTCTTCATGCCATCATAAAAGATATATATGATAATCAGTTAACCAGTAACATGTAACTCTTTCAAAAGACTTCAAAGTATGAAAGTAACATATTTTAGATGATACAAAGTTACAAACCACGGCTAAAGTTGTTGGTAGCAGATTTGAGATCTGCCAGTGAGAAGTTTGTCCATGATGCTTCGAAACAATGCAATTCGGCGTCTAAATCATGAGGTAGTGCGGGTATGGTTTCGGTTATTTTCCTGCTTCTTCTCCTGGTCAGCCTTTTGATGGAATGGAGGGTAGGATGGAATCCGTGTAAGGTTGAAGTGGACCCCCTTTTGATTTTTCTTAAAAACCCGTGCCATTGATGGGGATTTGTGTCAGAAACCGAATCGGAATCCATATCTCTCGCTTTGTAAGATGGTGAACATGAACTTTCGGGTGAAGATGATCTACCGGTCGCTTTAGGTGAAGATGGTTTATGATCAATTTCATCCTCATCGTGATGGTCTTCTTCTTTGTCTGACGACCCAAGTTCTACCATTTTGATAAAAAGAATACATATGTATATAAGTACCAATAAATAATTCCAACATCATATAACAAAATATATACAAGCGGGTTGAATGAACCATATCAGGAAACAAAACAATTAATAATCTGATTTTGGTCCATAAGTTTTCTTTAGTTACTTCTTTATTGAGATGCATTATTATTAAAGAACTTTGTATAGAAGAATGTCAAAAGGATTTTTACCTTCAGCAGAAATGGGAACCGACGAATCGGAGAAAATAATTTTGTTATTCCCAACTGCAAAAACAACACTTTTCTTTGTTTCTTCTTCAGCCATCTTTTTGTCACAGGTTCTGAAGATCAACGTGAACAAAAACAACAATTAGAATATCAGCATGACGCTGGAGAATATTTTAAACACAAACAAAAATCCAAGACGTTATATCATCTAGATGTTATGTAGCCACGCATCTGAACCACACAAACATAAAATATTAAAATGATCCAACCAAGATCATGCTATATTGGCCCTTTGTAAATACAATTTGCATCATCTAAATGTTATATAGCCAGGCATCTCAACCACACAAACACATAATGATGCTATATTGGACTTTTTAATTACAATGTGCATCATCTAAATGCTATGTAGCAAGGCCATCTCAACCACACAAACACATAATATTTGTAACTACAATTTGCATCATCTAAATGTTATATGTATAATGTATCCAGGTATCTCAACCACAAACATATAACGATATAAGCAAAATCATACTATATCGGACATTTGTAATAACAATTTGCATAATCCAAATGTTATGTAGCCAGGCATCACAACCACACAAACGCATAATAATTTACGCAAAATCATGCTATCTTAGCCAGTTTTTGTAATTACAATTTTGTAATAACAATTTGCATCATATAAATGTTATGTAGCCAGGCATCACAACCAAACAACCGCATAATAATAAACGCAAAATCATGCTATATTAGCCAGTTTTTGCTGTAACAATTTGCATCATCCAAACGTTATATTTCCAGGAATCCAAACCACACAAACACATAATAATATACGCGAAATCATGCTATGTTAGCCAGTTTTTGAAATTACAATTTGCATCATCCAAACGTTATGTATCCAGGAATCTAAACCACACAAGCACATAATCATATATAAAAAATTCATTAAAAGATTAAATCATGCTATATTTGCTATTTGAAACAACAATTTGCATCATCGTAATTACAAAAACGCTAATTTTGAAAAAACACTGAAACAAACGATGAATAGTACAAACAAACCCTAGAATATCGATAACGAAATCGTGACGGAACAAATTAACAATTGCAGATAGAGTAACGGTAACGGAGATACCTTGAGGAATTTGAAGGTTTTGAGACGGTGAATTGTTACGTCACGGAGAATCAAAACGGCAGATTCAGAATCCTGTTTCTGATGACGATGATGATGATGATATGAAGAAGAACAAACAGAGAAAGAGAGGGAAAGAAGCGGTTATAGAATATTTTTTTTTTTTTTTGTAATTGTATTTGTCTAACAGTTTTTTCTAGTTTTTTATATCCCCATTTTCATGCGCTAAAATAGGCATTAAATCCAAGCCCAAACCACACACCCAGCCCAGTCAAGCCCAACTGAGTATACCGGGTCGGTTTTTTTTTCCTTCGAGTTGTCCAGTCTGTGGTTCGGGATTATATAGAGGTGTACAAAAAAATCCGTATCCGGAACTGGACTGAGTACAAAAAACCTGGAACCGGTTATTTTTGTACTCGGGTATTTTATACCCGTGACCGAACTCGACTCTACTCGTAGGGTGTGTGATAGGTATACATTTTGAGCTTAATACCCGTACCCGAAACCATACACGATTTATACCCGAAAATACCCGGAACTGGTCATACCCACCTGGTTATACCCTGTACCCCATACCGGTTTTTTTAAATACAAGATAGAGTACATGAATTCTTAAAGTATGTTTTTATGTTTTCTTTACAACTTTTATATTTATGTTTTAAAAAAAAGCACATTATAAAGCAAATAATTTGTACTTGAGTTAACTTTACTGTTATTGTAATTTATTTTAATTATTTTTACAAATACGAACCACTTTAATTTCTAAATTATTTTATTTTTGTATAAAATAATAAAAAAAAACTTGTTTTTTTAAACCAGGTATTAATACCCGGACCCATATCTGATTTCAATACATAGTTATACCCGAACCGGATCATACCCTACCCAGGTACATAGGGTATGGTTTGTCTCCTCAATACTTGTACCTGAATCCTACCCGATTTCTCTTAATACCCGATCATACCCAGAACAAGGTATTAGAAAAAACCTGATTTGTGAACCTCTATGATCATGTTGTTATTTTTGTCTAGCCGATTGCTAGTCGGATTTCCATTTCATTATAAAATCTTGACCGTTCTAAAAAATATCTAAACAAATAACATAAAACGGAATTTGAATAGCTAAACTCAAATTTGAAATGTAATAACTTTATACACTATTCAAATAGATAACAGTGAGCAATTACAATTACATAACTACCCAAATAAGATTATAAGAATCACATCTACAAACTCAGTTTTCAACTTATATATCTGTCTAGTTGACAAATCGTCAACGCATTCATCTTTTACCTAAACTAGTGGGTTACATCCGCACTCTGCGGCGGGACGACTCAATTCTTAATGGAAACGTAGACGCAATATTAACAATAATGTTAATGGCAGGAATTCGTTTGATATTGGTTTGGTTCATTAAGATACCGACACTTACTGAAAGAGAAACTGAAAGAGAAACAAAAAAAGTCATGATACGACAAAAAAATACCGAGACGTGTTTACATCGATCGAAACAATAAAAACGAATATCAATTCCGATACTGAGTTGTTCGGTTAGTATTAGACCGTTCGTTTTGTTACATGTACAACACCAAGTTTGGTTGAAACTTAAAAAAGAAAAACAAAAACTAAAAAATATTAAAAAAAGGAAAGATGAAAAAAATTCACAAAAGGACAAAAATTTACTGTAGCTAAAAGTTCATAAATTTATATATATATATATATATTTTATATATATATAATATGGTTTCTACTTATTACTAGGCTATGGGGTATGGGGCGTGGGTTGACAGGCAAGCCCAAGTCACCACCCCGTAGGGGCTTGGCTTTTGGCGTGGCCCGTTGGGCGGTAGTATGGCACCCGGCGTTGGGCGGTGCTAGGTGGGTGATCGTGGTGGTTTTTGATTGGCATGTTTAAAATAGCCGTTTGACTAGCCGTTGGAGAAAAAAAATTCATTATAAATATCAAACACTTCTACTCAAATTCCTCACCCCTTCTACAATCTTCCATATATTAATTTCTTTTTCAACCCACCTCAATAACAAAAAAAAATGAATCCTTACAACCGTACTTTCGACCCGAACAATCCGTGGGCATTTAACGAAACACCCACCCTAGCCCCCATCCATTCGGCCAAGGCCTCCATTTACAATACAATCCCCTGTACCGGATATGGCCGGTTACGCTTCTTTTATAGGAAACTGTTTGTATACTAACTTTCCTCATACCGACGATAACATACCTACCCCGAATCAACAAAACCTAATTAACCTATCCCAAACCGAAACCGTTCCCGAAACCCAACCCCCTATTGAGGGTTCTTCTGGTCCAAACCCAAGAAGATAAGTCATAAGAAGAAAACAGAGGCCGAGAAGCCTTAGAAACCGCAAAAAAAGCAACAAAAATGGACAACTAAAGAAGAAATTGCCTTGGCGAGGGCTTGGGTTCAAATATCGCAACATCCGGTTATAGTTATTTTTAAAATTTTTTTACACCTTATCTTTTGCTAATGTTAATGTATTCAAAGGTTATTTTTTTTTATAAAATAGGGAACTAATGTTGAAAAAGAAAAAGGAGATAAAGAAAAAATACTTTAAGGAGTACAAAGTTTTTATTAATTTTAGTTTTTTTTATTTCTATTGTATTTTCAAGTTTTTTAGTATTTTATAAAGTTTATGTTAAAAAAATGAGTATATGTCACAGAATAGTAACCAAGTTTTAAAAGTGTTCTAATTAGGTCACTCGTATCATTTCTATCCCAATTAGATAACTTAACATTCAAATCGAGCCATGTCATTTTTTCCATGTGTTAAAAAAAATGGAGCATAAGATGCCGGGGTCGGATTATTTTAATATTTGAAATTATATTTACTAAAAATAAAACACTTTTATACATTAAAAATAAAAAAACAAGTTACAGTCCACGTCATCACTCGACGTCAGCATCAAATAAAAGGGAAAAAAGAAACAAAAATCCACATCACCACGGTTACCTATAAAATGGATGAAAAAAACCCTTAATTTTAATGAAAAACGAATGTTGAGTGACCTGATTGGAACACTTTTAAAACTTGAATGACCTAATCGGAACACTTTTAAAACTTGGTTACTATTCTACAAAGTTACCCCTAAAAATATATATAAATATATATATATATATATTTTGGTGGCCACCCCCCAAAGTCCCGTCTCACCATACCGCCATCCATGTGAGTCAGCCCAGCGAAGCCCACCCAAACCACGTGGGGTACCCACACCCACCATACCCCACAGTCTTATCTTTTTCTCGTCACCTCCACATTTTATATTAATTATTCATAACCAGATTATTTCTGTCTTCAAAAATGGGAAAACAGAAGAATTAGGCTTAACTTTGAGCCCATCTTCTTAGCGGGGCAAGATTAAGGCCCATCATAGCCGCACCATTTGTAGATAAATAAAGGTGGACAAAATAACCCGTTAATTAACTGTAACCGATTATTAACTGAAATCATAAATGGTTAATAACCGTTTAAGGAATAACTACTTAGTGGTTATTTTGAACCATAGGTTAGTAACTGGTTATAAATATTTAGTATGATAACCAGTTTTTAACCGGTAAACCAGTTAACTGGAAAAATTCAAAAAAAAAACCCGGTTATTAACCAAAAATAACGGTTAAAGTAATACACCGGCCCGGTTAAAAAAATTAACCGGTTAAAGCATTAACTGATTAAAGTCACTGAAATTAACCGGTTTGTGCACCTCTAGTTGTAGATGATTATATATTTATATTTACCATGGTTGTAAGAATCGCTAGGCGCTAGACGGACGGCGGGTACCGACTAGCGAGTAAAGATTTGCCGTGATTAATCGGATTGAGATTTTTATGTGTGATTTTTGTTTTTATACATACATATGTGCATATTTGTATTTGTAATTTTTAACCCCCTTCTCTACCCATTTTTTAAATATGCAAGATAAATTGACAGAAATTTACAGTTTTTGGCAGGTATTTCGTTGAAATCGTCTATTTCCCCCCGAATAGGGCCGATTTCCGGCCAACTAAAGCCGACTAGGGCCGACTACCGATTAATCAGTGGCCGGCCGACTACCGATTAATCGACGACTAGTCTCCGATGAATCCCGATGATATTTACATAAATCCAGAGGGTGTAATATGTAAAATATCATTAACGGTTACAAAATCAGGGACTAGAACAGGTATTAGGGTCAAAACGGAGGACCAAACTTATCAACAGAAAAAAGGGAGACCCATGCAATTACAACATCAACGAGACGATAGATTCAAATGGTGAAATAGATTGAAATCAAATCACCAGAAGAAAACGAATCCAACGAAGACCTGACTTTAGGTTCGTTCTCTAACAATCATCTCTATCACTTAATCGGTAATTTCACTAATTTCTGTACAAATTTCCGTAGATTCTTATTGAATTTGCTCATTTGAAACCTTCTAATCTGGATCTGATATGTTCGATTTTCAATTTTCAATTTGTGCCTTCTGAATCTGTAATAAGTTGTTTATGCTTTTCATCGAGCTCAGTATACGCATCCAACGGTTAACATGAATGCCTTATGAACCTGTGTTTTCAGCAGAGAAGGAAGCATGGGTGCAAAATTATTGGAAATCAATGCTACAGCAATCACGTTCATATGTAAGGACGTTTCGTTTCCGTATGAGGTTATTAAAACAATGTTCTGATTTACATTTCCGATTAGTTTATTTATTTATTTATTCATTTTTTTTTTGTATTGGTTTATTGCATTCTGTTTCACAATTAGTTTGATACTCAAAGGAAAGCATATGAATATGAACTCCTAGGGTTTGGTAGTTAACATAGAACAAAGATTGAATTTCTTAATACCTAGCTATCGAGCTAAACGAGGTGTTTATATTATGGTCAGGAGTATGTATGCGTTTAGAGTTAAGGTGTATGCATGTATTAGTGGATTTAGGATTTTTGATATTTGAGGCTTATAACGCCCCGACTGCGGTATGCGCATATAATGTATATGTGTGGGCACTCGGGGGCAAAAGTGAAAGTGCACTAATTTTAACGTTATTTTACTAATTCATGAAAATAAAGTTAAAAGAGGGGGATGGTTAATCATGCATCATGTGGTTGCGTTGATAGCCGAAAGACAAGGGGGTACATGCACTAATCGGCGTTTGTCTCAATTGTTGAGTGTTATGTGCCTTATGTCCAAGGCTTGATGCAAAACTACTATTGAGCCGGGGGTCTCACTGGAAGTAGCCCCTCTATTCCTACGGGGTAGAGGTAAGGCTGTCTACATCTTACCCTCCTCAGACCCTACCTTAGCTTTGTTGTAAGTGGGATTTACTGAGTATGATGATGATGATATTTGAGGCTTATAGATTTAGGAGGTTGTATATTTTAAAATCATATATTGAAATAGCTGACTCGACTGGCTTCTAGCCTTCTATAGTTCTAATACGCAAACAGTTTCAGCTTGTCGTATCTTATTTCATAAATTGTTTGAATCTTCTATTGTTGTATACTCTGGCCTTGATACCAGAAATGAAACATTAGTCACGGACTATAACATGTTATTGAGAAATATGCAACCATATAGAGTGAAAGCCTAAAGGCGAAGATAGAAATTGTTAAAGAGGCAACACCAACACGATAAAATGTTATATTTCTAACACGAGAACCTAACAAACTCCTCTTTCTCTTTGCAGGTGAGGTGAAGAAACAAAGTACATCTTCAGTTCACCTCTCTAATATATCTGATGAATATGTTGCTTTTAAGGTGCTTCCTGCTTGTTTACTCCATCTGTCATGGTGTCATATTAATTTTTATGTCACATATACAACGTTTTTCGTGAAGCAGGTGAAGACCACATCACCAAAGAGGTTCTGTGTAAGACCTAATTCAGGCATAATCAGCCCAAAGTCAGCATGCGATTTCACAGGTATATGTTAACTCTACATCGAAATGTTAATGTAATAATTTTCATCAATATAAACGCCTAAAATCATCGAATCATTCCTTTTATATTCTTCCATCTTTCTGGAATATGTATTCTGCAGTTACTATGCAAGGTCTAAGGTCACCTCCATCTGAGGTGGAGTGCAAGGATAAATTCCTGATACAGAGCACAGTTGTTGACGCTGCGACAAAAGAAGATGACGTGACTCTTGAATTGGTAAGTACTTTGATTTTCAGTCAAAAAATATTCTTTACTGATGCTTGTTGTTGCCACCTGGCACTGGCAGTTCTCTAAAAGAAATGGCAAGTATGTTGAGGAGAAGAAGCTCAGGGTTGTACTAGTTGGTAAGGAAGAATCTTCATCAGAGGAACATAAAAACGAAGTGTCGGGGAAAGAACCACCGAATGAATCGTCGGTTAAAGAAGAGAATGTGGCGAAAAACGAAAAGCGTAAAGAACTATCTAATGAATCTTCGGTTAAAGAAGAAAATGCGGTGAAAAACGAAAAGCGTAAAGAACAATCTAATGAATCTTCGGTTAAAGAAGAAAATGCGGTGAAAAACGAAAAGCGTAAAGAACAATCTAATGAATCTAAAGTTAAAGAAGAGAATGCGGTAAAAACCAAAGTGTCGGGGAAAGAACCATCTAATAAATCTTCATTATCGAAGAGAATGCGGTGAAAACCAAAGTGTCGGGGAAAGAACCATCTAATAAATCTTCGGTTAACGAAGAGAGTGCGGTGAAAACCAAAGTGTCAGGGAAAGAACCATCTAATGAATCTTCGGTTAATGAAGAGATCGTGGTGAAAACGAAAGCATTAGGGAAAGAACCGTCTAATGAATCTTCAACTAAAGAAGTGATTGCGGTGAAAAAAGACGAAAATGCCCTCCCAAAGCATACAGTGAGTAATACATGCTTCCTCTTTACAAGACATTTGCTTCAATCTTCTTGACGTGAATATTGTTTTCTGTAATGTGAACATTGTTTTTCTTGCAGCAAACTGAAGACAGTAGGGAAGTCAAAGATGGTTTGGCTACAAAGAAACCGAAGGCATCCGGAGATCTTGATGGGAATGAAGAGAATCTTTCCAAGAATTCAAAATCTACCCCTGTAAAAGTTGTGAAAGAGGATCCAGAAAGGAAGTTGAGATTGTGTAATCAACTCAAGGAGTTAAAACTGAAGGAAGCTACATTAGAAAATCAACTGAAAGAGGTCAGTTTGTCCGCATATATCTTGTCGTTTACGAAGGGCATTTTAGTCATTGACTGACAGTCCAATAATTGTATAAAACCATGTGTCAAGTAAATTGTTTAGTAATGTATTTAACTGATGATCTATTCTGGTTTAAAATCTTTTTGCAGGCCAAATCCACAATATCTAGCTTAACCTGTCAGAACAGCATTATGATTGAAGCAAAAGAGGCACTTAAGCTAGAATTGGTGAGTACTAGTTAATAGTCACTTAATGGTGTTAGTTAATAGTGAAAGAAAATCAGCTTCTTTATCTTTTAATTATTTATATTTATATTATTTTACAGTTTGTTTACTTATTTTGCAGGCTAGGAGAAGTAAGAAAGGTTACCCGTTTGCATGTGTTTGCATTGTGTCAATCATCGGTTTGATAAGCGGATACATCTCAGATCCTTGAACTACATTTCACAAATTTCATCATGTCCCAATAAATGAATGGTTGCTATGTATAAATGTATATACACCAATGACGGGTGATAACAAAGACTCAAAGCACATTATCTTTTACGAGAATACTTTATATACAATACATGTATGTGAGCGCAAGGGGACATGTTTGTACGGGCCAAAAAGGTACATGGATTGACCCAAAACACTTTTGACCTGTTCAACCCATTTGACACATGACAGTTTGTATGGGCTAAAAAGGGACATGGTCACAAGATGGACTGACCCAAAACACTTTTGACCCGTTCAACCCATTTGGCACATGTTTGCTGAACTATTTTCTTTAATAAACCAATCTGACATTAGATTAAGTCAATATCTTACATAAAAGTTTCATACTCGTACCAACGAGTACAGGTCATTCCAAGAAAACACGCCAACACGAACCTAACAAGACTAGAGACACAAAAGTAGACTTAAAAAACAACCACCATAAGCTACTGTACTGAATCAGTTTGCAATCTGCAAAGCTCATCAAGGGCGGCTGCAAGATTATCGAGACAAATACTTATCTTATCACCATTGATCCTAGTTAAATCATTTGCTCCATTGCCGTTGTGAACTATAGCTTCGATCATTTCCGCATTTTCCCTCAGTTTCTCACCCATGTCACGTTCATGATCCACCCGATTAACTTCAGCAAGCCTTTTACCTTCATTTAACCTATGCGTGTGATGATCCGCTTGTTGCTCTGAACTGCATTCCTCAATATCATTGTTCTCAGTTTTCAGACTTCTTGTTGGCTTTGATTTCACTTCTACTGTGTGTTTCTGAGGTGCTGTCATCTGGGACCTTTGATTCAATAGATCTAAAAGCACAGCAACATTCTAATCAAATTCAAATTGAAATTTCTGATTGTCAAATTAAAGGTAAAACTGTAAAAGTGCAAGCTTAGAGTATAAAATAGGGTCCTACTATACATACATACACCCAATTAAATCTTTTGACAACCAATATATGACTAGTGTATGTGTATACGAGTCATATATATGAGTCGTATAGTTCATGTAAAGAAATATAATATACCACTCGTATACTAGGGCGTCAAAAGATCCGTCAGAGGTGTGCCATTATCCTGAGCCAAAAAATACCAAATTGTAGAACAAAAGCAAGCGGCGGCTCTTTGGTATCAGTATCCAATATACTATATTAGTCTTGGATATGAGTCGCATATGCTTTGTTGGTGAGATGTCTGTGGACGACTCGTACACAAATATACAAGTCGTATACAGTGTACATGGGTCGTTTTTGGCCTAAAATCATAACCATAACCAATATGGTGGTTATGCTTAATCGGTTTTGATGATTATAGTAGTCGGTTATGGTCGGTTAACCATGAATTTGGGCTTAGCTAAAAATAGCTCAAAAATATAGTTGGGCATTATTTGAACCTAAAAGTTTGGGCTTGAATTTTTTAACCATAGCATTAACAAATACATATAATCTATAATATTGATACCGAATATTCAAGCAAAACGATATGATTTAGTCCATAAATTCAAACAAACTTTCAACCAAAATGGTATGATAAAATCCATAACATGCGGGTCGGTTCGTTTATGGAACAATGGAAAACCATAACCCACCCGTTAATATCGGTTTTTAGAAAATCATTAACCGACCCATCGGTTTTCTCTTTGTTTCGGTTTTTTTGTTTGGTTTTTTTGATTAATTTGGTTATGTAAAAAAAGATATACAATTCGTATATTTAATACTAGTCGTATATTTCATGTAAAAAAAGATATACAACTCATATATCTGTATAGAAGCAATATGGTTGGTTCATGTTATACGACTCGTATACTAGTAAGGGTGCCATTATCCCGAACCGTAAATACCAGATTGTAGAACAAAAGCAGGTGGTGCATCGGTATCGGTATCAGTATCCGCTTCAGTGTCATAACCGCACTCGAAATCCCTAACGTATCGTTCTATCCCTTTCAACATCTCAGAATTAAAACTCGCTTTCTTCGAACCGGACTGTTTGATTTTTCTGTAATCGGAGAGCAACGAGTCCCATTTTCTCCGGCAGTGGTTGAGGTTCCGATTGACACCCAACGCATTGCAATTCTGGACTATGATCTTCCATTTCTGGCACGAAGATAGTGTGTCACGACAATCAGCTTCAATGGCGGCAACCTCGTTGACAAGAATTAGGGATTCTTCCACGGTCCAATCGGGTGCTGCTTTAGATCGAGTGTGGAAGCTGCTGCTGCCGCCGTCGTGGTCCATTGGTTATGGTGGCTGATTTCGATCTCAATGTAGCTACAATGGTGGGTTATTGAGTTACCTATTTGCATGCGAGAGGAACGGAGATTCAGTTTCTAATATTTGTTTTTTCAAGGAGAATGAACTCTTTATTTATTTTTTCATTTTATTCCCTGTGGTTTAGGTTATTTTACCAGTTTAATCCAAAGGTTTTATTTTTCGTATGTGGGTCTAAAAAGTTTTCACCATTGCCATTTTCGTCTGCTGGGTTAACTTTATCTATTTTTTTTGTTAACGAGAAGGGCAATTCGATCATTTTATATGGCCGAATTTCCCTTCTAGTTAACAGAAATACGTATAAAATGACCGAATTGCCCTTCTCGTTAACAGAAAAATAGAGGAAGTTAACCAAGTGGACTAAAATGGCAATGGTGAAACATTTTTGGACCCACATACGAAAAATGAAATATTTGAACTAAACTAGCAAAATGACACAAACCATAAGGACTAAAATGGCATTTAACTCTTTATTTTTTTTAAACGAATTAAATAACCTCAATTTTTACCAAACAATCAATAACACTTTCAACTTTTGATTTGCACCACACGACTCTTAACTTTCAACTTTTTTTAATCTCGCACTTCCAAACTAACTAAACACTAACCCATTTAGTTTTTTTTGCCGATGTGACACATGTGTGGTGACGTGGGTATTTTTATGAGATAGCAGCTGACGTGGCATCCGATTTAGCTCTTTTTGATGATGTGGCACTTGTAACATCCGTCAAAAACGGATTTTACCAAACCCGCTCCGTTTATTAACCGAACAATCAGTTAAAAATTTCGTTGCGAATTTAATGCCCAAAATAATTTTAAACGATACATAATTAATTATTATATGGGAATATATAATTAGTTTTTGAAAAACTGTTAAAAATAAGAAAATAAAAACAAATTGTTTCTGCCGGGTTTCGAACCCGGGTCAGTAACCGGTCCAGCAAAGTCTTACCGCACACACACTCAACCACTGCGCCACTTGTATCTTTTGTTAAATATTGAAGACAATTAATTCATATCATGATTTTCGAATTCAAAACCGGCGCCCAAATTTCAGTCGTCGGAAATCCTGGCGATCTCGCGAAATTTAACGATTCCTTCAGTTATAACGTAAACTTTAAACACACATCGGTTATAACCGACGCCTGAGTCCGCGACACCAACTATAACCGCCGGAAAACGTAATGACTTTGAATCAAGTCGGAAATTGGACCAAGTTCATCGATAACCTGCCTTATAAATACCCCCTCGAACCTCTGCAAACTTTTTCGCTCAAAACCGCACCCTTTCTCGGCGAAAACTCACTCGCCGGAAATCTCCTGCTCGTCGCCGGAAAACCGAACCCTCCACTTATAAGCCTTACTAAACCCCCTGAGCTTATACCGAAGTCACCCACATCCTTTTCAAGCTTTCTGAAGACTCATTGCTGCAAGACACACGAAGCCGGAACCTGTTGCTGTCGCCGGAGTTCTGCCGGAGAAACAGAGGAATCCAGTCGGTATACCTCACGCTTAAATCGTCCCTTCTTTTTATTTAATCTCACCTGTAATTAACTAAAAAACGCTAAAGAAACCGATTAAAACATTGAACCAGTCGGACTTCCGATTCTGGTTAAAACTGACGAAGAAGACGAAGTTCGGTAAAATATAAGTATAATTAAAATCAAGTTATTACTCAGGTTAGACACACAGTCCAGCGGTGGACTGTGTGCACAATAAACACACTAACGTCTCGAGTTCGAATCTTGTCCCACACACGCTGCCTTAATAAAAATGTCTTTTTTTGTTAACTGAACCGGATTCATTTCATATATATGTTAAGTTTATTAATAACCGGAAAAATAACCAAGTTAGACACACAGTCCAGTGGTGGACTGTGTGTATGTTTAATCACAGGACACGAGTTCGAGTCCGGTCGACTCGGACAATTATCTACCTTTTTAAATAAGTCAGAAATGAAAATACTTAGCTTGTATTTAAGTATAATAAAAATCGGTTTATATAACATGTTAAACACACCGTCCAGCGGTGGACTGTGTGTTAACTCAACCCACAGGTCCCGGGTTCGAGACCTGTGGAGCGCACCGATCAGATTCAGTTAAATCGTTTTTAAAAATAAATGATTTTCGGTTTAATCTAATTAATATATAAATATAATTAAAAACAGAAATATTTCGGGTTAGACACGTAGCTCAGTTGGTAGAGCTGCGTGCACGCGTACGGGAGGTCTCGGGTTCGAGCCTCACTCAGCGCACATATACTCGCATTCGAACCGGTCAAAGTCAACAATCAACGGTCAATGGTCAACGGTCAACGGTCAAAAAAGTCAAAATTTTTTATTATTTTTTATTATTTATTTTAATTAAAAATCAATTAAAATACTTAAAAATAACATTTTTAAGGTTAGAAAATAGCCTTAAACTCACAAAAATACACCCAACAATCCTACTAAAATGGACTAATAAAATCCATTTACTTACCGAACCATAATGCTATTTATCTAGGTTAATTTCACTCGTGGTTAAAACCACTTCGCGTGCATTCAACATCATCAACCGAACGCACCCACTGTGAGTGACCTTACAACTCCCCCTTTTTAATTACACGTTTTGGGGTGTGTCATGTGTCACAAAATAATTAACTCGTTTATTTAAAACTTGTGCCATACAATATCGTGATCTAAACTTAGATTGTTTATATTGTTGTGATTACGTATTTCATTTTGTCAAATTACATGAAATTCATTCATTAAGCCCATCAGTTCCTCGTGGGAGACGAGTGAGCAACGCGTGCCTCAAAACCAATCCATTATTGTTCATGTGTGTATCATTGAGTTTATATTGTTTGTAGTTATGTCTTTCATATTATCATGTTTATGCAATTCATTCATTAGGCCCATCAGTTTCTCGTGAGAGACGAGTTGAGCAACGCGTGCCTCTAAACGTCCCATTATTGTTCATGTGTGCTTTATTTAATATCTAATGATTGTTGAGTAAGTTTACATCTATTTTTACTCATGTGTGGTTGTGCACTCATTTCATAATCAATTAAATAAACTTGTTCAAATGTTTTCCATAGGATTCACTCGCCAACTTTTTGTTGATCCAAAAACCCTTTTACACATGATATAGGTGAACAGGATGAAGCAAGGAAAACATAGGAAATGCCTTAGACGAAAACAAAGAAGCTTAGACTGATGCTTAAGTCATTGATGTAATTATGATTGTAAATTCCCATTAAATTGTATTAATGAATATGAAACGTATAATAAATGTCATGAGCTTTGATGATAACCCAATCATGCCCCGATCACCTTTTCCGCTGCAGGTCGGGGTGTGACAGCACTTGACATGGCTTTTTGATGATATGGCAGCTGATGTGGCACTAGTTTGGTGATGTGGCAGTTGATGTCAGTAAACTGGGTTAGTTTGAGAGTGTTGTAGGAAAATAAGTTGAAAGTGGTACAAATCGAAAGTTTGGAGTGTTATTGTCCAATTGGTGAAAGTTTTGATTATTCAAATCCTATATCCCTTATTTTTTTAATCTTTATTTACTTACTAGTTTTTGCCCCGCCCGCGTTGCGGGGCATCAAGTCAAATATTTATCTCTCATAGCATGTACGTTTGTGTCTCGATTTGCTGTACATATTACTCATAATACGGTCTAAAAAAGTTACATCAACTCAATCAGTTAAAACAAAATACTACCATACTTATGATAAAAAAACAAAAACGATGAGAAAACAATAATTTTAAACAGGGGCAAATTCGTAATTTTTAGAACAAATGAACGTGTGCCAAGTAGCTGCCTGACATGAATAAAATTTACAATGAGTTAACTAATTAAAAAAAAACTACTATAATTTTGAAAAAAAAAATACTATACATTTATAAAAAACAATAAAACAAATGTTACATTCACCCATGGAAATTAATCTCCTGTTAATCGTAGCCTTTAGATGATTGTGTCATCATATTCATGGTTTAGATGTAATAATAATCAACTTTTTTTATCCGACTCATCCAAGAAAATATGAACACTTTGTTTATTTCTTGATAATGATGATTAACGGGTTATATATTTAACAAAAAATATCTGCTATCACCTGTCCAAATAATAATTTAGTTGGATGTTAGTTTTCTTTGAACGGCAATTTGAATATTATGTATGTAGGAATAGGAATCATCGTTTTACTGTGGGAAACTTTGAAAATAAATTTTCAAAAAGCTTTGTCGTGGTGTTGCAATTAAAATTCTTACATAATTAATAGTTTCATTCAAATTCAAATCACCACCCACGTGGTTATAACTTAAGTACACTACTTTTGAGCTGGCTTTATACGGAATTTTTTTTAAAATGGTATGGGTGGAAAAATTATTTACTAAAATGGGTGATTAAAAGTATTTACCAAAATAAGTATTTTTCATATTTAATCATTTTAACTAATATATTTGTAATTCTTTTCTTTTTTTATTTATTATCCAGTTAACCTATTATATTTTTTTCTTTTATTTTACTTTTTCGTGTTTTAACTAAGTTATTATAATTTATTTTATATAATTTAACCTTGTTAATACAACTAGATTGAGACATTATGATGATGCGTTAATGTAATTTAAAAAAAACAAAACAGCAAAAAGAACAACAATTGTTAATCGGATGACAAAATCTAATGAATCGTTAACCACATGAATCAAATGGCAAAATCGTGAACTAGAAAATTGGAATCATGCAGATACTAGAACAACATAAATAACCCGATAAGAATCGATTCCAAGAATTGATTGTAATGTCTCGGTGAACCTGATGAAAAATTTCTAGGATGCTGGAATGTCGCTGAAAGAAGTGAAGATTATTTTACCTATTTTATTTTATTTTTTATAAAATAAAGAGTTAACTGGTTTTCACCCATTTTAGTAAATAATTTTTTCTATCAGAAATATTTTATAAAAAACACTCCTTTATACGTGGCTTTAGTACACCTACTTTTATAACCCTACGTAGTAAAAGAGAAAGAAACATTTCTCCGTCAAGGTCCTTGTTTCCGGTTTTCCTTTCTCCAGCAAGATCACACGCAGGCTTGTTCTACCGGCACTGCCATTGCCACCACAACACGCTGGCTTGTTCTACCGGCATTCCAAAACCACCACCGTGGGCGAGAATATCTCATTGATCATCATTAGACCGATGTTCAATTTCAAGGATAGATGATGCAACTTAGCCCCTGTGAACTCTATCACGACTCCTTGTGAGTGGCGACACTTTTAAACTCTATCGTGAACCACCACGATGTATCTTGACCACGACACACACGTAAAGAAAGCATCATGAACCATATCAAAGTCAAAACAAAACACCATCATTGAGTTGCACATTAGTTTGCGTATACTGCAAAATTACTTCGAACGCCAGCAAAATAAGCGGCAATTGTAACTTTAAAAACCGATATTCGTTTTCAAGAGCGATAACAACGACATGGTAAATCAAACTATTCAATTGTCTTGAGCTTTCAACATCACTTTGGTCAGGAAAAGTAACACATTTAAAAACCTTGCACTTAGGACACAACACATACCCAACCTGTCATAAACAAATCGATTTAGTTGATCATCCCCAACGATTAACAACGAAAAAGAAAAAGAACGAACGACATTATTTACCGCTCTGCAAGATGGGCATCTACGATGGATGCAATTTGTTTCAGATTTTACATTTGTCTTTTGACCTTTACAGAAATCACAAAGCAACCATCCTATTCCTTCACAAGGCTCACATTCAATCCCAGCATCTGCTGTTGTAGCCTACAGAACACATTCAAAACACCAGTAAAAGCTTCTGGGTACTATGATTAATTGATTATCATCTTCAGCCTCGGTTAATTATAATTTAATATACAAGAAAACATTAAATTTCAAGCAATTGTTACATACTGTATAGACATATTGTACCTAATTGAAGAATGTGCAATGGGTAGGCTTTGAAATCTTGCTAGAATTCAAATGGATAACAGGCATCAATGGCAGCTTGATACTACTCAAAAATGCCATTTTTGTTGCTTTAGAAACAGAGGATAAAGGTTTTAAGGGGGAAATAAGAGGATACCCACCACCCATTAAAGCCAAAATATTTAACCTTCTAGTTGCCAACAAATTACACAAGGTGCCATTGTTATTTTTATTTTTTTTATAAATGCATATTTACTTTATTATTAGGCCGGGTGGTGGTGTGGTTTAGCGCTTAGGCCGGGTGGTGGTGTGGTTTAGCGCCACCCACCACCTCAGCATATAATGCCCTAAAGGGGGCGCTATTGACCGCATCGCCATTGCCTTGGTGAGCGTTAAGGCTTGGATGTATGAGGGTCGCCTTTCAAGAGCCAATCATATTTTTTTTTTATTTTTCTTATTAATAGGTAAATGGGTTTAATGGGATTGTATCCTACTCCATGGTAGTTTGGGAAGCTATAAAGCCCCCCTCTGTCTACATTATCCAACCATGCAGCCTTAGTGTCATTGTCGGAAACAAATGAAGAATGACCAACAGTCAACTTGTATGCCTCTTCCTCGCCGTGCGATGTCGCATTTTCTTATTGTGTTCTCCCTTTGAAGGTGATCAATTTTGTGACCGTACAGTTTTATGTATCACATTCAAAGCACCACATCCAAATGAAATCTCATGCACAATTTCTTGCTATGAATGATCATATATTCACAATCAAACAACTATGTTTGACTTTAACAACATATTATCAAGTACCATAGATTATTTGACTGCATAACATTTTGTATGGATGTATGAATTACATAAACTATATAAAATATCAAGATTTGCAAATAATTATAATTATTTTTTGTCCATAAATAGCGGTACGATTGAATCAAGGCAATGATGTTTCCATATCCTCCAGTTCTTGAACATAGTTCTTGGTCATTTCCAAATAATCTTTCAACTTGGACTCTTTAAACTCCTGTCAAGAAAACCAACATCGAGAAAGATTTATACACGCAACGTGTTGGAAAAAAATCGCGACAAAGGGGGTAAAACAAGACCATAACTATAAGAAGCTAACCTCAAAATCCCATTCTCCGTATAAATCAGGATCGGTACTGTTGCCCCAAACATATGCGTAAGCCTGTAAGACCTCAGAAGCATCCTGCACAAAGATTATAATTATCCTGCTATTTTTTTTACTTAAAAGGTAAATGATTTTAAAAAAAAAAAATCCTATGTTTCAAAGACGGGGAAAATCCGCCTAAACTTTGAACCCATACAACTCTTCTATCCACCATATGGAAGTAAAAGTATTTTTTTGAATTTCTGCGAGTAAATATTCATCGTCCACTATCTTTTTACAAAAATATACCAGCAGAGAAACATCAACAACCCGCTTGTCATACTCTTCGTCTTCATACATGTCCAAGATGTCTAATTCTGCAGCAGAAAGCCCGGTTAGAACCTGCCCAGAAAAAAAAATGATTAGATCATCAGATATATGCTTGCAGCTTGTATGTGTTGCCATATCATATGCATATCATCATCATCATCATCATCATCATCATCATCAATACTCAATATATCTCACCAATAGCAAAGCTAAGGTAGGGTCTGAGGAGGGTAAGATGTAGAGAGTCTTACCTCTACCCCGTAGGAATAGAGAGGCTGCTTCCAGTGAGATCCCCGGCTCCATAGTAGTTTTGCATCAAGCCTTGGACATAAGGCACATAACACTCAGCAATTGAGACAAACGCCGATTAGTGCATGTACCCCTTGTCTTTCGGCTATCAACGCCACCACATGAGCATGATTAACCGTCCCCCTCTTTTAACGTTATTTTCACGAAACTAAAAATAACGTTAAAATTAGTGCACTTTCACTTTTGCCCCCCGAGCGCCCACACATATATACTTATATGAGCATACCACACATATGCATATAAAACTACTAATGATTTTCATGTAGCAAACTAACAAAATCTTAAATCAGACCCATCCATATGATGTAAGTTGCATGAACATAGTAGATTGTTAAACCAACACATTCTTATCTACTATGCAACCCAGGTTGATAAAAACCACCTGTTTTGACCCAAACCGTCAACCAGCCCGTTTTGCCGGGCTAAAAATGGTAAATGAGAGTATATGAACTGGATAATGAACCTACTCTCCCTGTCACTTTCTTGTTTTCCACAGGTAGAATCGCAGGATAATCGCGCCCTTTAATGCTAAACCTGTGACTACACAAATAAATTTTCATAAAATTAATTAACATGCTCCTGCTGAAGCCAGATATGGGTCAAAAACTGACACTTTTGGCAATACAAAAAAGCCCTAAATACCCATCAATCCACTCAAGTGATTAGCAAATTATTCAAACTGGCTAATGATTTTAGCAAAACTTAACTAATAATATCAAACAGGGCTGCAAACGAACCAAACATTCGGCAAACAGTTCGTGAACCGTTCGACGGGAAGTCCGTTTGTGTTCGTTCGTTTATTAAACAAACGAACACGAACAAGAAATTTCGTTCATTTAGTTAAATGAACGAACATGAACAGATCTCGCGTTCGCTCATTTACGTTTGTGAACGTTCCGTAACGTGTTCGTGAACGTATTCGATTGTGTTCCATAGTTCATTAGTGTTTTTAGTTTTTAAAATTAATTCATAATTTCAACAAATAAAATATTTGATAAGTGTCGGTATATTATATATTATGTTCATTAACGCTTGTTTGTGTTTGTTTGTTTCTATTTGTGTTCATAAACTTTAGTTTGTGCTCATTTGTGTTCATCAACGTTCGCTTTAGTTCGTTGCTTTTAAGGGGCGGGAGGGGGCCGACCCCCAAACTTTGCACTCAGTGGTGGAGAGTATGTAGTTTTCGTATAGAAATTTTTGGTATATACGTTTTCGACCCCCTGGTTTTATAGAAATTTTTAGGTCCGGTGACTTCTGCCCCCTCGATCGGAAATCTCCAGCTTCGCCACTACATAAAATCTTGTTCGGTAAGTGTTCATCGACAGTTCATGAACACATATATTTCTTAACAAACGAACACGAACAAAGGTGACTGATTATGCAAGCATAAGTTTAACCCAAATATTATTATTACGATTTCAATCAGTACAAATTTATTAAGTTGGATAATAATATATACACAGTAAAAAAGGGAGTGTAAAGGGGGAGACTTACTAGCCGTTAAGGATAGCAGGGGAGACTTGAGGGATGCGGTTGAGGAGGACTTGAACGACGTCGTCGGCTAAGAGGCTGCCGTAAACAAACACCGTATGGGTGTTACTGCTACCACCACCGCCGCCTACTCCCACCGCACCGGAAGATGCCATCGCCATTGCAACTCCTCTTCTCTCCGCTGTTTTATCAGCAGAGGGAAGAATAATATATAAAGAAGATACAAATAAATAACCCAATAATCGAAGTTGATGAATTATTTGAGATTGTCGATGTTATTTAAAAGGTTTAATAATTAATGAATCATGTGGGATTCGGTCTCAATCACTTACTATGTTAAGCTACCGTTAAAAGAAAACTTAAAAGATAAATTAAGGATATTAACACGTGATCTTTATCTTCGAAACCGTTTTAAAACCGAACTGAACCGGCGGTTAGAGCATTCACATCCAACCCACAAAAAATATACATACATTTCACTAAAAAACAACTCCTATATCAATATATTTTCACTAAAAATAAATATTTTTTTTCTCTCATTTTCAATTAAATAATATTTTTATACCTTTATCATTACATTTTCTCTCTCCTTCACTCACAATCACTTTCAATATATATTAAAAAAGTATATGGGGTGAACACTGTCCCCCCAAATATACAGATGAACAGTAACATTTTCTCTCTCCTCCACTCACAATCACTTTCTATACTCTTTATATTTTAAAAACCTCATACACATAATTTGATTCCCAGGATGTGAATGCTCTTATAGACCGGTTAGTGATCTCTATCTTCGAAACCGGTTTTAAAACCGAAACCGGTTTTAAAACGGGTTTTTTGTTGCATAAACCGGTTAGTGGACCGGTTATTGTTTTAAGCTAAAAAAACGGTTAGTAACCGAATCCGGTTATAAAAAAAACCGTTTTTTAAGAGAAAAACCGGTTCGGTTAATAACCGGAAACGATTTAAAAAAAAACAGATTTGTACACCTCTATGTGTAGAGGTGCGCAATTGGATAATGTAGATATCGATCCTCATGTTTGTCGGAATCTAATAGGGTTCGTTAAGCAGTCAATGTATCAACGCTTGTATAATTTACAATATATATTTTGTTTCGAATACAATTTCTGTTAGTAGATAATGTCTATGTCTTAGTCTTGGATCGAGTCTGTCTAGAATGGGCTAGATTATGTCAAGTTTAAAGGTTATTTATGTAAATAGATAACAAGTTCGCCCGGTTTCAAGATGTAAGAACAAGTTCGCACGAACTTGTCTTCATCCCAGCGAACTTGTTATACTATAAATAGGTGACTTGGGTTTTTCATTTGTAACTTCTGCAACTTTGTCACTTGGACGGCGAAGCTCTGCTCGAGTTCACGTGATCCACATTGGTTTGTATATCTTTTAGATTAGTATTTCTTAAAAACTAAAATACAAAAATATGTTTTTGATTTTAGGGGGAGAAAATTTTGAGAAAATAAAAAAACATATGAAAAATCAAAAAGTACAAAAATATTGAAAAAGACAAAAAGAATTTTGTGTCACTAAAAGGAAATGATAGTACATCAGTGGACTATCACAATATGCTAAAGAATTGTAACGTTTAAAAGTGATAAACAAGTCTTACTATGGATGTGTCGATAGACTTTACACGTTCAGTAAATTGTTTCTGTGATATAAACTAAATTTTACAACTGCTTGATCTTGTGGATTAACATCTCTCGGATATTGTAACATCCGTCAAAAACGGATTTTACCAAACCCGCTCCGGTTATTAACCGAACAATCAGTTAAAAATTTCTTTGCGAATTTAATGCCCAAAATATTTTTAAACGATACATAATTAATTATTATATGGGAATATATAATTTGTTTTTGAAAAACTGTCAAAAATAAGAAAATAAAAATAATTTGTTCCTGCCGGGTTTCGAACCCGGGTCAGTCGCCGGGTCAGTCAGCCGGTCCAGCAGAACTTAGCGCACACACACTCAACCACTGCGCCACTTGTATCTTTTGTTAATTATTAAGATCATTTAATTCATAACGTGTCTTTCCGAATTCAAAACCGGCGCCCAAATGCAGTCGTCGGAAATCCCGGCGATCTCGCCAAGAATTTACGACTTTTTCAGTTATAACGTAAACTTTAACTCATCATCGGTTATAACCGACGCCTGAACTCGCGACACAAGTTATAACCGCCGGAGATTTTATAACCGACGAATCAAGTCGGAAATCGGACCAAATTCATCGACGACTTGCCTTATAAATACCCCCTCGAACCTCTGCAAACTTTTTCGCTCAAAACCGCACCCTTTCTCGGCGAAAACTCACTCGCCGGAAAATTTTCTGCTCATCGCCGGAAAACCGAACCCTCCTTTTCTGAGCCTTAATAAACCCCTGAGCTTATACCGAAGTCACCCACATCCTTTTCAAGTTTTCTGAAGACTCGCTGCTGCAAGACACACGACGCCGGAACCTGTTACTGTCGCCGGAGTTCTGCCGGAGAAACAAGGAATCCAGTCGGTATACCTCACGCTTAAATCGTCCCTTTTTTTTATTTAATCTCACTGTAATTAACTAAAAAACGCTAAAGAAACCGATTAAAACATTGAACCAGTCGGACTTCCGATTCTGGTTAAAACTGACGAAGAAGACAAAGTTCGGTAACATATAAGTATAATTAAAATCAAGTTATTACTCGGGTTAGACACACAGTCCAGCGGTGGACTGTGTGCACATTAAACACACTAACGTCTCGAGTTCGAATCTTGTCCCACACACGCTGCCTTAATAAAAATGTCTTTTTTGTTAACTGAACCGGATTCATTTCATAATGTGTTAAGTATAATAATAACCGGAATAATAACCAAGATAGACACACAGTCCAGCGGTGGACTGTGTGTATGTTTAAATCACACGTCACGAGTTCGAGTCCGGTCTACTGCACCGACTCGGACAATTATCTACCTTTTTAAATAAGTCAGAAATGAAAATACTTAGTTTGTATTTAAGAATAATAAAAATCAGTTTAGTTAACAAGTTGGACACACAGTCCAACGGTGGACTGTGTGTTAGCACAACCCACAGGTCCCGGGTTCGAGACCTGTGGAGCGCACCGATCCGATTCAGTTAAATCGTTTTTAAAAATAAATGATTTTCGGTTTAATCTAATTAGTATATAAATATAATTAAAAACAGATATATTTCGGGTTAGACACGTAGCTCAGTTGGTAGAGCTGCGTGCACGCGTACGGGAGGTCTCGGGTTCGAGCCTCCTCAGCGCACACTTATACGCATACGAACCGGTCAAGGGCAAGGTCAAGGTCAACGGTCAACGGTCAAAAAAGTCAATTTTTTTTATTATTTTTATTTATTTATTTTAATTAAAAATCAATTAAAAATACTTAAAAATAACATTTTTAAGGTTAGAAAATAGCCTTAAACTCACAAAAATACACCCAACAATCCTACTAAAATGGATTAATAAAATCCGTTTACTTACCAAACCATAATGCTATCTATCTAGGTTAATTTCACTCGTGGTTAAAACCACTTCGCGTGCATTCAACATCATCAACCGAACGCACCCACTGTGAGTGAATCTTACAACTCCCCTTTTTAATTACACGTTTTGGGGTGTGTCATGTGTCACAAAATAATTAACTCGTTTATTTAAACTTGTGCCTACCATATCGTGATCTAAACTAGATTGTTTATATCGTTGTGATTACGTATTTCATTTTGTCAAATTATATGAAATTCATTCATTAAGCCCATCAGTTCCTCGTGGGAGACGAGTGAGCAACGCATGCCTCAAAACCAATCCATTATTGTTCATGTGTGTATCATTGAGTTTATATTGTTTGTAGTTATGTCTTTCATATTATCATGTTTATGCAATTCATTCATTAGCCCATCAGTTCCTCGTGAGAGACGAGTTGAGCAACGCGTGCCTCTAAACGTCCCATTATTGTTCATGTGTGCTTTATTTAATATCTAATGATTGTTGAGTAAGTTTACATCTATTTTTACTCATGTGTGGTTGTGCACTCATTTCATAATCAATTAAATAAACTTGTTCAAATGTTTTCCATAGGATTCACTCGCCAACTTTTTGTTGATCCAAAATCCCTTTTACACATGATACAGGTGAACAGGATGAAGCAAGGAAAACATAGGAAATGCCTTAGAAGAAAACAAAGAAGCTTAGATTGATGTTAGGTCATGATGTATTTATGGTTGTAAAGTTCCTATTAAATTGTATTAATGAATATGAAACGTATAATAAATGTCATGAGCTTTGATGATAACCCAATCATGCCCCGATCACCTTTTCCGCTGCGGGTCGGGGTGTGACAGATATATGGACTTAGTACTCCGAAATTTCGTTTGAGATATTGCCTGATTCTGAGATACGAGGTCTTTATAGATGATTGATATCTGGGGTATTATACAAGTTCTTCTAATTTTGGGAAGCAATAGCCTAGAACTTCTATAATGCTTTTGCTAAAAACCCCTAAACTGCATGCAAAGCTGAAAAGTATCGAAAGATCTAATCATTTGCAGTGCTTAAAAGATTCCTTAAGTGGAACACACCTTAAAGACGAGCCTTCATCTCTTTGTCTATACAATAGTACTAATCTGAGCTCTCAAGGTCTCGCATAACCCATATACAGATATCAGTTACCTATATTCACCTGTAAGATGAAATCTAAGGAATCTTGATACGGGAGTATATTCTGAGATGGGAACCATAGTTAAGTCAAGTTTCATAATTCATACCTAACATATCTTGGAACAATTGAGAAATGTGTCAAAGTTAAGTGACAAACATATCGACAATCTAGGTAAACGAGTTTAAAACTTAAAGTCATCAAAAGGTCAACGGTACTGGTGATATGTCTCAATCAACTGATAAGATCCTTAGACACGAATTCACAAAAATATGTCTGTAAATATGTTATACATAGTTTACTTGTTAAAAGTCCTGTAAATAGTTCTGTACATAGTTTATCTGCTTTACAGATTAAAACCAAAAAGATTTTCAGTGTGTTTTAGCATAAATTTTTAAAAATACAAAAAGATTTTGTTTCTATATTAGTTTCTACAAGCCAATGGTGGAGAACGGATCTTCGAAGTCTGGTAAGGTGCTAAACTGGTGGGAATCTGATTGACAATGGGCTGGGAGCTAATCTGTAAAATCTGATAAGCCAAAAATGATTAAAAGTTCAATAAATTGAAACTTGATTTTGAGAAAAAACAACAGTTTGTTCATAACAGGTCAAATCGAGGTCATTAACTTGGACTCGGCAGATAAATCGGTTAACCAAGATCATTAGCTTGGACTTGGTCAACTGAGTGGATTGTTAAAGCTGGTAAAATTTGAAAAGTTCAGGGTCTAAATTGAAAATTTTGAGTTTGAAATTGATCAAGTTCGCCCGGACTTGTAATCAAGTTCGACCGAACTTGTATGTGCTTGAAAACTGTTATCAGTTGATAAGTTCACCCGGACTTGTTAGTTAATCTTAACTGATCGAGTTAACAAGTTCGCCCGAACTTGATATGTATATATAGACTACAAGTTCGACCGAACTTCATTACTTGTCATCAGGAACTTTAGGCGATTTGAGAGATTTTTGAAATTGGCACTCATAAGTCGAATTGCTGCCCGATTTTATAGTGATTTGTGGTGATTTACACACTACTTATCATGGCAATGGTGAGTAATTTGAGTTTGGACCGTGGATTGAACGTGTTTGAGTAGATCTGCAATGGACGAATGGACATGTTTTAGAGTGTTATTGAACAAATTGATCACTAAAACATGTTAAATAAACATAAACGACCATAAACAAGTCGTCAATTTGATCAGAATGTCATACACATGGAATTTGCAGGTTTTGGTGAAAGTGACGACAAGTTCGCCTGAACTTGTCAAATGGTTCTTTGAACCAAGTTCGGCCGAACTTGTCCTCATGAGTTTAAAATGTGATAACTAAGTTCGCCCGAACTTATCTTGAAACCTGTAAAAGTGTTTTCCTGACAAGTTCGCCCGGACTTGTCTCATTTTGGTTCAATTGATAAACATTGACAAGTTCGCCCGAAATTGCTTAGAAATTGATTAAAATTGTTTAACAAGTTCGCCCGAACTTGATGATTTGTAATGTGTTTATATTAAATACAAGTCCGCTCGAACTTAATGTTGTGTAATGGTTAAATGACCAATCAAGTTCGCCCGAACTTGATATGGATTTTGTGAAAATTGTCAAATTTCGACTAATTTTGTCTCGCTCTTCGTGTTTGCAGAGTATTCAGCTATCGTTCAACAAGTTCCACAACACGTGCATTACATTAGATAAGACCATCTGTCCATCTTTGGAAGCTTTTGATAGTATTCTTGCGTTTATGGAACGAATTCCGATACACAAGGCGATTACAGAAAATACAGTGGTCTACAGGTCGCATGTTTACAGATTTTGGGGTTCTGCAGCTATGAATGATGACGATTCAGAGATTAAATCAGTGGTCCGAGTTGGAGACGAGGATAAGGAAGTTACTGTTACTGAAGAAGATATTCGAAAGGTTCTGAATTTCAATGATGCGGCGAATGATCCAATGATGCTCGACGAGAGGATGGTTAGAGGATGTTTTTGCAGAATGGGATACAAGGGGCATGTTAATGAATCTACTCTGAAGAAAGGATCAGTTCCTACCCCTACAAGTTCCTAATGCATGCTATTATTCACTCCTTCAGTCATCGAAAGGCAGGTTTAGACGATGTATAAGACTACATGGCATGTATGGCCACGTCGCTTATTCTAAACAAGAAGTTCAACTATTCAAAGCTGGTTTTCATGCACACGAAGAATAATATGGGATCGATGTCACACCCCGACCCGCAGCGGAATAAGAGTCGGGGCATAATTGGGTTATCACCAAAGCTCATGATGTTTACTAAGATGTTTCATATTTATTAAATTCAAATTACAACTTAAATATTCAAAACAAAATCCATACAATTACAAGATAATGAAACTATATAATTATTCCAAAGCTTAAACTTGTTTATTCTTCTAAGCCTTCCTATGTGTTTCTTGTCTCAGCTGGATCACCTGTATCATGTGTAAAACGGGGGATATTTTGGGTCAACAAAAGTTGGCGAGTGAACCGTGATAAAACATTGTTTCTAATTTCTTGTTTTATTTAATAAGGAAAATTTGTGCAATAATCACATGTGAGCAAACATATATAAATAAACAAACACAAACCACTTTGGATGAGTATATGATATGAATGATGATGAATGTGAGATCAAGGCTCAATCAAACGGAGCCGATCTTATGAGGCACCCGATGCTCAACCCGTCTCCCACGGGGAACTGATGGGCCTAATGAAATGCGTGCACTGAAAATGATAAATCCAATCTACATATAATTCACACAACAATTGATACACATTTGATCATTGATATGATGTATGCACAAGTGTTTATATATATAATAAAAGAATTATACGACACATGATACACCCTAAAACATGATTAAAACGGGAATTGATAGAGATTCACTCACAATGGGTGCGTTCTTTAATGATGATGAAGGCGCACGAATTTATGATTCGATTGACGAGGGAAGAACTAACCTAGATAATAACAAAATGATTCGATAAATAAATAAATTTTGGTTGGATTAATATTTTTAATTAGTGCTCTTAAATGGGATTTTTAGATTTATTTTTGTGAGTTTAAGGAAATTTTCTAACCTTAATAATCTTATTTTTAAGTATTTTTAAATAATTTTCTAATTAAATAAATAAATAAAAAGAAATAAAAAAGTTGACTTTTTGACCGTTGACCGTTGACCATTGACCGGGTCTTGACCGGTCAGACTGTGTTTTTTTTATGCGCTGAGTGAGGTTCGAACTCGGGACCTCTCGTATACGTGCACGCAGCTCTACCAACTGAGCTACGTGTTTAACCCGAAATATTCTCTGTTTAAATTATATATATACTAATTAACCTTTAACTTATTTGGTTTTTATTAAAAATGATTTATATGGCCGAACCGGTTGCAGAGACCCGGAGTCGAACTCAGGTCCTTCGGTTCGAGTGCGCACGGCCCAACTAGTTGGGCTGTGTGTCTAATCTGCTTATCTACTGAATTATATTCCTTTTATAAACATTCTGTGACTTGATTTGATTCAGTTCTAAAAATGTTGGTTTTATTTCTGAAAGTCGGTAACGTGTGCGATTCGAACCCGGGACGTGTGTATTGTTTGTGCACACAGTCCACCGCTGGACTGTGTGTCTAACCCGTTTGAATATCTTATTTTAATTATATAAATACACGTTTGCATCTTCGTCTTCTTCGCTTAAAAATTACAGAACAGTGAAATTCGACTGTTCTGGTTAATCGATCATAACTTATACTTGTTTGAAATGGAAAGAAGATTAAGTGATAGGGTATACCAAGACGGAGCGTTTTCTTCAGATTTCCGGCAGTGTTCGTCGGCTCTGATTTTTGCGATTTCCGGCTGTATGAACTGTTTTAACAGTTTTGATTATTGGTTTGAACGATTAAAGTATAAATCAAGAGATAGCAGAGAAGTTTAGACAGTTATACCGACTGATGAATGAATACGGTTTTCTGACTATCGATTCCGGCGATGTTCCGGCGAAATTGAAATTCTCCGGCGACGAGCTCTAGAAGGACCAAAGCTTCGAAAAAGAGTGCGATTCTGAGCGAAAGGTTTACAGGAGGTTTGAGTGGGTATTTATAAGGAAGAACTGGATGAATTGGGTTTGAATTGAGTCTTGATTCACAGTCAAAGTTTTTCCGGCGGTTATGACCGAAATTGACTGCTGGCAACGGTTATAATTGATGTCGTGATCAGTTATGCGCTTCAGTCAAAGGAAAAACAGCCAAGATTGCGGAGTTTAGTCTTTTTCCGGCGATTTCGCGTTCTGAGGTGCGCGGTGATTTCCGGTTTTGAATTCGGGTTTACTTTAAGTATTATTTATTTCAGTATTGACACAAAGAAAGTGTGTGGCGGAGTGGTGTGTTGTGTGCTTGTGTTTGTGGGTGACCCGGGTTCGAAACCCGGCGTCTCCAATTTATTTTTTTATTCACTATTTTTTATTAATTATAAATATGATTTTTAAATTCTAATATATTTATTAATTATGTATTGTTTAAAATTAATATGAACCATAAATATGCAACGAAACTTATAACTGATTATTTGATTGATAAACGAAGCGGGTTTGGAAACCCGTTTTTCGACGAATGTTACAATCGAATAGGCTGGTGATGTATCGAGGTTTATTCAAATGCTGATTGATGACAAATTCAAGAAGATAGCAAAATCCCAACGATATTCTTTATCTTAGTCATCTGGATGATACAACAGTTAAGAAGCTGATCACGTTTCAAAAGCAGTCCTCAGCACCTATTCCAAAGCCTTTATTTGGTGCAATAGCTTCTGAGAATTACGTCGCGCCACCAGAGTATTAATGGCGAAAATATGATAGCGGTGACGAGAATGAAAGGAACGCTGAGCTAGAATGGTTATCGACGTTTAAAGAGAAACGCAGCGATTGGTTTCTAAAGAAGATTGTTGTTCAAGAGAAGAAGAAAGTTTCTCGAAAACCAAAGAAAGTTGAAACGATGTTAATTGACGAAGATGAGCCTGTTAATGTTCAACCTGAAGTTGGTTCGAGTGCTGTAGTGAACATTGAGAGTCAAGAGGTTGAAAAATCTACTCAAGAGGATGATGTGATTTCTGCAACATCAGACAAAGATGAAGATAGTGATGACTCTTTAGAAAAAGCTACAAAGAAAGCTATCGCTGAAACAGCCACAGAGAAGATCAAAGAAACAGATTATCAACCAGGATCTGATAAAGGTTCAGACGAGGAGAGACCGAAAAAGAAAGCTAAACGGGTTAAGTCTTCTGCAACAGATACAACAATGAAGACTACAGGATCTCTAAAGACAAAAGGCAAGAAAGTACAAAAGCCTAAAAGCAGACGATATGTGAGTCAAAAGAAGAAAAGCACAGAAGTCACACAAGAACCTTCTAGTGCAGAAACAACAGGAGTTACACAAGAACCTCCTGCGATTACTACAACAAAATTTGCTGAAGTACAAGAGACGTTAGTACAGACAAGAGTTACACAAGAACCTCCTGAGTCTGAATTGCTCGAAATTCCTATTTTCAAATCTCAAGATCCACCGACAACTTCTCAACCTGAGAGATCAACACCGAAAGAAGTTCTAGTTTCTATACCAAAGAGTACGCCGAGGTCTACACCTAAGACTACTCCGGTGTCGAAAATGTTTGGAACATTCCTGATGAGCCTGTTTCTTTACAAGATTTGAATGATTTCTTTCCAGAATCGGATATTGATGAATTAGAAAAGTGTGTTAAAGTTCTGGAAGATAAGGTCGCAAAGAATGAGGCTGAGAAAGCAGAGCTAGAAAATTTGGTAAAGCAAGGGGAAGTTGAAAAGGAAATTCTGAACGACAAAGTTAAATTCCTAGAAGGTGATCGAGGGTATTTGAAGGCCCTAATTGAAAGTCTGCAGGACGCAAATGAAAGATTGTAGAAAGAAATAGCAGAATTACAATCGGAAAAATATTTGAATGGTGATACTTTCAAAAGTACATGATCACCAACGCCAAACTCTAAGGGCTTTCGTCGTTTGTCAGCATAGCTCTTTTGACGACTCTGAGACGCTAGAAGATTGTTTCGAATTTGAATGATTTTGTTGGTTGTTTCTTGAATCAATTCAAGTCCGGTGATTTGGCTTCACCAATTTCGTGCCAACATATTGGAGATCGGCATTTACGACCATATAAAGCTTCGAATGGGGACATGCCGATACTCGAATGATAGCTATTGTTGTATGAAAACTCGACTAACGGTAAATGAGCGTCCCAATTCCCTTTGAAGTCTATGCACATGCTCGAAGCATGTCTTCGAGGGTTTGGATGGTGCACTCAGATTGACCATCAGTCTGCGGGTGAAAGGCGGTACTGAGGTCCAAACGTGTGCCCAAAGCAGTTTGTACGGCTCGCCATGTGCGTGAAGTGAAACGACCATCACGGTCTGAGATGATGCTTAGTGGTACACCATGACGACTTACGATTTCGCTGATGTAGATACGAGCTAATTTCTCGTTCTTGAAGTCTTCGCGAATCAGGATAAAGTGAGCTGATTTCGTGAGACGATCGATGATCACCCATATAGTGTCATACCCACTGGAGGTGCGAGGTAACCCGGTAATGAAATCCATGGTTATGTTTTCCCACTTCCATACAGGTATTTCGGGTTGGACCAGGAGTCCTGAAGGTCTTTGATGTTCAGCTTTTACTTTGGAGCATGTAAGGCACTTGGAAACAAAAACAGCGATATCCTTCTTCATGCCAGGCCACCTGTAGGTGTATCATAAGTCTTGATACATCTTGTCGGCTCCTGGATGTACAGAGTATCGTGTTTTGTGTGCCTCATTAATGAGGAAACCACGAAATTTGTCGCGATCGGGAATCCAAATACGGTTTAAATAGTATAGAATACCATCGGATTTGGTTTCGATTTTGAGTTCAGCTCCACATGACAGCTCATCTCGTACGTCAATTTCCGTGACGGAAATATGTTGAGCTGCCCGTATTCGATCTTTGATGTCGGTTACAATTTGCGAACATAGAAGATGAATGGAGTTCGCATAACCCTTTCGACTGAGTGCATCCGCCACAACGTTTGCATTGCCAGGATGATATCGAATCTCACAGTCGTAATCATTGAGAAGTTCAACCCATCTTCGTTGTCTCATATTCAACTCTTTTTGATTGAAGATATGCTGGAGGCTCTTGTGGTCAGTGTATATTTCACACCTGGTACCGTAGAATTTGTGTCTTCATATCTTGAGAGCGAACACGACGGCTCCTAATTCCAGGTCGTGGGTGGTGTAATTCTTCTCATGTACTTTGAGTTGCCTAGAGGCATAGGCTATCACTTTTCCTCTTTGCATCAGTACACAGCCTAAACCTTGCCCTGATGCGTCGCAATAAACCACAAAGTCATCGCAACCCTCAGGGAGTGTAAGGATAGGTGCGTCACAAAGCCTTTTCTTTAAAGTTCGGAAGGCCTCCTCTTGCTTGGGTCCCCAAATGAAAGGTCTCCCTTTGTGAGTCAAGGCTGTGAGTGGAACAGCGATACGAGAGAAATTGGCAATGAAGCGTCGATAATAACCAGCCATGTAACATCCGTCGAAAAACGGGTTTCCAAAACCCGCTTCGTTTATTAATCGAATATCCAGTTAAAAATTTTTCGTTGCGTATTTATTGCTCAAACTAATTTTAAACGATACATAATTAATAACTATATTAGAATTTAAAAACCATAATTTATAAATAATCTTAATTAATGAGAAAAAAAATAAAATGGGGACGCCGGGTTTCGAACCCGGGTCGCCCACAAACTCAATCACACAACACACCGCTTCGCCACTTGCCTTCTTTGTCAATATACTGAAACAAATAATACTTAAATTAAAACTCGAAATCAAAATCCGGAAATCAGCGCGCCCAATCTGCAGTCGCCGGAAAGACCGACGATTTCGCAAATCGCGACCGTTTTTCTTTGACTGAAACGCGTGAACTAACTTTGACATCGGTTATAACCGATGTCTAACCCCCAATTCCAGTCGTAACCGCCGGAAAAGTTTTGACCGCGAATCAAGACCAAATTCGGACTCAATACATGCTGTTCCTTCCCTATAAATACCCACCCAAACCTCTGGTAACCTTTTCGCTCAAAATCGCACAAACTCACGAAGCTTTAGCACTCGCCGGAGATATTCTGCATTCGCCGGACTTTCACCGGAAAACCGAGACTTACTTCAAATCGTAAAATTCTCGACTCTTTTGTTTGCAATCCATTATTAGGCAAGTAATAACATAAATCTTTCAATCAGAACCTGTCTCAGACAACGTCGCCGGGAATTCCTGCACTCACCGGAAAATCGCTGAAAATTCCGAAGTCTCGCTGTGAATCGGTACAATCATCTAAACCCCCTGATATCCCTTGTTTAGTACCTTAATTGCACAACTCATTGATCAAAACCGTTAATTGATTCACTCAGACGGAGGTCACCAATCAGAGCCGACGCCTCTTGCCGGAAATCTGAGAAAAAGCATTTTGTTCGGTACATTTTACTCCGTAACCCTCTTTATCCATTTCATTCCAATAAATTATATGATCGATGATCGATTTAAACCAGAACAGTCGGACATCATTGTTCTGCGTCTTTGTAAACGAAGAAGACGAAGTCGAACATGTGTATAAGTTTAATTAAAACTGAATATTTAACCGGGTTATACACACAGTCCAGCGGTGGACTGTGTGCACAAATAATGCACACGTCCCGGGTTCGAATCGCATACGTTACCGAATTTCAGAATTAAAACCAACATTTTTACAACTGAATCGGATCAGGTCACCGAATGTTGATAAGTATAATCCATAAGTTAAACAGATATGACACACAGCCCAACTGGTTGGGCTGTGCGTACTCGAACCGAACGTCTCGAGTTCGACTCCGGGTCACTGGAGTCGGGTCGGCCATTTTAAATCATTTTTGAAATAAACTAAATTAGAGAAAAGTTAATCAGTATACATATATAATTAAAACAGAGAATATTTCGGGTTAGACACGTAGCTCAGTTGGTAGAGCTGCGTGCACGCATACGAGAGGTCCCGAGTTCGAACCTCACTCAGCGCATATAACTAACACAATCCGACCGGTCAACGGTCAACGGTCAAAGTCAAAAAAGTCAACATTTTTTATTTATTTTTTTATTTATTTAATCAGAAAATTATTTAAAAATACTTAAAAATAATATTTTTAAAGTTAGAAAATGTCCTTAAACTCACAAAAATAAATTTAAAAATCCTATTAAGATTATGAATTAAAAGTATTAATCTCAAATAAAATCCATTTATTTACCGAACCATTTCGTTATTATTTTAGGTTAGTTTTTCCTCGTCGATCAAATCCCAAAACTCGTGCGCATCCAACGTCATCAAAGAACGCACCCAATGTGAGTGAATCTCTACAAATTCCCTGTTTTAATCACATTTTGAGGTGTATCATGTGTCATTTAATTCCTTATTATATTTAAACACTTGTGCATCTATCATATCCGTGATCAAATGTGTATGTATCAATTGTTGTGTGAATTATGTTAGATTGAAGTTATCATTTTCAGTACATGCATTTCATTAGGCCCATCAGCTCCCCGTGGGATACGGGTTGAGTATCAGGTGCCTCATTCGATCGGCTCCATTTGATTGAGCCTTGATCTCACATACATCATCATTCATGTCATTCGATCGGCTCCGTTTGATTGAGCCTTGATCTCAAATACATCATCATTTATGTCATTTACCCATCCAATGTGGTTTGTGTTTTGTTATATACATATGTTTGCTCACATGTGATTATTGCACAACTTTTCAATATTAAACACAACAAGAAAATTAATAACAATGTTTCTCAAGGTTCACTCGCCAACTTTTGTTGACCAAAAATATCCCCCATTTTACACATGATACATGTGATCCAGTTGAGGCAAGAAACACATAGGAAGGCTTAGAAGAATAAATCAGTTTAAGCTTTGGATTGTTTTACTTAGTTTCATTTTCCTTGTAATTGTATGGATTTGATTTGAATATTTAAGTTGTAATTTGAATTTAATAAATATGAAACATTTTAGTAAACATCATGAGCTTTGGTGATAACCCAATTATGCCCCGACTCTTATTCCGCTGCGGGTCGGGGTGTGACAAGCCAAGCCAAGAAATGACCTAACTTCAGTAGGGGTGCGTGGTGCTTGCCATTCCTGTACTGCCTTGATTTTCGAAGGATCGACATGAATCCCTTTGTCATTGACGACATGACCAAGGAATTGTACCTCTCTTAACCAGAATTAGCATTTTGAGAACTTAGCGTAAAGCTTCTCAGTCTTTAGGAGCGTAAGAATGAGTCGAAGATGCCGCTCATGATCGGATTTTGACTTGGAGTAGATAAGAATGTCATCGATGAAGACTATGACGAAACGATCGAGATAGGGTTTGCATACCCTATTCATCAAATCCATGAAGACAGCGGGGACGTTGGTTAATCCGAAAGGCATAACCATGAACTCGTAATGACCATAACGAGTTCGAAAAGCAGTTTTTGGAATATCTTCTTCGCGCACCCTAAGCTGATGATAACCAGAACGAAGATCGATTTTGGAAAAACAGGTGGCACCTTGAAGTTGATCTAGAAGGTTATCGATACGAGGCAGTGGATAGTGATTCTTAACCTTCAACTTGTTGAGTTCCCTATAATCAATGCACATGCGAAACGTTCCATCTTTCTTTTTCACAAAAAGAACAGGCGCACCCCAAGGCGAGGAGCTAGGACGTATGAATCCTTTGTCAGTCAGCTCTTGCAGTTGACTGGCCAACTCTTGCATCTCGGATGGGGCTAACCTATAGGGAGATTTTGCGACCGGTGTAGCGCCAGGCACAATGTCGATTCGAAATTCGACTTCTCGCACAGGAGGAAGTCCTGAAACGTCTCGGGAAAAACTTGCGGAAATTCTTTCACAATTGGAATGTCTTCGAGCTTCCTTTCCTTGCCTTCTTTCTTGATGACGTAGGCTAGAAATGCTACGTAATTCTTGCGAAGATAACTTCGGGCTTGAAGGCAGGGCATCAATTTGAGCCCTTTTGAAGGAGTTTCTCCAAAGATACGTAGTGTCTGACCATCGGTGAGTGGAATACGAATGAACTTTTCATGGCACACCACTTCAGCGTGATGCTGGCTGAGCCAGTCCATACCGATGATAACATCGAAACTCCCCAATTTCATAGGAATGAGATCAATCGAAAAATCATAATTATTTAGGGTGAGAGTACAGTCACGTATAATAGAATTTAATGAAATGGGTTTCCCGTCAGCAACTTCTACCGTCAAAGATTCAACGAGACTATCACGAGGTAGGCCGAGAATAGATTTGAATTCTAAGGATACAAAGCTCTTATCCGCACCTGTATCGAATAATATGGATGGATAACTACCATTTACGAGAAACGTACCATTGACCACATTGTTGTCTGCCCTGGCTTGGTTGGCGTTAATATTGAAGGCCCTTCCTCTAGCAGGTGGAGGGGCTTGATTAGCTTGGTTCACCGGGTTTGCTTGGGCTTTGGCATTGATGATGTTCACCAGGCGTGGACAAGTATTTCTGAAGAGGGTTGGGTCTCCGCAATTAAAACAGGCTTGTATGGGTTGTATCAGGGGGTAGTTGGGCTGGTAGTAAGGTTGGGCTATAGGTTGGGCAGGTGGTAGAAGTAAGGGTTGTTGGGCTTGGCCCACCATTTGGTTTTGGGTTTGGGTTGGAGGCTGATTGCGGTTTGATCTCTGAAGGGTACGGCAGGTGTGGATAGTGTAGCCTGCACGGCCACAACTTGTGCAATGTTGGCAAGGGATCTCGGGAGGGTGGTGGTATTGACAACGGTTACACTTTGGGTGTGGGCCAGTGTATGGCCTTTTGAATGGTGCGGCTGGAGGGGCAACTTGGGTTATTGGAGCAGTAGTGATGGGATGGTTTGGGTGACAGCAAAGTTCTTGCCATTTCGCTTCCTCTTACCAGCAAACTTCGAGGATGAACCTGAGTGGTTTGGAATTGGGGTCTTAATGGGTGTTCTCTTCTTCTCATCTTTAAAATTGCCATTTCGAATGCGATTTTCAGTGAGTTCCGTAGCTAACTCCATTGCGGCTTCGAGTGTTGCAGGCGAAGTGCTTAAAACCGAATCTTGGATTTTCGAGGGGAGGCCTCGAATGTAGTGCTCAATTAAGCGGTATAATGGGGTGAACAGATTGGGAACCATTTGGTTCAACTCAATAAACCTCTTGTTGTAGGAGGTGTGATCCCCTTCTTTTTGCTTTAGAGAATAGAATTCATCTTCAAGCTTCTTGATCTCGCTTCTAGGGCAGAAACGTCTTGTCATGATCTCTCTTAATTCTTCCCATGATAAGGCCATGGCATCATCTACACCTCGCTTACCTTTTTCCGTGTTCCACCAGGTAAGGGCCACCCCAAACAAACGTCCAGTAGCATAACGTACCTTGCGATCCTCAGGACAGTCGCAATTGAGGAAGGTGTTTTCCATCTCCTCAAACCAATGGAGGAGAGCAGTGACACCTTCAGTCCCTTCGTATTTTGGGGGATCGCAGGACTTGAAGTGTTTGTAGGTGCATTTAGTGGTTTTTGGGGGAGGGTTGGTGACGCTTTGGTCTTCTTGGTTGGGAGGGTTAATGGGATTAGCGGCGAGAGCTTGTTTCACGATGTCAGGAAGTACTGCGGCCATTTGTTGAGCAATTTGCGTGGCCAAACGTTCGCTCGACTTTCCTGACCTTCTACCTCCTCGTAATTGTCTAGCAGACATCTACAGAAATATATGCAGGGAGATGGTGAGTTCGAGAATCTTCTAGGTGTCATGTGTCATAAAAAGAATGAAAACAGCATAACTGAAAATAACTTAACTACATCCATAGGATGTCTTGGGCTTGCTCCTGTTTAGGCCTCCAAATGTCTCCCATACCATAGCCTGTATAGTCATGTGGGCCCCCATGACTATTGGGTTTGGTAGGTTCACATTGGTGTCGGCGGGTTAACACTTGCGTCACCCGAATGAAAATCGTAAAACATGATTATGAGATGTAAGGGCAGAGGGTGTCCAGATGTGGGCACAATGACAACTCAAAGTGGGGTTAGTTCACACGCGTTTGGTATAGCATGCTTTGGCCTAATAGGTCCTTCGTACTCTCATCGTTAGTCCCCAGGTAGGCAAACTGGTCCTTTATTTTGGATTTATACGAATGCCAAGTCTAGACAGAACGTTCCAACTACCGGTACTCGTACCCTTCCAGTTACTACATGCCCGTCGTGAAAACTCACTTTGATGTGATTTGAAAAATATGAAAACATTGCAAAAATCTTTGAAAAAAAATAACGGAAATTGTGAATCGTGAGATGTGTGCTTTAATAGATATAATATGATATGAGGGTATGATCTATGATGAGCATTGCATATTAACATGTACTTGTGAGAGTGTTTGCATAATATTGTGTGTGAATATAAACATGAAACATATCAACATCATGAATTTTGCATGAAACACATAGACAATTAAAATCTAATCAACTATAGTATAGGCTCTAAGGGTCTAATAACCTATCCTATATCCCTATAGTCACAAGCTCTGATACCAATCTGTCACACCCCGACCCGCGGCGGAATAAAAGTCGGGGCATGATTGGGGTTATCACCAAAGCTCATGATATTTACTAACAAGTTTCATATTTATTAAATTCAAATTTAATTCAAATATTCAACACCAAATCTCATACAAACACAAATAATAAAACCAAACGATTGTTCCAACATAATAACTTGATTATTCTTCTAACGCCATCCCAGGTGTTTCTTTCCTCAGCTTGATCACCTGTATCATGCGTAAAACAGGGAAAATTTGGGTCAACAAAAGTTGGCGAGTGAACCTTGACAAAACATATAAATAAATTTTATTATTGTTTAAAATAAGATTGTGCATGGATCACATGTGAGCAAATGTATATATGTAACAGATCACAAACCACATTGAATGAATATATGACATGAATGATGATGTATCTGAGATCAAGGCTCAATCAAACGGGGCCGATCTAATGAGGCACCTGATGCTCAACCCGTATCCCACAAGGAACTGATGTGCCTAATGAAATGAGTGCACTGAAATGATAAAATGTATCCACATATAAACCACATTACAAACAATACACATTTGATCACGAAATGATATTAGCACACGTGTTAAATAAAATAAAGAAATGGTACGACACATGATACACCCTAAAACGTGATTAAAACGGGGAATTTGTAGAGATTCACTCACATTGGGTGCGTATCCTTGACTGAAGATGAGAGCGTACGAGTTGAGAATTAAACCGATGAAGGAGTACTAACCTAAAAACAAACGATACCATATAAACCGATTTATATTTGGACTCAATACCCCTTTTTTATATAGGTTAATAGGTTATTTTGGTTGTGATTATATTAAATTCTTTAAAGTATAAAAGTATATAAATTATTGGAAAAATAGAAGTGTTTAAATATATAGATAAGGGAAATAAATAATTAAAATAAAATAAATAAATTAATAAAGGCTGTCAGATCTGACGGTCAGATCTGACCGGTCGCAAAGTGGCCAGGATTGCGTGTGAACAGATTCGAACCCGAGACCTCACGGTTGCGTGCACGCAGCTCTTCCAACTGAGCTATGTGTCTAACCCGAAAGAATCCTGATTTTAATTATATTAATACACATTTTAAGCTATTTCAGAAATTTATTTAAATTAAAAAGTTTTAAACAGGTTCAACCGGTGCACACTGTAAGTCTCGAACCCGAGACCCTTGATGTAAATTGCACCCAGCCCGACCAACTGGGCTGTGTGTCTAACCCATCAATAACTGGAATTTAATTATTTTTATATACTGAATAGGTTTATACAGATGTGACAAGTTTAAAAAGGGTTTAATTCAATTGAACCGGAGTGTACGCGTGGGATCGAACCGCCGACCTAGTGTTCGGTTTGCACCCGGTCCAACCAGTTGAGCTGGGTGCTTGACCCTACTATAATCTTAATTATAATAAATATATATGAAACACACAGTTCATCTTCTCCATTTGAAGTTAAACCAGAATTTTTATACCCGTCTGAATCAATCTGATTCATTATGGTCTTTCTATCAATTGTCTGAACACAATGTTAATTAGATAAAACTCAAAAGAAAAACAAAAGGATTTACCATATGACAGAGCCGGCGATGGCAAAGTTCCGGCGACCTGCTGCGTTCCGGCGATGGAGAAATTTCGACGACGGCGGGATTTAAGGGTATGAGCAGAGGAATTTCGAGATAATGAGCGTGTTTAACAGAGGGGATTCAATCAGTATTTATAGATTGAATGGGAGGTGTTTGGTTTCGGTTTTAGAAACCAATTCGGGTGATTGATTTCGTGTAATTAAGATGGATTGAATCAATTTTGGAAACAATTAACGCGGATTGACAGTTGGTGATGACCAGATTTAAAAAACGGGGACGGAATTGGCGGTCTGCTGATTCATACTTGCAGGCAACGTCCGATTTCGTATATTTAGATGAAATGATTTCATAATCTCACCAACTGGTGCGTGTGTCTCAGTGGTGTTTGCAGCGTGTGTGTCTGTGCCCGGGGGAACCGGGTTCGACTCCCGGTTCCACCCTTTTACTTTTTTTTAACTTATTAATTTCATTAAGCATTTATTCATTATAGTTATTTTACTATTTGATTGATTATTTATTTTACTTTATTAAAATTAGTTTTTAAACATTAATTATGTATATATATTATATATATAAATTTTAATATATTCAACAATAACAAATATGTTAAAATCAACCGACCTAAATAAATATGCTTTGATTGATAGTTTGGGCCGGGTTTTCGAAACCCGATTTACACGGATGTTACATTAGTCTTGGATCGAGTTTGTTTAGAATGGGCTAGATTATGTCAAGTTTAAAGGTTATTTATGTAAATAGATAACAAGTTCGCCCGGTTTCAAGATGTAAGAACAAGTTCGGACTAACTTGTTCTAGACAAGTTCGCCCGAACTTGTCTTCCTCCCAGCGAACTTGTTATACTATAAATAGGCGACTTGGGTTTTTCATTTTTAACTTCTGCAACTTTGTCACTTGGACGGCGAAGCTCTGCTCGATCTGGATTTGACATGTATTTGACATTTAAGATCGACAAACAAATATTAAATGAGTAATCTTTGCATATTCGATTAACACGTCATATAGTTTCCGCCTATACGAACGTTAGATACCAATTTAGGTTCCTATGCTAAACATTGAGGGATCTAACAATTTCATTTTCAACAGAATTTATACTGGATTATGTGAAAAAAATAAAGATAATTGCGTATCCAGTTTTTTTTAAGTTAAAAATCACATTTTATTAGAAAAGTTAAATAAGTTAAAGCGGTATATTGTTATTTATAATACTTAAAGTTAAATTAAATGATTGATGTGGCATTGGGGTAGCGAGACCACCAACCTTCATCTTTAGTATAAAAAGAATACGATAATTCCAATCCTTATAATGGTTATATACTTCAATCAATCGTTTAGTGTCAGAAGAAGAACTTTTTAATTGTGGTTGTAGTATAATTGTTTATATTCGTTAGTGTTCGTCAATAACCTTTTTTACCGATCGACGTATCAATTGGTAATTGCAACCTTCGCGGTCTCACGCAAAACCAAATGCAACTCAAGCAGTCGATTCCTCTTTCGGTTTGGCAAAGGCATTTCAATATGTACCGTCTTTTTTCGAATATTAATCGAATAATCATTAACAATTTCATCTTCCAACAAATCTTTTTTTTTTCTGAACGATAAATCTGGATCACTGACGAACCATTGAAGTATTATCGTGTCACCAGCGGAACCACCCGATTATATCAATCTCCACTAGGCAATAATGCCTATACACCAATTCAGGTATGGGCGCAACTTAGGTAGGGCGGGAAGGGGCAGCCGACCCCCGAACTTTTCGCTCGGTAGCGAAGAGTATGTAGTTTTCGTATAGAAATTTTTTGGTATATACGTTTTCGACCCCCCGGTTTTACAGAAACTTTTAGGTCCGGTGACTTCCGTCCCCAGGTCGAAAATCTCAAGCTTCGCCACTGAATTCAGGAGAGAACCCAATAAATCCAGGGAAAACTTCTTGGGGAAAGGAACCCACAACCTAATGGTCCGTAAGCCTTATCTCACATCTAAAATGTCACTAACCTATAATGAAATGCGCAATCAACAACAAACATATTTATCCAAAAATTCATTTTCATCTCGACTTCTTTAATATTGGTTTCAATATTATTTAACGAGTTTATGAAGTCATATCGGTTTGAGTTTTCTTTGTCAACGTATGTTTTCATCAAAGAGCTTTTATATACTGTAAAAATTATGATGAATATTTATATAAAACAATAAATCTTAGATTAAATATAAATCGCATCAAAAGTTATAAGATTAGAGTATAATAATTCCTAAATTAACAAGATATATCTTCCGATACTAATAAAGGAAATTTTTTAGACACGTGTCATTCTCTTCTGCTGTTTTCTTACCTTATTAAATAATAATAATTTTAACAAATATTTAACTAAATCTAATTTAGGTAAAAATAAAGATTTTTTTTCAACTTTGAAATAATATTAATAATGATATATATTCCCCAAAAGTGGGTACCGGTACCGAATATGCGCGGTATGGTTACCGGTATTTGAGGGTAAAAACCGGTAAATACCGGTAACGAACCGGTCCCGTATTGGACCGGTACCGAAAAGGTCAAAAGTCGGTACCGAAAATGTACCATGTTCGGTAAATTCGGTACCGGTTCGGAACCGGTACCATTTGCTCATCCCTAGATAGCAGGATGGTTCTGGGCACATCGGCAAGATGCATTTTTCTCGGCAAGGAAACAAATTTGATTATGATCTATAGCTGGTGAATTTTTCTGTTTGAAGGTTATCTCACATTGATCGGTATTTTGTCATATAGATCACAAATCTGATACTTTTTTATATTTTTTAGCAGCGACTATCCGATGACCTTCAGATGGAGTTGGGTGCTGCTCTAGAATTAGCAAGCTACCGTTGTACAACACCTATTTCTGCCTCTTGCTTGTGCTACCAATGTTGCAAAGGTTTTATTCCCATTTATGAATTCATTTGTGCCTCTACTAACTATGATCCTTTATAAGTAGAATGTTGTTACATCAACATCGACTCGCACCCCAATATACAAAGCCTTTCCAAAGGGTGAAAATAATGCGATGTTACTGCCAAGGGAGAATGTTTTGGAAATATAACAGACCTACTAATGATGCCATTGAGACGAGGAACAAAGAATATTTCTCGGATATTGTTAGTTATAATATTTTGATTCACATGTTATGTAAGACGAAGAATTTACTCAGAAAAAATGCAGTTTGATGTTGTTGCTTGCACTATTTTAGCAAATGGCTTATTATACGAGGTGCAATCTGTTTATTTAAGCATAAAAGATCTTGGTAATTGTTTCTTATTCATTATCCTGCTTTTTGTCTTTTTGGCTTTTTTATACTTCATGCATTTTCATTTGTACATAATGACTTTTGTTGATCGATAATGTGGTTTAAAAACATAGATGGCACAAGAGATGGTATACCATTTTGCTCTATTTGCCTTTTGGTTATAATAAGTCTCTTTGGCTGTCAAGGAAAAATAAGCTATTTACAATATAACCTATAAATCTATAATATTACCAATATGATATCGACCGGTAACACTCTTGCACTAATTCGTTAATCGTATCATGAAGATATAAATCTCTGGGTGGTTGTGTTTGAAAACTAATAAATTGATCTTCAAAGTGAAACTATGAGAACCAAATAAGGTCATATGTAAAAAGCAAAGACGAGTTGACATTATTAATATTAGACAAATATGGAAAACTTATGAATAAGAGACAAAGTAATTTTATAAAAACGAATCATAAGCAATCAATAAGTTTATAAATTTTCTATAGCCAATACATTTAATATGTAATACTTTTTGTATCATTTTAATTATGTTTTAATCATATTTAGTTTTTAATGTAAGTAACTTTCTCGAGCCCGGGAAGCAATCTCGGGTGATAACCTAGTAATGATATATATTCTTCAATGTAGAAGATAGATTTTTTTTATCATTTATTCGTAGAATATAATTAGGATAACTATATATTTTTTTTTATTATTGCAATTAAATTTTGTTAAATTATTGTTTCTCACCTTATTTCCTAATTTATCTCTTCTATTAAATATAATAATATTAAAAAATAATTCAACGAAATCTAATTTAGATAAAAATAAAGATTTTTTACAACTTTGAATTAATATTAATAATAATATAGTCTTTGTATTTACTTCTTCTAATATTAAAAATAATATAGTCTTTGTATTTACTTCTTCTCCATAGAAGATTGAAGGAGTTTTTAAAAAAAAAATTATTTCGTAGAACCATAATTAGGATAAGTATATTAAATTTTGTTATTTCGTAGAACCATAATTAGGATAAGTATATTAAATTTTGTTTTTATTATTTATATTAGTTAAATTATTAATATTTATTTAAATTTATTTTCTCAACTATTGTGTAATACACATGTTTCTAACATAATAGTAAATAAAAAATTATAATAAGTAAATAGTACATCAAAGTTCAATTTTTAAATACATATCTTGATTATTGTATGTGTTAACCGATGACATTATATATATGCAACTCGTGTAATACACGGGGTTATAATCTAGTAATATATTAATGAAAAATAAGACTTAAAACTATTGGACTGTAAGATTATTTATATAAAACAACAAAATCTTAGATCAAATATAAATAGCATCAAAACTTGAAAGATTGATAGTAAATTCCTAAATTAACAAGATATATAATATATTAATGAAAAATAAGGCTCAAAACTATTGGACCAAAAGATTATATTAACTTTATTAACGTAGCACACGGGCCTAATTTAGGTTAATTAGGGTTTAATGTTCTCTCTATATATATTGTAACGTTAAAGCATTAGGGTTTTGGTCACCTTTTCCTTTGCGCCAATACACAAATACAAACCCTAACCGTTTAGGGTTCTGGTCACCTTCTCTGTTGCGCCAATACACAAATACAAACCCTAACCGTTCGTCACCTTGTTCAAACCCTAGACAGGGCGGCGTGCTTGCCATAGCCGCCGCCATGTCCCATTTTCCTTTTAGTTTTTTCGTTCATCTTTTTTTTTCATATTATCCTTTATATTATCGTTTGAATCAAGCTTATAGTTTTTTCGTTCATCTTTTTGTCATATTATCGTTTGAATCAAGCTTTGTTTTTTTCTTTTATTCAAGATTTCAGCCTTTGGTTTTTTTTTTTTTTTGAAGATTTCAGCCTTTGTTAACCGGATAAAAACTTGAATCACCCTCATCCAGCTCATCATCCTCGTTGGTTCGCTGTTAAAGTCTCAGTGATTGTACTAATATCTTGATCTGATAAGAAATATGTTTCCTTAATGTCCTCATCGAAAACGGGTAGAACCCATGGAGCAAATCGATCTGCTTGGATATAAGATTGAAGTCCCTTTGAAAGAGCATATTGCTACACCATACGTAGGATGTGATTTTTGTCCACATAATTTTCCATAACCATATTCCCTTCGGTCCCCACCAAGTGTTCGTTCATTTGTTCCAAGAAATACAACGTTGTTGTTCCATACTTCCATGCAGATGTTTTTATAATGTTCTCTACAATATCCCAATCAATTTCTTCTTCTTTTACACCATGAACAAGAACAAATAAGTACACTTTAGCGTGATCCCAAGGAGTAGTTGATGGCTCTGATTATTTTTTATTTTTTTGAACGGAAAATTTGATCACTGAAGTATCAATGTGTCACCAGTAGAAGTGTAGAACCACCTGAACATATCCATATCAAATAGGCATAATGCCAATTCAGGAGGAAACCCAATATATATAGGAAAACTCTGGGAATCGAACCCAGAACCTATTGGTCTCAAAGTCTTATCACACCTCCAAAATGCCACTAGGTTATGAAACCATAGACAAAAACAAATTTTTGTAATAAGATGATTGAGAACTTCATCGCCTACAAACTCCAACCGTTGGTAACATGAAACACCCGTAGACGGTCCAGAGGCATGAGTAATGGCTTCAACAAGCATACTTCTATCACCAAACTTTAATACCCTCTATGGTATGCCTCTTGTACGATTACGAGTTCTATTATTGAAGACTTTGAAGGTTAAGGATGGCAAAATTCGAGGATACTATGGATGACATACTCAAGCAAAATAACGAAGTTGGCAAAAAAATGGATTGCTGAATAAATAGAACCATGTTTATGTTTTTTTAGTGTGTTTATGGTTTTTATTTTCTAGTCTTAACATTCGGTTTCCTTCTACTATGACTGCGGCCTGCGGGGGAGTATTGGACCATAAGATTTTATTAAATTTATTATTGTAGCTCACGAGCCTAATTTAGGTTAATTATGGTTAATTTCTCTTTGTATATTGTAACGTTAGTTATCAATGAAATCAATTTAGTCTTCATAGTCTTACAAAAATAAACAAAAATCTTTTACTTCATCTTGAAAATGGCAGGTCAAAGGTTTTCTTGTGTTGGCGTGTTACTGCTATTTTCTTATCATGAACGAAAAAAAAAACAAATGTAAAATATTAGATTTCGTGTAACCGAGATTTGGTCCTAATAATAAAATAACTGAAAAGATACCCATATCCAATCTAAACATATACACATTATTTTACTAGAGAAGAGATCTTGTAAGAACATGGCTAGTGGTTTGGGTGAATAAAACCCTTACCTTTGGGGTTTTCTGCCATGTGGAGTACAGTCAGCAAAGAGGTATTATTTGGCGTTTTTTAAAATCGGTGTAGTGGGGGTGTGGGCATTGTATTAATAAGGGGTGGTAAAAACAATTAAATAAAAAAAACAACAAAAAAATGGTATTGGTGAATAATGGAAAACTGCATGTGATTGGCCAAACAAAAATGAGTTGGGCGTGGATGAAATCACCTAGGAGGGTTTTTTTTGCAAATTCGCGCTCAATAGCGCCCAAGGGGGTGGGGGTGGGACGTGATTGGGCGTGATTGAGGAGAAAAAAAGTGCAAATTCACACCCACTACACATGGTCTAAGCATACTAGACAAATCTATCCATTAATTTATTTTCATTGATAATGACTCAAAATAAGGCAATGACAATTTGGTAAATCTTAGATTTAAACAATTGAAAAATAAATAGAGAAAGATTTTTCTTACTTAAACAATTTCCCCTTGATTTTCAAACGGTTATAACTTTTTTCATACGTTAATAATTTTTTTTAAAATACACTGTATTAACGAGCATTTTATTCTCTTTAATTCATGAAGCATATTGTTATAGTTTTCTTAAAAAAAATTAATGTATTTTGAATACCCATTACGTGATTACGTGATTTCATTATAGTATTTTATGTGAAACTCACTAAGTGATTAAGTAACAATAGTTGACTATGTATTATTACGTGATTACGTGATTTTGAATACATATTTCGTGATTAGGTGATTTCGTTATAGTATTTTATGTGATACCACACTGAGTGATTACGTAAAAACAAAATAATGCCATATGTTAGATATTTAATCGCGTAATAAACCTTAAACAATCAAGTTCTTGTTATTGAGTAATCACGTAATAAGCATAATTGTAAATTGTAATAACATCAGTTATAACAAATCATATTGAATGTTTAATCAAGTAATGGATTTATACTGAATGTGTAATCACTTAATGGTTTATGTTGAATGTGTAATCACGTAATGCATATTCAAAATCACGTAGTCAAGTGCTGGGTATTCAAAATCACGTAATCACATATGACATATGAACTAATGAGTATTCAAAATCCTGTAATTTTTTTAAAGAAAATTATAGTAATAGACTGCTCGAATTAAAGAGAATGAAATGCTCGTTAATACGGTGTAATATTTTTATAAAAATATTAGCGTATGAAATGTTAAAGCCGTTTAAAATCAGAGAGGGGGGTTACTTGAGAAATGACCATAATACCCAATGAAACATGTCATCCTCTACTTATTATCATGTATACTTCGTAGGCAAATATGATCTTGTACATGATCCAACATGTATTTTACTAACTGTAAGAAGATACCCATATCCAAATTTATCTCTTCTTTTCTCAACTTTCAAAAATATGTATTTTTAAGAAACATACTCTTAAGTGGTAATCTCCTGGTACCAGTTTGGGGATGTTTTTCGAAGCTAAAACCAAATTGATCTTTCAAACCTATCAAGCAAGTACTGAAACCGAACTGGTTTTAACCCAAAGCCAGTTTCACCAGCGACCAGTGGACAGATAAACCGATTTGAAACCGGTTCGGGTTTCTGATTAAAAAAACGATCTGCGCACCTCTATATTGCATGATGATTAAAATGTTTGAAACCGGTTCGGGTTTCTGATTAAAAAAACGATCTGCGCACCTCTATATTGCATGATGATTAAAATGATGATACTTTTACTTACTAATTCTAAGCTCTTAAAACATGTTTTATGTTGATGTTACACATTCACTAGGCTACAAAATTCTACTCAACTAAATTTAGAGTAAAAAGCTAAAATAATCATCGAGTTCTAGAACACTTTTGTCACTTTAGTCCAAAAATAAAACTTTTGTATTTGGGTCCCTAAAGTTTCATTTTTTCCAATTGACAAACCGGGTTAGAATTTTCTGTTAACCTCTTTCATTTTTGTTGTTTTCCTAATTTAAATGAATGGTATAATCGTTATTTTATGCCATGATATATTTTAATTAAATAAAGAAAATGACAAAAAGAGGAGAGAAGTTAACAAAAAATTTTAACCCGATTTGCTGATTGAATGAAAATGGCAACAAAAATAAAACTTCAGAGACTCAGATACAAGAAGTTTTATTTTTGGATTGAAATGACAAAAGTGACCTAAACTCGGCCTAAAATTTAATATACATGCTTATAGAAAACATGTCTATACTCGCATGGGGTGAATTTATTCAGGGCCATTTCAACGTTTTTGGAAGCTCTAACCGAACCAAAAAGTCAGAGCCCTATTGAATCGGTATGAAGGAATTGAGACTGAGATTTGAGACATTGAATAACCATAGCGGTGATTTTTCCTAATCTTGGCCCTAATTTCACTCAATCCGCAATCAGTTTCACATTGGTTACTCAAAAGATGCCACAAGTAACGAGGGTAGATGTGTTGCATGCGCCGACAGTGCGGATTCCTAGTGTAAATCCTAAATCTTGGGCCTAGAAATGTTGTTTAAATGGCAAAAAAAAAAATTGAGACCCTTGTCTTTTTGGTGACCCTAGGCCTTAGCCTAGGTTGATATGCCTAATGGGCCGGCTTTCATTCGGTAGTGGCTAGTGAGTAGTGAGCATGTTATACAAATCCATATCTCTATATCCATAACATACAAGAAATCATTTCACTATTCCTTTCATATACCATAGAAGATGCAAAAATAAAGTGACACTTTGAAATACATACTTAAAACGGAAAATACTTAAGAATAGATAAATAAAAAGTGGATCAAATATTATTTTTCAAAAGGAACTCGACATACACAGAAAACAAAATTTTAAAAATTTGTTCGTGTTTTTTTTATAACCAAGAAGTAAAACAAGCATGTGATATGTGTATATATATATATTATATTATATAGTGTCACAATATTGATTATGTTGAACAATTGATTACAATGTGTCCTATATAGTGGTCCTATATAGTGTCACGATATTACACATCAGTACCACATGTATATCTATAATGATCTAATATTCCCCGCAAGCTAAGGGCAGGAGCGATCTGTAGCTTAGAACGTAGTAATAAGACGTAAAGTGTAAATGTATATCTTGTATATATAAGACTAGACATTTTGGGCATGCACATATTACTAAACTAAACAACTAAAGTTATCATAGATCTTGTCTTTGATGGTTTGCAATATAGATAAAGTAATTTCTTTTCTCATGACAATATCCTTAATTTTTTCATAATAAGATAAAAACGGACTAATCTTGCTTGGGGGCTAAACGACGACGGATTCTCAGATGGCCGAACTTTCCTGCACCTGGTGATGAACCTTCAAACAGAAACGGCATGTAACCCGTTGCGTTTTTGTATCTTTGCTGAATCTGCAAAATTAGAAAAATGATCATATGCATCTAGGGCAAGTTTACGAAAACTCTTTATAAATGATTTAATCCTTTATAAATGATTTATAATTTTTTGATTAAGATTGACTAATGGGAGCACCGAACGTGTGACTTCAGACGAGAAATGAACTTTCAGGGGCGATTACTCTCTAAACTAAGTTTTTTCATCATAAAATGTCTAAAATTACATAAGTAACGAAAACTCTTTATAAATGATTTAATCCTTTAATTTAAATTTTTCAAAAATTAACAAAAAAAAGACTTGTCCTGTTTTAAGTTAAAGGATCTAATTAAGAAAAAAACAAAGTTCAAGGACTTAATTAATATAATTTTTTATTAAGATTGACTAATGGGAGCACCGAACGTGTGACTTCAGACGATGAAACCACATAATTTTGGACGGTAAGCCCAAAAGAAAAGATAAGTTAGTTTATTTTTACAGTTTTTTAGGACTTTTAATATGTGCCAAACCGGGACATGTTTATATGATAACCTAAAAGCCGAAATATGGTGACAAAAGTAAAAAAACAAAAAAAAATCTGGATCCGCCACTGATTGAACGTGACGCAATAATAATAGTGTGATAGTGTAATTATGTGGTTGATGGTTCTATTATTATTAGTATTCAAGGTCATATTAAAAACATGAAGACTCAGTGACTAATGACTAATTAACCTACTTCCGTCAAGGTATATCTAATATAAAACCTTTCTATAGTTAACTATATTTTTATTAATTACCTGAAGAATTTGTTCGCTGCTTCGAAGACAATTCCTACCAATCACAGAAATGGTCCCACCAGACCCGCCACCCGTGATTTTCGCCCCGTATAACGTTCCATCTCCAGAAACCGATGCTTTTCTGTGCTGCATTTCTTGAACCAGTTGGACAAGTCTATCTGTCCCATCTGACCCTAACCCGCAAGCACTATAACTATAGTGACACTGTAAAAAAATATCACATTAACTCAAATACATACGTTTTCTTAACAAAAATACTTTAATTAAATAACTACCTGATACATTATTTCTCCGAGAGCAGTGAGTTGTTCTTCTGATGAAGCAGAGGTTAGTAGTGCTTTAAAGGCCTGCATATTATGGCTTCTTTCAGTATGCTGGTTAAGAAACTTTAAATATTTGTTTTATACATATATAGGGTTAGGGTAATACGAAAACTCTTACGAGTTGTGAGAACTTAGAAAACTCGGCCTTACGAAAGGTTTTTTTCTTTTTTAAATTTACCAAAAATCCTAAAAAACAACTTTTCCAAAAAAAATGTTGATTTACACCACCCGCAAAAACGCTTACAGGTGGTGTAAATGCTGATTCATGTTGATGTCAGCAGCTTTTTACAGCAGCGTAAAAAGGCAGAAAACACCACTTCGATTTTTTTTTACAGCTGTGTTTTTAACATTTTAAATTTTAACATGTGTGCAAAATACGGGGGCAAAACTCGCACGGGAAGTCGGAGTTCTCTAAGTTCTCACAACTCAAGGGGCTTTTCTCTTTCTCTTGATCTTGATCCTTTATATATATATTATATACCTTCACGCGGAAATTCTCATATATAGGATGTCGGGTAGCTGCTTTGACTCCATACGAACGTTTCTTATCAATCACTGTTACGGGATCATTGTGGTGATCATATTTGGTTAAAAATGCTTCACCGGTCATTGTATCCGGAAGATTCTTGGAATATATAGCTTCGAATCTAAAAGATATGGACAGAACAATGAAATCCGCCCTAAAAAGTTAATTTATATTTATATAAAAATATATGTATAATTGTTTACATACCTGTGGGGAGTGAGATTGCATAAATAATCTAAAGAAGCTTCATCATGGAGCAATTCAATCCCGTACTCTTCTAACTCATCAAGATTATTCCCGTTTCCATTTGAATATGAAGATGACATGGCGGATGCGTGGATTTAATCATTTTTCTACCCATAAAGGCTCCTATTCTCACCGATCCATAGTCAGCACCCCCAATACTGTAGATTAGCAGTAACTTAACCATTAGTACGTATAAGTGGCAATTTTGATTCGTTTACTTATCAACGGGTCGATTCCGGTTATGTTTTATCTATAACGGGTCAAACGAGTAAAAACATAAAAAATTAACTTGAAATGAAAATTAATACCTGTGTCTTAAACCTGAATCAATTCCCCAAAACCGTATATGACTAGGAATGTCCACCAACCCTAATACCTCAGCGGGCTGCACAATAATTTCACACGAGTCAAGCTACAATTAGCATTTGGATGTGATTATGTCGTTTGAAGTTGTAATAATTACGATATAATCCGATATTCGAGTGTTTTTTTAATTCAAAGTATTTAAGAAATCAATTACCTGGCAAACCATTGCAAGAAGCTTGTTAGCTTCACCACATGCAGAAGCCATTTGATCCATCACACCACACGGAGCTCCAACAACCGAGTTTTCAACCTGCGAACAAATTAATAACAGAAAATATTAAAGTTTAGGCTACTTGCATAAAAAAATTAAAAAATATTGTTTGATTATTTATACCTTTTGGCAGAGCAAAGCAAGTTCTCTTGGACTGATATTTAATCCTGAGAAACATATAAAACATGTTAAAATCACAGTAATTAGCTTTATATATGTAAAAATTTTGAAAACGGGAATATTATAAAAATATATAATCACCATGAGCGGCAGCAATAGCTGACATGCTAGCTACTTCCACAGAGGCAGAAGAAGATACACCTTTGCCTTCTGGAACAGCGGAAGAAACCTGTATTTTTTAAATTTAATGAAGAAAAAATCATCGTATTACACTCTAAAACTGAATGTGACATTCATCGAACAATTCAAAAAATGGATAAAATATATACCAGCATGCTAATGCTGCTTTCAAATCGGATATTTAATTCTTTCATCAAAACAAGAAATGTGCCAGCAACATACGCAGCCCATCTGGAAAAAATGATCTTTTTAGTAAATATTATAAAATATTCATTAAAACTAAACACAAAACTGGAGAAATACTTTTGTGACGGATCTCGGGCAAAGTAACTTCTGGCCTTTTCATATGACATTGGCTGATCACCATCCATGAAATCTGATATGTCCATGTCGAATGTCGGTCCACGATTGCTCAATTCTGACCCATATGACACCTGATATAATCACATTAACAAATTAAAATAAAAATCAACTTACAGGTAGGGCTGAGCAATTTACGATTCCGAACTGCCAAAACCGAGGAACCGAACTGGAATGACTGTATTTAGGGTCGGGTTCCGGTTCTTAAATTTGGGTGAAAACGGTTCCTGGTTCGGTTCCGGTTATAACCGACGGGTCTGTTTAAAGCACCGCTAGAACCGGTTTGGGTTTAAACTTTAAATATTATATTTAAAAACCCGATTAATGTATTGTGCCTTTTACCAAATGCTTTTAGGATTAAAGAATATACAAATAGTTTTCACATAATATTTGAATGAAGCTTTTGTGATGGTTCACAAATTTGTTAATCCGTTGCACAGCCCTTTCTGTTTAGATATGTAGAAATATGTGTTTTAGGGTTAACAAATGTCATGAATTGAAAAAGAATGTTTTTATGTGATTTTTTCAATTTGACATTTCTATTATTTGAGTAGATTATTTTGTGTTTTAAATGATTTTATTTTTTAATTTGTTTATTTAATTATTAATTTTAGGATTTAATTGACAACCGGTTCTGACAAGAACCGTTTAGCGGTTCAAGTTCGGTTCTGAACTGTTGCACAGCCCTACTTACAGGGAAATACACCATTTACAGAGGCTGTTTAAAATAAACATTAAAAAAAAAAAAAACCCTTACAATCTGTAGCACGGGTGTAGGACTTTGTCCCTTAGCCTGCTGCCGGGCCTGTGCATGCTTCCATAGCCTTTGTTTACTGGGCTCGATTTTTTGCACGGCAACATGACAGGCTTCTCTAATTGGCATCTGCAACGCGTTTAGTTTTCATAGAAAATAAGATAAAAGAAGAAAAAACTAAAAGTGTAATAATGTGAGTAACGAGTTGGATACCTGCAAAACAAGACTTCCAGAGTAGTCTGCGATTCCTCCAATAACATCCAGTCTTCCGGGTGCACGTGCCACATATATATCTTCCTGTATTAATAGATAATAGAAACATGTAACTTAAAGCATGAAGTAAATATCTCAAAGAAAGAAGAGCAAAATGCCATTTTCGTCCCTGGGGTTTGGCCAGTTTTGCGACTTTCGTCCAAAGGTTTGTTTTTACACATCTGGATCCAAAAGGTTTAAAATCTTGGCATTTTCATCCAGCTCATTAACTCCATCCATTTTCTCCGTTAAGTCAGGGGTATTTCTGTCTTTTTATTAACTTAAAAGGGCAATTCAGTCTTTTTCAGATCCATTTTTTCACTTTATGAAAAAAGACCGAATACCCCTGAAAAATACTGAATTGTCCTTTAAGTTATCAAAAAAAAAAACAGAAATACCCCTGACTTAAAGGAAAAAAAAATGGATGGAGTTAACGAGCCAGATGAAAATGCCAAGATTTCAAACCTAAACAAACCTTTGCACAAAAGTCGCAAAACTGGCCAAACCTCAGGGACGAAAATGGCATTTTACCCTATCTCAATAAAAAATAAATAATGCTTGATTAAAAAAACAGAACCTCCCAATTGAAAAGACCAGCAGCAGCCTTGCGTTCTCTAACATGATGTTTTTCGGTAAACTTTTCGGAATCATAAGCAACGTCTAACTCAGCCAAACTCCGTAAAAAACTCATTGTGTCTGGAAGGCCCATGACATCTCCATGAAGAATATCAAACTCCACAGCATCTCTAAACCAATTAAAAAATGATGTTAATAAAAAAAGTATTATTAAATTAAGTATATTAACATAATTACATATACGTTAGTCACAACGTAAACACAATTAAAATAAAAACTCACGAATTCTCGAGCAAGCTAGAATCACTCTTATCAACAGATTGTGAGCCCGTGCGTAGACCAAATTCATTTTCAGCACTCGCATACCATTCTGGGATGCTGATATCTCTTCCGGGAACTCTTTGTAATTGATACCCCAATACTATAGCATCACGTAATCTCCGGGCCCCACTAAGCTAAAAAATTAAGAAATTGAAGCAATATTTAATAAGATGTGGTGATTTTAGCAACGGGCTAGAACATGAAACTGTGAATTACTTTATCTGATGCGTAATTCTTTCCATTAGCCGTGTCTTGCAGAATACGAGCTGCAACCTGAAAACATAACAAAATATTAAAAAAACACATTAAATTACATGTTAATAGAAGACTATAATGATGTGAAAATACCTGACCACCATTGACCCCGCCATCATAGCTAGGTTTCAAACTGGTTGCACGTTCAAGATACGGTATCCAATGACCCGTGAGTAAATCCCGCCTTATCATCTCAACACCACCTTGATAATACTGATAAAAAAAAGTTTGTTAATTTACTTAACTACAAAACTAGAAGTGACAATTAACGGGTTAAATGTACCTCAAGCATATTTCTCAAAAATGGTTCTTCGTTGAAATAATCTCTGCGGACAAATACAAAGGGTAACTTGTAAGCCAAGGCTTCACTAACGGTTCCATATCCAATTTTTCCTGAAACGAAAAAGTGCGTTGATGAGTTGAAAAGTTTGATTTTCTTATGTTCTTATCGTTATAATGAAATCTATTAAATTGACCACCAAAATTATAAAGTGATAAGAAGGCGAAACATAACGTTTCGTCACTAACCAAGCATGCAATCGGATGCTGCCATCACATCAGGGGTATACACGTCTTTTGGCAGCTTAATGAAATTCGGAGGAAGTTCCTGTTCGGACGCCCCACAAACCTGAAAAAAAAACATGCAAATTAGAAGTTGTTTCTGACGCATGAATATTCTTTAATAAATAGGATTAACGCCCACAAGATGGCAAGTTGGGTAACGGGTCAAAACAAGTCCACTGCAATGACTTTGTCCATTTTTTATTATAATAAGCAAGTTAATCGCTATTACAAAAACACTATTACGACAGTAATAATCTTAATCTAAATCTAAATCTTTGAATAAAACAACTTAGGTGGTTATATGCATGAGAAATAGACTTCGAACGTCTTTCAATCGATTTGACTCGTTACCCTTTTCGCCAAATCTTTTTATTTATTTGAACCGTTTTTAGATAAAAACACAACACAAATCGTCCCGTTTATAAGTAAATGGGTTGAAATTGCCACCTCTAGCTAGAATCTAACGGATATTCAAAAGTGAACGTACCAGACAGAGCCAACCAGGAGGCAAGTACTCTTCTTTTAACTTCCAACCAGCTGGCTGCAAGTTTTAATACGTGTTGCATTACTTATAAGTATAAATACGATAATTGATCTAACGCACATTTTTACGAAATGATATCTTCAGAATAAAATCATTAACTTACTTGTCCACCAAAATTGAGTATAACAACCTTCACATCCTCACTAATCCCCATTTCACTCCTCACCTGCAGTACATAATAGGTAAAATAAATAAATATATACATTATAAATAAAATTAGGATTAAAATAATAATGGAAAAAATAAATGTTCTTACGCACCTCCTTGCGAGATTTGTGTAGCCTCCTTACAACCAACGGTACATCAATGACGTCCCTAAAAGCAGGCACTGCACAGGATATTTTTCAATAATAATATATTACTTACAACTTAAAGAAGATATTCATTCAAGCACAATTTTTTTTATAAAAAAAAAGGAAAAGGAAATGTAGAAAAAATATACTTGGGGTATATCCAGGCAGACGAATTAAAAATTCACAATGGGAATAGTCCTCGGCTATCTGTATTAATTATCAACGAATTAAGAAACGTTTGAAACACAGAAAAAGATAACTAACAAAAAAAAATCTAGACCTTATTTGTTGTATAACATAAACAAGAAATATAAAATAATTATGATAGGACTCAGCAAGAATAATACCTGCCAAACAATAGACCGATGATGATATCCAGCAGCCATAACGTATTCTGCATAAATGAAGTCCCAACTGCAATGATAAAATTTATAAGTAACAGATAACATGAGCAATGGTAAAAAAATTTTATTAAATTTTACTTTTTTTTCGGTTAATAATGGTAACTTGAAATTAGTAAACTTGTTTTGGGCCTGCAAATCAAATTTATTTGATCGGTAAAAAAGGGGCATTTTAGACATTTACATTTACCTGAAATTCGTTACACAAACCGAGCGTATACCAGCATCAGCTGCTGCACGACAAGCAACTGCAACGACATCTGACACCTATTCCATATAAGAATTTCCAAATATGACTCTTAAATGGTTCAAATATTTCATAAGCAACTTCGAATCTTGAATTACAAAAAACAAATACTTAAAACATATTATTAATTACCACTAAGTCTGCCTTGATGGAATTCAGCCACTTAACTTCTGTAGCCAAAATGGAAGCACGCGGTGCAACAGCTGTCTCTGAATACTGTATTAACCAAAAATATATACAAGAATATGAAATTAATATACGGAGAAGAATCGTGTTATTATACTAAAACTAAAATAGTGATTAGTCACTTGACACACCTTTTCTAATGAGGCGAGTCGATCCACTGTTAATGCATCTGCTTGAACAGCACCACAGTCCAAAACTAGCTATTATGTGAGGAAACCAGTCAAGGAAAGTCAAAAGATTAATAATGATTGAAAATTATAATCACTTGAATTTTTAGTATATTTCCGCAACCAACCTTCCGAAGAAAAAGTCGTGGAGATTGTATTTCGGTAGTGAATACAAAGTCCGGTGCACCAGTTACCACATGAACATCATGACCAGCAAGAATTAGGTGGCGAACAACCTACACCGAGGTCACAAAAGAAGTGTGAACAGTAAATAAAAAATAAATAATTTATCGAAATGTAAGTTTTCTTTTGTGAATTGCAAATAAGAAGTTCATCTACGTTGTTAAATCAGAGAACTATTGAACAGATGAACCACATGTATTTGTTAACACTTAACAGAACCTTATTTTTTAAATCAAAAGCTTACATTTTTCTTAAACCATGTCTACTGCTGGAATAAAAAAACACTACAAATTGCTAATCCAGTTAATTAATTTAACTGATTATAGTCATGTTTCCTACTTTTGGCGCCGAATAAGGATTTTAAGACATAATTGGTTCCTCAACTATTGAAAATATATTAAAAATTGCTACTTTATTAACAATTATGCTTTTCTTTAACTAGCAAATATCACTTTCAAAACCCACATGCAATGGGAAATTAGCATCATTGTAGTATAAAATCAGTAACACCAATTACAAAAAACAAAAAAAAAGTAATAAATAAATAAAAAATCTTTATAACCATAATTATCAATTAACCATATACAAACTCAACTACACAAAAAGGGGTTAAAAACTTCTGATTATTAAACCTAAAACTTTTAGATGATGTTTCCTACCTTTTAGCACCAAAATAATGATTTAAAGACATAATTAGTTCCTTAATTACTGAAAACAAACTAAAAATTACTACTTTGAAAACACCTATGATTCTTTAACTAGCAAAGATCACTTTCAAAAGATTGGAAATTAGCATAATTCTAACATAAAATCAGTAACACCAGTTAAAAAAAAAACCTATCTTTATAACCATAATTATCAATCAACCATACACAAACTCAATTACTCAAAAAGGGGTTTAAAACTTTTAACTGATGTTTCCTACCTTTTAGCGCCAAAATAAATACAGTAATAAATTACTACTTAACAAACAATTATGCTTCTTTGACTAGCAAAAATCACTTACAAAACACACATGCAATTGAAAATCAACATCATTGCAGCATAAAACCAGTAACACCAATTAAAAAAACAATCTTTATAACCATAATCATCATTTAACCAACTTTACAATAATACAAACTCAATTACACAAAAAGGGGTCAATAATTTTTAATTATCAACCCTAAACCTATCAGATCACAAACACCAACAGTAAACAAAACAAAATCAAATATTCCTCAATTGTTGTAAAAGAAATTATAATTTTTATCATCAAAAGGTTACAATTTTCTTAAATCATAAATATTCCTGAAAATAAAAAACCACAATTTGCTAACCTAGTTCACTTTTTAGTGCCAAAATAATGATTTAAAGCATAATTAGTTACTCAGTTACCCAAAACAAATTAAAAATTTACTACTTAACAAACAATTATGCTTCTTTAACTAGCAAGGATCACTTTCAAAACACACATGCAATTGGAAATTAGCATAATTGCAGCATAAAAATCAGTAACACCAATTAAAAAACAATCTTTATAACCATAATCATCAATTAAAAAACAAAAAAGGGTCTAAAATTTTTAATTATCAAACCTAAAACTATCAGATCACAAACACCAACAGTACCCAAAACAGAAACAAAATCAAAAAAAAAAAACCAAATTAAAGAAAAAATTCACCTCAACAACACGAGTGGCATGACCAAACCCATGACCAGTAACATAATAAGCGAACACAAGATGGTTTCTGGAAGCTGAAACTTCGTCAACTCCGTCTTCAATCCTCATAGTGTAGGATCAGGTGATGATGGAATCAAGAGGTATTATTGTAATTATTGAGAGTAATGGAGCAATGTGTGTTGAAAAGAGAGCAGATGATGGGGGGTTTTATAAGATGAAATTGATTTGGTACGAGAAAAGGACGCATATAGAGATAGAGATTTGATGATAATAGTTGCATAATGATGATGGGGTGTCTGCGCTTATCCTCTTCTGTTTTAGTTATGGGGATTGTGAGGTTTAGTCCTTTAACTATACATGTTTTGCCTTTAATGTGCTAGCTTTATGACTCAAATATTATTCTGCTTATTTAATATAGAGTAGACTTTTGTTAATCTATGATCATTTAAATATTATCATAGTGTCACATCTATATGTTTTTTTCTTTTAAATTTATTCTTATCAATATCGTTAACTAATTTTAGAGTTAAATGCTCGGATAATTCATGTGGTTTGGCCTTTTTCACCTTTAGTTCCTAACTTTCTAAAATTACCTTTATAGTCCTAAACTTTTCAATTTTCGTTCTCAGATAGTCCCCGACATGGATGAAAGGTTGGTTTTTGGTGTTAAGTAAGTGTGAAATGACCTAAATACCCCTACCATTAAAAAATCTAAATACCTTTACTATTAAAAAATAACATTTAAATCAATAAAAGAGTTAATATATAATTTAAGTGGGGCCATCTTTTGTATTTAAAACCTAAAACATCTCTAAACCTTTTTTTCCATAACCATCATATCCACCCTCGCCGCCTCCAGCCACCGCCCCCACCCTCCACACAAGAACCTGGAAATCCAGACTCCGCCTTGTGACACCTCATCCATCCCACAATAATCTCATCTCACCAACAACACACCGGCAACTTCGCCGGCGTCCTTAATGGATGGATGTCGATGTTGGATATTATTCAGACCATAAAAAACAACCTGGACGAACGTTTTCTTCTTCACATCCCTTAAACGTCATCATCTCCAAGACCCAAATCAGAAACACCACGGTCTTCCTGCTCCGAATCGTCGGCGACCGAGCTTAAATTCGTCGGAGGCTGACCTTAAACCCGTTCACAACGATGGCATCTGTGATTTTGAGTAACACCACCGCATCTTCATCGCTAATCGGCGATCCCGCTGCACCAGCCTCGTAACTGACAACCACGAATGTTCATAAATCTTGCGGTAGTTCTTTGTTTCTGTCGATGATTTTATTGATTAGGGTTAAGGTTTTTTGTGTCGGTGGATTGGAAGTGGGTAATGTTTGGTTGGAGATCCTGGTGGAGACGGTGGGGTGGAGGTGTTGGAGGGTGGAGGGTGATGGAGGCGGTTGTTGGAGGCAGTGGAGGGTGTAGCCAGTGGTTGAGGGTGGAGGTGAGGTATTCTGGTCACCGACCTTTTGAGGGTTTTAATAAAAAAGTGGGCCCCACCTGAATTATTTATATTAACTCTTTTATTATAATTGTTGTTTTTTAATAATAAGGGTATTTATGTCATTTCACACTCACTTAACACCAAAAACTAACCTCCATCCACGCCAGAGACTATCCGGGAACGAAAACTGAAAAGTTTGGGACCGTAGAGGTAATTTTAGAAAGTTATGGACTAAAGGTGTAAAAAGACCATACCACAAGGACTATCCGGGCATTTAACTCCTAATTTTATAAACTTAATATATATATATATATATACATATATAATATATAATAATAACTAGGTTTTATCTCTCGCCCTTATTGCTAAGCGGTAAACTGAATATTTCTCAGTTCGATAACATGTACGTATGTGTGTTCGGATACTTGTACATATTACTCATAACACAATCTCAATAAAAAATACATCGAGACGTAAATAAAAATACAGACGTCAAAGAAATTTTTTTTAACTAAGTTTAGAAATTTTGGAGTAACTTTATCAAAGTTCAGGAGTGGCAGCTTTTGTCCACCAATAACAAACGGTCACTATACTCCATGATTCGTCACGATAGCAAAGGGAAAATGCTAAAAGGAATAAAAATAAACAGACTAAACATGTACACTACCAAAATTAAAGTAGATGGACTAAACACGTATTTACACAAAGTTAACCAATACAAACAAAGCTATTTTTTAAATAGAGGTGCTAAAGACGTATATTAGCAAAGTTGAAAATTTGAAAGTAAAATTTAATATATATTCTTTTTAAAGCTACGGCGAATGAAAAGTATCAAGCAATGACACTGTTGCCGGCCATGGCCTTTAATAGTATATCTAGTTGTTTTTAATATTTTTCTATAGGTTCGAGTATGAATTTGTTTTTATTTCTTTTTACTTTTAAATTTATTCTTATCAATATCGTTAGCCTTTTTTATAAACTTAATATGTAATTGTTTTTTGTTTTTTTATGTACGTTCGAGTATGAATTTGTTGAAAACATAGTTGTAATTAAAATATAGTATTTCCATATCTTAAGCTATAAAAGTATTGGTATCGTGAGGAATCGTGGATCGGTATTATCGAAACTGGTACTGGTATTCGTTTATATGGTTTTCGATCAACGTAAAACACGTGCATGTGTCCAATTGGGCATATCATGACTTTAATCCTTGCGTTTTTACTTTCTATTGTTATAGCGAGTCTTAGTACCGTAACGAATTGAACCGATACCAACTGAACTTTTGGTCCACTAATTTTTAAATTAATACTCATTAAACCAATGTTTATTCTCTTATGTTTTTTTTCCGTTATTAAAGCATTAATTCACACACCCATCCAATCTACTCTACAATTCACAATTCGCATCAAAACGTGAACTGTCTACCTTTATGAAAGAGAGCACCATTTAACACACAAAATACCCTTTGGTTTCTCTTCCATTTGTTGATCTCAACCCAACCAACAATAGCTTTTACATCTTCTTAAAACGGAAAGGGTTAATCATCATTCATCACAATCCAGCATACACCACACCAAATTACCAAACGACAGCTCACTCCATCACAATACACTCAGTTACACATGGGGTGGTCAACACTCGCTCTTTTTGTTTTTATTTTTTTTCTAATTAAATAAATAAGATATAAAATTAAAACAAATAAAAACCAACATTTATAAAATGCATTAAATTAAAGAAAAATCAACCAACAAGAAAAACAAGTATTGATACTTAAAAACTAAAACTAAAAGCTATTCTTCGTCATAATCGGGAATTTGGATATCCAAACCGCTAATGTATTCCGTTAGATCAAATCGTAGTCGAAAATGTGTTTGTTCGTTCACAACTCCAACTGAATATCCTCGCTAAGTGGTACCCATGTTAGAGGGTCCATAATGTGGTCTGGTGATATCATGTGCCCCTTGTTATGATCATATTGTGTAATATGATACACGCGTACACCACACTCCTGAATGTTTGTGGTTTAGTTATAAGTATCGGTCGATTAATTATACGCCATTTACTTTTCAAAACACCAAACGCTCGCTCAACGTCTCTTCTCACCGAATCCTGTAAGTGTAACTTCTTTAACACTTTTTCTTTGGGGTCGGTTGGAAACGAATACGCCTTTAAAAAACATACCATGTCGGGTAAATGTCATCAGTAAAATAGTAGTCGCGTCTATAATTTCTCACGTTGGTCGTAAACGCACATGGCGGTGAGGTTCCTTGTAACATGACATCAAAGAGCGGTGATTGATGTAGAACATTAATGTCGTTGTTTGAACCGGTAGCATCAAAGAACGCATGCCAAATCATAAATCACTTAACGCCACCGCTTCGAGCATGACCGTTAGTCTTTTATGGTCACCTCTCATATATTGTCCTCACAACTTAGTCGAGCAACTTCTCCAAACTAGGGGCGTACGGTCGATGCTACCAAGCATCACCGGAAAGTGCCATCTAGCTTCATGTGCGGCATACAAATGTGATATCTCATGTCCAGTCGGCTTTCGTAAATATTCTCTAGCGTATAACTTAATAACAGCGTTGCAAAATGATTATAGAGATTCACCAGAAGTCATATAAGACATAGCCAAATATTTATCATATTCGTCAGTAATGTTACCGATTGCGAGTTGACGAACCGCAAATGTTCACTTTTGTATCGGCGTGAAACTCTTTTCCCCATAGCGTCGTAACCAACTCGAAACCATTCAAATTGAGCTTTAATATCTCCCACAGTCTATAAAAATAATTCGTTCTACATACGAAACCGTGTTCTAAATGTATAGGCATTATATTTTGGGCTTTCAACAAAGTAATTATTCATTAGAACTTCATTAGCCCTTTTCCGTTTGCGACACACAATTTTTTCTATGATCGTCATGTATCTTCAAGCTTCGTGTCACACCCGACCCGCAGCGGAATAAGAGTCGGGGCATAACTGGGTTATCACCAAAGCTCATGATGTTTACTAATATGTTTCATATTTATTAAATTCAAAATTACATCTTCAATATTCAATTACAAGGAAAAAGTAACTAAATAAACAATCCAAAGCCTAAACCGATTTATTCTTCTAAGCCGTCCTATATGTTTCTTGCTGCAACTGGATCACCTGTATCATGTGTAAAAATGGGGGTTTTTGGGTCAACAAAAATTGGCGAGTGAACCTTGTTAGAAAACATATATTATTGATTCCTTGTTATATTTAATATGGAAAATTTGTGCAATAATCATATGTGAGCGAACGTAAATAAACATACAATAACAAACCACATTGCATGAGTATATGACATGAATGATAATGTATATGTTGGCAACGTCACGTTCCGCTCATAGGTAATGGGGAACGGACGGCCTATGATGATGTATGTGCGATCAAGGCTCAATCAAACGGAGCCGATCGTATGTTGGCAACGCCACGTTCCGCTCGTAGGTAATAGGGAACGGTTCCGCTCATAGGTAATGGGGAACAGCCGGCCTATGATGATGTATGTACTGAAAATGATAAATTTAATCTAAACATTAACCACACAAACAGTTGATACATATTGAATACACATTTGATCATGGATATGATGAATGCACAAGTGTTTAAATGTAATAAATAATAAGACACATGATACACCCCAAAATGTGATTAAAACGGGTAAATTTGTAGAGATTCACTCACATTGGGTGCGTTCCTTTGATGATGTTGAATGCGCACGAGTTTAGAGGGTTGATCGACGAGTAATAACTAACCTAAATAATAACGGAAAAAGTACAGTAAATAAGTGGATTTTATTAACAATTTTAATAGGGTTTTTAGATTTATTTTTGTGAGTTTAAGGTCATTTTCTAACTTTAAAAATATTACTTTTAAGTATTTTTAATTGATTTTTAAATTAAATAAATAAATAAAAATATAAAAAAAATGTTGACTTTTTGGGTTGACCGTTGACCATTGACCATTGACTTTGACTGTTGACGGGTTCGGACTTGTGTTTGTTTGCGCTGAGTGAGATTCGAACTTGTGACCTCCCGTACGCGTGCACGCAGCTCTACCAACTGAGCTACGTGTCTAATCCGAAATATTTCTGTTTTTAATTATATTTATATACTATTTAGATTATTCAGAATTTAATTTAATTAAAAAGGTTTTTAAACTAGTCGAACCGGTGCGCATGATGTGTTTCGAACCTGTGACCTGTGGTTTAACTTTGCACACAGTCCACCGCTGGACTGTGTGTCTAACCTGGTTAAAATACTTGTTTTATATTAATCTTATATACTAACTGAAAGGTTCCGTATTTGGGTTTTATAAAAAGGTTTGAATATTATGACGAATCGGAACAAGGACAGACTCGAACTCAGTATCTCTATCTTTCAAATGCACACAGTCCACCGCTGGAGTGTGTGTCTAACCCGAGATATAACCCGATTTATATTAAATATATACACAACCTAATCTTCATCTTCTTCGTTAAAACAACCCAGAACAACAATTATTCGACTGTTCTTGTTTAATTCGATTAACGGACATATAAATGATTAAAAATGAAATGGATAAAGAAGGTTTTGGAAATGAATGTACCGGAAAGATGATTTTTTTCTCAGAACTCCGGCAAAGTCGCGGCTCTGTTTATGAATTCCGTCTGAGCGGACCAATTAACAGTTTTGATTAACTAATTGTGAAATTAAGTGACTAAACAAGAATTATCAGAGAGTTTAGATGCTCGTACCGATTCACAGCGTGATTTCGGAATTTTCAGAGATTTTCCGGCGGGTGCAGATTATCCGGTATCGTCGTCTGGGACCGATTCTGGTTGAAGGATTTGAGTTAGTATAAGTCTAACAATAGATAGAAGATGAAAGAATTGAGAAATTTACCGATTCGATGAATGTCACGGTTTTCCGGCGAAAGTCCGCCGATATCAGATAACGATTCCGATGAACAGAAATTAGAGCGCAAATGAAATTGAAGGTTCTGTGAGTGTTTCTGAGTTGCGAGACAATGATATTACCGGTGTAAATTGGAGGTAAATGATTTCGGTTATCAAACTCGAAAATCATATGAATCGAGTTCAATTGAAGACTGAATTGATTAAAACGTGGGTTGTAATGGATTTATCGGTTACAATCAGTAACTCATGATCACTCAAACGTCTGGATAGTTGAAGCCGATTATCGGTTTCAGTTTTGGCACAAACAGATGAATTCACGGTAACTTAAGTTTTATTTGTTTCCATGATTAACACAAAAACACCAAGTGGCGGAGTGGTTAAGTGTTGGTTGATTGTGTCTTCCGGCTGACCCGGGTTCGAAACCTGGCAGCCTATTTTATTTTTTATTTACCTTATTTTTACTTTTTAACAATTTTAGTTCCCATATTCTAAAATGTTTATTAATTATGTATTGTTTAAAATTAAAATGAGCATTAAATGAGCAACGAAAACTTGAAACTGACTATTCGATTAATAAACGAAGCGGGTTTTGAAAACCCGTTTTTCGACGGATGTTACAGTATCCCCTACTTTTAGAAATTTCGTCCCGAAATTTAAGTAGTAGTGGTATCAGGAAAAAGATGCGGGCATTTTTCGCGCATTGAGTCTTCACGTTCCCAAGTAAACTCAGGTCCTCGTTTCGACTCCGAGCGTACCCTAACAATTGGAATACGACTCCGTCTTAAACGTTTTTCTCCAAAGTCCATGATCTCTACTGGTCTTTCAATGAAGTGCATAGATTCATCGATCTGAATATCTTCTAGGGAATATGGAGGTTTTCATCGGCGAGACACTTCTTTAAGTTTGATACGTGGAATGTGGGGTGAATTCTGTTGAGTTCTTCTGGTAGGTCAAGCTTGTATGCTACAGGTCCTACTCTTTCGAGTATCTTGAAAGGTCCTACGTAGCGTGGTGCTAGCTTGCCCTTCTGGCCAAAACGAACTACTCCCTTCCACGGTGATACTTTTAAAAGTACATGATCACCAATGTTAAACTCCAAAGGCTTTCGTCGTTTGTCTGCATAACTCTTTTGACGACTTTGTGCCGCTAGAAGATTGTTTCGAATTTGATGGATCTTGTCTGTGGTTTCTTGAATCAATTCTGGACCGGTGATTTGAGCTTCTCCAATTTCGTGCCAACATACTGGAGATCGGCACTTATGACCATATAAAGCTTCGAAAGGTGCCATGCCGATACTTGAATGATAGCTGTTGTTGTACGAAAATTCAACTAATGGTAGATGAGCGTCCCAATTTCCCTTGAAGTCTATGACACATGCTCGAAGCATGTCTTCAAGTGTTTGGATGGTGCGTTCAGATTGTCCATCAGTTTGAGGATGATAAGCGGTACTGAGGTCTAATCGTGTACCCAAAGCGGCTTGTACGGCTTGCCATGTTCGTGAAGTGAAACGACCATCACGATCTGAAATAATGCTTAACGGTACACCATGACGGCTTACAATCTCGCTGATGTAGATACGAGCTAACTTCTCATTCTTGAAGTCCTCGCGGATCGGAATGAAGTGAGCTGATTTTGTAAGACGATCAATGATTACCCATATAGTGTCATACCCACTAGAGGTGCGAGGTAACCCGGTAATGAAGTCCATGGTTATGTTTTCCCACTTCCACACAGGTATTTCAGGTTGGACTAGAAGTCCTGAGGGTCTTTGATGTTCAGCTTTTACTTTGGAACATGTAAGGCACTTGGAAACAAAAACAGCGTTATCCTTCTTCATGCCAGGCCACCAGTAGGTGTATCGAAGGTCTTGATACATCTTGTCGGCTCCTGGGTGTACAGAGTACCGTGTTTTGTGCGCCTCATTCATAAGGAAATCACGAAGGTTATTGTGATCGGGAATCCATATGCGATCTAGATAGTACAGAATACCGACGGATTTAGTTTCGATTTTAAGTTCAGCTCCACAAGACAGCTCCTTGCGTACGTCGTTTTCCGTTATTGAAACATGTTGGGCTTCTCGGATTTGATCTTTGATGTCTGTTATGATTTGCGAACATAGAAGCCGAATGGAGTTCGCATAACCCTTTCGACTGAGCGCATCGGCCACCACGTTTGCCTTGCCAGGATGATACCGAATTTCACAGTCGTAGTCATTAAGAAGTTCGACCCATCTCCGTTGCCTCATGTTTAACTCCTTTTAGTTGAAGATATGTTGGAGGCTCTTGTGGTCAGTGTATATTTCACACTTGGTACCGTAGAGGTAATGTCTCCATATCTTAAGAGCGAACACAACGGCTCCAAGTTCTAGGTCGTGGGTGGTGTAGTTCTTCTCATGAGTTTTGAGTTGTCTAGAAGCATAAGCTATCACCTTTCCTCTTTGCAGCAGTACACAGCCTAGTCCTTGCCCTGACGCGTCGCAATAAACCACGAAGTCATCACAACCTTCAGGAAGTGTGAGGATAGGTGCGTCACAGAGTTTTTGTTTAAGGGTTTGGAAGGCTTCTTCTTGTTTGGGTCCCCATATGAAGGTTTTCCTTTATGTGTTAAAGCCGTGAGTGGTACAGCAATACGGGAGAAATTTGAAATGAAACGGCGATAATAACCAGCCAAACCAAGAAATGATGTTACTTCGGTAGGTGTACGTGGCGCTTGCCATTCCTGTACCGCCTTGATTTTTGAGGGATTAACATGAATTCCCTTGTCATTGACGACGTGTCCAAGGAATTGTACTTCCCTTAACCAGAATTCACATTTCGAAAACTTAGCGTACAGCTTTTCTGTCCTTAAGAGTGTAAGGATAAGTCGAAGGTGTCGTTCATGATCAGACTTAGACTTTGAGTAGATGAGGATGTCGTCGATGAAGACTATAACAAAACGGTCGAGATAAGGTTTGCAGACTCTGTTCATTAGATCCATGAAGACAGCTGGGGCGTTGGTTAAACCAAATGGCATGACCATGAATTCATAATGACCATAACGAGTTCGGAAAGCGGTCTTTGGGACGTCTTCTTCATGTACTCTGAGTTGATGATAACCAGAACGAAGGTCGATTTTTGAGAAACAAGTGGCGCCTTGAAGTTGGTCAAGAAGATCATCGATGCGAGGTAATGGGTAGCGGTTTTTGACCGTTAACTTGTGAGTTCTCTGTAGTCGATACACATGCGAAACGTTCCATCTTTTTTCTTCACAAAAAGGACGGGTGCACCCCAAGGCGATGAGCTAGGACGTATGAATCCTTTGTCAGTCAGCTCTTGCAGTTGACTGGCTAGCTCTTACATTTCGGATGGGGCTAACCTATAAGGAGATTTTGCAACTGGTGTAGCTCCAGGTATAAGATCAATGCGGAATTCGAATTCTATCACGGGAGGAAGTCCTGAAATGTCGTCAGGAAAAACTTGCGGAAAATCTTTTACTACTGGGATGTCTTCGAGTTTCTTCTCCTTGGTTCCCTTTTTGACGACATGAGTTAGGAATGCGACATAATTCTTGCGGAGATATTTTCGGGCTTGAAGACAGGACATTAATTTGAGTCCTTTCGAAGGGGTTTCTCCAAAGATTCGTAGAGTCTGAACGTTTGTAAGAGGAATGCGAATAAACTTTTCGCGGCATACAACTTCAGCATGATGTTGGCTGAGCCAGTCCATACCATTTATAATGTCGAAACTTCCCGACTTCATAGGTATGAGGTCAACTGGAAAATCGTGATCGTTTAGAGTGAGAGTACAATTGCGTATAATAGAGTTTAATGAGACCGGTTTTCCGTCAGCAACTTCTACCGTTATGGATTCCACGAGTTTATCCCGAGTTTGGTTGAGGATGGGTTCAAATTCTAAGGACACAAAACTCCTATCCGCGCCAGTATCAAATAACATGGATGCATAACTACCATTGATGAGAAACGTACCGTTAACCACATTGTTGTCAGCCCTAGCTTGATTGGCGTTGATATTGAAAGCTCTTCCTCTTGCAGGTGGAGGAGCTTGGTTAGCCTGGTTTACTGGATTAGCTTGAGCTTGGGCATGGATGATATTCACCAGGCGTGGACAGGTGTTCCTGAAGTGGTTCGGGTCTCCACAGTTGTAACAAGCCCGCATAGGTTGCACTATGGGATAGTTGGGTTGGTAGTAAGATTGGGCTACATGTTGGGCAGGTGGTAGGAGTAAAGGTTGTTGGGCTTGACCCACTATCTGATGTGGGGTTTGGGTTGAGGGCTGATGGCGGTTCGTTCGCTGAAGTGAAATTAAGTGACTAAACAAGAATTATCAGAGAGTTTAGATGCTCGTACCGATTCACAGCGTGATTTCGGAATTTTCAGAGATTTTCCGGCGGGTGCAGATTATCCGGTATCGTCGTCTGGGACCGATTCTGGTTGAAGGATTTGAGTTAGTATAAGTCTAACAATAGATAGAAGATGAAAGAATTGAGAAATTTACCGATTCGATGAATGTCACGGTTTTCCGACGAAAGTCTGGCGATATCAGATAACGATTCCGATGAACAGAAATTAGAGCGCAAATGAAATTGAAGGTTCTGTGAGTGTTTTCTGAGTTGCGAGACAATGATATTACCGGTGTAAATTGGAGGTAAATGATTTCGGTTATCAAACTCGAAAATCATATGAATCGAGTTCAATTGAAGACTGAATTGATTAAAACGTGGGTTGTAATGGATTTATCGGTTACAATCAGTAACTCATGATCACTCAAACGTCTGGATAGTTGAAGCCGATTATCGGTTTCAGTTTTGGCGCAAACAGATGAATTCACGGTAACTTAAGTTTTATTTGTTTCCTTGATTACACAAAAACACCAAGTGGCGGAGTGGTTAAGTGTTGGTTGATTGTGTCTTCCGGCTGACCCGGGTTCGAAACCCGGCAGCCTATTTTATTTTTTATTTACCTTATTTTTACTTTTTAACAATTTTAGTTCCCATATTCTAAAATGTTTATTAATTATGTATTGTTTAAAATTAAAATGAGCATTAAATGAGCAACGAAAATTTGAAACTGACTATTCGATTAATAAACGAAGCGGGTTTTGAAAACCCTTTTTTCGACGGATGTTACACTTCGCGAGCTCATACATCTTTTCAAAAAAAATCCAAAACCCAAACCGAAGATTCCGACGAACTAGACGAGTCGCGCGGAATCGTACTCGAGTACTCTATACCCCCCCCCCCCCCCCCCCCCAAATAGGTATCTAAAAGCATAAAACATAGAAGGGTAGATATGTTTAGAGGTGAATTGGAGTGTTTAAATGGAGGTGTAAAAAATGGGTAAATTGTATAGGCATGTATAACGTAGGAGATTATTTTTTCAAAAAAAAAAATCACGCCTCAACGGTTATATTACCGTTTCTCAACGGCTACATTCCACCACCACACCCTACATCCAACGCGATGTATATTACGAGTTCCTCTCATCCACGAGTGATAGCACACTTACGTCAGTGTGCTATTACTCATCACGCATCAGAAGTGTATCACAAGACCACCCCAACCACCCGTATTACTATATATGCATATGCTTCATTGCTTCTAATCATCCAATCATCTTAAATTTTTTAAAACACAGTATTTCCAATACTTTCATTTCTTTTAGAATTAGTATTGATTTGTGCTCACATGAGTTACTTTTTAACTTAAGTGTCCGTTACTTTTTTATGTTCTAGCCTTTTCTTTAACGTCAGATTTAACTTGATTGTATAATCATGCTAACAACCAAGTTGGGCAAACCTAACCAAGAAGACTAAAGCAATACAAATACACCAAAGTTGGATTGATAGCGATGTATCAGTATGAAAAAAATAATAATAAAATAATAAAAATTAGAAAATATATATGTTTTGAAAATAAACATATATACATATTCAATAACCAATAAAAATTAGAAAATATATATGTTTTGAAAATAAGCATATATACATATTCAATAACCAAGTTTTTAGACACCTTAGTTTAGGAGAAAGATGTCTTTGATTAAAGTATACAGACAACAAAAATTTTAAAAAAAATCAGCGTTAAATAAAACAAAAAAGTAAAGTAGATACATTCTTTTACAAGACAATGATCTTCTATACAACAATAATATTATTTTATATGTTATGTTATACAATACTATTTGTTTATCATACAAAAATACGTATTTAACCTATACTACGTATTTATTATTATTAGGGATAGGGATTATTATACATTCATGATTTTAAAAGTTACAATTATATATTAGATTTAAATTTATTTAGCTATTTATTATCATTAGGGATTATCATACACTCATAATTTAAGAGGTTACATTGCCAAGTGGGGCTAGCTCACTTGATAGAGGCTCTTGCCTCTTAGTTGAAGGTCTTGGGTTCAATCCCAAACAATAGGTGATTTATTTGTAAATATAGGAGTTTGAGAGAGTAACATTAGTCATTCAAAAAAAATTTAAGAGGTTACATGGGATTATAATTCATAATTTAAGAGGTTATAGAGTGAAAATTGAAGTAAAAAATAAGTCTTTATTAATCTATTTGAAATAAAAAAAATAAGTCTTTAACAACCTATTTTATTAATTTTAAAATAATAAATAATTAATGATCATAATAAGATTTTAATTACAGGTAGTCATCATTAAAAAAATAATTCTATATATTTATTTATACTAATATAATATCCTTATCGTCGTCATCATTTTTATTATTGGTTTCACATTGCACACACATTTACGGAATATACACCGACGCATACATTGACGAATCTTTAACTTAGTTTTTCGATAAATTTAGGGTGAGACAAACTCTCAAAATCCAATATTTATACTACGTAAAAAAATCCAGAACTTTTTGATAAAATTCACTACAAAGAAAAAAACAAAAGAGGCCCGGAAGAGTCTAAAACCTAAGCTAAAAACTGCCCTTAAACGCATGTGTCAAGTATATCATACACTAGTATATATATGCTTAGTTTAAATTTAACATCTTAATCACTTTATAGATATATATAAGCATTTTACAACACCAGTCAAAAAAATATATCTATATTAAATTATCGAAAGACTACTTTTTTAATAGCTATCAAAAGACTAAGATGTGGACGCTCCATGCATTATCCAAGTGCTTATTCTGCTCATTAATTTTCATCACGTATGTTTGGATAAGACAATGAATTTGAACATGATGTGTTTCATAAAAGTTTCAACATGGTCCATAATAAAAATTATGAATTTAAACGTGATGTGTTTCATAAAATTTTTAATATAATTCCATAATCAAAAATTAATTTTTCAACAAAGTTTTTTCTATTAAATAAAAGTATAAAAGTAAGTTTATAGAATTGAAGTGTTGAATGCATCTCGCTCACATTCGCTTAAAAGATGAAATTCACTACTGGATTTCCGACGGTTCGAAAACTAAACCAGTACCCTAAAGTTTGGCATTTTTTCATCTTTAGTCCCTAACTTTCTAAAATTACCTCTATAGTCCTCAACTTTTCAATTTTCGTTCCTGCATAGTCCCTGGCGTGGATGTAGGTTAGTTTTCTCAGTTAAGTTGGTGTGAAATGACCTAATTACCCTTACTATTAAAAAAATAATGAATATGTAATTAATTATTATTATTATTTTTTATTTAGCATCTTTTTTGACTACAGATGTTGTGATTCCTTCAAAGGAAGTTATTGTTACTTTCGGTTTTAACCATTGTTGAGTAACACAAATAATAATATCAAGGCTTGGGCTATGATTAACGAGTTGGTAGTCATATGCATCATATACCTCATCCGTGTTCCGTGTGTAATTGTGGTACAAATGCACTTCATTTCACACATGATTTTGATCGACACATTTTATTTCTTATTTCTTATGATGTCATCATCTTATGTTTGGTTTATAATGAATGTTATTTGATTAACGATTGATTATAATAACAGTGTCTGAACATTATTTCCCTCAAATGGCAGTGGCACTCAACAACTGATGATCTCTAAAGTCTGATTGTTTTATAAAGACTGTTATGCAAAACTCTGTTGGATGCAAAGACTGTTGCAGACCAATCATCTGCTGAAGTCAAAGTACTGCCGAAGTCAAAGGCCTGATCAATCTATAAAGACTGTTATACACAAAGATCTGCTGAAGTCTAAAGTCTGTTGAAGACCTATCATCTGTTGAAGTCAAAGAACTGCTGGAAGTCAAAGGCTTGATCAACCTTGATTGAGCTTTTGTGAAAGTTGTTGAGGGAGGTGATCATGTGTTCGTAGTTAATGTTTGTTGAAACTTAAGTTTATTCAAATTCTATTAAGTTTGTTAGACATCTTTTATATGTACTTATGCCTATAAGCAGTTTACATTGTCAATAGGTGAGTACTCCCTTTTTTGGATACGAGAGTGGAAATAGTCGTATGTAACTGATATATTAATCGATGATCTATGTTTATTAGATAACACGTTTTGGTACAATATCTATATACCTATCTTTACTTTCTATTAAAATGTGTTATGCATGGTTTTCTAAAAAAATGAAGATGATCAACGTTATGCTGTGGTAGGTTGGTCCAAATGGATGCGCAAAAATGATGTTAAACCTGGAGATCTCCTGACTTTGCAATTTCTCAAACATGAACAAGAATTACTTCTTACAAAGATTGAAAGAAAGAAGATCCGTACAAGATCCAAGTTAAGAAGGTTTATAATTATGTAATAGGAACTTCAAGTATCACTAATGATGCTCTTTTGTGGTGTACTAACAACAACAATAACACCTAATGTCTTCATAACCCATTTTTGACTACTTTCTTTTAGGGTTATGTATAAAACTTGCTAATGTATGTGGCTATTATAATATTTAAGTGCAACTTGAACCAAATGATGTTTGTTATGTATTAATTAGACTTATTATTAACTTTTCTGACTACTGGACAATGACTTTGAATGTCAATATATATCAAATCCCCGACAATCTAAATGAACGATAATTACTTACTAATTAATATAATAAAACGTTACTAAAATTACATGTGTTTACGCGGGTCCGACTACTAGTTATCTAATATAAAAAGAAACTTGGCCCATCCTTTACCCACCCACCCCCTTTTCTCCAACTTTCTTCACAATCAAACACTGAAACACACACACACCACCACCACCACCACCCTCCACCTCCACCTCCACCACCGATCAACCAGAATCACACGCTAAATGGCCTGCCCTCACTTCGCCGTATTTCGGCCGGCCTTCTCACACAGAGGGTTGAGGTTGAGAAGGGGCTATGATTAATGGAATTTGAGAAGAGTCTGAAGATGTGAGGATTGAACGGGCTGAAGATGGAATTTGAGAAGGGTCTGATTAATTTTTGGGTGACCAGAGCTTTAGAAGAAGGTGACCAGGGGATTTTGGGATTCTGATAGCTTCATTAATGGGTGGTCTTGAAGGCACACAAGATTTCAACAAATTCAAGTGATATTGAGTGAATTAGACAAACAAGATAATGTAGAAAATGCAAAGTGATTGAAACAGAAAGTTGAATGTAGGAGAATTGTTTCCGGAATGTGACCAGAGATGTTATTGTTCTTAATGCTGACCCCATGTTTCTTTTAATTTTGTCATGTAATGAGTAGAAGGTTTATTAATGGTAGGTGGTTTTCTTACTCGGAGTTGATGGCCGGCCGGAGTTGCAGCAGTAGGGGTGCTCGGAGTTGGGTGGCTGGCCGGAGGGTGCGTTAGTTGGGAAGACACTCAAGACAGAGAGAAGGGTGGGTGGGTTAGTTTTTATATTTTAAGAAAATGGTGGGGCCCGCCTATATGGATTACTTGGATATTTTTGAATCTTTAGAAACAATTAACAACTAGTTTAATACCGTCCGGTAACGGGTTACTGTTAATGTATTAACTGATAATAGCATGAATGACTTTGCACAAAGACAAAGTGTTAAGCCATCAAACAATTTGTATTTGCTAAAACTAAAAACAAACAAAAGTAGAAGATGCACCTCAAAATTAAGAGAACAAAAACTTCTAAACGATTAGGATCATATCGACTACGGAATCACACTCAAAGGTAGCTGGTGTAGTATTATTCATCTTTCCGATTAAAACCCCACTTGGATGCACAGTTGCAACTGATGAAGCTTCAGCAGAGGAGTGTGAGTGTGGGACTGGTACATGGATCTGGAATACCATAAAAACTGTAATAAGTAACTGAAAAAATTGAAACTCGTCGGTGTTAGTATAATATTTGTCAGGACAACAAAATAATAATAAAAAAAAAACAGATTATAGAAGCCGATATAGCTTGACACCTGATTAATTTTACATAACACAGGAAAAAAAGAATGCACGTGAAAGAAGGATAATAGCTGGCACTCATTCCCGTTTTATGGCATTTCTTTATTCTAATAGACATTTTGGAAGGAGAAAAAACAGTATGATTGGGTGGGTGGTTATGAAATGGTGGTATGCAGTTTATGAAATCCATTAGAGATAGATGGAAAAATAAACAAAAACTTCACCAAAGACAGATTGATGACAAAATTATTTGTTGCAGTTTTATATATGGTATACACTAATACACATACTTCTATCCATAGCCAACAATTTACATTATCAAACATGGAGTTACCTTGGAAGAACATGAAACCCTGGATAGATTATATGTGAAAAATCATGTACTGATTGCTGGTTTCGATTGGTAAGTTGAATTGGGAGGTTGAGAATCGGATTCATGTGAGCTCCTTGGTTCGGTGATGTCATGTTTTCAGGTCCATTTAAGTTGCTTCATGAAGAGCTTCTTATAAGTTTACTCCATTCTTCATGGTTAAGATCTGAACACTAAAAGTGAAGTTTTATATTCTAGAAAGCATTATTCAACAAATCTCTTTGCTTCAAGAAGTGCATATTTGCAGTCGAAGTTGAAGCTGCTTGAGATATTGGAAGGTTTCATCCAGCTTTAAAGCCTTATTAGTCTATCTGTAAAAAAAACACAACTCCCAAAAAAATAAACAATAATTTTGGACCAATAAATGTTGCAACTCATAAACAATTTTAAAGCTAATTATCTGTTGAAATTATTTCTGTAAGGCCTTCATTTTCTCATTTATCCTCTGTAAAAAAAAAAAATGTTGCAAGAGTGATGATGGTTGTATCATTTACATCCCACAATAAGTGTTTGACTCTTGTAGGAAAAAGAAATGCAAAACTCAAGTAACTAAACATGTGACTCCAAAATGAATCTTGATTACTCATTCAATAGGTGAAGCAGACGGTAATATTAAATGTATATCGAGAGTTACCGATTTCTTCAACTTCATGAGCAACAGCTTTAGAGGGCACATGAACAAAACCTTCTGGCTTTTCTAGGTAGCAAAAAACAAATCAAAATTCAAGAAACTTAGTAACAAACGTTGAAGATTGAATCAACAAATTTTCAAATACTGTAATCAACATAGAACATACCTTGAAGAAACAGCCGAAAAGAAACCAGTAACATCTGAAGGAGAAAACTTCGACTACATAATAAAATTCAATCATAAAACTAATTAATTACAAGTTTTAATCCACTCCAAAATTAATGATCAAATGTTTTAATTGCCAAATTAAGCTCACCAGGACCGGCATCACGAGACATGGTGCCGCCATGCCGGTAACAATCAAGATCTAGGTGACGATCTACCTCTAGCAATTGGCAGCCTTTTTTGTTGATATGTTAGAGATCAGACTCGGAAATAGCTTAAATTTATGAGTGAGTGAACAGAAAGATGGAGGCGAAGGCTGAAATATATGTTTAAAGAGAGAAGGAGAATGTGTCATAGGTGCAAATTCGAGAACAACCGTATTAAACCCACGATCCACTTTTGTAGAAAACGTGAGATCATGGGCAGAAAAAGGTCGATAAAACTCCCACTCTAAGAAACTGCCAACATGGCGGTTAAGATTTGGAGTTTAAGTGACTGAGATTAACAATGGTGGAGAATATTCAAGAGTTGGTTAGACTTAATGGGTTCCATATATATATATATATATAAATAAGGGCATTTTGGTCATTTCACACTCACTTAACACAAAAAACTAACCCTCATCCGTATCAAAGACTATCCGGGAACGAAATTGTAAAAGTTGAGGACTATATCTGTAATTTTAGAAAGTTAGGGACTATAGGTGAAAAATAGGCAAACCACAGGGACTATCCAGACATTTTTCTCTAATTCCATAATCAAAAATTAATTTTTCAACAAAGTTTTTTTTATTAAATAAAAGTATAAAAGTAAGTTTATAGAATTGAAGTGTTGAATGCATCTCGCTCACATTCGCTTAAAAGATGAAATTCACTACTGGATTTTCCGGCCGCTCGAAAACTAAACCAATAACCCTGATTAGACCGGATTCTATCATATTGGTAATGTCTCTGATACCCTATTCAATCGATAATACCAGCCGATTTGAATTTGTTTTAAAACATTGGTTGTATGTTATTTTAGTTTATTATTATATTGAATTGTAATCTAACGAATCTTACAACAGAATACCTCTTAATTAACATTAACATTTAATCACAAGCATGTCTACTTTTAATTATCTAACATTGTTTATGTGATTTGACTCTTATCGCTCAAACAATAAAACTCAATAGTGAGTGAGAGCTGAGACTACTCATTTTGTCTATAAACTCACATTTATTACTCGTATAATCGATGTAAGACAAGTCTCATATCTTGCAGTGATTTCGGTCCGTAACATCAACATAAATTATTAATTACAAAATGTGCAATAACATATTTTTTAAAGGTGAACACCCCTCAAAAATATATTCTTAAAACCCACTAGTCTTCAGAGCAACAAGGCAGGGGTCCAAACCCCACATCCAAAAGCGGACGACCAATTCTGGACCACCCTCGCGTTGTGAGAGATTGACTTTGGTGGTCCGGTTTGTTTAAGTGGGACCACATACACACATTTTTTTTGGTATAAAAGTGGCGTATGATGTGAAGGTTTAAAATGGTTTAGTACCGAAAGAAAAAATGGGTTTGAAATAATGCAACAGGTGATGTGATGTGTTTGAATTTTAGACTTACCAAAGTTATGGATGCTCTATTTATATCGATCCGCCATTTATTTGTTTATTACACGACACAAATACATATAAACCAAAAGATTCACATTATATCTCTATATATTAAATGTTTCTAGTTTTTTAAGTGAACTTCATTAAAAAGAACTCATTTAAAATAAAAAAATGATAATAGTTCAAAATACAACGGTTGTTGATCTTAATAAATATTTTAGTAAGTGTGATTAATAATTATATATTTTTAGAATAAAACTCGTTTAAATAAAACATGTTAAATTAAAGATCTATTATAAATGTTCCCAAACAATTCGTTAAGAGGCCCTGGGTTCCAGCCCACTGGTCAGAGGGAATGATGGTGTTGAGCCGGTCTCTGGTTCGACTCCTAAATCCATCCGAATTTTTTTATTACAGTGCATTTACTTCAGAGAGTCGGTTTGTTCACAACGGACGGCGACTCTTGTAGAGGATGCAACTCCTGTCCACTGGCAGGGGGCTGGAAATTTTCTCGAGGACAGCTTAACGTCCCATTCGACCAGGCGTGGACCCGATTGAGACAACATAGTCCTGGTAATGAATGGTGACGGGCCTACGATGAGTGAGTGTGAATTAACCGTCTGTTGTGAAGTTTACCTGTCGAAAAAGAAAAAAAAACAATTCGTTAAGGACTCCACTAATCCTATTCCACCCTCAAAGGCTCAAACTCATATACGTCCCTTTAAACTCAAATAAGGTAGGGGCTATGAAAAAGAGCTCTAACTTTCAAATAATTGTTCAACGAATCCTTAAAAGATAGTTTAAAAGCAGGAGCTATGACGCAAGCTCTAACCTTTAAAAGACCATTCACAATCGGCTATTTGAAAATTATGTAAGATTAAATTGTCATTAATAGTGGACTAGGGGGTGAGAAATCTTGTACCGAACACCGGTACCGACCAGACATATATGCTACGATATTCAATTTTGAATTTAACTCAATTTCGATAACGAACCTATGATTTTCAACGATATCGTATCATACCGGTATTGGTCTAACATATACAGTATGATTAGGGGTGCAAACGAGTCGACCCGAGTTTGAGCTCGAGCTCGATTAACTTATGAGAGCTCGGGCTCGATTCGAGCTTTGTTTTCAAAGCTCGAGCTCGACTTGTTGGTATTTTCTCAAGCTCGAGCTCGGCTCGTTTATTATCTATTTGATATATTAAATAAAAATAATATAAATACTAGACTTTTTAGGCTAACAAGCTCGATAAGTGAAGCTCGGGCTCGTTTACTAAATAAGCTTATTTTTAGGTTAGAGGTCGGCTTGTAAACAAGTTTAAATAAGCTTGGCTTGACTCAGCTCGTTTCACTAAGGCTCGATAAGGCTCGACGGGCCTAACGAGCTTCACATGCGAGGCTCGAGCTCGGGCTCAAAAAACAAACGAGCTTTATTTTAGGCTCAAGTTCGGCTTAGACTCGATAAGGCTCGGTTCATTCGAGCTTTTTTTCTCAAGCCGATCTCGAGTAGCTTGCGAGCCGTTCGGCTCGTTTGCACCCGTATGATATTCGATTTTAGTAATAGCTGACTTTTGATATCCATATAAACAAACAAGCGGGCCTGGCCCAAATACCCGCCACTAGATAGTACAAACGCATGAAATTTTGAATTCATACGCCAAAACATCAAATACCGTTTGCAAATTTGAAGATCTGAAGGCGAAATTCAACTTTAGCAGAAGAATTCATCGAGAGAGATGAAGAGGAAATCAACCAGAAAGCCATCGGCGGTTATTCCAGATCGATCACCGACCGAATCTCCGCCGAAGTTCAAGTTCAATTTCAGCTGCTTCAACGACGTTTCCAACACCTACTCGTCTCCAATGAAGAAGAAGAACAACAACAGTCTGAACAAAAAATCATCTGCGGAGACGCCTACCGGAGTTTCACCTGCACCGGCACTCTCGTCACTGAGCAAAGCGCTTAACACTATCTCTGATCTGAAGGAAATGACGTCATCGAACGTCGATTCTCTCAAGCGTCATGTTGATTTCTCGCATTCGGAGATAGTGAAGGATATGGAGGCTTCTCATTCACGTCTACACAAACGGTTTAAGGTCAATTTCTATCGGTTTCTGTTTGATGCTTATATTCTGTGATTCTATAACGTTAGGTTTTTTCTTGTTGATATCATTTCTGGTTATTAGTATCGTGATTGTGTATGATTAGTCTCAGATTAGCTTGTGATGTGGTTTTCATGAAATAGGAACGACTAATAGTCAGATCTTATGAATTTTGTTGCTGAAGTGTTCATCATCTATCGGTTTCTGTTTGATTCGTATATTCTGTGATCGTATAACGTTAGGTTTTTGTTCGTAGATAACATTTCTGCTTATTAATATCGAGGTCGTATTTGATTAGTCTCAGATTAGCTTGTGATGTGGTTTTCATGAAATAGGAACGGCTAATAGTCCGATCTTACGAATTTTGTTGCTGAAGAGTTCATCATCTATCGGTTTCTGTTTGATTTTTATAATCTGTGATTGTATAACATTAGGTTTTAGCTCATAGATATCATTTATGCTTATTAGCATCGAGATTGTATATAATTAGCCTCGGAATAGTTTATAATGTGGTTCTCATAGATTAGGACTGAATAATAGTCAGATCTTACGAATTTTGTTGCTGAAGAGTTCATCATCTATTGGTTTCTGTTTGATTTTTATATTTTGTGATTGTATAACATTAGGTTTTTCTCCTAAATAACATTTCTGCTTATCGATATCAAGTTCGTATATGATTAGTCTCAGATTAGCTTGGTTCTCATGAAATAGGACCGAAAAATAGTCAAATCTTAGGTATACTCTTGCTGAAGAGTTCATCATCTATAATAGTCTGAATTTTTACTTCTAGGTGTCTGATTTGCTTTTACTTTAGATGTGATGAGATATCTTTGTTTGTGGAGTAAAACTGATTACTATTATAAAGTTATAGAAATTGATGCAATCAAAATTTTGGATCTATAGAAGTAGCTAGATCAGTGCACATTTTGAATTTTGAAGATATACAATGCTCAAACTGGACTCTAATGCCGTGAAGAGTGGCGTATATTTGTTCTTTACAAAGTTACAAACTAGGTTAGGAGACTTGATATAGACTGTAGGTGTTTGTCTTCAATTTTAATGTGTAAGTTTCACTTATGGTGTTCTTAACATGAATCTACAGGATGACAGATAGTTCTTCTTTGAGTAGGAAATCCTAAAATCTTCACTATTTTTTGTGTGTTCTGCTAAAATATACAGAGTTCATTACTTCATTTATATACTGTACATCCATTTGTCCAAAATTACAAACAATTAGACACCATGCTTGTAACTTGAGATCAAATACTTCTATTAGAACTGTCAAGTAGTAAGGGTTTAATCATGTTATACTGTGATATTTTGTTTTGGAGGCCTTGTCTCTTATATGTTCTGTACAATGGGCGCATTTATAGAGAATCGCATGCACACTTGTATTTAGTGTTGTTCAAATATAATAGGAGGGAGAAAGAGAGGCAAATACATAACCTTCTTTTGTATCATACTTAAAGAAATAGGTACAAGTGTCATGCGGTTCTCACAGTTTTCTACTTAAAATTGGTCATGCATTGAACAACCCCCTCTCTCTCTCGCTACATATAGATAGTGTTACTTGCATAAGTCCTAGAAACTCTGGTTTATTCACATGCTTGTCAGCCTGTGAAACTGTGAAATTTCCTTGTTCCATTCAAATAACAAGACCAAGTTGTATATGACAGAAAAGTAAACGTTGAGTATTTGATGCAAATATAAGAGTCATGATAAAGAAGATGAGATAAAGGGTTATGTCGAAACATTTTCCTATTGTCAGGTTAATTCAATAAGTTATAAATCACACACACTATGTTTATTTGAAGCGCAACTCAGGACTCACCTATTAGGTTGCTATCATTTCATACTTATAAGGTGTAATATTGTGATTGGTTGAACTTTGGTATGGCATTTTAAGTCTTAATAAGTGCTTCAAGCTCCTGGTTTTTGTCTTTTGAGTCTTGACTCGCTTTTTTTTCTTGTCAAGATTCAAAATCAAACATGCCAAGAAACAATGAATGAAGCTGAGAAAGAATTCAAGAAGTTGACTGAGCGTATAAGTGAAACTCATGATACAATGCAGGTACTTTTTAAGTTTATGCATTAATATCTGGTTCGTTCTCTTCAGGACTTCGAAACTTTCATATTCATGATAAAACAACCTTTTTCAGGCATCATATATGGAGCTGATAGCAGAAACACAAGCCAACACAAATCGTGGTAAGTTTTTACGACTTAACTTGCAGGAAAGTTTGAATAGTTTTATTAATAATCAAGGCAGGATTAACCATGTACCAATTTATATAGTTACAAGTTTACAACTTACAAGCAAGAAACAACTTTTTTGTCGCAACTTGTTAAAGTTTAATGTGATTAAGCAGTTTCTTTGTTAATTCCAGTATGCAAACAACCATCCCTGACCTTCTGCAGTCAGTGGATAAAGCCATTGACACTCTGAGGACGCGTTACGGAATTGCTTAAACTCCATGGTAGCCTTACCTTAATAAATTGGTGCTTCTAGGTGAGTAGCTATTACATAACGTGATTACACATAAGGTTTACCTTTTATACTATATGGCATACTTGGTGTTTTATTTACATACACACAATCGTTATTTTGAAATAAAACCACAAAAACGTATGATTCTAGGTTGCATATTTGGTATCGAAGGTCTATGATTATATTTGCCATTAATGTAAGATTTTCTTTTTCTTTTCTTTTTTAATCAGGAATCAATCACGGAGTGAAGCAATTAGTATCCAGATGAGGTCTTGTTGGTCTCAGAAAGGTGATCAAAATCACTTTTTTTTAAATTTGATGTTCATTTAGGTCTACTACAGTTCTAATAAATAGAAGTCTTATACTCTTATATGGCAAAGGCATTTACAGAATTAAATAGCTAACAGATGTACCTCTAAATGTCAATACATGCATATATGAAATTGTTTGGATTATATGCAGATATATGCTCTAAAAGTAATGATATTATTTGCAAATTCTGTGGATCAAAATTTAATTAATATCAGCTACAATATAATAATTTATGATCATAATATGTAAATAGGTATAAAAAAGACTAAATAAACAATAGGCTTTGGTTTAATCAAACATGCTCTAAAGTCTAAAGTCCAAATCAAGTGCAAATTTCATTTGTGGGCGTTGTGGAGTTGTGGGCTTTTCACTTGGGCCTGCCACGTGCCACAAGATGGTCAATAGTAAACTAGTGTTGGGCCCGTACAAGGCCTCATAGGGGTACTACTGTAATTTTCAAAAACTCGTAAGAAGATAAGCCCTCTAATCCAAACCTCCTGAACAAAAGCACAAACCACCACCAACCATTACACAAAACAGAATGCACTGAAAACAAAACCTCAAACCCACAAATGGAAGCCACCTGCTACTCATTCCATCTCTCACAATCTCCAACCAACATCTCCAAACTCCCAATTCCAATTCCATTTCCAAAACCACCCCACAAACTCCACCGGAACCACCGATTCCAACCTTCACCCATCTCAGCATCGCTCAATTCCCCCAAAGGCTTTGGCCCTCCTCCACCCAGGAAAATTACCAAAAAGACCCTGAAGCCAAACAAAGTCAACAATGAAGAAGATGATGATGAGGATGAAGAGATGGAGAGAGAAGCAGGTGTGATTCCAGAGGTAGTGACAAACAGGATGATGGGTAGAATTGGGCTTTCTGTTGGGATTCCATTGTTTATAGGACTGTTGTTCTTTCCATTCTTTTATTATCTGAAAGTAGGCTTGAAGATTGATGTGCCCACTTGGGTGCCCTTCATTGTGTCATTTGTCTTCTTTGGGACAGCCTTGTTGGGTGTTAGTTATGGGATAGTGTCCACCAGTTGGGACCCTATGAGGGAAGGGTCTCTATTGGGTTGGAATGAGGCTCAAAAGAATTGGCCTGTGTTTTGGCAGTCTATTTGGGGTTCATCTGGTTCTAGGAAGAGGTTTTGAGCCTTTTTGTTTGTATATTCTTTTTAAGTTATTTCCCTATAATAAATATACAGTTTTTGATCTTTAGTTTTTGCATATAATCAAGGGTTAACTTCACTGGAGCATATTGAACTTGATTTATAGTTTCGAATACAATGTTTCTTTCTCAAGTTAAATTCCATCAAAAAGAAAAGTTGCTACGCACAGTTACAATGTTTAACATTACCATTCTGATGTATAATTTAGTAATTACAACATTCAGTGTTCAACATGATTTTGTATATTAATGATGACACTATATTCGTTATTCGGATGGATCTTCGACATTCAATATGTAGGAAAACATATACGACTAAATGTTTCTCAACCAAAGAGTAAGATTATAATTTGTGACATGGTTTAATAGTATTTGTAAAAGGGAAAATTACCAAAATGGTTAAGGTTGACCTTGCCTAAGCAAGTTTGAAGGCTTAGCAAGCTTTTTTTTTTGTTAGATAATTTAACTGGTCAAATGATTATTCTAGCAATTTTCCATTTGAAAAAAATGTGAAAGATGCGTAACCTTTTTTAGGCATGTGCTAACTTTATTAAACGTTGATATAAAATGGTAACTAACTTTGTTGTAAATTTTTATTTGGTTAGAAATTTGGATAGAGCTACTCGTTATCGGCTCGGTTAAAAGCTTGGATGAGTCGAGCCTTAACAAGCCTGAGCCCGGGCTCGAGCCTCAAATAGAGCTCGTTTACTTATCGAGCTTGAGTCTGAAATACAAAGCTCGTTTAGGCTACCGAGCCTAAACCAGCCCAAACAAAATTTTAGTTTTTTTATATATAATATAATAATAAAGATGATAACATTAGTGAGCCGAACTCGAGCTGAGCTTTGGCTTGTTTAGCTTTTAGCTCATTTGAAGTTGTTCTCAAAATAGCTCAAGTCGAGTTGAGCTCAAGCCTCATAAAAACATAACCAGCTGAGCTCGAGCCTCATAAAAACATAACGAGTTAAGCTCGAGCCTCGTCGGGCTCGGACTCGGCCGGTTTGTTTACACCCCCTAAATCCGTATCGTGCTTCAATGCTTAAGCAAACTAAAAAAAGTAAAAAGTATCCATAAAAAATATGAAGCCAACTCAAATAAATATGTATGATTTATTGTTTAACTAATTATATTGATAACATAACATCAAAGCATATTAAAAATATATTCAGTCATAACAATATGTTTCTGTATCGTACGAGAAAATTTGTTGATTGATAAAAAGTGAATTTTGATTTTAACATTGTTTTTCTTAACGGTTAGCGTATATGCAAACTCTTCTGAAATATACTTTAATAATCAACATATTGTCTCCTCTGGGACTTGAATCCACGCCAGTTTAATGGAGATTTACACCAGACGTCACTAAGCCAAGAATCAAAGAGGGTTCAAGTCGGTAATATATGGCAACCCATCCCCACTCATCATCGTCACTTTGCCACCAACCATGCCTTGTTCTTTCATGTAAGTCAAAGCTTGTAAGTTACGACTATTTATGTTTTCTTACCATTAAAGGTTAGTTGTTTTTGCTTTAGCCACATGTTTTATGTCCATTAAAGTTTATTTGTTTATGTTTTGGCCACCAACACTTTACGATTAGGATATTCAAATCTCTAAAGAGGGTTTGGGCCAAGACTTGAATGTAAATAACATCAAAATTTTGATGTATAAATGTTTTCAAAGTTGAGTGATCTAGTTACTTAAGCAAGTTGGTATTAACCAAGGTTTAGAAATCCGAGTCAGACCAATTGTTGAATTGAACCATGAACTCTTCACTATTTTAGTTCATTTTTTAAGAGAAAGACTTGTCATAGGTTCAGTTTACGCTTAGACGGCACATATTGGTCCAGTTTGCGCTAGACGATAACTCAACCTCAAAAATTTTGTTTCCTCTGCCCTTTTAATATCCTTTTGTATTTTCTTCTTAAAAAGCGCACCGCTTACGGTATGTGCATATAATGTGTATATGTGTGGGCGTCAGGGGGCAAAAGTGAAAGTGCACTAATTTTAACGTTATTTTACTAATTTTGTTAAAATAACGTTAAAAGAGAGGGATGGTTAATCATGCATCATGTGGTGGCGTTGATAGCGAAAGACAAAGGAGTAATGCATTAAGGCATTTGTCTCAATTGCTGAGTGTTATGTGTCTTATGTCCAAAGGCTTGATGCAAAACTACTATCGAGCCGGGGGTGTTACTGGAAGCAGTCTCTCTATTCCTACGGGGTAGAGATAAAGGTTGTCTACATCTCACCATTTTCAGACCCTACTCTAGGTTTACTACGGATGGAATTTATTGAGCATGATGACGATGATGATTTTATTCTTAAAAAGATTTGTGTTTTTATAAGACATTTCATTAGAACTTATTAGTTATTTTATTTTGTTTCACATTTTCTTTTTTATTTTTAAATTCATTATCAATCATGATCATTAAAGTAACAAGTTGCGAAGAGTATTGACTAATGACGTACGAGAATGATATTCAAGAGACTAATTATTATTATTTATTATATTCTAATTGCTATCTGCGGCATTGGATGTTGATTCGCGTCAACTCCTCAGCCACAAATCTGTCGCATTGTACTTGAGAAGACTCCATACGCCGGCACAGTTGAACACAAAGCAACCCTCTATCCCTTATTTGGGTGAAAGCAGAGTGCAAATTTTGTTATCTTGAAGAGGATTATTATCAATTATCATGGGTACTGTAATCGACTCCCATTTCTTGGCCCTCACGGCAATCGTCACTGTACACTTCTCTCTGTTTCTCTTTCGCATTTTTAACCATTGATGTATCAATTTTTATCTTGTAAAATGACTAAAATATCATTCTATGTTGTTTATTCCTATAGTTTGGTTATCAGTTGCTGTTCTTCATCATCACAGCACTTCTCAAATTCGATAAAGTTACCGACTTTGCTGGTACGTTTACAACACTTACTTTTCCAACAGGTTGTGAATAGTAATCTTTCAACCTTTTAAGGGCGTTTCGTCTTTAGTAGGATTGGTTTTGCAATTCGAAAGGGGTTGCGGCGCAGCTTGTTGCCCGTTCCTGCCATTTGTTTGTAATTTGTTACTTTGGTATTTATTTATATGTAAAATTTCCTTTAATGTCTAATTTCCAGATTGTGCTAGGTTTTAGAGGGATTATGATGTATAGGACTAATGCTAATTAATTTATTTATTGCTTATTAAAACTTATTATTGGGAATTTAGCAACTTTAAAAGATATTTGAACAAATGATTATTTAGAAATCTTAGGCCATGCGTAACGAGGCATTATAGGGGCGTGAAGGGGTTTGATAACGCCCCCAACACTGTCCCCTTGGGCGTTATAGGTGCATTATGATGTAGGGGCGTTTCTGGTATAATGCCCAATGGAGAGAAAACAAAACGGAAAGTAATGATTGAAAGACACAATAAGGGGCGTTAGGTTGTTAACTGTTACACATTTTTTAAAGGGGCGTTATGATGCTGATGTGATGGAAAATGCCCCTTAGAAGACATTAGCCATTATGGATGGTCTTAAATGCTTCAAAACACAAGTTATTGTTGTATTAGTAGGATGGACAGTTTTAATAAGCAATCCTAAACTCTACCTAAAATATACCACTTTGTTAGAGTTGGCTTATTCTGATGTTGGCATTATATTTGTTTTTAACAGGAAGTACAAATTTTGTGATACTTTCTCTGATGACCTTGATTCTTAAAGGATCATGGCATACGAGGCAGGTAAACTATCGTTTTTAGCTCCATTGTTCAATATGGATACATTTTAATTGTTAGTAACGAAGTCTAGTCATCTCAGTTCTTGAGTTTATTTTGCATCATCCTAAGTTAGTTAGGTTTGTTGTAACATTTGGCCCCTCGTACCAACAAGTATTGTCCGCCTATCCAATTAGGATGAAAGGAAGTCCCTCCGTTAGGATTGCATCCAATCACACTTAACAGTGCCAATGCGCATAAAATGCATTGTTGGTTTTAAGGTCAGACATGCTTTATGAGCCCAACATCTCTTGTCCACAACTGATGTGAGATTTGCCTAGGGTGTTACACTAGCAGTTGAAGAACATACATGTTGACATTGTTATAGCCTATTTGATGTTTTATCAACTTCCTGAGCTGCCTGTTTAGTGTGTATATAGTGCTTTACGTTAGAAAACCTACATAAATGTTGACAGTGTTATAGTATATTTGAGGTTTCTTTCCGATATTTTTATTGTTTACCGAGTAAAATATGATCTCTGCATTCATAAATGTTGATGCACTTCCCAAAGTTTAGCTTTTATAGCTTCAACTTCTTGGGTAAGGGGCTGTTTGGCAACTTCTGAATGGTTAAGTGTTGAACCAGTAAGAGGTCTGAACCATTAAGAGCCAGTATAATGCTTAACCGTTCAGAGGCAAATGTCTGACCAATTCAATTAGAGGTCTTAACCATTCAGTCTCAGTATAATGCTTAACCATTCAGAGGCAAATGTCTAAACCATTCAGACATTTGCTCGCGAAACAAACAGTCTTAACCATTAAGTGCTACCAGTAAGAGATCTGAACCATTAAGAGTCTCATTAAGAGGTAAACAAACAGCCGACAAATCATGATTGTTTTACAACTGCAAGCGCAAATCGTGAGATGTACATGCTTATGCACCCTATGTATTGTTGTGCATTTCAGGTGGTTTTGAGCTCCTTGTTGTAGTATGGGGTCTTCGCCTTGGATTGTTTCTACTGATGCGGTATGGATGCACAATTATAGTTAAACATCTTACAACTTTCATCGTTAATTAAATTTGTAATCTCAAATTTCTTGCAGAATCTTGAATTGGGGTGAAGATCGGCGTTTCGACGAAATGCGTAGTAATTTGGGAAAATTGGCTGTTTTCTGGATTTTTCAGGTTATATTATTAATTTTATAGAGTTTATATAAGAAATATAAACGTAATTTCCTGCAAAACTGGTTTATGTTAATATGTTTCCCATTATTGTAATTAATTAACGATATTGTTTTTGATTTTTTATGACAGGCTATATGGGTTTGGACAGTAAGTTTACCTGTGACAATCGTCAATGCAAGTGACTCAGATCCCGATATTGAAGCACGAGACATAATCGGGTGGATTATGTGGTCTATCGGCATCTCAATTGAGGCCACTGCTGACCAACAAAAATTAATTTTCAAAAATTCTCCAGAAAATAGGGGAAAATGGTGTAATGCTGGACTATGGGGGTATTCTCGTCATCCAAACTACTTTGGCGAGGTTGGTAATTAACTCCGTTAAGAGATTTCCTATGTCTATTCCTGCCACGTCAGCATTGACGTTTCTGTATTCAGTTAGAGTCAGTTATGGACAGTTAATTAGTAGCTTCATTAAACTGCAGATTTTCCTTTGGTGGGGAATTTTTGTGGCATCGACTCCTGTACTGGACGGTGCTGAATGGCTCGTTGTACTCGGGCCGTTATTTTTAACATTACTGCTTCTTTTTGTTAGTGGGATACCACTACTCGAGGTTCGGTGTTTATTGTTATTTGTTATACATATAGTTGAATATTATTATCATTCGTACATTGGGTAATCAAATCTGCGTAAACGTGAATCCAGGAGTCTGGCGATAAGAAGTATGGAAACGTTGCTGGATATCGACACTATAAAAAGACAACAAGGTTCAGTAATGATATCTATCGCTTCAAAACACTAAAAAAATTGTTTTCGGATATTTTTTTATAAAATGAGAAATAATGTGCGTTCTTTGTGTTTTCAGTCCTCTGATTCCGCTGCCTCCAGTGGTATATGGAAGTTTGCCCTCTTGGTTCAAAGTTGCTTTTCTTTTTGAGTTTCCGTTGTACAATCGAAATCTTCCTAAAGAAGAAGCGTTGGGCTGGTAAGTCGTTATCCTTTTAAAGTTGTGTAGAAATGTAAACTGTTGAAATTTGAGGGGTGTAACTGTAATTTGCAAGGTGTAGAGATGGAAGTCCAGAACAAAAATGGGTTGATTTGGTTAATTGATGACTGGTATTTTGTACATTTTTTTATACAGATCTTCTGTTATAATTACATCTTATTGTGTTGTATTCTTTATACTTATGTGATACATTCTGAGGACAATTTACAGTAAATTTTGAGCTTTCTTTTATATATTGTGTGGTATGTGACTAAATGCTCAAGCCAAATCTTCAAGTAGGTGGTGCAGTGGTTAACGCTTGAGTCTCTCTGGCAGAGGTCTCGGGTTTGAATCCAGCTTCCATTGGTGTCTCCCTTTAATCCCCTTAAAATGTCGTCAGCCCAACACAAGCTGCATTTGACCTTATTTCATTGGTTAGCATGGTATTGGTGGGGTCCTCTGAATTTACCGTATTGGTTGACCTATCTAATAACTTGTTGACTTAGAAGGTTATCATGGAATATTGTGGTTTTGACTCTTTGGAGAGAAGTAAGACATGATATCTTATATATATGATCATTCAAGTAGTCATACAACAGTTGTCTCAATGTACAGCTTTAGTCCCTAAAGTTTTCCTATCGGCACAAATAAGTCTTTACCGAGACATTTCTTAGTTCCTACAGATCCGTAATCATAACACAATCACTCAGTTTGATTCACACATCAAAACTTCATTTCATTCTGCAAGAGTGACGGACGAATATTTCTAAAAAGCTTCAAGCTTTTGCTAACAAAATTGAAACATTAAGGTTTGCTAACAACATTATATATAAACTAACGACTTCAAACTAAAAACATATAGAAAAAAACTGTTCATATCATAATCTGTATACCTAAAAACACCGTCTTCAAACTTTACCAATTTCAGATCAGATTAGTACCCCAAAAAATCATGCGCGAGAAGCAGCAGCCGCTGTAAAGTACTCGGAGCAAATTTCCTTGCAAACAGATAACATACGAAGACGGCTTGTCATTATAAACACATTCTCGCTTTTCGTGAAGTTTCATCATGAACCCCTCTGTAATATCGTTTGCCCCAAACGTTGCAGGGTGGGGGCCACCTCTTGACCAGTCAACCCAAGTCAAACTCCGGTTTGCCAACAGATTTGGTGCCTGGATCGTTAATAAAGTTGGGAAATAATGTTCGTCCACATAACACGCAGGCCTACAAAAGTTCAAGAACTTTGGGTAAAACGTCAAGTCGGATATTATGATTGATGCGAGTTTTCGGTTGACTTCAAACCATTGTGACCCTTTTCTCCATTCGGAGATGTTGACTTCTGGTAACATGTTTGGGTTGTACCGGCCGCGACCAAATGGGCCCGGGTCGTCAAAAGCTCCAATGAAACTGTATTTGGATCGGGTTATGTAACGGTATATTGTAGTGAAATTGTAGACGGGAATGCATGATTCTGAGACGAGAATAAAGTATTCGTTTGAGATATCGAGAAGGGCGTTTGCTAATAGTCTTCGTTCGGCGTCGCACATGCTCATTCTACCCCATTCAGCTATCTGCAGCACGAGACAATCAAATGTTTTTACATTTCATTATATTGACCAAAAGTCAAACGTTTAAAACGCGACATAGTAAATACAGATTTAAGACACTTATACATATAGTGAAGGCTCTTAACGTACGATGGTAAGCGACCACCAATATAACGTGCGTAATTAGGGTTTGCCCAACCCATGTGTAATTATGCAAATAACATGTATAATTAGGGTTAACCAAACCCATGCGTGATTATGCAAATAACGTGTGTAATTATGTATTATAATATGCGTAATCATGCAATAACGTGCATACTATGCAAAGTTAATTACTATTGTGCCACCGCGTTCAATTGAAGGCCTAGATTAGATCAGATGTGCAGTTGAGATGCTCACGTACGCATCGCAAGATAAGGTGGTCTTGTACGTTAACCGGCCTCTATACATATAAATGGTGTAAGATAACAGGAAACCAGTAGGAGCCAAACATACCTGACTTGGTATCTGTCTGTTATAAAAAACAGATGTGGATGGGAACCGTGGTTCATACGATGGAAGCGAATGAATATATATAGTGAAAAGACTCTTATGCCCCTTAAAAAACCGTTCCCATAAAGGAGCCAATGGTATCGGGCCTTTAGTCAAGAACATAAATGCAATCTTTGGAACTCTTGCAAATGGATACTTTTTCACTTGTGGCACAAAAGACGCCCTCCAAAATAGCTCTTTGTCACTCATTGCGTGCATAAGATTCGAAGGAGGCGTGATCCAACGGTCAAGATCATTGTTTGGCTGTTCTTGGATGCACGATTGTAAAATGGGGATTGCTGAAGTTACCGTCGTAACGACTCCAGTTTTCCGGATCATGTATATACTAAATAAAGAAATGGTAAAACATAAAACTAGAAATAAGGCAAGTAGATGCATAAGCCTTTGTGGTAAAGCCCTAGATTGGTTCGATCTACTTATAACCGTAGTTGTAATAGCAGAGTCTTTGCCTGCCTCCATTGGCGATAATAGTAATAACAATAATCTAATATCTTATCTTAATAACACAAAAATATGAGATTTTGGCTGTGGGTATGCTGTTTTATGGCTCATCAAGTCATTTGTGAATCCTCTTCCACCCTGAAATGTCATAATACTGAACAAAGTTAACTGCTAAAAGTCTAATTTTCATAACAAGATATCATCATCATCATCATATACTCAGTAAATCCCACCAATAGCAAAGCTAATGTAGGGTCTGAGGAGGGTAAGATGTAGACAGTCTTACCTCTCTACCCCGTAGGAATAGAGAGGCTCAATAGTAGTTTTGTATCAAGCCTTGGACATGAGGCACATAACACTCAGTAATCGGGACAAAGGCCGATTTATGCATATGTACCCCTTGTCTTTCAGTTATCAACACCACCACATGATGCATGATTAGTCGCCCGTAACTTTTAAAGTTATTTTCACGAAATTAGTAAAATAACGTTAAAATTAATGCAATTTCACAACAATCCCATATGTTTTAATTCAATTTTAAGACCTAAAATCATGAAGTTTGCAAATTACAGCAATAACAAATGAAGGGTTTTCTAGAACTATACATTAAAACCCTATCAATCTACTCAAAAGAGCATAAACCCATCTCCAGATTGACAAAAACATTAGGGATCACTGGCACACAAAAAAAAAAACAAAAGGTAAAAGATTAATGGACAAAATCATTCAAGATCTCAAAATACTGGAAACCCAACAAAATATGTTACAAGAAAAACAAAAAAGGTGAGATTTTTGTAACAATCTTGAGATTATGAATTTAGGGATTTTGAAAATAACCAAGATACATCAAAACATGAAGGCCTGTTTGCATAAAAAAGAAGAAACCCACTTACAAATTAACATGATACAACATGGGTGATCGCTAGAAAGATGAATAATCTCAAATAAGGCATTAATCAAAGCAATTGATCAATCAAAAAAAGGGGGAAACAGTGAAGTGGAGCATACCATAGCATAGCATGAAGTGATTGGGGAAAGAGACCATGAAGCAATAGTATATATATATTTTTGACCCAACAATTTAACTGAATGATTTTGATTGATAAAGGGACTGTTTTAGAGGGAGAAGAGTCCAAGAGTGTTGGAGGAAATTTAGGGGCAATGAGAAATGTGTGAAAGGAAGAAAGAGATCTATGAAATGGAATTTGTGATTTGGGTTTAAGAATTTTGCTTACAACGCAGCGCACGATGTGTGTGTGAGAGAGAGATGGTGGTTTTGCTTTTATGCCGTGGTGGCATATGTGTTTCTTTTTCTTATTTTTTTAATCATTTTTTAAGTAAATTGTCACTTTAGTCTATAAAGTTTGTCCAAATATGTCATTTAGTTTAAATAGTTTTTTTTCCTCCTCTAAGTCCCTGAGTTTTCCATTTTGTTGCTATTTTGATCACATCGTCTAACTCCGTCTAAAACCCCAGTTTTAACCAGAGGTATTTTTGGCATTTTCATTTTAAATCTTTCAACTTGCCATTTTGATCCATTTTTCTAAACCCCTACCTCCACCTCCATCGTCTGAGGCGACAATACTCCGACATATCAATCTTCGGTGAGTAGTCCCTCCGTTCAAATGGCTCACCGGCGACATTGTTTCATCATAACCTTTATTTTCTACAGATTCGTCACACGACCACGCCGCTTTTTGGTATCTCTCACCGGCTACAACAACGGCTTTGTACGTTGGAGATTGGTACGCTAGAGTATTGTTGTCTCAAACGGTGGGATGGGGTGCGGGTGCGGGTGAGGGCTTAGAAGAATGGACCAAAATGACAAGTTGAATGGTTTAAAATAAAAATGCCAAAAATAATCCTAGTTAAAACTGGAGTTTTTAGACGGAGTTAGGAATGTGATCAAAATGACAACAAAATGAAAAACTCAGGGACTCAGGGAGAAAAAAACTATTTGGACTAAAATGACAAATTGGGACAAACCTTAGGGACTAAAATGGCAATTTACTCATTTTTGGTATGTAAATCCATTTAAGTTTTATTGTTTTGTGTAAGCATCAGAGATAGTTTGGTATCAACTTGTAACAACTCAAAAATTCGATTGTTATCTTTTCTTTTGTTTTCCGTTTATCTATCCTTTGTGAATCCGAGATTCGGTTAATAATAAAGTTATGTTAATTAATTATAGTTTTGTACGTTATTATCGCATCTAATCGCTTATTAAATCTCATCGCATCGCAAATCGCAGTTAATTATGTGGTTTTATGTTATTTATGTGTTATGTGTGTTTGTGGTTATAATTACAATCGCTATCGCACTGTCGAATCGCTAAATCGCACTATTATACCAACTATAACGCTTAACGCTTTAATTTAACGCTTAATATAACTATCAAATGCGAACCGAATAACCAATCGAACTCTTAACGCGAAATCGGCAAACGAAACTTGGTCACCAGGCCAAGTTCGGCCGAACTTGCCTACCACAAGTTCACTCGAACTTGCCTGATAACCAGGAATCCCTTGCTTCTATCAAGTTCGCGCGAACTTGCATATACATATGCAAGTTCGGCCGAACTTACCCTTCCCCCTCTTGAAAACTCCCTAAGTTCGCGCGAACTTGTACACTTTTGTACAAGTTCGGCCGAACTTGTTGCCAGCACTTGAGATTCTTGCCTCACCTATAAATACCCATGCTCCTCATTCATGCTCCCCTTGCTGACCAAGTTCGCTCAGAGCTCTCTCAACCCGAAACCTTCGTGTTCTAAGTAAGAATCGACCCGATTTCACTGCAACAACGTTTATTGTAACATCCGTCAAAAACGGATTTACCAAACCCGCTCCGTTTAGCAACCGAACAGTCAGTCAAAATTTTCGTTGCGAATTAAATGCCCAAAATATTTTTAAACGATCCGTAATCAATTATTATACGGGGGTATATATTTAGTTTTTGAAAAACTGTTGAAAATTGAAAAATAAAAATGAATTGTTACAGCCGGGTTTCGAACCCGGGTCTGTACCGAGTCACCTAGTGACTTAACATCTCACACACAAACCACTGCGCCAACTGATTTGTTTGATAAATAATGAAATAATTTAGTTCATAAAGTGACTTTACAAATTCAAAAATCGGCGCCCAACGATTCAGTCGTCGGAATCCCGGAATATTCGCGAGCCTTAACTACGATTTACGTTATAACGTAAACCTTTAATCAGATGTCGGTTATAACCGATGTTTGAAGTCCGCGACACTTTTCAAAACCGCCGGAAAACTTAAATTGATGAATACAGTTCAAAATCAGACCAAATACATTTCGATTATTCCCTATAAATTCAACCACAATCGTCTGCAAACTTTTTCGCTAAAAATCACATCTTTTCACGGCGTAATTTCTCTCGCCGGAATAAGCCTGTTCGTCGCCGGAAAACCGGTTTCCCCATTGCCGAGCTTTTCTGAACCTCTGAAGCTTATACCGGTGATACCCTTACCTTTTCCAAACTTTTCGGAGACTAGCTGGTACAAGGAACACGTCGCCGGAGTTGAATTCAGTCGCCGGAGTTTCTGCCGGAAAACAGAGAGTTCAGTCGGTATATTCTCCGCTCAGTTTCTTTTCCTTTTCACTTCTATCTCACCAGTAATTAACCTAAAACACTATTGAAACTTGAATAAAAACTCGAACCAGTCAGACCCGATTTCTGGTTCAACTTTGTCGAAGAAGACGACGCACTTCCATATCATATAAGTATATTATAAATCATGATTTTAATCGGGTTAGACACACAGTCCAGCGGTGGACTGTGTGCACATAAGACGTTAATTATGCAAAGGTCTCGAGTTCGATTCCCGTCTCACACGCTGCCTTAATAAAATCTATTTTTTTAATACTGAACCGGAGTCGCCTTAGTTATATGTTAAGTATATTAATAACCGGAATAATAACCAAGTTATACACACAGTCCAGCGGTGGACTGTGTGTTTGCTTATATCACAGGTCACGAGTTCGAGTCCGGTCCTCAGCACCGACTCGGACAATTATCTTTTCTTTTAAATAAGGCAGAAAAGGAAATATCTATTTTGTATTTAAGTATAATAAAAACCGAATATTATAACATGTTGAACACACAGTCCAGCGGTGGACTGTGTGTTAGATTAACCCACAGGTCCCGGGTTCGAGACCTGTGGTGTGCATGACCGTTTCGCCTTAAACTGTTTTTAAAATAAATGATTTTCTATTAATTCTAATTAATGTATATATGAAATTAAAATCGGATATATAACGGGTTAGACACGTAGCTCAGTTGGTAGAGCTGCGTGCACGCGTACGGGAGGTCTCGGGTTCGAGCCTCACCGAGCGCACAACAATATTCCGCAAACCGGTCAACGACCAGTCAAAGTCAACTGGTCAAGGTCAACTGTAGCAGAAAAAAAATAAATATTTTTATTATTTTTATTTAATTATTTTAATTAAAAATCAATTATAAATACTTAAAAATAACATTTTTAAGATTAGAAAATAGCTTCAAACTCACAAAAATACACCCAACAATCCTACTAAAATAGTTTAATAAAATCCGTTTACTCACCAAACCATAATGCGATTTAGGTTAAATCTCACTCGTGGTTAAAACCACTTCGCGTGCATTCATCATCATCAACCGAACGCACCCACTGTGAGTGAATCTTACAATTCCCCTTTTTAAATTACACGTTTTGGGGTGTGTCATGTGTTATGAATTAATTAATTTATTTATTTAAACTTGTGCCATACCACATCATGACTTAATCTTAGATTGATTTATTGTTGTGATTTATTTATATTCCGTTTGTCAAATTACATGAAACTCATACATTAAGCCCATAAGTTCCTCGTGGGAAACGAGTAGAACATCGCGTGCTTCAATTCAAATTCATTATTGTTCATGTGTGTTTTCATTGAGTTTATATTGTTTGTAGTTGTGTTATTCATAATTATCATGTTTATGCAATTCATTCATCAGGCCCCTCAGTTCCTCGTGAGAGACGAGTTGAGCATCGCGTGCCTTTAATTGTTCCATTATTGTTCATGAGTGTTTTCATTTAACATCTTATGATTATTGATTAAGTTACATCTAATTTTATTCATGTTTGGTTGTGCACATATTTCATAATCAATTTAAATAAATTGTTCAAATGCTTTCCATAGGATTCACTCGCCAACATTATGTTGATCCAAAAACCTTTTTACACATGATACAGGTGAACAGGTTGAAGCAAGGATAACATAGGATATGCCTTAGAAGAGAACAAAGGAGCTAGATTGTTAGTTAGATCATGTTGTATCACTATTGTAAACTTTCATTTAATTTGTATTAATGAATATGAAACATTTAATAAATGTCATGAGCTTTGATGATAACCCAATCATGCCCCGATCACCTTATCCGCTGCGGGTCGGGGTGTGACAGATTGGTATCAGAGCCATGACTATAGGGATATAGGATAGGTTATTAGACCCTTAGAGCCTATACTATAGTCTGCCTAAATTTTAAATTGATTAGGTGGTTACATACAAACTTGTGATATTTATTTGTTTCATATTTGTTTACATTTCAGTCAAACATACATGCTCATATACATGTTCATTATACATATATACATATTCATTATACATATATCGATGTTCATGTATTCAATTTATTTTCATATTCTCATTATCCAAAGATTTTATGCAATTTTCAATTCTCATCAAAGTAAGTTCTGCGACGGGCATGTAGTAACTGGAAGGGTACAAGTACCGGTAGTCGGAACGTCCTGTCTAGGCTGGCATTCGTATAAATCCAATATAACGGACCAGTTTGCCTACCTGGGGACCAACGATGAGAGTACGAAGGACCTATTAGGCCAAAGCATGCCACACCAAACGTCGTTCGAACTACCCTACTTTGAGGTGTCACCGTGTCTACACCTGGACACATTCCGAACATCACACGTTGTATACATATTTCTCGATTTTCACCGGGTTTTGTGTACGCAACCAGGCAGAAACCGTGCGAACCATATGAAAAACCGGTAATTCATGGGGGCACACATGATTACATAAGGTAAAGTATGGCGGCATGACGGGCCTAACAGCGAGCAAAGCCAAAGACATCCTATGGATGTAGTATTTTTGTATAATTATTTTATGAATGTTCATTCTTGAATGCGACCCACGATCTCAAAAGCATCCAACTCATACTCTTGTCATGTATTCATTGTAGATGTCTTCTAACCTCGCCCGTAGGAAGATGAGAGCAGGAAAAGCCCGCGAACGCATGGCTACCTTAATCGCTCAACAAATGGCTGCTGTAATACCCAACATTGTAATCCAAGTTCATCAAGCACTTACCAATAATCCTGTCAACCAAGCAAACCAAAACATTTTCAACTCTTCCCCAAACACCACTAAATGCACCTGCAAGCATTTCAAATCATGCGACCCTCCGAAATATAAAGGAACTGAAGGTGTCACCGCACTCCTCCATTGGTTTGAAGAAATGGAGAATACTTTTCTAAATTGCGATTGCCCTGATGATCGCAAAGTGCGTTATGCTACCGGTCGACTATATGGGATAGCACTTACTTGGTGGAATACAGAGAAGGCCAAACGAGGTGTTGAAGATGCTATGTCCTTAACTTGGAACGAATTGAAGGAAATCATGACCAGACGATTTTGCCCAAGGAGCGAAATCAAGAAGCTAGAAGATGAATTTTACTCATTGAGGCAAGTGGAAGGAGACCACACCACCTACAACAAAAGGTTCCTCGAATTACATCAAATGGTTCCCAACATGTTTACTCCCCTCTACCGTTTGATCGAGCACTACATTCGTGGTCTTCCGTCAAAGATTCAAGACCCTGTGATAAGTACCAAGCCTGCAACTTTGGAAGCAGCAATGGAGCTAGCAACAGAGCTCACCGAGAACCGAATCCGAAACAAAGACTTCAAGGAGGAGAAGAAGAAGGATAAAGAATCGACTGAAACCTCCGACTCCACTCAAACTGAATCCCCTTCTCAACCCGAATCCCCTTCTCAACCCGAATCCCCTTCTCAACCCAAACCTAAGAGAAGAAGAGTCGGGCGACTTTTCGCTGCTACCCAACGAAATCAACCCGTTTTTCACGCTATACCCATCCGAGCTGTCCCAATCACCCAAGTGGCACCCAACTCAGCTTACCCAAATAAGAAACCATATCTTGGACCTCACCCTCAATGCAACCACTGTTTTTATCATCATCCCCTTACTTTACCTTGCCGGCTATGTACAACTTGTGGACGTTATGGTCATTTGAGCAATGTTTGTCGCACCTTTCAAGACCAAACCTTTTCCCCTACTCAAAACATGGCCCAAACTTATCACCAACCTCAATACCCCATGTTCCCATATGCTCGAGCTTGCTTCAATTGTGGCGACCCTACCCACCTTAGAAACACATGCCCTCAATTGGTTAACATTATCAACACTCAAGCCCAATCAAACCCAGTTAACCAAGTAAACCAAGAAAACCCAACCACTATGCCGCCAGCAAGAGGAAGAGTCTTCAATATCAACGCCAACCCTGTCGAAGATAATGACGGCCCAAACGAAGATACTCAGCTAGTCCTGTTCGCCGAAGATCCAGATTCAACTCCTATTGTTTAGTCTTTCTTTATCACATGTGTAGACTGTTAGAGAAATTATTGGATATTATATATTATATATTGTTTTCGGTATATGCTTTTGCCGAGGCCGTGGCTCCCCATCCATCGAGGTTGAGTTGGATCCCCATTTTATTATGTGGTTGATCTTGGCGTGCCCGCACGATCGGCTCCGTTTGTTGAGCCTTGATCGGTTACGTAATATTACATTTCAATACATGCAATATGCTCGGCTCCGTTTGATTGAGCCTTGAGTACACAGATTTATTTACATTTCCAGTTCATGCAATATGCTCGGCTCCGTTTGATTGAGCCTTGAGTGCACAGTTCAATTTACATTTCAAGTTCATGCAATACGCTCGGCTCCGTTTGATTGAGCCTTGAGTGCACAGTTCAATTTACATTTCAAGTCATGCAATACGTTCGGCTCCGTTTGATTGAGCCTTGAGCGCACATACAATTTCATTATCAGTATCTTGTGGTTGTGGTGTTTGTAGTAGAGTCGCATCGAACTAACCATAACTTTCGGATAAAGTCAACGAAAATTTGACAAGGATATGGTGGATACGCCGATGGTACTTCCTATATATAAGTATTCTTGTCAAAAGATCGGAGGCATTATCAGGTGGTTATGAGAGGTTCCATGCATAGGCTGTTTGTGTGGTTAAGTTATTCATATTCAGTACATGCAATATGTTCGGCTCCGTTTGATTGAGCCTTGAGCACACAATTTCAATTTCAGTACATTCAATATGTTCGGCTCCGTTTGATTGAGCCTTGAGCACACAATTTCAATTTCAGTACATTCAATACGTTCAGCTCCGTTTGATTGAGCCTTGAGCGCACATCCATTTTATTTTCAGTACATGCAATACGATCGGCTCCGTTCGATTGAGCCTTGATCGCACAGATATATTTCATTTCAGTATTTTATGTTTGTTGTATTGATTGTAGAGTTATAGGACTAATCATAATTCACTGATAAAACTAATGAAAATTTGGCAAGAATATGGTGGATACGCCGCTGGTACTTCCTATATATAAGTATTCTTGTCAAAGGATCAGAGGCATTATCGGACGGTTATGAGAAGTTCTATGTAGGATTTATTAGTTTCTGGGTAACCAATCATAACTTGTGGATAAAACTAATGAAAATTTGGCAAGAATATGGTGGATACGCCGCTGGTACTTCCTATATATAAGTATTCTTGCCAAAGGATCAGAGGTATTATCAGGCGGTTATGAGGAGTTCCATGTAGGATTTAGTATTGCCTTGGTTGGAATTTGTGTTACATTTATATCATCATGTTATTTAAAGAGATTGGATTGTGTTCCATTTCTACATAAATTAACCTCTCCATCATAACAAACGAGAGAGGAACTTCCATCATTCAAACATATATGGATTCAAATACTTGCTGTTGTGTTTATTCATGTTCAAATATTTGCTGATGTGTTCATTCATGTTCGAATATTTGCTGTTATGTTTATTCATGTTCAAATATTTGCTGATGTGTTCATTCATGTTTGGATATCAGCTGTTGTGTTTTTATTTATGTTCCATGAAGATTGTAGTGTTAGAAGTTTTGCCTTAGGATATAACCATATTTTTCCCAAACGTATCTAAACTCTTATGAATGATATCATTATTTAGAGAATCCTTCCTGTTAATCAATATTCATACAGTAGGCAACAAAAAGCGATTCCTGAATAGGGTACTTAACCTTTACAAGGAACGTTACCGCCTCGAACAAAAACTTAAACCCTCATTTTTGCTAAGCATACAACTGTCAAACAAAACATCATCATTCTTATAGTCAAAATATATCATTATTTAAATTTCGGGACGAAATTTCTAAAAAGCAGGGGATACTGTAACATCCGTCAAAAACGGATTTACCAAACCCGCTCCGTTTAGCAACCGAACAGTCAGTCAAAATTTTCGTTGCGAATTAAATGCCCAAAATATTTTTAAACGATCCGTAATCAATTATTATACGGGGGTATATATTTAGTTTTTGAAAAACTGTTGAAAATTGAAAAATAAAAATGAATTGTTACAGCCGGGTTTCGAACCCGGGTCTGTACCGAGTCACCTAGTGACTTAACATCTCACACACAAACCACTGCGCCAACTGATTTGTTTGATAAATAATGAAATAATTTAGTTCATAAAGTGACTTTACAAATTCAAAAATCGGCGCCCAACGATTCAGTCGTCGGAATCCCGGAATATTCGCGAGCCTTAACTACGATTTACGTTATAACGTAAACCTTTAATCAGATGTCGGTTATAACCGATGTTTGAAGTCCGCGACACTTTTCAAAACCGCCGGAAAACTTAAATTGATGAATACAGTTCAAAATCAGACCAAATACATTTCGATTATTCCCTATAAATTCAACCACAATCGTCTGCAAACTTTTTCGCTAAAAATCACATCTTTTCACGGCGTAATTTCTCTCGCCGGAATAAGCCTGTTCGTCGCCGGAAAACCGGTTTCCCCATTGCCGAGCTTTTCTGAACCTCTGAAGCTTATACCGGTGATACCCTTACCTTTTCCAAACTTTTCGGAGACTAGCTGGTACAAGGAACACGTCGCCGGAGTTGAATTCAGTCGCCGGAGTTTCTGCCGGAAAACAGAGAGTTCAGTCGGTATATTCTCCGCTCAGTTTCTTTTCCTTTTCACTTCTATCTCACCAGTAATTAACCTAAAACACTATTGAAACTTGAATAAAAACTCGAACCAGTCAGACCCGATTTCTGGTTCAACTTTGTCGAAGAAGACGACGCACTTCCATATCATATAAGTATATTATAAATCATGATTTTAATCGGGTTAGACACACAGTCCAGCGGTGGACTGTGTGCACATAAGACGTTAATTATGCAAAGGTCTCGAGTTCGATTCCCGTCTCACACGCTGCCTTAATAAAATCTATTTTTTTAATACTGAACCGGAGTCGCCTTAGTTATATGTTAAGTATATTAATAACCGGAATAATAACCAAGTTATACACACAGTCCAGCGGTGGACTGTGTGTTTGCTTATATCACAGGTCACGAGTTCGAGTCCGGTCCTCAGCACCGACTCGGACAATTATCTTTTCTTTTAAATAAGGCAGAAAAGGAAATATCTATTTTGTATTTAAGTATAATAAAAACCGAATATTATAACATGTTGAACACACAGTCCAGCGGTGGACTGTGTGTTAGATTAACCCACAGGTCCCGGGTTCGAGACCTGTGGTGTGCATGACCGTTTCGCCTTAAACTGTTTTTAAAATAAATGATTTTCTATTAATTCTAATTAATGTATATATGAAATTAAAATCGGATATATAACGGGTTAGACACGTAGCTCAGTTGGTAGAGCTGCGTGCACGCGTACGGGAGGTCTCGGGTTCGAGCCTCACCGAGCGCACAACAATATTCCGCAAACCGGTCAACGACCAGTCAAAGTCAACTGGTCAAGGTCAACTGTAGCAGAAAAAAAATAAATATTTTTATTATTTTTATTTAATTATTTTAATTAAAAATCAATTATAAATACTTAAAAATAACATTTTTAAGATTAGAAAATAGCTTCAAACTCACAAAAATACACCCAACAATCCTACTAAAATAGTTTAATAAAATCCGTTTACTCACCAAACCATAATGCGATTTAGGTTAAATCTCACTCGTGGTTAAAACCACTTCGCGTGCATTCATCATCATCAACCGAACGCACCCACTGTGAGTGAATCTTACAATTCCCCTTTTTAAATTACACGTTTTGGGGTGTGTCATGTGTTATGAATTAATTAATTTATTTATTTAAACTTGTGCCATACCACATCATGACTTAATCTTAGATTGATTTATTGTTGTGATTTATTTATATTCCGTTTGTCAAATTACATGAAACTCATACATTAAGCCCATAAGTTCCTCGTGGGAAACGAGTAGAACATCGCGTGCTTCAATTCAAATTCATTATTGTTCATGTGTGTTTTCATTGAGTTTATATTGTTTGTAGTTGTGTTATTCATAATTATCATGTTTATGCAATTCATTCATCAGGCCCCTCAGTTCCTCGTGAGAGACGAGTTGAGCATCGCGTGCCTTTAATTGTTCCATTATTGTTCATGAGTGTTTTCATTTAACATCTTATGATTATTGATTAAGTTACATCTAATTTTATTCATGTTTGGTTGTGCACATATTTCATAATCAATTTAAATAAATTGTTCAAATGCTTTCCATAGGATTCACTCGCCAACATTATGTTGATCCAAAAACCTTTTTACACATGATACAGGTGAACAGGTTGAAGCAAGGATAACATAGGATATGCCTTAGAAGAGAACAAAGGAGCTAGATTGTTAGTTAGATCATGTTGTATCACTATTGTAAACTTTCATTTAATTTGTATTAATGAATATGAAACATTTAATAAATGTCATGAGCTTTGATGATAACCCAATCATGCCCCGATCACCTTATCCGCTGCGGGTCGGGGTGTGACATTTATCAACAACCAACAAAGGTTTACAACGATTTTGCACACGGATCTACCTTCGTTTTCATCAAAACCCATTCCTTTACGAAAACCTTCATCTTTTTCTTCAAAAGCTTCTGTTTTAAGCTTAGATCTACACAATACGAGTTCGTCTGGCGATAGTAAAGACTTCCAAACACGAGATCTGTAAGACCTCGGCTTGTAAGTGATAGATCTGAGAAAACCTTTGATAAATATCGATTTTGACACAAAACACGGACTTTTGAGGATTTTTGTTCATTTTCTGATATGAAACAAAGCATCTATCATTCAAGATCCCAGATCTGGAAGCACAAGGACGTTTATGTTGGTTTACACAAGCCGGACTAATCCGAACGAACCCCGAGTTCGCTCGGATTAGCCCACGCTTTTGTAAAACGGCGAAAACAGCTCTAAAAGACCTCTCCGACCTAAGTTGCTCAGTAGCACAGGGTTGGAGGGATGAACACTCGATTTTCCTCAGCAAACGACGCGAAAACGCAAGATTTCGGACCTGAAAACATCAAGTTCGCTCGAAAATCACCAGCTTATCAGGTCAAGTTCGACCGAACTTGAGTGTTTCTTCACCAAGTTTCTTGCAAGTTCGACTAAACTTGTCAAATCAGTAAGGTTTCCTACAAGTTCACCCGAAATTGACAAGTTTCTTAGGAAACTCATCAAGTTCGACCGAACTTGACTCTAAACCCACCAAAACCCAGCCAGTTCGCTCGAACTTGGCTACTGCCCAACCAAGACTTAACCGTTTCAGCTTTTCGGAGACTGATGCACTTCCGTTCGCGTATGCAGGCTGATCCGGCGCTCTTCTCGACTCTCCTCAGAATCTCTAACCTAACAAAACGCACCCACAGTGAGTATACTTGACACATTTTCGCTTAACGCACTTTTTGGGTGTTACATACGTTCCTATATTAAAATCACATCACAAATCAAAACTGTTTATCACACGCGAATAATCTGGTTGTATATGCTCAATACGTGATTCTAGAAACATGTGACTAGGACTTATTTTCGTTAACTTGCCTCCTAGCTAGTATGGTACTATAGTGTGGCTTACACCCGACGGGGTCTAGTTAGGATGGACGCGCAAGCCTTCTCACGGTAGTTAGCATGAGAAATGAGCCTATGTTATGTTAAGTGTTTTGGTGTATCATGATATGTAATTAGATTGTTTCGCAAAAGCTTTTCTCGATTATGCTAGTAGTATTCAAACTGTATGCTCACCTTTACAAAATTGTATTGACTTGTATTTAACGTATGTAACAGTTGAGGATTTAGCTATGGACGCTTTGATGATTGCATGCTTAGCTTAGTTTATTCTCTTTTGTTTTGTTTAGTTGGAATGTAATAAATCTAGGGGAAATCGAACGTTTTGTTTTTATGAGAAAACTTTGGATTTTGTAATGATTATTTAGAATATTATGTTTAATAGTATGGGATGTTAAACGTTTAGTAATGTTGTGAATAATTGTTATGGAATTTCTCGTGAGAACAATCTGGTCGCCTAGTGCCACTAACCCCGGTGATTCCGCCATCGGTCGGGGTGTGACAGATTGGTATCAGAGCGCCATAACTTAGGATAATAGGTAGAATTGCCATGATTCAACCTAGTAGCAGTTTAAGTACCCGATTGACCTGTCTTTAAATTAAATGCTAATCTACTTGCCATAAATGCTTAAATATGCCTTTCCTCAGGCTAATACAATAATACACGCTTGGAAACGCTCGCATCACACCAACGAGTGATCAAGTCGAGAATAGGTGTGAAAACCAAGAACTCTCGACAAGATCATTCACTCCGACGCATTCTCTCTAACGAGATATCTTCGTTGAGTTAGGAGTGACATCTAAACCTCGACAAAAATCTCCATTTCTATTTAGGAATAAAGTTGCTAAGTTAGGGGTGAAACCCGCATCTTAGTAACTAATTCCAAAATTCGATTTTCAATCTCACCAAAGTCTCGGTTGTGCCGATGGTTTGGAACAGCATTAACTGGAAGGGTAAACGTCGTTAGCCACTTGCGGTGAGAACGTTTATCTATTAGGCCAAAGCGTGGGTCCAAATGCAAAGGGTAGTCGAATCACTTTGGCGTGTCGAATGTCTCAAAGCCCCGGACACTCCCAATTGATTTAAGCCTAATCGTCGATTTACACATCATCGAGTTTATTACTATTTATGTGTTTAAAATTTTTTAGAAATTTTGCTTTATTCGATTTCTCGCTTTGATGATTTATCATATCATCATTTCTCGAATTATCGCATTTTCGCTCCATCGAATGTATGCACAACTCGCACAACTCTCGAAATCTAAAATGCTAAATTAATACACCAACCAAACTAATCGCTTAACTCGCTTACGCCTATGAGGACGTGTGCCTCATACGCGGTATTATCTCGCTTATCTCGCTATTATGTATCGCTTATATCTCGCTTACATCTCGTATCGCGCTACGCATTGTTACTATTAGAAGGTGAATACGTGCAAATATGTGCTTATGTACTTATGTGCTTATGTGCTTATGTGCTTACGTGCTTATGTGCTTACGTGTTTATGTGCTTATGTGGATACGTGTTTATGTGTTTTTGTGCCTTGCATGAATAATGATCATAAATGTTTTAAAAATAACTCTATTATAATCGAATCTCGTCTAATCTAAATCCTTCGTGTAGATGTCTTCTATGGGATCGCACACCCGAAGGAATCTCCACGCAGCAACGCCGACAAGCGCATCGCCTCTATGGTAGCCAAGGAAATGGCTAAGATGATCCACAGATTATCAGTGAAATTCCAGCGGTTAGCAGCAACTCGTCTGTTGACTCCAAGAGTGATGCTCCGAAATCCCGCTTCAGCTTCAAGCAGTTCAAGGCTTGCGCACCTCTAACGTTCTCTGGCACCGAAGGACCAAGTGCCATGTTCAATTGGTTTGATTCGATTGAGGTTACCTTCCGCCAAAGCGGATGCCCCGAGGCACGCGCACTATCAACGCCACCGGCGTGTTTCAGTCGAGGGCTCTCGATTGGTAGACAGCCGAGCGCAACAGGCGTGGAAACGACAAAGCCTATGGGCTCTCATGGGAGGAACTTAAGGAGATCATGAATCAAGGAGTTCTGTCCTGCGTACGAAATTCAGAAATAGAGAACGAGTTATGGAACATCAAACAAGACGGTCCTGACAATGCCGGTCTTACCGCTGTTTCAAGCAGTTGAAGCATCATTTGTCCCGGTCAGGTTGACATGACTGAAAACGCAATCAAGAAGTACCTCAATGATCTCCCCGATTGCGTCGCTGACTTTGTGCAAGCAGCACGCCCTTACGATCGAGGAGACTTATCAGTTAGCAGCCGAAATCAACGACAAGCGTGTTCAGTCAGGTTACTTCAAGAACACCAAGGTCGTAAATCAAGCAGTTACCGAATCAGCAGCTCCTCCTACCGACCCAGCCCCGCAAGTCAAAAAAGTCGCGTGGTCGTAAGCTGAGAACTCCAGCAAGAACTTCGCCCTCGCAGCTCCAGCGAACCCGCAGCCGCTCCAATCCGCAGCACCCAACGCACCTTCTGCCAAGCGTGCGTATACTGGTCCTCACCGATGTGCCCTAAGTGCACATAACATCATGTAGTGGGTGGCAACTGCCGTTTTTGCACAAATTGCAATATCTACGGCCATTTCACAATGAGCTGCCTACCGGCCCTCGTCAGCCAGCTCCTCAGGCTCTAGCAGCTCCAGCTTTACCTGCTCCTCTCCACCCAATCAGCAAGCTCCAAAAGCAGTGTGTGCTATGTTTGTGGTGATCCTAACCATTTCGCCAATGCCTGCCCGAATCGTCCAGTTAAGCAAGAACAGCCAGCACCGCCGCCTCAGCAGCAGCCAGCACAGACACCGCAGCAGCAGCAGCAACAACACAACGCGCGGGTAGGGCTTTCAACTTACATCGCAGGCAATGACAACAATGTTGTCAATGGTACGTTTCTCGTTAATGGTATTTATGCTTCATGTTTATTTGATACTGGTGCGATAATTGTTTTGTATCGTTGGAATTCGAAAAGGTTTTAAAATGTAAGCGTGCTAAACTCCCAAAGACTTTCGATGTGGAAGTCGCCACCGGAAGAACCGTTACCGTTAATTCTGTCTTACGTGGTTGTAATCTCGATCTCAACAACCATGTCTTCTCGATCAATCTCATACCTATGCAGTTAGGTAGTTTCGATATCATAGTAGGCATGGATTTTTTCGTGAGAATCATGCTGAAGTTGTATGCTTCGATAAAATGATTCGCTTCCCCCTTCCTAATGGTGATCAACTTCATGTTTATGGTGAAACTCCCTCAAAGAAGTTGATGCTTTTGTCATGTACGCGAGCACACAAATGCTTGCAAAAGCAATGTGTTGCTTTCCTCGCCCATATCGTGAACCCGGAGAAAGAAAAGAAGACTTATAAAGACGTTCCCGTTGTTTGTGAATTTCCTAAAGTCTTTCCCGACGATTTACCCGGTTTACCCCCTACTCGAGATGTTGAATTCCGTATCGATTTAGTTCCCGGAGCTACTCCCGTTGCTAAAGCTCCTATCGCCTCGCACCATCCGAAATGCGCGAGCTATCAAGTCAACTTCAAGAGCTTCTTGATAAAGGTTTCATACGCCCGAGCACTTCGCCATGGGGCGCTCCTGTCCTTTTCGTGAAAAAGAAGGATCGATCGTTCCGTATGTGCATCGATTATCGTGAACTTAACAAACTCACGATAAAGAACCGCTACCCTCTTCCTTGTATCGACGATTTATTTGATCAGCTTCAAGGTGCTACTTGTTTTTCCAAGATCGATCTTCGTTCTGGCTATCATCAGTTATGCGTGTGGAAGAAGACATTCCTAAAGCCGCCTTTCGTACTCGCTATGGCCATTTCGAATTCGTGGTTATGCCTTTTGGTCTAACCAATGCACCCGCGGTCTTCATGGATTTGATGAACCGTGTGTGTAAAGCTTTCTTGGATCGTTTCATCATTGTTTTCATCGACGATATCCTTATCTATTCGAAGTGAGAGACGAACACGCGCGTCATCTCCGTTTAGTCCTCGAACTTCTTCAAGGAAATCCCATTATGCTAAGTTCTCTAAATGTGAATTCTGGCTCGAAGAAGTCCAATTTCTCGGCCACATCGTTAATAGTCAAGGAATTCACGTCGACCCGCAAAGATTGAAGCCGTCAAGAGTTGGATAATGCCGAAGAATGCATACGAAATCCGTTCATTCCTTGGATTGGCGGGTTATTACCGTCGATTCATCGCGACTTCTCGAAAATCGCGTTCGCTTACCGCTTTGACTCATAAAGATAAACCTTTTGTTTGGGAATCCAGCAAGAGGAAGTTTTTCAAACTCTCAAGCGTATGCTATGCAACGCTCACATTCTCGCTTTACCCGACGGAAACGACGATTTCGTTGTTTTTTGTGATGCCTCAAACCTTGGTCTTGGTTGTGTTCTCATGCAACGAGACAAGGTTATCGCGTATGCGTCTCGCCAACTCAAGATCCACGAGAAGAACTACACAACCCATGATCTCGAACTCGGTGCAGTTTTTTTGCATTGAAGATATGGCGACATTACCTTTACGGTACTAAATGTACGGTCTTACCGACCATAATGAGCTTACAACATATCTTTAATAAAAAAGAACTAAACATGCGACAACGACGATGGGTTGAACTTCTCAACGACTACGATTATGAAATATGCTACCATCCCGGCAAAGCAAACGTCGTCGCGATGCTCTCAGTAGACGAAGCTATGTATATAGCATTCGTGACTCTCAAGCTTGTGCTAAACTTGAAATCCTCATCCGTGCCGCTCAATTCGCTGTTTCAACGAGAATACTTTGGAAGACGAAATGAAAAGTGGTGCCGAAACTCAGCTTGTATTTAAATCTGATGGTATTTACTACTATCTCAATCGCCTTTGGATTCCCAGTCGTGATAATCTTCGTCAGTTGCTAATGGACGAAGCTCATAAATCTCGATATTCCATTCATCCCGATGCCGACAAAATGTACCAGGACCTTCGTCCTAAGTATTGGTGGTCGGGCATGAAAAAGGATATCGCCTTGTACGTCTCAAAATGCTTAACTTGTTCGAAAGTTAAAGCCGAACATCAAAGGCCCTCTGGTTTACTCGAACAACCTGAAATCCCGATGTGGAAGTGGGAAAGTATAGCTATGGACTTCGTTACTAAACTCCCGCGTACTTCATCTGGTCACGATAGCATTTGGGTTATCGTTGATCGTCTCACTAAATCCGCGCACTTTATTGCTATATGAGAAGACTTTAGGGTCGAACGGTTAGCCCGAATCTATACCGACGAAGTTATATGTCGACACGGGACGCCTCGTGACATCATCTCTGACCGAGACGGTCGTTTTACCTCGCGTCTCTGGGAGACCTTTCAATCCGCTACCAGTACTACTCTCAATCTCAGTACCGCTTTTCACCCTCAAACCAACGGTCAGACTGAGCGAACAATCCGCACCCTCGAAGACATGCTTCGTGCGTGCATCATAGATTTCGGTGGTAACTGGGATACACATTTACCTTTAGTCGAATTCTCGTACAATAATAGTTATCATATCAGCATTCAAATGGCTCCTTTTGAGGCACTGTATGGAAGAAAATGTCGATCGCCTATTGCATGACACAAGATCAGAGAAGCACAAATCACGGTCCCGAGCTAATTCAAGAAATGACGGACAAGATCCTCCAAATCAGAGATAATCTCTTGAAAGCTCGGAGTCGTCAAAAGAGTTACACCGATAAACGCCGCAACCCCCTACAGTTTGAAGTGGGAGATCACGTTCTCCTAAAGGTTGCACCTTGGAAGGGAGTGGTCCGCTTCGGCAAGAAAGGAAAGCTAGCGCCTCGATACGTTGGTCGCTTTAAGATTCTGGAAAGAAACGGTAAAGTAGCCTATCGTCTCGAATTACCGGAGGAACTTAACGACGTACATCCGACTTTCCATCTGTCTAATCTCAAAAGTGCTTAGCGGAATAAAATCTTCATGTCCCTCTCAAAGATCTGCAAATCAATGAGACTCTCCATTTCGTGGAAAAGCCTGTGGAAATCATGGACCGAGAGACTAAGAAACTACGACGCTCTCGCATCCCTATCATGAAGGTCCGATGGGAGGGCAAACGCGGCGCCGAGTTTACTTGGGAATTGGAAAGTGATATGAAGGCCAACTACCAGCATCTATTTGTTACAGCTACTACCTAATTTCGGGACGAAATTCCCTAAAGCAGGGGAGACTGTAACAACTCAAAAATTCGATTGTTATCTTTTCTTTTGTTTTCCGTTTATCTATCCTTTGTGAATCCGAGATTCGGTTAATAATAAAGTTATATTAATTAATTATAGTGTTGTACGTTATTATCACATCTAATCGCTTATTAAATCTCATCGCCAATCTCATCACATCGCAAATCGCAGTTAATTATGTGTTTTTATGTTATTTATGTGTTATGTGTGTTTGTGGTTATAATTACAATCGCTTTCGCACTGTCGAATCGCTAAATCGCACTATTATACCAACTATAACGCTTAACGCTTTAATTTAACGCTTAATATAACTATCAAATGCGAACCGAATAACCAATCAAACTCTTAACGCGAAATCGGCAAACGAAACTTGGTCACCAGGCCAAGTTCGGCCGAACTTGCCTACCACAAGTTCGCCCGAACTTGCCTGATAACCAGGAATCCCTTGCTTCTATCAAGTTCGCGCGAACTTGCATATACATATGCAAGTTCGGCCGAACTTACCCTTCCCCCTCTTGAAAACTCCCTAAGTTCGCGCGAACTTGTTGCCAGCACTTGAGATTCTTCACCTATAAATACCCATGCTCCTCATTCATGCTTCCCTTGCTGACCAAGTTCGCTCAGAGCTCTCTCAACCCGAAACCTTCGTGTTCTAAGTAAGAATCGATCCGATTTCACTGCAACAACGTTTATCAACAACCAACAAAGGTTTACAACGATTTTGCACAAGGATCTATCTTCGTTTTCATCAAAACCCATTCTTTTACGAAAACCTTCATCTTTTTCTTCAAAAACTTTTGTTTTAAGCTTAGATCTACACAAGACGAGTTCGTCTGGCGATAGTAGAGACTTCCCAAACACGAGATCTGTAAGATCTCGGCTTGTAAGTGATAGATCTGAGAAAACCTTTGATAAATATCGATTTTGACACAAAATACGGACTTTTGAGGATGTTTTGTTCATTTTCTGATATGAAACGAAGCATCTATCATTCAAGATCCCAGATCTGAAAGCACAAGGACGTTTATGTTGGTTTACACAAGCCGGACTAATCCGAACGAACCCCGAGTTCGCCCGGATTAGCCCACGCTTTTGTAAAACGGCTAAAACAGCTCTAAAAGACCTCTCCGACCTAAGTTGCTCAGTGGCACAGGGTTGGAGGGATGAACACTCGATTTTCCTCAGCAAACGACGCGAAAACGCAAGATTTCGGACCCGAAAACATCAAGTTCGCTCGAAAATCACCAGCTTATCAGGTCAAGTTCGACCGAACTTGTACCTATTTGGGTCAAGTTCGACCGAACTTAAGTGTTTCTTCACCAAGTTTATTGCAAGTTCGCTCGAACTTGCCTGGTTTCTTAGGAAACCATACAAGTTCGACCGAACTTGTCAAATCAGTAAGGCTTTCCTACAAGTTCGCCCAAACTTGACAAGTTTCTTAGGAAACTCATCAAGTTCGACCGAACTTGACTCTAAACCCACCAAAACCAGCAAGTTCGCTCGAACTTGGCTACTGCCCAACCAAGACTTAACCATTTCAGCTTTTCGGAGACTGATGCACTTCCGTTCGCGTATGCAGGCTGATCCGGCGCTCTTCTCGACTCTCCTCATAATCTCTAACCTAACAAAACGCACCCACAGTGAGTATACTTGACCCATTTTCGCTTTAACGCACTTTTTGGGTGTTACATACGTTCCTATATTAAAATCACATCACAAATCAAAACTGTTTATCACACGCGAATAATCTGGTTGTATATGCTCAATACGTGATAATAGAACATGTGACTAGGACTTATTTTCGTTAACTTGCCTCCTTAGCTAGTATGGTACTGTAGTGTGGCTTACACCCGACGGGGTCTAGTTAGGCTGGACGCGCAAGCCTTCTCATGGTAGTTAGCATGAGAAATGAGCCTATGTTATGTTAAGTGTTTTGGTGTATCATGATATGTAATTAGATTGTTTCGCAAAAGCTTTTCTCGATTATGCTAGTAGTATTCAAACCTGTATGCTCACCTTTACATAATTGTATTGACTTGTATTTTAACGTATGTAACATGTTGAGGATTTAGCTATGGACGCTTGGATGATTGCATGCTTAGCTTAGTTTATTTTCTTTTGTTTTGTTTAGTTGGAATGTAATAAATCTAGGGGAAATCGAACCGTTTTGTTTTTTTATGAGAAAACTTTGGATTTTGTAATGATTATTTAGAATATTATGTTTAATAGTATGAGATGTTAAACGTTTAGTATTGTTGTGAATAATTGTTATGGAATTTCTCGTGAGAACAATCTGGTCGCCTAGTGCCACTAACCCCGGTGATTCCGCTATCGGTCGGGGTGTGACACAACTGGTATCGAAAATTCTTAAAAATAGGTATCGGTACCGTTCTTGATAGTTACCGAACCGGTATCGAAAACATCAACATTTGGTAGTGAATTGGTACCGAAAATGTTTTGACTCGGTTAATTCGGTACCACTTGTTCATCCCTAGTTGTGTTTGAATTTCTAACACAACACAAATCTAAATTGACGTTGTTTATGTCAGTTTCGTGTTTAATATAGAAAAGTTAGGACCAGTTTTGGGTAAACCCGTGAACATTTTTGGCTAAACTAGTCATGATGGTGTTAACATGCCAAATTCACAAGTTGATCTATTTAACCTCTCTATTTTTTATTTTTTTGACATTTGTTTTGTAATAAGTTAATCTATTTGGACTTGCTTTATATCAAAATTAAAAGAGATAAAGAATAAATTGGTACATTTAAACATAATCGCTTCAAGAAAAAAATAATTTGATAAGTAACTATAGAATTTTAAAGTAGTAATATGCAGATAAAAACAATAATTATTATTTGTGTTTTAACAGGTCATCTTGTTTCGACCCGCTACACATATCATTTTGAGGTTCATGTGTATGACATGACTTTTCGATCCGTATCGTGTTTGAATTCTTATAAATTTATGTGTTTTTGTGAAGACCAACCCATTAACTTGCGAACATGACCCGTTAAGCAACCTTAGTTTTTTGGTGTTTGGTTTCCAAAGAAATTTAATAACTTTTACATTTTAGTGTTTGGTCTTCAAAGAAATTTAACAACTTTTACATTTTAGTGTTTGGTTTTCAAAGAATTTTAATAGCTTTTAAAAGTGTTTGGTCTTTAAAGAAATTTAATAACTTTTACATTTTAGTGTTTGGTTTTCAAAGAAATTTAATTACCTCTAAAATCTAATCAAGGGGATGCATAGTAATGAAAGTACAAAACTTGGGAAAAGCAAATGATATTCGCTACTAAAATTGAACCGGTATTAAACCGTACCATACTAGGTATCAATACTAATTAAGTACCATTTTTTGTATTTTTGGGATCAGTATTTTTGGTTCCATTGAGTACTAGTATTTTGGGTGAATTTACCTTCAAATCCTATACCGTATCAAACACTTTCGGTATTCGTACCCTTCTTTCTGATTTTCAGGATTGATACATTCGATACAGTAACAATCTCATCCCTAAATAAAACCTTCACATATCTAATTAGCAGGTGTCTTTAATTTTAATTTAATAGTTATAAATATAGCAATCACTAGTTATGATTTTTGTAATCCTTTATTTAAAGGAAAAAGTTACGAAAAGTTACACCGACGATTTTATTGTATGTTTAAATTTTGAATTATATTTTAAACTATTAGAAGTTATATTGTTAGTTTTGTTTAAATTTTGAATTATATTTTAAACTATTAGAAGTTATATTGTTAGTTTTAATAATTTGATTTTTTTTACAATGATGATAGATATAAAATCGTCTTGTATGTCTTTGACGTGGATGTTAATTGTCTTTTTCCCATCTATCTTTATTTTCTTGTGTTTGAACTAACTTTAAAATATCATCGATGGCTAAAAAATTAATTAATATTCTTTGATGATTAACATATCTTAGTCCAACCTTCGGCCACCTTTTATTGTGTCAAATGCCAACCACGGATCCACCATCACCATCCACCACCAACTCCCATCATGTGGTAGCACCAAACACCACAAAACTCCACCAAACACCTATGTTGCACTGGGACGGGTACGGGAACGGGGTACGGGTACGGGTACGGGGACGGGCACGGGAAACGGCAAAACTAAAAAATTTAAGAAGCGGGGACGGGACGGGTACGGGAATAAAAACATATAAAAAATAAATATATATAAAAGATAATGTAAGCTAGACCCTTTTACCGATTGATACATAGTAAGTAGGCAAAACACCCACCCACTCTCTCTCTCTCTAACGGCGTTAACGGAGAAGACGACCTGATTTTATGTCGGCAGGTTTGTTGACGTTCACAAGGGCTCCACTGAAGCTCTATTTTTCCTTTGCTTACGTCATCTCCCCCCTCTGCTGGTCTTCTCAGCAGGGTCTTCTTCAATCTTTTTCAACTCCTTCGATGCGTTTGAGGCCGAAACGGTAATTAAAGGAAAAATACCTTTTACTGGCCAGCACCCTCATTGAACTACCGTCACCCACCACCGGAGAATCAGGTAACACTCACAATACCTTCTTCTCTTCTGCTTTCTTTTAACTAGGACGATAATTGATGGGTCAAAGCATCAATAAACTTCACCGTTAGAACTTTAATCAGTATAAAAAACCAAAAAAAATAAACCGAAACTTCAGGGAAACGTTTCCTGCACGTCCCCAAACCCCGTCCCCATCCGCAACGCGTTTCCAGACCGTCTCCAACAAGCCGGGGACGTTTCCCGGCCGTCCCCGTGCCGTTTCCGTCCCCTAGCAGTCCCCGGGACGGGAGACGGCAGGTCATAGGCGTTTCCGTGCATCATAGCCAAACACCACCCACCTACAAAACACATCTAAACACTTGCAATTTGCATCACCACCATCCACTTCACACTACCACACGCCACCAAGACTCATAGCGCCCTAGCTTGTTACATGTGAACTGACCATGATGCCTTGTAACTTAAAAAAATGAGTGCTAAAACTCCACCGCTTCTTTCAAATTATTAGGACTAAAATCGTAACTTTTTATACTAAAGGACGCAATTCAAAATCTAGACATACCGTATGGATTATCCGTGTGAATTTTTCTGATTTATATATGAGAAATTGGATTTTAATACTCACACCTAGAGGTGGTTAGCCAATATTAGACCCACTTTTAAATACTCTTCCTGGCAATCCCACATTTTAAATATTTTTTTCTCACTACACCTTCGTTAAAAAAACTTAATGGATTTCCCGAATTTCAAACTGAGGTTTTAGAGCTTTGATCTCTCTGAGGGTATGAGTCGATTGATGTAAAACTTACCTCGAAATGGAGCTCGTTTCGAGGTAAGTTTTACATTAATAAACTCGTATCCTCGTACTAATCAAAAGCCCAAAAACATTAGTTTGAAATTTGGGAAAAAAAAGCCTTAACCCTGTTAAGTTTTTTTTTTTTTTGAGGTGCAATGAGAAAAAAATTATTTAAAAGATGGGACTTTTATTGATAATATTCAAAAGTGAGTCTAATATTGATCAACTATCTCAAGGGTGAGATTATTAAAATTCAATTTCCCTTTGTATCATTGTAAGTACATTTCTATAGTCAACTATAGTTTGTGTTGAAAACTATTAAGGTTAACTTTAGCTGTTATAGATGACGTGATGGTAAAGAATTTGATAATATAGATGGTTAAAGAAGTTATTGGTAATCATGTGATGGTATGAATTTGAAAAGGTAGCTGATGGTTACCTTAATAACCATACTTCTAAAAGCTACATTTTAAAACTGTTTTATATAAACTTACATGCTATAGATATATAATAACAACAGTTGGCCAAGAAAGTTGATTGGCTTTTTATGTTTTGGGATGGTATATTTTGATATAAAATGATAAACAACACTTTACACTTCTGATGATGGAAAGGATGTTGTTCTATGATTGATGATGAAGTACAAGTAAACATTATTGTTGATATAAAAGGTACATTTTACATCAATGATATGACTTATGAAGATCACAATATAATTTTTCATTTTATATCATGTTTTAAATTGAATAGGCATATTTTCAAGCTTTTATCATCTTCAAATACTTGTTTTTTCAATGATTGTAAGACTACATTTGTTATAACCAACTCTCAGTCAACTCAACACATTAAATAATCACCAAGTTTAAGATAAATCAACATTTTGAAAGGTCATTGGCTATTTGGCTTATTCGTGAACCATATAAACTAGTTTAATACCCGTCCGGTGGACGGGTTACACTAATATACTATGTATTAACAATATGAATGTACCTATGAACGCAGAGAAATAAAATAGAGTCAAATTACACAAAATTAGATGACGTGACAAACAAATCTAAGCTATGTTAAGCATACACAAAATTAAAAAACGTGACAAACAAAAACACCATTCTTCACTTTATAAATAAATGGAAAACGAATGTCACCAGTTTACAACCACAAACCGATAGAAAGTAAAACTGATAATAAAAATATAAAACTTGTGTAGTTGTTCCTAGGTCGAGTGGATCAATGGAATCCGATCTCTTCAAACTCCTGGCCGTTGTATCTCAAACTCTCATTTTCCTCAAAGGACCAATGAAGTTAATGGGTCCCTTTCTTTCTATCTAGTAAAACAATTCTTCCAACATTCTAGATCAGAATATTTGTTATTTTAAAATAAAAGGGTTGGTTAGATACAAAAACAACCCATCCTCTAGAGAGGCCCTGATAAGTAATATGTGATTTTCCAACATAAGCCGAAGTGATCCTCCTTTTCTTCAATGGGTCATAAAGACCCTTTGATGCACCAAAACGTCTGCACCACTGGAATGATGTGCAAATAGCTATTTCCAAAACTTTTAAATCATCACCCCAACTCCCCAAGAATCATTCTTGCAATACCATTTTCTAATTGGTAATTAGAATGTACGTTTATGGGTTAAGCTGCCCAGTGTCAAGGCTAAACACGCTGAACGGACAAGCGAGCATACTCTATTAAAGCAACGTCCTCGGCATCAATGGAATCAAAAAATAAATTTGGGATGTTAAGACTTTACTGCAACATGCATTTGATACTTGCATTAACTGTACTATTAGATACCTTAATGCTATAGCAACATCATTCCCATATTTCAAGTGGAAAAGCTTTATCAAAATCCTAAGCCAATTTCTTAATGTCCCCAACCTCCATTGCTTTGTCCACTATCTGTATAATTAACCAACACAAAAAAACATTGGTACACATCCTAAGTTACTTGTAATACTTTAAATGTCTCTACTTTGTTTCATAAGCTCCAAATCATTTCAATCTACCACCAGATTTGTTACCCCTAAATGAATAAACAAACTTCAAGTTTAACGCGCATATCTTATTGAATAAAAAGCACTCATTTTGACAAAATGTTTTTGCCCATTTGCAAAAGCAAGAATGTAGCAATTTACCGGTTGGCTTGACCAACCTGTGTTGCAGTTTGTACGCTTAGGCCGAACATATTGACACGATTATTCAAGCTATTCATGTACAGTTGCCACCTCTAATTAGAAGTACTCATTTTTAACATTAGTCTATTACCAAAATGAGTCATCCCAACCACTTTTCCATATCCAATAAATAAGCAGACCCAAGCAGTGACTTGAGTCTATTTTGCAATTATATATTTTAAAAGGTAACAGAACACAAACTATGTTTTAGTATAGATCCTTGTATATCTTAAGAGATAAGTAACTGATATGACACGTGTTTATTTATCACGCTATTTGGAGTTTAAACTGAACTAATATTATATAACATATGAAATTAGCTAATTCTCATCAATTTTTACAGTATAATTATATTACAGATTAACTGCTTGTAATATATAATTAATGATAAATTAAGGATAGTTGAAGTATATCGAGTCAGGTACCACAAGTTTACAAACACGCTTCTCACCATTGCCTTTCACGACAGTATCATCAATGTTCTCAAGCCTCCACACGCATTTCAAGGCTTCTGCTTCATTTTCTGCTTTCTTCTCCATCACCCATGTTTCAATGTTCACCTCTGAAATTCAACACATGAGCTAATTAACCCCTTAATATGTATACATAAAAAAAAAGCAAAGTAACTTGATCGATATAGATCATTACTCACCATCCAGTACAATATTCAGTCCACAACTTTGGGCTTAAGGATTGCTGAGAGTAAATTTCCACAATACCATCCATTGCATGTGTCCATCCGGTGACGTTAATCAGTTAGACATAAGAATTTATTTACAAAGAGATCGCATTAAGAAATAAATTGAATGACTATCATAGGCTATGGAGCATAATCCTGATGAGACATGATCCATGGGACATCGGTATCAAGCGAATCAATCATCCTTGCACCCAAGTCAATGCTTTAACGGCATCTCCATATAGTGTCATCACATTACCATACACATTCTCAACCTGGATGTTTAATACATACGTGATATGTGTATATACAAAAGCAATTAATTAATATATCCGAGCATGAATGATAGGCCCTCCTTAAGAAGTAAAAGGGTTCTCTTGCTTTATATAATGTTGTAATATTTTGTATCTCGTTCTGATCCAATAGCTTTAATAGGCACAAGCCAACTAATGTCATATAAAGTAACAAAATATGAATATATATATATATATATATATAAACTAAATACAGTTGCATACCATGTACACCGTATTAGTTTTTAGAATATCAACTTTGCGCATGTTGTGCAACCATAGTGAAAATCCTCTTGCATCGTATTGCAACACATTAAAATAAAACATAAATAATTGGATGTGAAAGTGGGGAAATAAATGAAGAATTACCTTAAACGCATGAAGATGAAGAACATGCCCTCCGCAAACTTCAGTTACTTGAGCATTTTACATCAAAATGAATCTATGAAAATTGAACAATTAAACTTCCAATAATTCAAAAAGTAACTAAAACACTGGTTTTTTATTTCATTTACATTAAAACTGTGAGTTGCCCTGATTTACCGCTCACAAATTCGGTCCATATAACTTCGCTGTTACAGTCGCCCCTCAACACTTGCACAAAGGCAAAAAACAATTGAGCATTTCATCGAAAACTTCACCTACATACACATGAAAACGCACAAAGTTCACAAACAATGGATTGGTTTGTGAGTTCAATTTGAATCAAGAATCTTAAACAATCAACCGTGATCATGAACGCGAGAATCATTAATCTGAATTCAAGAGTTGAGTATAAAAAAGAATTAAAGAGTGGAAGATGATAGGAAACTTACCAAGACCCTAAACACAAAATCGATCCACATTGCTGCACACGCCTTTGTTTGCGCCGCTGACCAGACACCCCTTTCGTTGCCCTCAATTACCCTCTTCTTTCCTCACAAAGCGAAAAATTTTTATGATTGTATTGGGGTTGCTGACGAAAAAAGAAAATGTTCCGACATTTGAGGCTACCGGCTTGTTGAATTGAAGCTGAAATGCCAAGATTCTTGAAGCGTCTTCTTCATATGTTTCCATGTAGATTAGTCGATTAGTGAGTGTTAGACTACCGAAGATTCAAAAAGAGAGGGGAATGATTTATTAAAGTTAGCTAACTTGGGCTCCTACGGCGTCTAGGGCTTGGGCTACGACGACATACGATTCCTTAATCTCATGACCCGACCCGTGAGCGACATTCCCGTGCAAAGTGGCCAGGCTCACCACATTCATAGCACTTTACACTTATAAGAATACTTTAAAACTAATTTCCTAACTACTGATCATAAAAATAAAATAAAAAAAACAAAAAACAAAAAACAAACCTTGTACAAGCCAATTTAGTCCCCAATTTCACCTAGGAGTCTTGGGCACAATGTCACATGTACCAATTGGTCCCTGTTTTGGGCCAAATAAAGAAGTCATCAACGTGAGACCCAACACTGGTCAATTCTAGTGTTTGAGAATCTCAATTAATATTACAAAAAGTGCTACAAAAAAGTAGTTATAAAATGAGAATCATAGTATTATAAGAAAAGACATGAAGAAAATGAAGATATACCATTGCCATTTTTGGAGCAAAAACTGAATGCAAGTAGAAACATTTTGAATCTGCAAGCCTATAAAATTAAGCATAACTATGTTCACAGCATCCAAAACTTCAACCACATGACACCCTATGTCTCTTGAACTCAATTCAACTTTAACTTCTTCCGCTATTTGGTGTATGCACACGTATAGCTGAATCATCAAAATAATTAGCTAAGCCGAACATATTAAAAGAAAGTTTAATGCTTTATTGATTGAAAATAGGACAAGAAAAGGCCACCATGGTGCAGGTTGGGTTAAAATAACTAGCATGGATTCCTTTTCTCTAGGGGTTAGTGGGATCCCTCTAGTAAGGTTGAAAGCCAGTAAATGAACATTAGTCCTCTGCATGTGCCAACTGTATGCCCATATCCTCCAGCAGCACTTCAAATTGTATCCACAACAACTGTCGAAATTCGATAATATTCAATATAACATTGAATGACGCTTTTAAACTGACCAGCGACAGCCAAACCCCTGCAGTATGCCAATCAAACTTTGGAGCGTAAAGGATTGTCTCTCCATACTCGTATTCAGGCTTCTTATAGATAGCTCTGTCACTTTTTCCAGATCTTAATTCTTTGCGTATAAGCTACAATAGAAGCAAACATAATGAGTTTGTGTTTAAATTAACTAAATTAATACCACCCTAAAATATAAAAAAGTATGAGCTTCAATGAACAACCGAAAAGAGTCACCATCCTGAGGAAAACAACGATATCGGCGTGCGATTCTTCAATGGACTGACTACCTCACTCTAAGCAGCGAACATTGTGAGTGATGTGAAAGCTTTCTGATCTTGATTCGAAGATATACTGAATCTTTTTGAGAACGGAAGCAACTGACAAATGGAATCGCCGATGTGAAAGCCTTCTTCCATACAACAATGGAAACATCAATCCGAAGTTCAACCTTGCATTCAGCAACTTGGCTTTTTTTACTAATACATTATATATGATAAATTATGTGTTTAATATTGCTGTGAAGTTTGTAAACTCCTTGTCGTATAATTTCAGGTTTAGAAACTTACAACAATAGATGAAGAGTTAACTTACTAAATCAATCAATTAATTTGAACCATTGATTGTGAATAATATCGCCATTGTTGCTTCTGATTAGAAATTTGTTGATGACATCCTCCTTAGACTGGATATAGACAGTGCTGGTGATGGAACTTGCCATTTCCGTGATTTAAAAGCCCCTAATGGATCTTCTGATGATGAGTAAGAGATCAGGGAAAGTTGAAGGTGTAGGGCTGTTGGAGAATACGACTTTGGAGACATAACCGGAGTGAAGGCGGCGACAGATTATCCATGAATGAAGGAGGTTATAATTGAGAGTTTATTGAACCCACGTTGGTAGGAAACGTGATTTGGGGAGAAGATGGGCAGAAAAAGACGGAGCAACCTCCCAACCTAAGAAACTGTCGAGAAACGCCACGTTAGAAAAAAAAAAAATCTAATCTTAATAAATTAAAATAAGTAATCAATCTAAATAGTAAAATAACTATAATGAATAAATGACTAATGAAATTAATAATTAAAAAAAATATGGTAAAGTAAAAGGGTGGAACCGGAGTCGAACCCGGGTTCCCCCGGGCACACACGCACACGTTGCAAGCACCACTGGACACACACTTTTGTGGTTAAACCCGCATAACAAATATAAGTTTACACCACAAACCAGGCGGGAAAACCTGCAACCTACCCAATCTCTGCACGCACCTTCCTTTTCGATTCAAATCCACCGACGTTTGACCTTGAGATATTTTAGGGAACTTGGAACTCGACCAGCTGTCATCTATACGGCAAATTGCCAATCACCAGATCCAATTTCCTAAATCAAAACCCAACCTACCTCTATATATACCGAATACACTCCCTCATTCTAAATCGCTCATCTCAATTCGGTTACACTCGAGTTTTTCTCTGCTCAAACCCCTCTGTCCCACCGGAAGCCACAGCCTGCCGCCGGAATTGACTTGCCGGAAACACGCACACCGCCGACCGGTAACTTTTCCCTTCAACTCACATGTTAATTCGGTGATTATAAGCATAAGCTCTGTGCAAATAAACTGAAATGTATTTAGGCGGTTGGGGATTCTGGGTAAATTAATTAGAACGAAGAAGATGAAGTGTTGTGTCAATATATATATATATATATATATATATATATATATTATAAATAGACTTTACAGTTGGGTTAAGCACCCAGCCCAACTGGTTGGGCCGGGTGCAAGGTGAACCCCTGGTCGCCGGTTCGAAACCCTTCCCACACGCCGGCCTAACCATTTTTTTAGCACCCATTAAAACTCATTTCTGAATCAATATAAGTAGTATATAAGTATAATATCAGAACTAGATATATTGGGTTAGACACCCAGGGCCAAAGGCATGGCAGGTCGCGGGTTCGAGTCATACGGTGTGTGTCCGGTTCGATTCAGCATAACCTTTTTGGAAAGTAAATAAATTTGAATAAACCCAAAGTGTATTTAAGAATAATTAAAATCCAGAAGCTTACGGGTTAGACACTAGCTCAGTTGGAAGAGCTGCGTGCACACGAACGAGAGGTCGCGAGTTCGAGCCTCACCACACGCATATCTGACAAACCATCGAACCGGCCACTGACAAGGTTGTCAGCTGGCCAGAAAATTTTTAATATATTTTTAATTTTATTTATTTTTTATTTTTTATTTTATTTGTTCTACCTTATGTTATTACTTTAATTATTAACTTAAATCGATAAATATATATGTTCCAAAGGTTTTCAAACCCACAATAATAATCTAAAAATCCTAAATAAAATATTATAACCTACATAATATCTTATTTATCGAGTTATTACGTTACTATTTTAGGTTAGTGCTTCCTCGTCGGTAAATTCCCAACTCGTGCGCTCTCCTTTCCACTCAAGAATACGCACCCAAGGTGAGTGAATCTCTCCAAATTCCCGTTTTAATCACGTTTTGGGGTGTATCATGTGTCGTACTATTTCTTTATTTTTATTTAACACTTGTGCTAATATCATTCGTGATCAAAGGTGAGTTGCTTGTTATGTGGTTATTATGTGGATACATTCTATCATTTCAGTGCAATCATTTCATTAGGCCCATCTGTTCCTCGTGGGATACGGGTTGAGCATGAGGTGCGTCGTTAGATCGGCTCCGTTTGATTGAGCCTTTATCTCACGTACATCATCCATTATGTCATATGTTCATTCAATGTGGTTTGTGTTTTGTTACATATATACCTTTGTTCACACGTGATTTATGCACAATCTTATTTAAACAACAATAAATTCATTTACTTAAATGTTTTATCAAGGTTCACTCGCCAACTTTTGTTGACCCAAAATTTCTTCTGTTTTACGCATGATACAGGTGATCAAGTTGAGGAAATAAATATGGAACTTGTTAGTAAATATCATGAGCTTTATGATAACCCAATCATGCCCCGACTTTTATTCCGCTGCGGGTCGGGGTGTGACAGATTGGTATCAGAGCTTGTGACCATAGGGATAAGATAGGTATTAGACTCTTAGAGCCTATACTATAGTTGACTAGATTTAAATTGTTTATGTGTTACATGCAAAATTCATGATGTTTATATGTTTCATGTTTATTTTCACACACAACATTATGCAAGCACTCTCACAAGTACATGTTAATATGCAATGCTCATCATAGATCATACCCTCATAACATATCATATTATGAAAGCACACACCTCACGATTTCACAATTTCCATTATTTCTTTTCAAAGATTTTTGCAATGTTTTCATATTCTTCAAATCACATCGAAGTGAGTTTTCCGACGGGCATGTAGTAACTGGAAGGATACGAGTACCGGTAGTCGGAACGTCCTGTTAGGCTTGGCATTCGTATAAATCCAAAATAAAGGACCAGTTTGCCTACCTGGGGACTAACGATAAGAGTACGAAGGATCTATTAGGCCAAAGCATGCTATACCAAACGTCGTGTGAACTAACCCCACTTTGAGTTGTCATTGTGTCTACACCTGGACACCCTCCGACCTTACATCTCGCAATCATGTTTTACGATTTTCATTCGGGTGATGTGAATGTTAACCAGCCGACACCAATGCGGACACTAAAAACCCAATAGTCATGGGGGCCCACATGACTATACAGGCTATGGTATGGGAGACAATTGGAGGCCCATCATGAGCAAGCCCAATACATCCTATGGATGTAGTTAAGTTATTTTCAATTATTTATAAATGTTGTTTTTTTTTCATTCGTTTACGACACATGACACCTAGAAGATTCTCGAACTCACCATCTCCCTGCATATATTCGTGTTGATGTCTGCTAGACAATTACGAGGAGGTAAAAGGTCAGGAAAGTCAAGCGAACGTTTGGCCACGCAAATTGCTCAACAAATGGCCGCAGTACTTCCTGACATCATGCTACAAGTGCAACAAGCTCTCGCCGCTAATCCCATTAACCCTCCCAACCAAGAAGACCAAAGCGTCGCCAACCCTCCCCCAAAAACCACTAAATGCACCTACAAACAATTCAAGTCCTGCGATCCCCCAAAATACGAAGGGACTGAAGGTGTCACTGCTCTCCTCCATTGGTTTGAGGAGATGGAAAACACCTTCCTCAATTGCGACTGTCCTGAGGATCGCAAGGTACGTTATGCTACTGGACGTTTGTTTGGGGTGGCCCTTACCTGGTGGAACACGGAAAAAGGTAAGTGATGTGTAGATGATGTCATGGCCTTATCATGGGAAGAATTAAGAGAGATCATGACAAGACGTTTCTGCCCTATAAGCGAGATCAAGAAGCTTGAAGATGAATTCTATTCTCTAAAGCAAAAAGAAGGGGATCACACCTCCTACAACAAGAGTTTTCTTGAGTTGAACCAAATGGTTCCCAATCTGTTCACCCCATTATACCGCTTAATTGAACACTACATTCGAGGCCTCCCCTCGAAAATCCAAGATTCGGTTTTGAGCACTTCGCCTGCAACACTCGAAGCCGCAATGGAGTTAGCTACGGAACTCACTGAAAATCGCATTCGAAATGGCAATTTTAAAGATGAGAAGAAGAAAACACCCATTGAGACCCCAATTCCAAACCACTTAGGTTCATCCTCGAAGTTTGCTGGTAAGAGGAAGCGAAATGGCAAGAACTTTGCTGTCACCCAAACCAACCCTCCCATCACTGCTGCTCCAATCACCCAAGTTGCCCCTCCAGTCGCACCATTCAAAAGGCCATACACTGGCCCACACCCAAAGTGTAATGTTGCCATACCATCACCCTCCTGAAAACCCTTGCCAACATTGCACAAGTTGTGGCCGTGCCGGTCACACTATCCAAACCTGCCGTACCCTTCAGCGATCAAACCGCAGTCAACCTCCAACCCAAACCCAAAATCAAATGGTGGGCCAAGCCCAACAACCCTTACTTCTACCACCTGCACAACTCACAGCCCAACCTTACTACCAACCCAACTACCCCATGATGCAACCCATACGAGCCTGTTTTAATTGTGGGGACCCAACCCACTTCAGAAATACTTGTCCACGCCTGGTGAACATCATCAATGCCCAAGCCCAAGCAAACCCGGTGAACCAAGCTAATCAAGCCCCTCCACCTGCTAGAGGAAGGGCCTTCAATATCAACGCCAACCAAGCCAGGGCAGACAACAATGTAGTCAATGGTACGTTTCTCGTAAATGGTAGTTATGCATCCATATTATTCGATACTGGTGCGGATAAGAGCTTTATATCCTTAGAATTCGAATCTATTCTCGGCCTACCTCGTGATAGTCTCGTTGAATCTTTGACGGTAGAAGTTGCTGACGGGAAACCCATTTCATTAAATTCTATTATACGTATTGTACTCTCACCCTAAATAATCATGATTTTTCGATTGATTTCATTCCTATGAAATTGGGAGTTTTGATGTTATCATCGGTATGGACTGGCTCAGCCAGCATCACGCTGAAGTGGTGTGCCATGAAAAGTTCATTCGTATTCCACTCACCGTCGGTCAGACACTACGTATCTTTGGAGAAACTCCTTCGAAAGGGCTCAAATTGATGTCCTGCCTTCAAGCCCGAAGTTATCTTCGCAAAAATTACGTCGTATTTCTAAACCACGTCATTAAGAAAAGGAAGGCAAGGAAAGGAAGCTCGAAGATATTCCAATTGTGAAAGAATTTCCGCAAGTTTTTCCCGACGACGTTTCAGGACTTCCTCCTATGCGAGAAGTCGAATTTCGAATAGATCTTGTGCCTGGTGCTACACCGGTCGCAAAATCTCCCTATAGGTTAGCCCCATCCGAGATGCAAGAGTTGGCCAGTCAACTGCAAGAGCTGACTGACAAAGGATTCATACGTCCTAGCTCATCGCCTTGGGGTGCGCCTGTTCTTTTTGTGAAGAAGAAAGATGGAACGTTTCGCATGTGCATTGATTATAGAGAACTCAACAAGTTGACGGTTAAGAATCGCTATCCACTGCCTCATATTGATGACCTTCTAGATCAACTTTAAGGTGCCACCTGTTTTTCCAAAATCGATCTTCGTTCTGGTTATCATCAGCTTAGGGTGCGCGAAGAAGATATTCCAAAAACGCTTTTCGAACTCGTTATGGTCATTACGAGTTCGTGGTTATGCCTTTCGGATTAACCAACGCCCCCCTGTCTTCATGGATTTGATGAATAGGGTATGCAAACCCTATCTCGATTGTTTCATCATAGTCTTCATCGATGACATTCTTATCTACTCCAAGTCAAAATCCGATCATGAGCGGCATCTTCGACTCATTTTTACGCTCTTAAGGACTGAAAAGCTTTACGCTAAGTTCTCAAAATGCGAATTCTGGTTAAGGGAGGTACAATTCCATGGTCATGTCGTCAATGACAAAGGGATTCATGTCGATCCTTCGAAAATCAAGGCAGTACAAGAATGGCAAGCGCAACATACCCCTACCGAAGTTAGGTCATTTCTTGGCTTGGCTGGTTATTACCGAGGCTTCATTGCCAATTTCTCCTGTATCGCCGTTCCGCTCACGACCTTGACTCACAAGTGAAAACCCTTCATTTGGGGACCTACGCAAGAGGAGGCTTTCCAAACTTTAAAGCAAAGGCTTTGTGACGCACCTATCCTCACACTCCCTGAGGGTTGCGATAACTTTGTGGTTTATTGTGACGCATCAGGGCAAGGTTTAGGCTGTGTACTGATGCAAAGAGGAAAAGTGATAGCCTATGCCTCTAGGCAACTCAAAGTACATGAGAAGAATTACACCACCCACGACCTGAACTTGGAGCTGTCGTGTTCGCTCTCAAGATATGGAGACATTACCTCTACGGTACAAAGTGTGAAATATACACTGACCACAAGAGTCTCCAACATATCTTCAATCAAAAAGAGTTGAATATGAGGCAGGAAGATGGGTCAAACTTCTCAACGATTACGACTGTGAGATTCGGTATCATCCTGGCAAGGCAAACGTGGTGGCTGATGCGCTCAGTCGTAAGGGTTATGCGAACTCTATTCATCTTCTATGTTCACAAATTGTAACCAATATCAAATATCGAATACGGGCAGCCCAACATATCTCTGTAACGGAAAATGACGTACACGATGAGTTGTCATGTGGAGCTAAACTCAAAATTGAAACCAAATCCGACGGTATCCTATATTATTTAAACCGCATATGGATTCCCGATCGCGACAACCTTCGTGATTTCCTTATGAATGAGGCACACAAAACACGATACTCTGTACATCCAGGAGCCGATAAGATGCATCAAGATTTACGATACATCTACTGGTGGCCTGGCATGAAGAAGGACATCGCTGTTTTTGTTTCCAAGTGCCTTACATGCTCCAAAGTCAAAGCCGAACACCAAAGACCTTCAGGACTTCTGGTCCAACCCGAAATACCTGTATGAAAGTGGGAAAACATAACCATGGATTTCATTACCGAGTTACCTCGCACCTCCAGTGGGTATGACACCATATGGGTAATCATTGATCGCCTCACGAAATCAGCTCACTTCATTCCGATTCGCGAGGACTTCAAGAACGAGAAGTTAGCTCGAACCGACATCAGCGAAATCGTAAGCCGTCATGGGGTACCACTAAGCATCATCTCAGACCGTGATAGTCGTTTCACTTCACGCACATGGCGAGCCGTATAAACTGCTTTGGGCACACGTTTGGACCTCAATACCGCCTTTCACCCACAGACTGATGGTCAATCTGAGCGCACCATCCAAACCCTCGAAGAATGCTTCGAGCATGTGTCATAGACTTCAAAGGGAATTGGGACGCTCATTTACTGTTAGTCGAGTTTTCATACAACAATAGCTATCATTCAAGTATCGGCATGGCCCCATTCGAAGCTTTATATGGTCGTAAATGCTGATCTCCAATATGTTGGCACGAAATTGGTGAAGCGCAAATCACCAGACCTGAATTGATTCAAGAAACAACCGACAAAATCATTCAAATTCGAAACAATCTTCTAGCAGCTCAAAGTCGACAAAAGAGTTATGCTGACAAGCGACGGAAGCCCCTGGAGTTTGGCGTTGGTGATCAAGTACTTTTGAAAGTATCACCGTGGAAGGGAGTGGTTCGTTTTGGCCAAAAGGGAAAGCTGGCACCACGCTACGTGGGACCTTTCAAGATACTCGAAAGAGTAGGTCCTGTAGCATACAAGCTTGACCTGCCAGAAGAACTCAACAAAATTCACCCCACGTTTCACGTATCGAACTTGAAAAAGTGCCTTGCCGACGAAAATCTCTATATCCCTCTGGAAGACATTCAAATTGATGAATCAATGCACTTTGTTGAAAGACCAGTAGAGATCATGGATTTCGGTGAGAAGCGTTTAAGGCGAAGTAGTATTCCAATCATCAGGGTATGTTGGGAGTCAAAACGAGGTCCCGAGTTTACTTGGGAACGTGAAGACACAATGCGCCAAAAATACTCGCATCACTTTCCAGTTGCAACCACTACTTAAATTTCGGGAAGAAATTTATAAAAGTAGGGGATACTTAACATCCGTGTAAATCGGGTTTCAAAACCCGACCCAAACTATCAATCAAAGAATATTTATTTAGGTCGGTTGATTTTTAACATTTTTGTTATTTATTATATATATATATATATATATATATATATAATATACATATATTGATGTTTAAAAAAAACTAATCTTAATAAAGTAAAATAAGTAATCAATAAATAGTAAAATAACTATAATGAATAAATGACTAATGAAATTAATAAGTTAAAAAAAATAAGGTAAAGTAAAAGGGTGGAACCGGGAGTCGAACCCGGGTCTCCCCGGGCACACACGCACACGCTGCAAACACCACTAGGACACACACACTTCTTGTGGTTAAACCCACATAACAAAATATAAGTTTACACCCACAAACCAGGCGGGAAAACCTGCAACCTACCCAGATCTCTGCACGCACCTTCCTTTTCGATTCAAATCCACCGACGTTTGACCTTGAGATATTTTAGGGAACTTGGAACTCGACCAGCTGTCATCTATACGGCAAATTGCCAATCACCAGATCCAATTTCCTAAATCAAAACTCAACCTACCTCTATATATACCGAATGCACTCCCTCATTCTAAATCGCTCATCTCAATTCGGTTCACTCGAGTTTTCTCTGCTCAAACCCCTCTGTCCCACCGGAAGCCACAGCCTGCTGCCGGAATTGACTCGCCGGAAACACGCACACCGCCGACCGGTAACTTTTCCCTTCGACTCACATGTTAATTCGGTGATTATAAGCATAAGCTCTGTGCAAATAAACTGAAATGTATTTAGGCGGTTGGGGATTCTGGGTAAATTAATTTGAACGAAGAAGATGAAGTGTTGTGTCAATATATATATATATATATTATAAATAGATTTACAGTTGGGTTAAGCACCCAACCAAACTGGTTGGGCCGGGTGCAAGGCGAACCCCTGGTCGCCGGTACGAAACCCTTCCCACACGCCGGCCTAACCATTTTTTTAGCACCCATTAAAACTCATTTCTGAATCAATATAAGTAGTATATAAGTATAATATAAGAACTAGATATATTGGGTTAGACACCCAGCCCAACTGGTTGGGCTGGGTGCAAAGGGCATGGCAGGTCGCGGGTTCGAGTCATACGGTGAGTGTCCGGTTCGATTCAGCATAACCTTTTTGGAAAGTAAATAAATTTGAATAAACCCAAAGTGTATTTAAGAATAATTAAAATCCAGAATCTTACGGGTTAGACACGTAGCTCAGTTGGAAGAGCTGCGTGCACACGAACGAGAGGTCGCGAGTTCGAGCCTCACCACACGCATATCTGACAAACCATCGAACCGGCCACTGACAAGGTTGTCAGTCTGGCCAGAAAATTTTTAGTATTTTTTTAATTTTATTTTTTTTTTTTTTATTTTATTTATTCTACCTTATGTTATTACTTTAATTATTAACTTAAATCGATAAATATATATGTTTCAAATATTTTCAAACCCACAATAATAATCTAAAAATCCTAAACAAAAGATTATAACCTACATAATATCTTATTTATCGAGTTATTACGTTACTATTTTAGGTTAGTACTTCCTCGTCGGGTAAATTCCCAACTCGTGCGCTCTCCTTTTCACTCAAGAATACGCACCCAAGGTGAGTGAATCTCTCCAAATTCTCCGTTTTAATCACGTTTTGGGGTGTATCATGTGTCGTACTATTTCTTTATTTTTATTTAACACTTGTGCTAATATCATTTCGTGATCAAAGGTGAGTTGCTTGTTATGTGGTTACTATGTGGATACATTCTATCATTTCAGTGCAATCATTTCATTAGGCCCATTGTTCCTCGTGGGATACGGGTTGAGCATCAGGTGCCTCATTAGATCGGCTCCGTTTGATTGAGCCTTGATCTCACGTACATCATCCATTATGTCATATGTTCATTCAATGTGGTTTGTGTTTTGTTACATATATACCTTTGTTCACACGTGATTTATGCACAATCTTATTTAAACAACAATAAATTCATTTACTTAAATGTTTTATCAAGGTTCACTCGCCAACTTTTGTTGACCCAAAATTTCTTCTGTTTTACGCATGAAGGTGATCAAGTTGAGGAAAGAAATACCTAGGATGACCTTAGAAGAATAATTAAGTTATTTTGTTGGAACAATCATTTGGTTTATTACTTGTATTTGTATGAAATTTTGTGTTGGATATTTGAATTTAAGTTGAATTTAATAAATATGGAACTTATTAGTAATATCATGAGCTTTGGTGATAACCCAATCATGCCCCGACTTTTATTACGCTGCGGGTCGGGGTGTGACAATGATAACAGTGGCGAAGCTTGAGATTTCCGACGGGGGTCGGAAGTCACCGGATACTTTTGAGCGAAAAGTTCGGGGGTCGGGCGCCCCCCGGCCCCAACTAAGCTACGCTCTTGCTTGTACAATCATCATAATTGACTCATTTATAGGTGGGCAAGTTGATACTCACCGAATCTTATTTTTCAAATTAATAAAAAATAATACGCTAGTAAGTCCATTTGCGAATCTTGAACTTAAATTCAGGGGGAGGCCAGACTCTCAAAATCCAATATTTTACACTAAAAAGTCGGGAATTTTTGGCAAAACTTAACACTATGAAGCAAAAAAACAAGGAGAGCTGGGGACCCCCTGCCTAAGAAAGCTCTGCCTCAAGTGTGGTGTAACATTAAAAACATGCTAATAAAGCCGTGTTGTAGTTGTACAACCAGTCAACCCCACAATAGACTCGAAATCATTTTTCAGTCAGAATTCATATCAGATGGGGAATTGGGCAGAAGTAGTCTGCAAAAGAACCGAACGAACACCGACAAGACCTTGTTCGTGTCCGTTTGTTAAAAACTACACGTGTTCGCGAACCGTTCACAAACACTTATCGAACGAGATTTTATGTTCGTGTTCGTTTGTTAAGGAAATGAATTTGTTCGTGTTCGTTTGTTTGTTAATTTTAGGCAACGAACAAAAACAAACGTGGACGAACACTAAATGAGCAAAAACTAATGTTTATGAACACAAATGGAAACAAACGAACACAAACAATCGTTCATAAACATAATATATAATACGCTGACACTTATTAGATATTTAATTTGTCGGAATTTTGAAGTATTTAAATAAATATAAAAACTAAAAGCACTACTGAACTATCGAACACGTTACCGACGTTCACGAACATAAACGAACGAACACAACCTCTGTTTATGTTTGTTCATTTAACTAAACGAACGAAATTTCTTGTTCGTGTTCGTTTGTTTAATAAACGAACGAACACAAACGAACTTCCTGCCGAACGGTTCACGAACTGTTCGCCGAACGTTTGGTTCGTTTGCAGCCCTAGGCAAAAGCCACAGAACCAGATGCATTTGCCAGTACCGAGAGCCCATTCATCATCTGTTAGCTTTGTAGAAATAAATATTGATTAACCCTGGCTAAACATACTACTCAGTAACAGATGGTTTGAAAATTCTGAACCGAATCAAGACCACAGGTCCTAACCAGAACCTCTCGCAGGACTAACTCGTTAAACCCAGGTTTTTACGTTTTGCCCGAGAAGTATGTCAAGTCATAAAGGAATATATCATCAAGCAAGCTAAGAAATTCGACCCTAAACAGATCATTCATCACACATAACGCTTGTGTCAACAGTTGCCAGCTTTTTTTTACATCATAAAACGAGAAACCATCAACAGCAGAGAATTCACAAGTCCCACAAATATCAGTTCCAATGCATACGTCGAAAGACATTGCTTATTTAGAGATTTTTCTTACTCAAGTCAACTACTTTGAACATGGAGCGCACGTTAGAGATCATCACCCCACATTCGCCCTTCTCATCATACTCAGCAAATTCCCCTCCATCCAGATTAATATCCTCAAACTTTGTTCCTTCAAGCTAAAATCAAAATAAAGATTTTACAATTATGCTCCCATCAACATTTTGTTCTTTATGCACTTATAAGTCAGACTAGGGGTGCAAACGAGCCGAGCCGGAGCTCAACCAGGCTTGAGCTCGAGCTTGATTAACTTATGAGAGCTCTAGCTCGGCTTAGTTAGAGCGTTGTTTTCAAAGCTTGAGCTTGGCTCGTTGGTAGTTTCTCAAGCTCGAGCTCGGCTCGTTTATAATATATTAATTAACATATTAAATAAAAATAATACAGATAATAGACTCATTTAGGCTCGCGAGTTCAATAAGTGAAGTTCGGGCTCGTTTACTAAACAAGCTTATTTTTAGGTTTGGGCTCGGCTCGTAAACAAGTTTAAATAAGCTTGGCTAGGCTCGTTTACTAGACAACTTTAAAAAAGGGTAAAGTTTATTAAATATTGATAAAAACTACTATTATCCTAAGGCTCGACGAGCTTCACAAGCCAGGCTTGATATATAAACAAGCTTTATTTTAGTCTCAAGCTCGGCTCGGGATCGATAAGGCTCGTTTCGAGCTTTTACTCAAGCCGCTCGGCCCGTTTGCACCCTTACTTACAACTGACTACATGGTTAAAACTCCGATTTTGAAAATCATATGATGGAAGTAATCACTATTTGATGTGCTAATGACTTACAGATTCAGCTTTCCAGCCACTGCTGAACGCGAAATCCAACGGTTCAAAACCCCTGCAGTCAAATACCATTAACGGAGCATGCTTTCCAGTCTCGCTGTCTTCATGAGTAAGTGGAGAGCCTCGGCCAGGGATCATAGTAACGGTTCCTTCCCTTTTACAGAACTTACACTGATACAAACACAGAAACAAATATCATCGTTTAATATTAACCATAGTCATTTGGATCTGGTAACAGTTTGAGTATAATTTCATGTATACTCCATCTGCCTATTTACACGGGTAATTGTCAAATATCTCTATAAAAAGATATACGATTTATTATAAAAATCAACATAGAGATCAAGAGATGATAACCTTTTGGATAAGATTGGTGGTGCCCTTTTTTACCAGAGGAAGTTCCTCGCTCAGGCTCACACATGTCTCTTTATCAGTCACCTCACCACAGTTTTCACACTTCAACTACACAGCAGATGTAATGAAAAGATATGTAAGTAAACATTACAAAAATATCAACTGAAATATTAGGAATTCTGAAAGTGGTTTGTATGGTTGTTAGTTATAACTAACTGGGGAAAGCAGCATAACTCACAACAATAGCTATGGGTACCTGTTAGAATAATATTGGAAGATATAACAAATCATTTTGTCTTTAAGATGAGGTATAAAACACATCAGAATATCCTAAAGATATCTTAAAACAGTAAAAGACAATACACCAACTTAAAATCCAAACAACGTTATTCTGAAATTAGACTAACTTGAACAGTGAATGTTCGTGCACTATAAGGCACATCATGAGACAGAAAACTCCAACTGATTCTGAAAATAATGCTTAAATACTGCCAAGAAAATGAAATTACGGTATTTCTATAAAACTAAACGTTCAGAATGGCCTCAGAAAAATTTTGAGATGGGAAAGTAAAGAGAGTGATGTGACAAGAGTTTACTTCTGTCACACCTTATTGTGTGCAAAGCATGGATGAGTGATGAGCATGTGCATGAAGATAGGCATTCCCAGGACACATCATTTTTTGATGAAATATAGTATAAAAATAAAATTAAAATATCTATGCATACACAACAAGAATATTCAGGAAGGTCTCTAAATGTGAAGATAAATGCATATGTTAATGTAAAAGATGTTGAGATAACTTCATATTTTGGTGTAACAGTTTCCTGTGTGATAAAATTCAAGAAGAAATAGACAAAATTTGACTCTGAATATGTAGTGATGCCTTAACTATATAAATGTCCATGCACACAAACACACAAACCCATACATATATCAGTCTTCAACTACTAGCAGATACTGAGATAAGCATGTGAATGCATTGATTATAAATACATCTCCCACAATACGTATCACCAGAGATTGCAGAACATGTAATCGAAGTATATGATCACACCCATTTGCCACTGCAACTCAAACTTTATGATGGAAATGTTACATCTACCTGAGGTCCGGAGCAAAGAGCAGCCACCTCAAAATGATGAAACCAATAAATAACTATATATACATATAGATTCAACAACTGAAAGTTAAAAATAAGGAACATGCATATTATTTTATGAAACACTAGCCCAGTCAGTCGTTCAAATATGAAGCTACACGAGAAACACAACTATAAGTTTAAAAAGGGAGGGACCATGACCTGTGACAGTTAATCAAGACTAAAAGATTGTTTGGAATGAAATTTTAGATATGTGACAAAATAAATGTCACAGAAGCAAATCAAACAGACACACAAACACAGAATCGTAATTCAGAGAAATATTGAAATAAATTTTCGTTTTATTATCGATGAACATCCTAAAATATTGCACTTAGATACTAACCAACATCAGGCAAAAATAAAATGTCAAAAAAGTTACAATAAGCGTGAAACAGATTGGTAAATGAGGCATCAAAAATTCATGAAACTCAATAACCAGATACAGATTACAGAACACATATAACCAAAGCTAATCAAATACGAAACAAAGAAAATAACACACATGACAACATTTTAGGGTTAGAGTGACACAATTAAATACTCTAAATGGATACTAATCGTATAACCGAAATAGAAAATGTAAACGAACACTATAAACAGATCGATCTAGGGCCACAAACAACAGAATAACAAATCAAACAGCGAAAAAAAGTTGAAAAACCCTAATTCTCAAAACTAATCGATCGATCATAAAGTGCAATCGAGAGATTAAAATTTAAAACAACAATCGCCACAGACAAATTAAATACTCAACACAACAATCGCAGATTTCAGTGAGATTTAAAGGATCAAAACATACAAAAAACGAATTATCGATAGATTGCATAATAATGATTGATGAAAACTGAGAAAACCTTGAAGTAGTAGGTAAAGTTAGGATCATCAACACCGCCTTTTGGCTGAAAATTTGTGAGATTTTCGAGCTCTGCAGTGATGTACAGCATGAAGTTCACCATTTTTTCACAGACTGGAGAATGATTCTTCCTCTCACCAAGTGGAAATGAAATGATGCGTTAGTTTTGTTTGCAGGAAGTGTGGGTATTTTTCAGCACCGTTTGGAATTACCGTTATCTGTGTAAAGTTATAAGTCACTGTTGGGATTCCTCGCGTTATGCGGTGAAAATTTAGTCGGTGTAAGTTTAGTTTGTTACGATAAAAGAAAACACCAAAACAATAAATTTGTGACTTGTCTTGAGAATTTGGTTCAGCAGTTGATTAGCCTGCCCTCCCTAGTGAAGACGCATGTTTGATTCTTGTTTAGGCCATTTTCGATGGATATCTGGGTGAACAGACGAATCGGGGCTTTAATCCCTGGTTCAAACCTGACGGAGGCGAATGTTTACGAATTCCATCCGGTTCCCACGCATCAGGGGCATGGTCTCATGGTGGTCGAGAAGTCAACATTGAACATAGTCCCGAGCAGTGTGGGTTTACACGTGAGATTCTTTTGTCATTCAAAAATTGTGATTTGCTTAAAAGGATATTGACGTATTTTATTACATCTATCGAAAAACATAAAAATGAATATCGATAATCGATATCGGTTCAATCCGTCATAATACCATATAAATACTCTACTTTGAAACAAAATTTATGCTAAAATATCGAGAAAAAATAAATAAATACATTTGTGTATTATGCTTTTAAAAAAAAGTTAATGAATAGAAGTTGGTAGAGAAAAATTAAATAAACAATTTAAAGAGTGTATATTATTTGACAAACATAGATAAAAAAAGTTAAATACATCAGTGTATTCTACTTTTTTGAACACCTCCCAGGGACTGACTAAACATACAAGCAACAACGAAAGTAGAAAACCAAAATTCGTAAATAACTTCATCTATGAAGGAAAATCAATATATTACACCAGTTAAATGAAATTATGAAATAACACAAATTGATTTAGTACATAATTTTCTAAGCTAGAGTGGTTAGATAAACAATTTTGTTAATAAAACTCCATCAAAAACCAAACATTAAGAAAATCTTTACTTAGATATATGAAGTTTCTAAATCGAAAACCAAACCAAACATATCTTGTTTTTGTTTCGATACAAAAGAGGTATGGTCTCAAATCACATGAGGATACATATCAAAGGGACCACACCACTCCACGCTGACGTCCTAGTCACACGAGTCCATCCAGAAGATTCTAGAAACTTCTGGAAGGAACACACCCAACGATAAGAAGATGCTCCCAACAGACATAAAGGACACTACGTGGACCAATAACGAGACGCCAGCTAATAAATGTAAGATCCCGATAGGACAAACCGACATCCAGTACAATGCCAAGCTGACCTGGAACGATTAACGACGCGCCACGTCACCTCGAGGCCAGACGACACCTGAGGGGACATGGCGGATATTCCTTCTGGTCGGACAGCTGGCAAACATTGATAGCTGACAGGTCGTCCTCTCTCTCATTCCCCGACTATAAATAGAAGGCATCATCCATAGGATTAAGGGTTCGATTTCTTACTCTCTTCCTATACACACACACTTATCCTCAAAGCGATTACTTATTCTCACGCCGGAAAGTGGTTACGAGGAGAACCTCCATCTTCTCTTCCTTGTAGCGAGTCACCGGTGTTGTTCGTTTTGCAGGACTTCCAGATAGTTAGCCATCTATCGGGTGGAGGATTAAGATTGATCTACCCTACACGAGACTATCCCAACTACTTAACTTTAGGGTTATTTAGGGTTATTTAGGGTTTCTTCAGATACTTATTATCTATCCCATTTTATTATAAGTTTTGTTAGTTGACCATCTCTTGAATTTGAAAACATCTAGCCATCTAGCACTAGGTCAAGGGAACCTATGCAGCAAACCGGTGAACCCGTGGGTTAAGAGTGTGTTTGACCAAATGGTCCCTCTTTTTTATTTCTTGTGTTTGGGTGGGCTAGGGGAAAACACGCTTGTGTGGACCTTACAGGAGTGTCTCCTCTTGTTGGACTCAGGGATAATGGGTTTGTTGCTGGTTAGGCTGCGTTAAAGGCGGAATCAGGCAAGGTCGCTAAACACGAGAAGACTTGTTTAGAGAATCAACACGTGTTTATCCCATTCGCTTTTGATACATTTGGGCCCCTAGCCCCAGAGGCTGTGGAATTTCTAAACAGGGTCCAACAGGTTGTGAATAGTAATCTTTCAACCTTTAAGGGCCGTTTCGTCTTTAGTAAGATTGGTTTTGCAATTCAAAAGGGGGTTGCGGCGCAGCTTGTTGCCCGTTTACCTGCCACTTGTTTGTAATTTGTTACTTTGGTATTTTAATGAACAAATAACACTTTCTTCCTTCCATAACCAACATTTTGGACCACATTGTTAGCCAATAATATTATCACGATATTATTGGCATGTATTTTCCAAATATTGTATATCGATTTGTTAGTTAGGATTGATTAGGATTGATTGTTATTTCCGTGTATAGCTCCTAATTAGTCTCTCAACCTTGTATTATTTATAGGATATCATTTGTTAATGAGAATCAAGGAAATTCACAGACTTACATGGTATCACAAACCTTGGCCTGATCTCGATCTCGCCACCCTTGCCATCCATTTCCTTCACGTTTTTTTTTCTTTTCTTTTACCTGTTATTCAACCATGGGTGACAAAACACCACAAAGTTCAGCCGACCCCAAATCTCAATCACTCCACCCTGTCTACACCGTAACGAACATACAAAATAAAGTTCGGGTACTAGACGGTATTGAAGTTTCATACCCAACATGGGTTAAACTTTTTATGCTCCACGCCACCGGGTACGATGTGGTTGACCACATCGGCGGTTCGCCGGCACCCGAGAAAAACACACCGGAATATGGATCGTGGAAGAAGATTGATGCAGTGGTTCTACAGTGGATCTACGGCACCCTCAGTAACGACCTTCTTGTTCGTGTTCTTGAAGACCAATCAACCGCATACGAGGCATGGATCCGGGTCAAAACTCTGTTTCTGAACAATAAAGGACCCCGAGCCATGGCTCTACAACACGAATTAACCAACATCACCCTCGCCTCCATGCCTAATCTCGAAGCCTATTGTCAGAAAATCCGGGAGCTTTCCGATCAATTAGCCGCCGTCGACTGTCCACTCAGTAATACTCAACGAATTCTCCATCTCGTCAACGGCCTCCCGCGGGAATACGATACCACGGCCTCCATCCTGAATCAGAATCTCCCACCATGGGAGCAAGCTGTTGAACAATTGCAAGCCGAGGCACGTCGGATCACGGCACGAGAGGCCCGTAACCCGACCCCTGTCATTGCCGCCATCACCTCACAACCCGAAAGAAACCGTCCCAACAACCCTCCTCCTACATCAAACAGAGACAACAACCTCCGCACCTTCAATAATCGCCGAAATTCACAGAGGGGTAATCGGACCTCTAATCGTGGTCCAGGTTATTCACAACAACAGCCTTATCAGGCTCACCCTCAATTTGTTCCGAATTGGGCCCCTCACCAGGCCTATTACCCCTATTGGACACCGCCCCCTTGCCCCTTTCCAACTCAGTCGTGGGCTCAGCAGCCATGGGGACCTCGGCCCAATTCAAAGTCCAACAGCAACTCCTCACAAGGCTCTTCTAATACTAATCAGGCACAGGCCCACTTTGCTGGAGTTGATCCACTTGAACCCACCAGTTTAGCGAATGCGGTTCAGGCAATGGACTCCGGCTCACGCAACAACGAACAATGGCATTTCGACACAGGTGCATCGTCTCACATTACTTTTGATACTAATAAACTTGATACTTTTTCCACTTATTCTCCTATAGAGTCCATATTTGTAGGCAATGGTCATAAACTTCCAGTTATGGGTTCGGGATCTACCACAATAACCACACCCTCTAAACCATTACACCTAAAATCCGTTTTGTTTAACCCAAATATCATAAAAAATCTTGTTTCCGTGCGCAAATTTAATGTTGATAACAATACTTCCATTGAATTTGACCCCTTTGGTTTCTCTGTGAAGGATTTCAAGGATGGCACCAGTGATCTTTACCCGCTCACTTCAAATGCTTCCGCCACAGCTTGCTTTGCTTCCACTACAGTCTCTCCGTTTTGGCATCACCGACTTGGACACCCGGGTCAACATGTCATGGAGTTTCTAAATTCAAAGCATTTTATTTCATACAATAAACCAAAATTTCCATTTATTTGTCAATCTTGTCAGTTATCCAAACATAAACGGTTGCCATTTTTGGATTCTACTACTCGTACTTTTTTACCGTTTGCAATTTTACATTGTGACTTGTGGACTTCACCTATTTTGAGCCATGCAGGTTATAAATATTATATGGTGTTGACGGATGATTTTACCCAATATACTTGGGTCTATCCGTTAAAATTTAAGTCTGAGACGTTTACTAAATTTACACAATTTCATCAATTCGTTGCCACCCAATTTCGCATGCCAATACAATCTTTTCAATGTGACATGGGTGGTGAATTTGCCAACACCGAGTTCCAAAATTTTGCAACCAAACACGGCATTCAGTTTCGTTTCTCCTGCCCACATACCTCCCAACAAAACGGGAAGTCTGAACGCATGATTCGACGCATAAATGAAATCATGTTTACCCTCCTCACCCATGCGTCGCTACCTTCTTCCTTTTGGGTTGAAGCCCTCCACACCGTATCGTACCTTCACAACATTCTTCCAACCAAACTCCACAAACTTGACACCCCCACCTCACTACTCTACCTTCGACAACCGTCATACGACCACCTTCGTGTTTTCAGATGCCTTTGCTACCCAAACACCTCCTCCACTCGCCCACACAAACTTGCTCACCGCTCCGTCCCATGTGTGTTTCTTGGATACCCAGCAAATTACCGCGGGTATCGGTGCTTGGATCTATCCACGGGCAAAACCATTTTTTCTCGGCACGTTACCTTTGCTGAGACAAAATTCCCGTTCTCAAACCCGGCCACACCACAACCTACCCACTCCTTCCTTGACCCCTCCCCGCTTATATTTACTCCATCCTTCCAACACTCATCACCTACTGTCACGAACCCACCTACAAATCCTCCACCAAGCCCAACATTCCAATCCGACCCAACACAAGTCCCACCTTCTGACCCCATCCCGTCAAACAATAACCCCATACCACCTCAACAACCACATCCACACCCTCCAAACGACTCCACCCACCCAATGCAAACCCGATCAAAATCGGGTATCCATAAACCCCGTCAACCTCTATCACTCAACACCGAAACCTCCCCCTCCATTTCCCCACTTCCCAAATCACATCTCACTGCCCTCACTGACCCTAACTGGAAGGATGCCATGCAAAACGAATATAAAGCTCTATTAGAAAATAACACATGGAAATTAGTACCAAGACCGAGTAATGCCCCTGTTATTCGATGCATGTGGTTATTTAAACACAAATTTCATGCTGATGGAACCTTGGAAAGACACAAGGCTCGCCTTGTGGTAAATGGCAAAAGCCAAACCGTTGGAATCGACTGTGACGAGACCTTTAGCCCCGTAGTAAAACCTACTACAATTCGCACAGTTCTTAGCTTAGCTGTGTCAAAGGCATGGCCAATTCATCAATTGGATGTTAAAAATGCATTTTTGCATGGACATCTTAACGAGACTGTTTACATGTTTCAACCCCCAGGGTTCACCTCTTCTGAACATCCCAAATATGTGTGTAAGCTTCAGAAGTCCCTTTATGGCCTGAAACAAGCCCCACGAGCCTGGTACCAACGTTTTGCAGGGTATGTATCCAGATGTGGTTTCAAGAGTAGTGTATGTGACACATCTTTATTTGTTTATCGCAAGGGAGAACAGATGGCCTACCTTCTCTTATATGTGGACGATATTATCCTCACCGCTTCCCATGCCTCTCTTCTCCACAACTTAATCAAGTCGCTATCCACCGAGTTCAATATGACTGACCTAGGTCAACTGCATCACTTTCTCGGCATTGCGGTCCTCAAACAGCAAAATGGAATATTCTTATCACAGTCCACATATGCTGCTGACATTTTATCACGTGCTAACATGTCAACCTGTAATCCAGTTAGCACCCCAGTTGAAGTCGGATCTAAACTCAGCGCCACTCAGGGTACTCCTTTCTCAGATGGATCGCTATACAGGAGTCTAGCTGGTGCATTGCAGTATCTCACTATTACACGTCCAGACATCTCCTACGCAGTTCAACAAGTGTGTCTCTTTATGCATGCACCTCGAGAGCCTCATTTTCAGCTACTAAAACGCATCCTCAGGTACATCAAGGGGACTCTCTCTCAGGGACTACACATCACACCCTCCCCCTCCACTAAGCTGACTGCTTACTCGGATGCGGATTGGGGGGGGTGCCCGGACTCACAACGGTCGACTTCCGGCTACTGTGTCTATCTAGGCGACAACCTGATCTCTTGGTCATCTAAGCGCCAACCCACCATATCCAGGTCTAGTGCTGAAGCCGAATATCGAGGAGTAGCTAACACGGTAGCCGAGACTTGCTGGATACGCAACCTTTTACTTGAACTTCATGTCCCGGTCCGACATGCCACCATCATCTACTGTGATAATGTATCTGCAGTCTATCTTGCTGAAAATCCGGTGCAACATCAGCGCACCAAACATGTTGAACTAGACATTCATTTTGTACGTGAGAAAGTTCGCCTCGGTGACATTAAAGTTCTCCATGTTCCGGCTGATTATCAGTATGCGGATATCTTCACCAAGGGTCTCCCTAAACACCTGTTTCAACGCTTTCGGACCAGTTTATGCCTCCGCACTATTACGGCTCAAACTGCGGGGGACTGTTAGCCAATAATGTTATCACGATATTATTGGCATGTATTTTCCAAATATTGTATATCGATTTGTTAGTTAGGATTGATTGTTATTTCCGTGTATAGCTCCTAATTAGTCTCTCAACCTTGTATTATTTATAGGATATCATTTGTTAATGAGAATCAAGGAAATTCACAGACTTACACACATATAATTAATGATATACCATGTACGTATGCCCCATCATAATCATACATCAATGTCGTGAATGCAACTATATAAATTGGGTGTAGTTATTTTTTTTTAAAAAGCAATATAATGGGTCCTTTAAAAATTGTTATAATGTTTCTGTCATATGTAACCATTTTTATTTACTCCTCTATAATTAACAAACAACATTTGATTGTTTATTTGATAGGTGTCATCTATCTCTATGTAAATTCATAATTATAAAAAAAATATACAATTAAAATTGTTTATTTGAACTTCAACTTTACCCTTTTCATATATTTGTTCTTTGTTATATAATGTTTTCTAAATCATTACATTTTTTTCTATCATTATGATAGGCGTATTTCACGAGAGAGTGCTATCAATAAAAATGTAGAAACGCCAGTTAAAACACAAGCCAAAGAAATATTTCTAACACAAAAGCCGGTCATTGTCTACCAAATTAATGAGACTCATTTTCAATAAGGACTCGTTGTTCTTCATAAAGGCTAAAAGTCATGAATGATATGAAGGTGTTATAACATGACATTTGTATATACGAGTGTGAGTGTGTTAGATAGATATTATAAAGGAGTGGTATGTATTATACCAGGCTAATGGCTATTCCGATTGACCTCACTAGTCGGTCAGGTAAAGAGATTTTAGTGGTTCAAATGTATTTATAACGATAACTTGGGAAGTTAAGAGGTCATGGCATTTGTTGTGGTTTGTATGGCATATACTCATAAATGTCATATGCTTAATTAGTTTCGTTAAAACGACTCATAAGAGTTAAGATAGTCTTGTTCCTATATCTTTGTTACTTTCATTCAAGTACATACCAATACATCTATCTCTATCCACGTCTCTACCCCTATGAGCATGTATACGACAATGAAGAACTCATTTGACCAAGAATTTATCAAAATATATATTTTTATCGTTAAAAGTAAAAAAAAAATACAAGTAAAGCAATGATAACTATAGAGATTCATGCATGAAAAACAGAGATGCCTCTCCTACGTTCCTACATGTCTTGATCTTTTCAATGCTACTTTTGAGTTAAGGACAACAAAGTGTTGCGAAATCAATGGTTTAGAGGTTAAGAGTTATGTATCTACGAATTCTTCGCTATACTTCATTATCTTGAGGAGTTTAAAGGGTAGGTGGGTCTTAACCATACGATGGAACCCGTTCCGCTCTTGAAGAGTTAAATAAGTGAGAAATTTGGGTTCTAGTTTTGTTTATCGGTGTAGCTTGGGAAAAAAAACTCCAACATGAAACATACAAGTCATTCATATATAAATTTTGTTCTACCCAAACATGGATTGCTAAAGTCAAGGTTTTTTTTTTATTATTTGAACAACAATTTCTATATTTTCTAGGATATATACATCAGTATGCATCTTATTGAATTTAAACACTTATTTTTTTTATTGTAAAATACACCACTTAACCACTATATATCTTTTGAAGATTGCCCAAGTTAAGTAGTCTCATTTTCATTTCATCTATGAGGTTTGCATGAATATTAATGTATATACATCCTTGTCACACTTAAATAGTTTTCTTGTTCTTTTTTCCTAATTGTTAATTCTATTTCATATATCTTAACTTATATATCTCTATCTTTTAAGGATATTTATTTAAAATGTAAATGTCTATAGCATCATAGCATGCAAAGAAACGACCACGTAGTCTTAAAGCATGTAACTATGTGTCCTTTCATATATCATACTAGGTTAGTTACCCGTGTAAAACACGAGTTGAGAAATACAATTTTGATCGGTAATAATAAAAATTAATAAAACAGTTTCATTCAACAACCAAAAACCAAAAATTTATAAATTACAAATAAAATAAAGAAAAGGTAATCACAAGTCTCTGAAAATTTCCTTGTAAACAACATTTGTCGTCTGATTTGTAACATTCCCTTCTTTGTCTAAAATTAGTACTTCTGCTCCGGCTCTACTCTTTACTCTCGAAAGTGCAACATACAATTGTCCATGGGTGAATACAGGTTGCTTTAAGTACAAACCAACTCGAGATAGTGATTGTCCCTGGATTTTGTTTATAGTCATTGCAAAGCATACACATAGTGGAAATTGCCTTCTCTGAAACTTGAAGGGAACTTTTTTTGTCTGAAGGTATCATATTAATTCTAGGAATGTATGTTCGAGTACCGGTAGTACCTCCAGATATTATTTCAGCTTCTATTACGCGTTTACCAAGTGTTAGGATCTGTAATCTGGTACCGTTGCACAAACCATTTTGTTGATCAATATTTCTTAGAAGCATACCAACCTATGATTTGGCAATCCAGATATTTTAAGTCCATTAAGAACATCAGGAGAGTATATACGTTCTTGTGCTGGATCATTAAACTGTTCTGATGGACAAATACTATCCGAGCTAAGGTACTCTTGTTCTTCTCCAGGAAAAAGTGATAGCAGACGATCGTTAATCTCTTGAACAACCTCATTTTAGGTGCTAATATTGCTCGTTCACGGAAGAATTCTGGATTTTTGAAATTTTGGAGAATTGACGGGTAAACAAAGTCAATTAAACTTTGAACAGGATCAGATGAGTGATTTATTAGAAGATCATCAGGAATGTCTATAGTTGTTTCGCCATCATTGTTACTTCCGACCTTTCCCTCACCAATGTCCAACAGCCATTTTGCAAAATTTATTGTTTCTTGCATATCAGCTGTATTTGCTCCAATCGATAGCCTCATGTTCTTGGTTAACCTTAAGATTTTACATTTACTCCACAAATAGGAAGAACTTAAAGAGGCATTCACAATTTGTTGTCTGCTGCCATTTGGAACAACAGGAAGGATTTGTCTAAAATCACCGCCAAATACAATAACTTTACCTCCAAACGGTGTTTCAGAATTTTTTGAAGTTTCACAATTGAAAATGTCTTTTAGTGTTCTATCAAGAGCTTCAAAGGCATGTTTATGTACCATCGGTGCTTCATCCCATATAATCAATTTTGTTTCCTTTAGTAAATGAGCAACCGGACTGTTTGGTTTGATGTAGCAGATTGAATCTTCGTTAAGATTGATAGGAATATGAAATCTAGAATGCGCTGTCCGGCCTCCTGACAATAGCAAAGATGCAATACCACTCGATGCAACATTTAATACAATCTCACCTTTAGATCGTAATGCAACTGATAATGTCTTCCATAAAGATGTTTTACCCGTTCCACCGTATCCATAGACAAAGAAAACCCCTCCTTTGTTACCTTTGACAGCTTTGATAATTTCATCAAAAACACATCTTTGTTCATCTGTCAAAGAATTAAAGAGAGGCTGAAATTCATTACCTAGATTGGCCCTGTCATAAGATAGCTCCTCATTGATCAAACGATTATTTGCTGAAGCTATGGAGTCGTCATTCGGATAAGGCATACATGTAAATTTCTTTAGGTAGAGTTATTGCGTAGAAGTATTTCTCAATCTAGTAGGTTAAAATTATTCAATATTATTTGTCATACCATTTGTAATATTAGACAATGGGGTTCTGTACAGTTCACCTACAAAAACCGAAACGTTTATTATTAGTAAATAATTCGGATTACTTGCAGCAACCTTTTTTAAAAATAAGTTAAGAAATTTAATTAAAAATCTCACCATTAGAATTACCATGAGTGTTAGGAGATTTTATGAAGTGAAGATGAAGAATCACCATTTGGTCTTTTAGACATGTCCTTTCACATGGAAAATTAACGAATATATTTAAAAAAAACAAAATAATGATTATGTCAACACAAAGTGTTGATGAAATTGATAATCAATACAGTGTAGTTGACATGGAAGATCGTTAGAAACATAGATATAGTGATGGCGTGTAGAGAGGATGAAATAAATACAAATCATGACTTTGATATTTATCTTGAGTACAATCTTGAACCATCTATGAAGCTTTTAGATAAAGATAAATGGTGGTGTTGATTCCAAGCTATTGATGAGCATGGTACCGGTACCGTACCTTCAAATACCGGTACCAAAATTCGTTAAAACTGGGTACCGGTACCGAAATACCGTAACAAATGCATCAAATGATCATCTCTAATTTAAGCTAAGTTTAAATTATAGACACCAAATATGAAAACAGGGGTTACTTACCTGGACATTAAAAGAAGAAAATAATCTCTCACAAATGTTGATGAATTGCTATTCTAATAAGGTTGATAAAGAAGAACAATAACTGCAAAAAAGGTGGTTCAAGCTATGATAGAAGTATCCAGGTTGTTTTATGTTTATGATTTGAATTTAGTTTAAAAATTTTGAGAGGAAAGTAGGTTAGTTAATTATGAGATAAATATGGAAAGGGGTTATTATTTAAAAAGGATTTTGAATTTTGTTTTGTATTTGTCAGTCAAATCGAAAGGGGTTATTTGTTTTATAAAAGTTTTGAATTTCGTTTTGTATTTGTATTTGTCAGTCAAAATAAATGAATGAGGAGTTAATATATGTTTAGAAAGATAAAGGTATTTAATATTGAATCATGCCATTAAATATAATGGCACACTCTTTGATTTTTTTTAATTAGATATGAGCCTTAGATAATTACATCGTCAAACATATAAATATAAAATATGAAAATCATAAGGTAACCAGCCATATTATATTAGGGGGATCTAAGACCAACTTTATAAATTTATCTTGTGTTGGTCAAGGGATATTACATAAATAAAAGAGTGTGCCGGATGTACATAAATAAGATCTTAATCACAAGATATTATATATGGAAACGATAGACAGAGTTCGATATTTGTTTTTAAAGACGTTTAACATCATTATAGTTTACATGTACTTGAAGCTTAGTGATGTAAGTATGTCATGAATCATGCATAGTATAGCTTGACGTTTAAATACAGAAAACTCACATTAAAACATAACAAAACACATTAAATCAAACCATTGACCAATTAAAAACGTCACACAATCAACAAATCGTCTAAAAAGAAATGGAGAACAAACACAAGTCACCAACAATGCAACAAATAAAAGATATTCAAAAGTACGAAACATAACAAAAAATTGGTCATGGACTACGAAGCTTCAAATTATTTTTCACGTTTTGGAACCAATAACTTAAACTTCCCAGCTGCATTGGCTTCATCACTGTCGTCAACGGCACGTGCTTTAGCAGAAGAGAAACCAATAACTTAAACATCTTCAACATCATAAATCTCTTCAAGATTACGTTTAAGTTCAAGAGAAGATGGCTTTGCAACAACTTCGTGCGCATTTGACAATGAAGTGGTGTTTCTCCAGTACATGACACCATATCTAAAAATCATACGAAATTTAGTAAAACCTATACCATTTTAGTAAAAAAGATATAAAATTTTCAAATTAGATACTACCTTCACACCAATAGTGATGTTTGATTGTACCTCCGACATGGAAGCACCAATTGACTCAGTTTCATCATGCTGCAGTAGTATAAATAAATGACAAAATAATTGGATTTTATATAAATATACAAAAGGAAAATAAATCCAAATTAAAAGTCACAATAGGCATATCACAAAGACAAATAGTTACCTGGTCAATATTCTTTATCTTCTTCTCAAGTTTGGAAAGAATGGCACAATCATTGGTTAGTTTGTTAATGCCATAATACTCTTTCTTCTCATCAAGATTATACTAGAGATTTTGATGTGAAAGGCAAACGTTTTTCCAATGAAATCATTAAACTCAGCATGGCTTTCTTCAAACTCAGGGGACTGTTATACAAATATGGAAATTTTTGTATGGAAGTTACACAATATTAAATGAAAAACATTAAAAAATATTTGGTTTAAAGAATGAAACCTTTTCTTGTCTTTCATCCAGATCCTTTACAGGTTTTCTTATCATTTTGAAAGCTTCATGATCAAAAAGTGTAAGCGAAACGGTACGGTGAGTCTTGGACCCTTATCGGTATTTGAATCTACAAACAAATTTAATAAATTATGTAATAAGCTGCATAGTCAAAGTAATAATAAAAAATAATAAGAGTACGGCTTTCAAAATTACAAACCTGTAAACTGGATATATATCTTTACCGTTACAACTTTTATTGGTACATTTAAACACCTTCTTATCTCCAACATCACATGTTCCATCTTCTTCTCAATAGTGATGTATTTTTGTTGGACTCTGAACTTACAAACATTGCACGCATCATAGTACCAGAGCTTTTCGGTACAAATAGACTTGATGGTACCAACAATGACAACACTTTTCTCCTTCAAAAGCAGTAATTTAAAAATAAACGTTTTTAATTACCAAAATATTGTAATATAATCATAAATATTAATAATGTTTCTGTATCAAATAAAATTACCTCATCTATTAAAGGAACATAAGCAATGGGGCTAAACTCAGTGTCATTAATAAATAGGTCTTCAACAGACTTGATCATGCACGAACCTAACTGGTGATTAGTTGAGGAACTTCCGGTTGATGAATTTTCTAGATAACTGAAAATACAAAAAGAATTATGTTAGACTAAAATGTGATATTAGTTACTGCATAAATGTTTATAAACATATTTAATTAAACTTTGAAAAATACAATGCACCTTTTTTTAAATGCTTTGATATCAGCAATATTAGTGTTGATGAACAGCCTAGTCGCATCAAATGAATTGGAAACAATCCGTTTCCCTGAAGTAAAAAATCAAAATAACCTCATATATACATTCTTTTCATCAAAAGGTAGTATAGTAATAAGATATATGTAAGTACATGGTAAATAATATCACCTTTGTAAAGCTTCAAAACCCCAAACTGAATAAGTAAAACCACATGCATATCTTTATCTTTCAATGACATGTATGCGTTCATCTCCTCAGCAAACTCGTCCCACAAAGTCACAGTCAAATCTTCATTACTGAAATATTTCAAATGAATCAAAAGTTGTAATTAATTAAAAAATAGGCTGTTGTATGTATCAAACTTTAAGATTTGAAAACTCACCTTAAATCTCTTAGCTTTAAAGTCATTCTTTTGCCAGGCCCTAATTTTGTAATAGTATCCTCAATGGGGTAACATATGACAACGTATCCAATCACATCTTAAAAAGAAAAAAAACAATGAACAGTTAGTTCAAAATTATGACTAAGATAAAAAATTGTATGAATTACGAAAAGTAGAACAATATCAAAGTTATATAATACAAACCTAAAATTGAACCCAACGCAATTGATTTGCCATTGGACCCGGATTCGTCTAGAATAGACTTAAAATCCGCAAAAACGAAGCCATGTTCAGACCCTGACCAGCTATTGCAAAGTGTTCAAGAAAAAAGTAACCTTTTGTTCTTTCTCAGCAAACTTGAAGCTAAGCTTGTTTTCGGCAAGTGATGGCCTATGGATAAAGAGGCAATCATCTTGAATCAGATGTTTCTCGAACCTTTCAAAAAACTTTTGTAGACAACTTGCAGTAACTTTTGTCCCATGTATCATATATTTTTAACATTAGAAATGATCATCATAAAACCACATCTTAATAAATTGCGCAAACAAAATATACCTGTTCATCCATCAAAATCATTTCAATAGACCAGGTTTCGTTCTTGTTCTCCTTCATGGGTCTCCTCCAAAGCTTGACAATCTTGACCTTTATGGTGACGTTTTTTGAATCAACGTTTAGGTGATTCAGGAAAGTGGCATTCATGTTTGCCATTGCTATTTTATAAAGTATTAAAAAAAAATATTAATAACCTCAAATGCTAAAAACGACTAAGATATATAAGATAATAGGATAATAGAATACTAACAGCAATTTGAGGAAGGAAAAGAAACAGATCTTGAAATGAATGTTGAATTAGTAATGTGGTTATAGAGGTTTATATAGAATTTCTAATCCCTATTTTATGTTAATTTGTTTAACTAAATTCGTAAGTCAAATGAAGTTATCTATATGACAAATTAAATTTTTAAAAACCTTCAAATTCGGATATGTTAAACATCCCTGACCAAAATTTAAAAAATTGAAGATTATCTTAAAAACCTAAAAAAATTAAATAGGCTAAAATTTGGATAAAATAAAATTAAAACTTTAGAGAAATTTATCTAATTACGGTAGAATTTAAGATGTAAGCAACATAAATGTTATGTTATTTGAAATCAATATATGTAGTAGTATATATACAATAAAATTAAAATTACATGATATAGCTATAGGCTCAGAGTTGTAAAGCTAGATTTATGTGAAGCTATAATTAACTAATAATAACTGTACCTTTAATTTGGACTTGAATCAGTTTTAAATAAAGAAAACTCACTCAACCAAACCGAATGCACACACAAAATAATATACGTACCTATAATGCTTGCCAAAGCATGTTTCTTAACCGTGTCCTCAACCGAACCGAATGCGCACACAAAACTCACCGAATTGTATTCGGGTGTAACCAAATAAAAAATGCCTAAGATAAAAGCCCTAGGAAATATATTAACTATTGTAACATAATCTTTAAAACTAACAACTTTTATGTAAAAGATCAAGGAGGACAGAACTTACTTGAACATGTCAACCTCAAAAAAATGAGAAATGAATAATTAAGAAAAACATGTGACCTTCTGCACATAAAGAGAATAGGATCAAGCAGTTAGTTTAGAACTTTTAACTCAATAATACATAAAAAAAATGTCTAAATCTTTTTGTAACTATTATAAAATACGTGGTGATTTGAAATGGTTCAACAATCAACAATATAATGCTTCCTTCCTCTCAGGAGTTTTCTAACAGTAAGATAAAATAACGAATTTAATGTATATGGTGAAGGGATGTGACAAAATGGTGTTTTCTTAGTATTATTTATTCTCAATTGATGATTTTAAGCCTAAATAATCAGGGTATAACTATAGTGATATATTTTTTTATTGTTAATCATCGAAATAACTGTGCTTAGTTCAATCACGAAACTTGTTTACATGATACTCATAACATGTATAAGAGTTGAAATGATCTATATATTATACAGAACACCAAAGCTTACGACTTTTCATACTATGTTGCTTATCAAGTTAATATTGAAGCGTATGGTAACTACAGGATTGCTTGCATCGAACCAACAAAGCGAGCACGGAGATAGAACCAAAAAAAATGTTAGATACCAAAACCCATCCATCCTCAAACCAGAAAAAAACCCAGGTTTCAAACACATATGAACACCAATAATCAAAGTTTATACTCTAGAATTAGCCAAACACCCATACAAATTTCTATTTCATGTAAAAAATTTCAACAAAAACTTACCATATCGGCTACATTATGTTTGTAAACACTTGGAATCAAAGCGCTACATGATCGGAGATTAGGGGCGTCTCCAATTTTGGATTGGATTTAGGATTTTCGAATTCATCAAATTGAATGGAGACGAAATTTCATGCTCAATTGGCGATCAACGGCGTCTTCAAACTTGTTTCATCAATCAACAGGGTGTTAGCGTGGTCTTCCATGGAATATTGGGTTTAGGGTTTTCCAATTGATGAAACAACAGAGAGAGAGAGAGAGAGAAGAGAGAGAGAGTAGGAAAAAGAATAAGTCGTATAGTTAAAAGGGTCGGGTCAAACGTAAAAATGGATCTAATAAGTTGAGCGGGAAACCCAACAATATAATGGCTTAATAACTTGACACCTGTCCCACCATAAGTTTTATTTATTATATGTAGAAGATTTTAGGCAATAAATACAACATTTAATTTCAAATGATTAATTATTTGGATGTATGAATTTGTCTAATTGTTTACATTTAATTGTTTCAATCTTGCTTGCTAAACGAACTCATGTATGCAATTTAGGTCACCAAATCAACCAATTTAGGGCAATTTTTTAAAACCTAATAAGTTAGTTATTTTTGTAATAATATTGGCTGTTGACTTCACTACATCTAATTATTATATTTTTAAGCAACATATTTACTAAATGAGTATAATTGAATAAATTATCTAGATTAGGTATAAACATATAAACACATATATAATTCAAGAAAAAAAGGGATAAATGTATCTTATCCGTTTATTAGTTTCACTATTTAAATATTAAATCCGTTTATTAGTTTCACTATTTAAATATTAAATATTATATACTCAAATATAAATAAAAAAAATGTGCAGCTTTTGAATCAAATTTTAATCAACAGGGAGAAGGTAGGGTGAACATTAGTTACCTGATTTTCCTAATTATTTTAAAATTAAAACCTCTATAATTAACTTTTAAATCAGTTAAACACTATGTGCTGTATATAAATTAAAAAAAAACATGTATACAGCAACATAGTTATATAAAATATTCATTTCAGATAAACACTATGTTGTTGTATATATTTACTTCATTTTTTTTAAACGGCCACATGTGAATACATAAAATTTCACATTTGTATAACATATTTATCCAAAGTTGTATAAGGTGCATATTAATTCACATGTGAATATATCTAGTGCATTAATTAATATGTGATTATATGTAAATAAGATCAAATAGAAACCTAATAAATAATTTTAGGGACTTTATTAACTAACCAAAACTATATGATAATCAACTAGACAACTACTAACTGGGTTGGAGTATTGGCAAAAACAAAGCCTTTAGGAACACCTAGGTTTGAAAGTCACGGGTTCAAGTCTCACTAACGACAAAACTAAAGAAATTCGTCTTTTAAAAAAGGATAACCAGCCCACAAATTACAATTAGTGATCGTAAAGAAGTGATTCATGTTTTAAAAAACAAAAATTCCCTTTTATTTGGTCTTGATCCCAATTCCCACGTGTATACATAATTGTGAATATGCATCATGTGGTGACGATTTTAACGTTATTTTTATAATTTCATAAAAATAGTGTTAAAAGTGTGGTTGGGACGGTTAGTCATGCATCATGTGGTGGCGTTGATAGCCGAAAGACAAGATGATACATATACTAATCGGCCTTTGTCCCAATTGCTGAGTTTTATGTGCCTTGTGTCCAAGACTTGTTACAAAACTACCATCGAGCTAGGGGTCTCACTGGAAGCAGTCTCTTTATTCCTACAAAAAGAGGCAATGTTATCTACATTTTACCCTCTCAAACCCTATCTTAGGTTTGCTATTGATGAAATTTACTGAACCTAATGATAATGATGATGATACTTCTGAATCAAAGTAATAAATGGAAACTTCGAATCATAATTCTGATGATTTGCTCATTCTATAGAATTATGAATTGTTACGAATTTAATGATATGACAGTCTACAGCTTCCTACCATATATATGCTTGCATGGTACAATAGAGAATACATAATTTTTTTTAACCCTAACACTATGGGTGTGGAGGGGTTTGGGGAGTTTTTTTTTTTCCAAATAGGTGTAGGTGGAAAAAAATATTTAATAAAATGGGTGATTTGAAAAATATTTACAAATTGGGTGTTTTTCTTTATTTTAAACTAACCTATTACAATCTTCTCTTTTTAACTCAATTATCACTTTTATACTTTTTTTTCTTCAATCAACTCATTATTATTTTTTTATATATAGCTAACTTATTATATTTTTATTTTTATGATCAAACCATGTTAAAACAAATTGAAATTGTTGAGAAATACCTCATACTTTTTTTAATAATATTTCATTCACTATTACGTCCGTATTCATGATTATCAATTCAATACTATTTTTATTTTAAGTTTATTGAATCAATAATGACAGAGCAAACTGTTTACTCGATTTTAATTATTGAATCAATAATTATAGAGCAAATTGTTTACTTGGTTTCGCATATATGTTGGTTCATTGGCGTAATTTAAACTCCATACTAATCTCTTTTAAATTATTAACTTATTTTTAAAAAAGTCACGAACAACATTTTTTTTATTTCGTTAATAAACTAACATGAACATATGTTTCATTCGTTTATTTATTTTCGTAAACGTTTGTTTATGTTCGTTCATTTAAATCCGCTTAACCCACCCTTATTTATGTTTGCTTGTTTACGTTAACTTATTTTCGTTAGTTTGCGTAAATTTAAATTCGTTCATTTACGTTTCTCTATGTATTCATTTTATTTTTTAGTTACATTACAATTAGTCTAGTTTTATAAAGTTTAAAGTATTATCATTATAGGTTAATCTAGATTTATTATTTTTTTCCAATAAATTGATGTTCATGCTTGATAGGAGTAATATTATCATTATCTTTGTGTTCGTTTATAATCCTGAAATTACATGAGCAAACTTTATATTAAAAGAATTAAAATAAGTTAGTTAAAGAATAAAATAAAACGTATAATGGGTTGTTTGGTAAAAATGGGATATTGAATAAAATACAAAAGCAAAAAAATACAATATATTAGTTTAAAATAAAGAAATAAATGAAAATACTCATCTTGATAAATAATTATTTTAAATAACCTGTTTTGATAAATATTTTTTCCTCCGTCACCATTTAGGAAAAAACTTAAAAGAAAACACCTATTTTAGTAAATATTTTTCAAATCACCTATTTTGGTAAATATTTTTTCCACCATCACCCTTTTTGGAAAAAAACTCGGGTTTGGGTTGGGGTATTGCTCGATACGTGGTGAGTGTGGGATCTACAGGGTAATATTAAAAAACAAGGGTGTGGGTGTGGCGTGGCCAACCTTATGAATTTTATTTTTTTTAAACTATTTAAAATTTCATTTAATTAAAATAACACACTAATTAAAATAGAAGATTACATATAATATTTTTAAAAACTACAAATACAAACATAAATTAAAAACAGCTACATAAAATAAAAAAAAGCAAAAACTTAATGATTTCTCCATGTTATATTTTTTCATGATTTCTTCTTTAAATTCCAATGTCACTGCCAATTGTTGGCCAGTAAGGTTTTGCGATTCGTCGATCCAACATCTTGTCAAAGTAGTTTCTTCTTGAGTCGTCCACTTTAATTGTGTTCGTTGAGCGGCCGCTATTGCTTTCTCTTCATCCGTTTTTTTATTGTGGCTTCGTTTTTTGGCCGGTTTGGATGACGAACCACCAAAGTCTTGCGGTTGAGTTTCGGGTACGGAATCGGGTTGGGAAAGGTTAACTGGAATAGATGAATCGTCGTATGGAAAGTTCGTGTATACACGGTTTCCTAAATATGAGGCGATTCCGGCTAGATCAGGACACAATGAGTATACTAAACCGTGTGCTGGTTGTTGTTGATGACCGCGTGTAAGGGGTAATTGGGTCGGGTTTGGTGGTGGACGGTTTGGTGGCGGGCTAGGGTTCGGGTTTTCTTGGTATCCAAAGGGGTTGTTTGGGTCGTAGCTTCGGTTAAAGGGTGCATTGTAGGATATTGTGGGTTGATTTTATAAAAAATAAAGAAGTAGAGAAGTGGTAAAAAATGTTAAAAATTGGTATGTAATTTTTTTAATTAAAGTAGCCGTTTGGCAACAGATATATTGGACTAGCCAACCAAAGCCAGCCATGTCACCTTCCACCCACGCCTCACGGCAGTGAGGCAACGACATGGCCAACGCTAGCCCGATGTGGTTTAGCCAGCGTTGCTTGGCAACCCCAACCCACGCCCCACGTTCTAAGTCATGTAATTGTTTGGAATGAGAAACTAATAGCACGTGATCTCCAATTCTTAGATGAAATTAGTTAAAAATCTGGTTATAATATGTATGAATGTTCAATCACTTTCCACAATTGTTAAAGCCATTAGTAAATTGGAAGTATCATTTGAAAGAGATTGAGGGTTGCAACTCATCAAGAAACTATGTGTAGCTAGTACTAGTAGCACATCAATCTCTTTAAAACCACAAAAACGAAATTATCCAATTACATAAAAACTAGGTGGAAGGTCTATTTTTCTATTCACAAACATTTTGATGTGAAAACGGTTTGTGCTTATTATTTATTGTTTGCAATTGTGGTCCTAGAAACTAGTTGAGAATGAAATTATTACAACAATAAAACTACAAAGGAATAAAATGTTATCAATTCTTAGTGATCATTTGGAACTTTGATACGAAAACATCACTTTCATATTGCATTTATAGTAGAAAAAAGGATTTTTTTTTTCTTTTATACAAACTAGTATTTGTTCTTTGATTAGGGGCGGATATAGCCTTTGAATTGGGGTAGCGATAGTATCCACTATCCCTTGGTGCTCCGGCGGTAGTGTAAATTTTAGAAAAAAATTGACGTTTTCTCGATTTCATTACTCCTTAACGTTTTTTTCTAGATCCGCCACTGTCTTTAATATTGTTCTGTATCAAAATACACAAGGAAGTTGAATACTTTCTAAAGTTTAATCAAGCTCTAACCAAGTAAACAAAATTTTTTGAAAAAATTAAACCCTACAACTTTCACCCCTATCCCTCTATGTCAAAGAAATCAATGTGACAATGTACAAGATGTATAGATACACTATCCTAGATCATGATAGAGGTCCCCTCCTCAAATGAAGAAATATGAAAAACCCTAGAAAGTAGTTCCACCACAATTCTTCCTTAATTATATACAATTGGATGAACAACTTCTTGGTTGATTTCATTGTCATAATCTTTTGTAGTTAGACGAAACTCGTGTTCTCTAAGTCATAGCAAGGAAACACGGGAACAAATGTGGGTTGGAGTGTGAACGATCGCCCAATGGTCTTGGAGAGATTTTTGGCTTCGGCTTTCCAAAACTTTTCTATGTCTTCTGATACGCGTTTTGCATCCATGGATGAACCAGACAAGCCCCGTTTGGTGAACCCTACCGCGTATAGACCACATTCACCTTTCCAACTTTGAGGAAATGGTTTTCGAGGCATCCCGTCTTTTTCCGAGAACATACACTTCTCCTATATACACATATACATAGTTTTGGATGTAAATAAATTAGAAAATAAATCTGAAATTATTTTGTAGAAATAAAATAGAAAGATGGGAATATAAAGTACCTTTAGCCAAGATGGAGTATTGCTTTTGTACCCTGTTGCTAAAATGATTGCATCAAAAGCCTCTACTCTTCCATTCACAAATTGTACACTATGGCTTCCAATACTTTGAATGCTTGGATGTATCTATACATGTTAAAACACATATTGAGTATAAGGATACAATAATGTACTAAGTTTAAGATATATTGTAAATACATGCTCAATTGATTACATCTCAAAATTTTATTCCTTTTTAGTTCTAATTACGTCTCAAAAACTTGTTTTTATAAATAAAATCTTTAGACGTTTACATTTTTACGCATATTATAATAATATAATAAAAGTACACATGTTCTTTGTAATATGGCCAAAATACATTTAATGTAGAGATTCTACACTAGAAATAATGTAAGGAATGTCCAAAGTAGAAGGAAGGCAAGCACAAAGATATGGGAACATGTTTAAGGAAAACAAACAAAAGTAGTACAAGAGCCTATATAGATACATATGGCAACTTGGTTTACCTTGATGTCTCCACTTTTGATCTTGGCTAGGGTTCCCACATCCAACACCGGTGTTTTTCCCGTCTTGCTTTTTAGCTCGAGGGGTCCTACATTGGGGCGGTTTAGCCCAAAACCAGATGAGTTTCCAAAAATAAGCCATGACATGATCAATAGAAAGCGATCAACATGTCTTATAGGTAGCCACTTGAGCAACCACATGGACAACCCAAAAGTCGATCTTCCCAACATCTCTCGTGGGAGAACATGAACCTGTTTCACAACATATCACACATTGTTAGTTGTAATTTATGTTTCGAAAATGATAAAAGATAAATAGATTGAGAACTTTTTATCGGTGTATATGGCACCACAAATATATGTTTTATTTAACCTTTGTTTGTTTTTTTTATATCAGTCTTATGTTGTTTGCTATCATGCTTGTGAGTTCCAAGAAAGTGGAATTTTTACTTGCTTTTCTACTCATGACAAAATCTTTAATCTTTTCATGAATAAATAATTAGCGTTTACATACATATCACTACATAATAGAGGATTCTCACAATACTTAGATATACGTTGGTAAAGTAGATCTTATAAAAAATCAGGTGTGTGTAAAGACTTACTAACGGATCAAGGACCTATATATAGTATCAATGTGTAACCGCATGTTGTTCTGTTGACGGATCAGTGGTAGGCCCAGGAAATATTTTCAAGTGTTGCGAAAAAAAGGTTTAACCAAAATTTTAAAGGGTGCGATCAGGATTTTATCTTATAAAATACACTAATTTTTTTTTCAAGGGATGCGTCCACCCACTCAAATCTCTACCTAGGTGTGTCCTGTAACGGATCACCAACTTAGTAATTAAAATGTTAAATTGCTTAAAAGTTGAATGAGAATGCAAATGTATGACTTGATAGTTATGTACATATCATTTAATAAAATAATAATGTTGCAATGATAAGAGTAGATAAAGTAGATATCATTGAACTCAAAATTTTCCATGCAATTAACTATCTTAAGTTTATAATCAATGGTGCCTTAACAATGACCTTATAACTTCCTTACCCAACATAGTCATGAAGCTAATTAACCTACTTGTAAAAGTGTATATGCCCTCTTCTATAACATGTTTTAACCTTCATACAAAAAGTAACATCTATAACATAACACATATCACCATCATCATACTCAGTAAATTCCACGAATAGCAAAGCTAATGTAAAGTCTGAAGAAGGTAAGATGTATGACAGCCTTACCTCTACCCTGTAGATGTAGATATACTGTTTCCGGTGAGACCCCGACAATATGCATAACACATAACTAAATAAAAATAGTTTGATGATCATAAAACTTTAGGGATATACACTCACAGAATCTCTAACAACAAGTGAAGGATGAGCATTATGATTGCAAAGATCCAAAGACACTTCCATTCCTGAATTCCCACAACCAACAACCAACACTTTCTTCCCTCTAAACCCACTCCCACTCTTATACTCCGCCGTATGTTGCACCTCCCCACCAAACTCTTCCATCCCTTCAATCTCCGGCACCACCGCCTCCGCATTCTCTCCGGTCGCCACCACCAACCACCGACAAACATACTCCATCTCCTCCCCTTTCAACCCTGCACTCACCACTCTCCAAAACCCTATTTTCTCATCATACTCCGCACTCTCCACCGCTTGCTCGAAAACCGGGTCTATCCCAAACCTCTTAGCATAACTCTCCAAGTACTCCAAAAACTGCTGCTTGGATGGGTACATAGGATAATCCTCCGGGAAACCCATCATGGGTAGCTCACAAAATTTCTTAGGAAGATGCAACCGGAGCCGATCATACGTTTTAAACTGCCATAGCGAAGCAATACAATTCGACCGCTCCAACACCATACTTGGAACCCCTTTATCCTTCAAACAAGCGGCCGCTGCAAGCCCAGATGGTCCTGCGCCAACGATCACCGGTCCAGGAACCCATATACAAGGTCTAGAGCCATATTTGTTAAAGTGAGGATCATTAGCCATTTTTCCTTGTAATTCCCTCAAACAAGTCATGCTTGTTTATCTGAAAATATATGTATATATGGATATAAATCTATAATATGTGTATATATAATGGATTATGGATTAATATGAGTGGTGGGTATTGTGCTAGATTCGAAGAAAAGGGTTGAGTCAAAAGGAACGTGTAGTTTGAATAGAAGTGATTAGGGTTAGGTTCCTGAATCTTTGGGAGATAGGAGAATAATAATATTATTATTATTATTGTGTTTGGATAAGAGAATGATATAATTTTAAGTGAGTGATAATAGGAGTGGAGATTGTTTGATGGATCACCATGAACATTAGCTTTGAATAATAATGATCATAGATGGTGATACATTCTTTTTGCAGGGAAGAAAGAGAGTGAGATGAATTAAATTCGGTGAGTATATGAGAGAGGAGATCAAGGCCAAGTGGTGGAGAAGAAGTTATGGAAGTGGGGACGTATATATATAGTATATTACATGCATTTTCCATAGAATTATAATGTAAGTTTTTTCATTGATGAATTGTTGATATAGTACAATTGAAGTGTTTCATTTTCTATTTGTATAAAGTCGATTTAGGGTGTAAAGGTACGAAGTTATTAGGATGCGACACATGATATAGGCAACGTCGTAATTGTGCACGAATAATTAATAATTTAAGCACATATTACAATAAAATATATAAATAATTGCGTAACAATAATACTATTGCATAATTACGCACGTTATTGCACAATGCATCAATGTTTTTTTTAAAGAACTTAAAGAAGAAACATAATACAATATTGATGTTAAAATATCTTTTCTATGTTTATGTGTGTTATGTAATTCACAATATCTTTTCTATATAGAGATAATACAATATAAGATAATATTCTTAACAACAACAATACCTAGATTTTATAGGATAAATACACCATAACTTGCACCTTACAGGATTTGAATTCTCAACCTTTTGATTGTGTAGTACATTATTTAACTGCTTGGATGTCCCATTAAGGACCAGTTGGCCGGACTGGTCGAACCAAAAAGAGGCTAGTTACTGGTCTGGTAACCTGTTGAATTCATATTTGAATTGCATTCATTTGAAACATGGCTAGGTTGTTGGGTCGGAATTTATTTTTTTTTATTTCCTTTCAGTTTTTTGTTTTCCAAAATTTCAATTACTGTTTTATACTTAAACTCAATTATTTGTAGTGTTATCCGGTTTTTGAAGTCACTTATAACAAATGGTAAATGACATGTTTAATAAGCAAAGCATTATAGCCTAGTAACATCTTGAAGATATGATAAGGCTTAGAACCAGTAGGTCCTGAGTTCGATTCCCGATAATACTCTAGTGGTCCGTCAGCGATCCTATATTTACCGTTAAAAAAAATAAGCAGGCTGGTGAAGAAAACGTTTTATGACACCAGATGGCTTCGGTCAACGAAATTTTTGTTGACTGAGGTGGCTTTCGTTTAGAGTGTTAAATAGTCCACGTGTTCAAGAACCCTAAATTAGTGTTGAAGACTTGAAGCCTGCAGTCTGAACACACCTAGAGATGGGCATAATCGGGTTTTATTATTACCCGGAACCGGTTCCAACCCGGACCCGGTTCTGCTTGGATGTCATTGGAACCGGGTATCGTGTGGAACCGGGTCCAGTTCCTACCCGGGTTCACACCCAAAAATATGGAACCGTGTAGAACCGGGTACGGGTATTATGGAACCGGGTATGGTGTGGAACCGGTTCCTGACAGTAAAACCCGACTTTTTACTGTTCAAAACCGGTTCCTGACAGTCGAAAACCTGACTTTTACTGTTCAAAACCGGTTCCTGACAGTAAAACCTGACTTTTTTACTGTTCAGAACCGGTTCCTGACAGTAAAACCTGACTTTTTACTGTTCAGAACCGGTTCCTGATAAATGTTATCGTTGGAAACCGGTTCCTGGCAGTCGAAATCGGTTTTTTTATATAAACCCCTCCCTACTTACCATTTCAAAACTTAACACTCACCATCATCAACTTACAAACTCAATCATCTTCTAAAATCTTGCAAAATACCTATGGCATGCAACGAAGAAGTTGTTACGGTCTTATAGACGAAAAGAAACCCAGCTATATGGAAGAATTTTGATCTCTGTTTAATGTCCGACAGCCACAAGATGGCTAGATGCAAAGCTTGTGGAAAATTTATGAAGGCCGCAGCCAACTCAACCCTTAAGAAACACACTGAGCGGCATTGCCCAGTGACGAAGGCAAAGAAAAATGAGACGGGAGAAGGTTCCGGCACCGGTTCTTCAAATGTTTGATGTAACCCGTTTGGTTTGGTGTTTTAATAAAGTTTGTGTAATGTTTCTTTCTATTATGTTTGTTATTTTTGATTTTTATTATTAGTTACATTGATAAATAAAAATAGTAACAATAATCGGTTAAAATTAAAAAACAAAAAATTAACCGGTTACATAAAAAAAAATTACTCAGAACCGGTTCCAGTAAGATTTTATTTCTTTGATCGTTTACTAGTGGCAGGTGAAACACTTTCCGATGAGTTTCTCTTAGGTGCGGGTACCTCGGTACAATCGTCGTCCGAATCGTTAATCTCCACTTTTTCGGCTATAACCGGTTCCAACGGTAACATTTTAACGGTATAACCGATTCCTTCTAGAACTGCATTTCCGGGTACTGATGGAACCGGGTACTAGTGAAACCGGGTACGGGTAGGAACCGGGTACGGTTAGGAACCGGTTACTACCCGATTCAAATGGTAAAATTGTGGAACCGGGTTGGAACCAACGGGTATTTTGAACCCGGAACCGGTTCTACTTAATGTCGGATAGGAACTGGAACCGGTTCCAGTTCGTTCTACCGGTTCGGGTTCGGAACCGGTTTTTATACCCATCTCTACACACACCCAATTAAAACATGATGGTGGGCCTCCTAGGCCCATACTATTTCAACCATCCATTTTACATATTTCAATGAAATAGTTCTTAAAAAATACTTTTAATTTGTTTTCTTATCAAATATTTCATATCTTTATAAATTATTTAACTTTTCATTTGAGTTCTGAACTTATATTAAAACTAATGCCACTATCATAAAATATTGTATATTATATCTGTATATTATGAAATATTCAAAGTTCTAAACTAACGATATCTAAATAAACAAAAATTGATGAAAAGTGATAGAAAAAGTATGATGGTATTGCACTCAACTGAATATTATAAATTTCAATTTTCTAGAAAGACTTCATATTAAAAAATAAAAAAATGAATATGTGATAATGTTTTAGGCTTCATATATTCAAAGCATTGAAAATATTCTAAGTTGTAATTACGAATAACTGATCTCAGATATGGTTATATGTACTAACTTAATATGCAGAGGTTACCATTGTTATTAAAAAAAAAAAAGTTGACACATATCTTCGGGTACATGTGATTTATAATAATATTTTAGGTTTTTATTTTTTTACCATGCATAAATTGCATGTAGATTAATAGTATATTTTAACCAAAATTATTGAAAAGAGTTCTCGCTATAATTGTCCAACTAAAAACATTGTACAGATGGTTAACATATACAATATTTCAGGTCCCTGTATAGTTCCAACTTCATTGAGATGTGACACCATTTTAGAGGTGCATAAATATTTTTTTCCTTTTAGAAAAAGCGGTTCAATTTTTAACTGAACCGTTTTTTTTTTTTGGCACCGGTTTTTACAAAATATTGGTTCCGATTTTTAATCGGTTTTACATGGTGGGAACCCGAACTAGTACTAATCGATTCGGTTCGGTTAAAAACCGGTTTGAAAAAAAAAACAGTTTTTAAACCGGTTTCAAAGATCAAAAACACTAACCAGTCTACAAACCGACGGTTTGGTTAGGGTTGAAACTGGTTCGATCCGAAAACCAGTTTTTTACACCTCTACACCATTTACATCACTCTACACCACATATTTATCTTGGGATAAATATATCATGAGTAACTTATAATGTATCTTTCTCCTTATAATATATCTTTCATTATATTTCTGTATCCTTCTTTATTCTTTCTTTAGTCTTGAGGCCCGTATATAACATGATGCTCTAAAACTTATAGTACATTTGGATGTAGATCTGGTTTCCACCAACAAAACACACCTCATAGTGATAAATTGGTCACTTTTCTCTTGTGATTTCCCTACCAACAAAAACTTCCAGTGATCATCATAAACTCGGTTCTAAGACCATTACAATACAATGAAATTATCGAAGGGACCTAGTCGATCTATTGAATACAGTTAGAATACACGACGTTTATTTAAATCATAAAAAAATATAACAGACATTTAGCAAATGTGATAACCAAAACATATGTATGATCCTGGCTAATAACCAATCGACTCCCTGAGCCATTTGACACGAAAATCAACAAGGAATAACGATCAACAACAAAAATAGAGGCTGGCCACCCCATCGCCCTCACTCCCCCTGAATTCAACTTCTTCATTTCCGCTTCCACCCCCTTCTTTTCTCCTCGCTTTTCCACATAAGCATCTCGCTTTTATTTAAAATCGTAAGGAATTCCGGTTGTTACAAATTTAATGTATCTTATATTTTGGTTCAAAAAAGTTCTTAAAGTTTACAGTATTATTATTATTATTATTATTATTATTATATTATTATTCTGGAGTAAATAGTAAATATAAGCTCATCCATTATGTCATTGACTCCTTGTACTTATGAGATTACACTTATAAACCCTATGCATTCAAGGGCCGTCTTAAAATATTTTAGGCATAAAGTAGATAATAAAATTGAGGCCTTTTTAGTAAAAATAAAATAATATTTTGGATCCTATGATTAATATGTCATGTATGTGTATGTAATTATGTATACTAATAGATCATAAACTGTAATTTCAACAATCTCAATGCTAAAATCACCTATATATAATATGTTTTTTTTAGAATTTGAGACCTTAGGAAAATGAAGCCTCAAAGCACGTGCTTTATTTCACTCCCCCTTGAGCGAGTTATGCATTTATAAATAATCAATATGCTACAATGATGTATAAGTGAACAAAGCGTAATGTTCGAAACCTAAGACAAATTCATTATATTAAATAATCATCCACAACTTCTGATACTCAAGAGTTTTAGAAAAAGTGGATGATGTTCGACTTAATCAATGTATATCTCTTTTATTTATCAACTTATGTGTTATCTTTAGACCATGTGTAGTGGTATGGCAAACCACATGCTTTTTTTCGTTACATGTCCGCCGCATCACCTAAGCGATGTACATGGTGAAATGGTGTAGTGGTTTACCCCCTTCATTAATTAATATATCAACCAATACCCACTTTCTATACATACCCACACACTCTCTCACATCAAAACCCATCAATCTCTCTCTCTCTCTCCACACACACGACCAAAACCACGAGTTCATCCCGAAAAAGCCAGTCCACGAGAAGAAGGGTCGGTGTTTGGCTTGTGATGGCTCGTGGTCCACCCAACCACGAGACAACTACGAATCGTCTTAGTTGTAATTAATATACGTATAAAATATGAACATATGACTTTTATCTTCAATTAATAATGCTGCATTGAAAATCCTTATTTTTAATAGCTTTAATCACTTAGAATCTCTTTTAAGACCATGTGTAGTGGTACACATAATGCCCTTACTCATGGACATTGTGCGACACGTGTATCCCAGTCAGTAAAGGGGCTTTATGGCCGTTTTTCACAAATGGGCGTAGTGGGATAATGCACAATAATGTCCCATCAATGATTACCTAATTATTTAAAAAATAAAACAAATGATATTAGATGGAATAATTTTATTGGACAAAAAAAATTGTGAAAGCATGCATGGGCGTTTGTTAAATAACGCGGAGAACCATTTTTTGAAAAAAAAAAATGCTAGAACACGCCTAGGGGGTGGGAGGTGGGTGTGTTTGGGCGTGATTGGGGGGAGAAAACGCCAAGATCTAGCCCACTACGAATGGTCTAAGTATTAAGGTTTTTGTCTAATAAACGTAATAATGCTTCATTGAAAATCCTTATTTTTAATACTTTAATCACTTAGAATCTCTTTTAGTTTTAAGTACTGGTTTGTTGAACCCCTTTGTAATAAACTATTAAGTTTTGTTTAAGTATTTTTTCCTTTTTTTATGGATATTAAGGTTTTTGTTTAAGTTATTTTTTTCCTTTTCTTATGGAGTAGGCATGGTGTAGAAAATGAGTTTAAAGGAGGATTATTATATTTAAACGTATATTAAAGCAATATTTTTATTTATTGTATCACTTTTTATGTTATATCTTATATGGTTTAGGAGCCCATGAACAACCTAATTAGCTAATATAAACTACATTACAATTTTCAAATGTGGTTAGGAGCCATGAACAACCTAACTAGCTAATATAAACTACATTACAATTTTCAAATGTGTTATAATATTAACCATGAATTATTATCACTATAACAAATAACTTAGTCCGTGTTATTTGGGACGTCAGTTTAGTCAACGGGTCAATATGATTCATCTCAAATTAGTCAACGGATCAAAACGAACATCTCAAATTTTAACATGACCATTTGACCCCCCCCCCCCCCCTTCTCTGAAGAAACGACGTAAATTACATGTGAAGTTGCAGACTTACTATTGCAAACACCATAGGTGTTAACAAGAAACTACCTCAGCTTCATTATCTTCTTTTATATTGCATTTCTGAGTTGTTCGGTTACCTGTAAGTCGCCAAAACAAATCAGCAGAAAAAAATTTTAGTATCCAACAAAGTTTCCAATTTCCATAACTAAATTGACTGTTTTTTTAAGATGACCTGTTTTGACCCGAACTCATTTTGCTCCTAACCCGTATTGACCGGAACCCATTTTGACCAGTGACCCGAACCCGCCTGAACGCCCATCGCCAGGCCGGGTTTTACACCAAAATCTGTAAATACGTTGACTCATCCAGATTCACCATGTTTTGCATAACAACATATGTTAAGAACTGTAACTGCTCTAGAAACATCAAGAGCGTTGAATGCTTCAAAAGCTTTTACAAAGTAAATGTAAGCAGTTTTGTAATCTATCTCTTCAGCATGAAAAATTCCACTTTGTAAATCTATGGTACCTTGTTGAGCAGGTGGAACAAAGATTGCATCTGCAGCTGTTCTAGCACAGTTAATGCAGCTTTTGCTTTTGGGAGGTTTCTTGATGAGAAATGTAACTTGCTTTCCAATAAATTAATATCAACAAGAAGCAACAGTCATCGAGTCTTCTGACTTCTTTGGCCAAACCAGAACACTCGTGTCCACACAAAAGCCGCCTCAACCCGTTGCCTCAAGATTGTGCATTTTTCCGATGGGCCCACTGTACCATTTCTTTACACAGATCGATGGTGTTCAGAATCTTCGCAACAGAATCTATGATTCCCCTTGCTATTTTGGCAGTTTTGGCTTTTGGAATTAGTGAGAAAAAGGATCTTCATGTGGTCAAAAGACCACATAGATCCTCACCTCTACCTTTTTCCATTAAAAGATCAGATAACTTAATGATTGACTGTTCTTTGACCCGTCAAGTGACTCTGATGCGGCAGGAAGATATGATGTTTCCAGATGCTGAATGCAATAAAGTTGATGAACGAAAGGTCACCATAAGAAATGATATAGACTTAAATTTCAAACATGAATCTGAGTGAAGTTTGCCTTAAAGATACAGTTAGCATGAACAATATTCTTAAAAGCTAGTGCAACATAAATACGATATGATGCACCTTGAAAATAATTCTGTACACACTCCTAACAAGAAAAAAAAGTTTTAATTATAAAAGCATTTGCCTCGCAAATATATCAACCTCATATGATTCTTTGGAAATAACCCTAAACATTAATGTCACAATTCAACCAAGGTTGCAAGAATAAGTGATTCAACGTAAATCATGAAACAGTATTTGAATTATAATATTAGATAATTGTCTGAACGAATCATCAAGGCATTAATATACCGTCTTTTGAGTTTATTTGACAGTACAATGGGCAATTCTTATCCTACTTCTATGGTATAAAGTTTGGCTCTTACAAAACAAATAAAGTAAGTTAATAATTAGTATACCTGTCCCACGGAGTATCGTCCCCGATAATATCTCGGGCTCTCACCAAAGTAACAAAGGAGTGTGTAAGCATAACTTTGAGTGATCTCAAGTATGCAAGTTATGTAAACTATCTTTGGATACAAATTTCATCATCACCAATAATCTCTACAAGAACACTCACCATTTTCAAATTTGTGAAACCTATTAGCATCTCTTACCAAAAACACTTTCTTTGATATTATCGACAACCCCTTTACAAACTCGTGACAATCTCCACACACTCGTAGGTTTTTGAAAATTCGAATCAATCTCCTCTCATCTTTCTCACTCCCTTCATCATGAACCAAAACAAGCCCGATCGCCAACTTTTCACTATGAACCCTCAAGCTCTCTTCCCGTGATTCCTCCTCCACATCATGCAATGAAAACCGCACTTCATAAGTGTAACACACTTCTTCTTTCAATCGTTTCTCAACCTCCTTCAACTTTTCGTGGATTCGTGGTGTCAACGGGTGTCTCTCGTCTCCGTTGTAGAAAAAGTGGATCGTTTTATCGATCTCTACCCAACGCTGCCACCCACTTTCTTTAACCCTTTGGCTTTAACCGACTTTCTAACACGTTCGCTCTCGTTCCAGAAGCCGGCATTGGCGTAGATGCTTGACATCATCACGTAGTTTACGACACTTACATCATCCATTTTTAACAAAATTTCTCCTACTTCACATCCCATTTCGAAATCTCCGTGTACTTTGCAAGCACTAAGCAACGTCTGCCAAATCCCCGAATTAGCCTTCACAGGCATGTTCTCAATAAGATCTCTAGCTTCTTTCAAACGCCCCAATCTACCAAGGAGATCAACCATGCAAGCGTAATGTTCCACATTCGGTTTGATCATGGGGTCGTAGTGTAACCTAGAGAAGTATTTGTTACACTCGTCGACTAACCCGGAGTGACTACAAGACGAGAGTATGGCCAAGTACGTTACTTCATCGGGGGGAAGATTCTCCGATAGCATGTTCTCGAAGATGTTAACCGCTTCTTTTCCAAGACCGTGTTTTCCATAACCGGTTATCATGACGGTCCACGATATCACATTCCGTTTGGGCATTTCGTTGAATACTTTACGCGCGTCTTCTATTAAACCACACTTAAGATACATATCCATGACTGAATTTGACACCGAGATGTCTAGACCAAACGGGACCTTTTTCATGTAAGCATGCATTTGCTTCCCTTGTTCAAGAAGAGCAAAATCGGCAAAAACCGCCATCACGCTTGAGAGAACAAACCCATCAACCGGAATGTTGCTCTTTCTAAGCGCGGTGTACGACTCCATCGCCTCTGAGAAATTTCCGTCTTGAGCGTAGCCTACAACTAGCGTTGTCCAAGAGATCACACTCTTCCTCTCGACTAGATCAAACACTTTTTGTGCTTCAATCAAACACCCACATTTCGCATACAAATCGATGAGCGAGCCTGAAACAATCGTTTGCTGTGACAACCGAAACCCCGTAGAAATCATAAAACCATGAAGTTGCCTCCCAGCCGACAGTTCTCCTATACCAGCACAAGCCTTTAAAGTGCTCGTATAAGTAAACTCACCGGAACTTTTCCTTGTGTCCGCATTTCTTTGAACAAAACCAAAGATTTGTTACCGGTGTGTCTAACCGCATATCCCGCTATCATTGCATTCCAATTTATCAAGCTTCTCTCAGGCATTTTATCGAACACCTGAGTTGCTGCATCAACGTTTCCGCATTTCGAATACATATCAATCATAGAATTCCCCACCACAGGGAACCATTCAAATCCAGTTTTACAACACCACCCATGAATCTGCATACCATTTTCAACAACACCCACAGAGCTACAAGCTTTAAAATTTGTAGAGAAAGTAAACTCATTTGGTTTAACCAATGACCTTCCCATTCTACATAACAGCAATAATGAGCTTTTGGCATCGCCCAGATTCAAGTACCCACACATAAGAGATGTCCAAGATACAACGTTTCGTTGAAGCATTTTATCGAACACCTTGCGTGCAATCTCACACCTACCACATTTTCCGGACATATCTATGAGGTCATTGTTTATCATCATGTCAAACGCGTAACCCATTTTTAGTATTGCGGTATGGACCTGCAATCCTTGATCTAAAAGCAAATTCTTGGAGCAAACCCTTAAGAGCTGAGAAACCTTTGCCTCTCGTTCATCGTGAATATAAACTTTAGTTAAGTTAACCTTCTTTCCAAACATTCAAAAGTATACGCATGTGTCTAGCAAGTTTCACTACGATTGAAACCCACTATACGATGTCAAAACATGTGTATATGGTAGGGATTAGCATTCGGTATGGTACCGGTATCAAATTTCTGTTACCAATTTTTTTCGATACCAATTTGATACCCACTTTTGACATTTTCGGTACCCATACCCAATTTTGACGATTTTTGAAACAAATTCAGTACGGTACCAGCATCACACGCTCATCCCTAGTATATGGTACCGGTATTTTAATTAAAACAAACAAAATTGAAATGGTATAAAATATAAAGTGATAAAATCAATTGGTTACGTGGGATAAATCATAAATGATGTTTGAATACGTTCATCCTTAATTTTTTTACTTTATTAGAGTATTTTTTTAGTTTTCATTTTGTTGGTTGCTTCTTGTATAACTTTATTCTATTTGTATTGGTTTTTTTTTTTTGCTAATTTCCCGTTGGCCATTGTATGAAATATATAATTGTTGCTATTAAAAAAAGTTTTGTGTAAAATGTCTCATTAGGGAGAGGTAGTTAAAACCCAAATAAACCCAAGGCGAAAACATAAAGGAGGTTCTCTAAACCAAGCATACACCAATTTGTTTGATTACTTGATGTTTATGGTAAGTGTTACTAAACATTATAACTATGCTAAGTGTTACTAAACATCAAACTGTGGTTTATGTGGTTGTGTGGAATGTGCCAAGTATGCAACTTGTAGCATTGAGAACTTAAATTCTCGATAGGAAAGGAGCATTGTGAATCAAATCCACATATATGGCCTTGGAGGCAATCACATTTACAAGAATTACCATAAGAACCTCATTCTCGAATTATCGATATCATGAACAATTATTCACACATCAAAATCGTGTGAACACATTTCATCCTTTTCAATCGTGATTTGTGATTCACACCCAACAATATAAGGAGGTATTGGGATATTGGATTTAAATAACCTCAACTTTTATCAACTGGTCGATAACACTCACAACTTTCGATTTGTACACCAACACTCTCAACTTTCAACTTATTGGCTGATGACACTCCCTAATTGACTGAACCCTAACCCGGTTAGTGTTTGCTGATGTGGCCCTTTTTGCAGACGTGGCATATGATGTGACAACTAATGTGGCTTTTTTTATGACGTGACAGCTGACATGGCTTTTTCCGATGACGTGGCAGGTGACATGGCATTTTTTATGAAGTGGCAGCTAACATCAGCTAACTGGGTTAAGGTTCATTTAGGGAGTGTTATCGGCCGATAAGTTGAAAGTTGAGAGAAAGTTGAGAGTGCTGGTATACAAATCGAAAGTTGGAAGTGTTATCGACCAATTGGTGAAAGTTGAAGTTATTTAAATCCAATATCCGGAAGTACTAGATCCACACATACATGATATCAAGATAAAATTATGTGAGAACATGATGATGGCATTATGTGATTATTGGAACATCTTAGCAAGTATTATTGAACCGTTTCTTAGTTTTATACTATTCATATAAATGTATATTTTTTCAATAAAAAATGTGGGGTTACATGGTGAAATTCAAGGCATTAAATATCTAGACCAACCTTTTACATTAAGTTGAATTAGTAGAAGATGAACATGTGAATTTATCACTTACATCAAGTTTTATATTCATGTAACAGTGAGGTGTAATAATGTTTTGTATACTTTTTGTGTATAAGTCATTGAGTTTATAATTATGTTCAATGTTTTAAAAATCGGTTTTTAAATTGTATCGGGTTAAATTCAGAAATGGTTTAACCGGTTGAACCGGGTTATACCAGACGGTTTAACCGGGTTGACTAATTAACCCTATAAATTATAAAATACAATTTTTACTCAAAATATAATCCAATATTACATCAGTTCATTATAAAAATATATTCTAAAAGTTAATTCATGATAAAATATAATAAAAAAATTCACTGTTGATACCTTTTTAAACGCTAGGTTTTGCTAAGAAAGTAAATCGTTACCTTTTTGTGCCCATAAACATTAAAAGTCCAAATTTTAACCTTTGATCTGGTACCGGTATACCGCTTTAAACCGGTATAACCTAATTTACCGGCGGTACAACTTCTTTGCCGTTCTCTCAGTTTACCGGTGTGATTCGTGCCGGCCAACCTTCCGGCATCCGGTTCAACCGACCGGTATAAACCAGTTTTTAAAACATTGCTTCTGTTTAGTTATACTACATCATCCAAGTTATGGCCATCTATTGGAATGTGTTTAAATGCTCTAAAATAAAGCTAAAATGGTTTTAAAAATATGGTTGGAACTTTATACTGGTCATCAATAATAATTGTCTTTAATGTTAAGATATGTAAAGGTCACCTATATACGTACTAGTGTTTGAAAAATCCTTTTTGGAAGGTTTCGAAAATGTTGATGATACCACAAGCTATAGGTCCTTTTTTATTATTATTAGAGGAAAAGTCTTTTAATATTTACATCGATGATGTACGAGTCTTTTAATATTGACATCGAATATATTGACAATTAATTATATATGTAATGAAAGCACCATGGAGTGTAAAACAAACTCATCTATGATCTATCCATGTATTTATCAATAATGTTACTAAATACATGAACTATCACTGGTTATTTTTTAAATTGAGACTGTTACCGACCAATGACTAATAGTTTGAATTATTAAAATCGATTATTCCTAAAAGTAATAGTAAAAGAAAACAATATAAGTACTATTCCTATGAGTTGTTAAAATTAATAATATCATTAGGTAAAAAACATTAAAAAACCAATAAAAAAGGCATTAATATACCAATTAGTGAGAATTGATTTCTTTTTCGATCTAGACAAGGTTTTCTACATCAACTGATGCTACAAAGCAAATTGCTATCGAATGACACACAGTCCATAGTTCATAGTTATTCAAAGCATGTCACTCGTAAAAAAAACAACTAGATGAAAACTCAATAACTCAATGTATCCGTTTTGTCGAAATGCCATTTAAAGTAAATTACTTATTGAATACTCATGATAAGGCAAATACTTCTCTTATTACAAGATCCGAACACTACAAATAGTATGTGAAGTTTGATTTCTTGTTTACTTATGACAATTCGCATTTCACCATCATGTCACTTATATGGTGATTATCTATCGTGAAATTTTCAAGATGCACAATTAAGTTTTAATGACCCCACATAAAATTATGCGAACGATGACAACACAAAGACGACAAAGTATTTTAACAACAAGCACCACCTTCTAATGGTTCCGTTCAATTTTAAGAAGGATATCAAAATATTTGCATAAACTCTAAATCCGTTATCTGTAATTTAACTTTAGATCTGTATAAGGTTTTCAAAAGGATGTTTAAAAAAGATAAAACACATGTTTATAAAACTATACAAAATCATGTTATATTCAGTGGCGGATCTAGAAAAACCTAAAGGAGCAACGTTTCAATAAAAGTGGTAGCGAAATCGAAAAAAACGCCAAAATTTTCTAAAATTACACTAAATTTACACAACCGCTGTAGCGTTAAGGGCCACGAGGGTTGCCCTTGTTCTATGCTAAGTCAGCCCCTGGTTATATTCATTTACTATAGTTTTATTGAAATTGTTTGTATATATTTTTTTTCCAACCGATTGATGCACTAAGTAGCAACCTTTTTTCCAAGGCGTCGCTTACTATATAATCTCTTTTCAACATTATTCACTCACCTTTTCTTCTTCAACTGTATCCCCAACCCTTTCATCCATTTTCAGTTGCTTCCTTCTTCTTCAACCTATACATACATACACATGTATCTATACCATCCATAGCTCCCAATCACCAACAATGGAGTCACGATTGCAACACGCAGGTATGGAAACCGACCTGCTATCTCGTCTCGCAGCTAACCACCTGTTTCTAGGTCAAATCGAACCATTTCGAGCCACAATTCTCGCTCTCCGATCTCGAAACCCTAACCTAGCTCGCTCAATTCTTCAAACAATTGTTGCCATCGGTGGCCGGTATGAGAATATCCTGTTTAGTTCCGATTGTTCACCGGCGATTTTGACGTATATATGTACTGTAGAACTTCTTCAGTTTAATGATAATACGTTAGGTGTTTGGAGTTTTGATTCCAACACGTTGCGTTTGCGTGCTGAATTTGTGCTATATGTTCAGATTGTTGTGTCTAGGGTTTTGGAGAGTAGGAAAGAGGATAGGAATCTAGGTCAAAGTGAGTTGGATGTTGTTAATTCGGATTTGGTTAGTGGTAATGATGGTACTGGTGTTAGCAATATCGATTCGAAACAGCAGATTAGTGAGGATACCTGTGAATTGGACATTAAGGATTGGGATTTTGAGGAGTGTTTGAGAGTATTGAATAAGATCTTGGAGATCGGGTTTAAGAGGTTGAAATCGGATTTGATTGAATCGGAAACCGGAGAGAGTGGAGAACAGGGGAGTTCTGGTGGTGGTGTAGAGATGGAAGAAGGTGAAATGATGTGTTTGAGGGGAGTGATTTTGGAAAATGCTGGTATTTTTGAGGCGTTGTGTGAGAATATAGTGAAACAAGTTGAACGGGTTCGAGGGAATGATGGTGGTGGTGATGATTCTGGTTCTGTTGTTTCTCCTATGGTTCAGGAAGAGGGTGGAGATGAGGATGTTAAGGTGCTTAGATTGATACAAAGATGTGTTCAGATGGTGCATTTGGATGCCATGAAGGAATGCTTGAAGAAGGGTGATAATGATGGAGCTCTGTCTCATATTCAGTTTCTTCGTTTCGATTACGGGGTGGATGAAGCTGATTACCGGTATGCATGAAGACACGGTTTTCTTTTTTGATTGACTTCCTGATTTATGGTTTTTATGTACGTCATGCTTGGTGTTTGCATACTTTTCTTATTTATGACGCTGCTCTCTGTAAAAAATGTTGAACATGTAGGAGTAAGATTTATATCTCAGTGAGCAATAAGTTATGTGGACTCACCCCTTAATTCCGAAACCTTAGTTCTCTAGACGATTTATATCATAATGAGTTGCCTGAACCTTTCTCATTATTGATAATAGTTACAGTTAGGATCATCAACCAACTTGGACAACACCTCAATTAGCTCATAGTTCTCAATTTGTTGATATATTTTAGTTGGCTTTTCATTTTTTCTTCAATTTTTCAGCATTGATAACCTAAATCACTAATAGTCTTTAGCAAATTACTTTTTTTGTTGGTTATTTATCTGTTATCCGTTGTGATGTTGTAATAGCATGGTTTTGCAAGATCTCCTTAAGAGGATTTTCTCAGGAATGGTAGCCTATGATGACACTTGGCTTGCCACTCGAAGTAAACTACTGTCAGTATACGAGAAAGCACTTTCATCAAACTCCTCAAACCTTGTCCACATGATACAGGTACGGGGCTGTTTCCTTATCGAGCATCTTTAACTATGTTGATCTATTTTCACATCTGTCTACTATAGGTTTGCTTTAATAACCATACACTTATTTCTACAATATAATTGTACACAATAGCATACAAGTCATGCATATATGATATACATGACGTGGACTTACATGATGTGCCTTTTGCAGTCCATTCAGGAGGAATTGCTCTCTGACGAGATAGAGACACATAAAGTTTCAAATGGCAACCAGATTCCACCCCCTCTTGCTCGACTTTTAGTTGCACAGAACACACCTGCCGACCAAACGTCATCATTGAAGTCGGCAATCTCTGCATGCATGAGAGACATGTATCATTATGCTCGTATCTCAGGGTTGCATGTGCTTCAATGTGTCATGGATGTTGCACTTTCTGCTGTAAAGAGGGAACAACTTCAAGAAGCTAGCAATGTATGGAAAATTCCCCAAGCACGTAATTTGTGTCCAGATCAAATTAATCTAATTTGGTTTAATGACATTGCACTTTTATTATTTTATATAGATTCTTTCATTGTACCCCCAACTTCAACCTCTTGTGGCTGTTATGGGCTGGGATCTTTTGCCTGGTAAAACAGATATGAGACGGAAGTTGATGCAGCTTTTGTGGACTAGTAAATCACAAATTCTCAGACTCGAAGAATCTTCTCTCTATGGCAATAAATCAGATGAGGTGTTGTTTATATATCCAATCTGAGTAATCCCGATGTATATTCTTGCTTTGATATGAAACAATTGGTATCAACAATCAAGTATAACTTGTTAAATTTTGACAGGTGTCCTGTGTTGAGCATCTTTGTGACTTCCTATGTTACCAGCTTGATCTGGCTTCTTTTGTTGCATGTGTCAATTCTGGACAAACATGGAGTTTGAAATCATCGTTACTCTTGTCTGGAAAAGGACATACAGAGCTTGAAAACCAAGATTTCCAGTTGGACCCGTTTGTTGAAAATCTTGTTCTCGAAAGATTATCGATCCATAGTCCCCTTCGAGTAAGTCTGTAAACTTTGTTGGTTGTTAGCACCTTTTCTCCCTGCATTACATTTTTCTTTATGAAATTAATCTGTGCGCACATCGAGATGAAAACGAGTTGAGAAATGTTTTTCTTTTCATTCTCGTGTTGGGTCAAAGTTCAATTGTTTGATGTAAAGGTGTTAGTTTTCATCACTTTTTTTGTACAGGTTTTGTTTGATGTAGTTCCAGACATAAGATTCCAAGATGCTATCGAGTTATTTAGCATGCAACCAATAACATCTAATTTAGCAGCCTGGAAGAGGTAGTGTCCAATTTTTTTATTGGTTAACATGTTTGTTATTTCTGTTCGTTTATTTGCGTATATGGTACCTAACTCATAGTGATTTTTAAAGATCAAGTGCAACTAGTATATCTTTAACCTATACATTCTAATACGTGTATAATGCATTTGTTTGCTTTGTGGTTTTGTTTTGCATTTCATAGGATGAAAGATGTTGAACTCATGCACATGCGTTATGCCATGGAGTCTGCTGTTCTTGCCCTTGGATCTATGGGGAATAGCAAGAATAATGAAGTAAAAAGCTACCAAATGGCACTATGTTACTTGAAAGACCTCAAGATTCACTTAGAGGCTATCAACAATGTTCCACGCAAGGTTATTTATTTCTTAATATTTAATTAAGAAACAACATTATCATAACCTTTTTAATGATGCAGATAATGATGGTGAACATTATCATCTCACTTTTGCATATGGACGATCTCTCTCGAGGATTATCATCATTTCCGCCACCTACCACACACCCTGACACTAGTGAGGAAAGTGGTGATCCCTGCACTAACGAAGAAGGCAATAATATGGTGATATCATTCACAGGGCGGCTTCTTACTATATTAAGGCAAAATTTGCCTTCATCTATTACCGATCAGGAGATTGCAAATGACGGAAATGTCCCTACTGATGGAAAACAAGCTCTGAATGGAGAATCTCAAAGGGGAAATCTTTCATTGAAGATTGGGAATGGCGGTTATCAATCTTGCAAAGTCTTCTTCCGTTGTCTGACCGGCAGTGGAAATGGGAAGAGGCGTCGACCGTGTTACGTGCTGCCCCATCCAAGCTGCTGAATCTGTTAGTCCATTCATATATAATTGAAAGATTATTTGTACCAGTTTAATAATTTATAAGCTTGACCATAGTTTTTTACTTTATTATTATTCAGTTGCATGCAGAGGGCAAAGTATGACATTGGAGAAGAGGCTGTTAACCGTTTTTCTTTGCCTCCAGAAGATAAAGCAACTCTTGAACTGGTTGAATGGGTGGATGGAGCCTTTATGAAAGCATCTGTATGTACCTAACTGATGAGTGGATGTTAGTCACAACTATTTTCGTTTTTTTGAATCTTATGTTTATGCAAAAAAGAATATATGTTTGTGATTTGCCAGGCTGCGGATGCTGTTTCTCGTGCTGCTGATGGAACTTCTGTGGTCCAAGAATTAGATTTTTCCACTCTTCGCGCTCAATTAGGTCCTTTAATCGCAGTATGATATTTTCCTTCTATTATTTCTGCTTTATTTTATTTTTTCAATTGTTATTAAGTGGATCCATTTGTAATCGCCATATGAAAACTTACATTTTTATGTGTCTTGCCAGACTCTTCTATGTATTGATGTAGCTGTTGCATCTTCAAGATCATCAAATTTGTCCCAGAAGCTTCTAGATCAGGCAAGTGAAATATTACACATCTATTCCTCTGCCTCCTCTTAAAAGCTTATTACAGTTATCTGATGTTTGTTGTAATTCAATTAACATACCTATCTTGACATATGTATAGAAAAAAAGTTTATTTCGCTGTACTTGTGATGGTACAGGCTCAAGTTATGCTGTCAGAGATCTATCCTGGCCGTGCTCCTGAGATGGGTGCTACTTATTGGGATCAAATCTATGAAATTGCAATAATTTCAGTTGCCAAACGTCTTCTTAAACGTCTTCAAGAATTGTTGGAACAGGTCAGTATTCTCTATATGTTTTCTAGCCATAAGATGTTTGTTATGCTGTGTTATCTATTTTGTTTTATGTTAAGCAAACCAATTTATAAACAGACCTTTTAATACAAGTAACTAGTATTTTAACCCCGCCGCGCATTGCAGCGGCGGTGCCGAAGGCCAAAGTAATTTATACCGTCATATATTTGACCCAACTTGTTTCCGAACAAAATTTATATCGAAACGTAGACCAACTGAAAACACACATAAAAATAAGCCCGAAAAATTATAATATTTGACCTGGCTCATTACTGAATGTTTTTTTACGTCGAAACGTAAACCAACTTTGATTTATACCAAAACGTTGTTAAAAATAGGCACACAAGAAAATAGTGTTTTTTAAGTGAAATAATGGTACCGCGCGTAGCGAAAACGTCGAAATGTAAAGTAGCTCGAATTTTTACCGCCTTTTATAAACGTAGATCAACCGAAACCTTACATAAAAATTAGCATGACAACGTGTTATATTTTACCACCTATAGAAAAAATAAGCACATAAAACTCGAGAGAGTCAAGTATAAAAAAATAACTTTTTAGAAAAAAAAATAGTGTTTTTTAAGTTAAATAATGGTAAGTATAAATGCTGAAAGTTGAAAGTTAAGGTAAAAAGATACAAAAATCAAAACAAAACAAACACAACTACAGACAAAAAAACAAAAACCCAACAAAAAAGAATTTTTTTTTGATTGACACTCGCTACAGTAGTTTACTTGTCTGAATTGTCAATTATAATTTACCTTATGTACATGATAAATTTACATTTTTAGGAGAAGTTTCCGGTACTTCAAGCTCTTTTAACGGGAGATCTAATAAATACTTCGTCAAAAGATTTCCAAAGGCAGGGACATAGGGAGCGAGCTCTTGCTATGTTACATCAAATGATTGAAGATGCTCACATGGGAAAGCGACAGTTTCTTAGCGGTAAGTCGGGTAACCTTTTTTTTCCAGTAGTTTAATTTTAGTTGTAAGTACATAGTTTGATTCTTTGATTATTTTTAGGTAAGCTTCATAATCTCGCAAGAGCTATTGCTGATGAGGAAAATGAAAGAGAATATAGGAGAGCAGAGAGTTTGTATCATGATAAAGATGCTCTGAATCATGAAAAAAATGGAGTTCTAGGGCTTGGGTTGAGACATGCGAGTCAACAATCATCGAGTGGCGAAAAGTCAATCGTTTCAACGTCATATGATGTTAAGGACGCTGAAAAAAGAATATATGGCCCGTTGGCATCTAAAGCTACAACGTATCTTTCCCAATTTATCCTCCATATTGCAGCTATTGGTGACATAGTTGATGGCACAGATACTACTCATGACTTCAATTATTTCTCTCTCATTTATGAATGGCCTAAAGATGTAATGTTACCTTGCCCAAGCTTCTTGTCTTTATTTAGTGAGTAAAATGCCATTTTCGTCCTTGAGGTTTGGCCAGTTTTGCGGCTTTCGTCCAAAGGTTTGTTTATTCGCATCTGGATCCAAAAGTTTGAAATCTTGCCATCTTCATCCGGCACATTAACTCCATCCATTTTTTCTCCGTAAAGTCAGGGGTATTTCCGTCCTTTTTGTTAACTTAAAAGGGGTCTTTCTCAGGGGTATTCGGTCTTTTTACATAAAGTGAAAAAGACCGAATTGCCCTTTAAGTTATCAAAAAAGACGGAATACCCCTTACTTAACGGAGAAAAATGGATGGAGTTAACGAGCCGGATGAAAAGGGCCAGATTTCAAACCTTTTGGAACTAGATGCGGAAAAACAAACCTCTGGACAACAATCACAAAACAGGCCAAACCTCAGGGACGAAAATGGCATTTTACTCTTATTTAATTTTATCGACTTTTCCAATTTATGTTCCCTTCACTTACTGTTTGTTTACAGCTGTTGACCCGTTTGGTGTTTGACCGGGGTAGCACTGATGCAGCTGCAAAAGTGGCAGAAATTATGTCAGCTGATTTCGTACATGAAGTGATTTCTGCATGTGTGCCCCCAATTTATCCACCTAGGTCTGGTCATGGCTGGGCAGACATCGCGGTAATTCCTATATGCCCTAAAAGTAATTCAGAATGTAAAGTTCTTTCACCTTCTTCAAAAGAAGCCAAACCGAGTTCTTATTGTCCGTCCTCTGCCACACCTGGAGTTCCCCTGTACCCTCTTCAGTTAGATGTCGTAAAGCATCTTGTGAAACTCTCCCCTGTTAGAGCCGTGTTAGCATGTGTTTTCGGGAGTCGTATTTTATACGGAGGGGGTGACTCTACCGTATCAAATTCTTTAACCGAGGGCTCGGTGATGAAACGCGATGCTGACAGATTATTCTATGAGTTTGCACTTGATCAATCAGAGAGATTTCCGACCTTGAATCGGTGGATACAAATGCAAACTAATCTTCACCGAGTTTCGGAGGTTGCTGTAACTGCGGAACACACAATTAATGATGAAAGTGAGGCAAAAACTTCTGTGAAGCGTTTTCGCGAGCACGATAGTGATTCTGATTTAGAACATGAGGACCTGGCAGTGGGCCCCACCATATCTGTGATTCCCGAAACCGCAAATGAAAGTGATATTTGGCAAGATTCTCCGAAGTCAGAGACGATTGAAACTGATACAACCGTCTTCCTTTCTTTCGGATGGGAGAATGAAAAACCATACGGAAAAGCCGTTGAAAGGTACAAATGTTTTAAATACATACACAGCCACATATATATTCTTATTTCTGTCACATTAACGTGTAAACTGCTCATTGTTGCTTACTCCATTATCATATATGAAAATTCTAGATTGATAGAAGAAGGAAAATTAATGGACGCTCTTGCTCTTTCTGATCGATGCTTACGCGATGGTGCTTCAGATCATTTACTTAAGCTATTAATTGAACGTGAGGAGGAAGATCATACTGTTTATAATCAATCAGGTCATTCGACTTTTAGGATACCAAGTTATAGCTGGCAGTATTGCCTAAGGTTGAAAGATAAACAGCTTGCAGCCACGCTTGCACTGAAGTATGTATACTGGAAATATATTTTTGGTTAGTACTTGAGAAAGTTTCTCATTCATAAATGTTTTTTTTGGCATTACAGATATTTGCATAGATGGGAATTAGATGCTGCTTTGGATGTTCTCACCATGTGCCACTGTCACTTGCTGGAAAATGATCCTTATAAAAACGAGGTGTTCATTACTAATTCACGATTTATATTTTTTATTGTAAGATTGCATTATTTATTAAAGATCTTAAAGAATGGACAAAAAAATCTCACATGCATGTTGTGTGTACTGTATAGGTTGTTCTAAGGAGACAAGCTTTAATGCGGTACAGTCATATACTATCTGCAGACGAGCGTTACAATAGCTGGCAAGAGGTTAAATACTTTCTTAATAGTCAAATCCATGATATGTTAATTATTATTCTTGTTAATTGTGATCCAATATATCTAATATCTTAGGTTGAGGCAGAGTGTAAGGAAGATCCCGAGGGTCTAGCCCTTAGGTTAGCAGAAAAGGGAGCTGTTTCTGCTGCTTTAGAAGTTGCTGAAAGTGCAGGGTTATCTATTGAACTTCGTAGAGAACTTCAGGGTCGTCAACTTGTAAAGCTTCTTACAGCTGACCCCATAACTGGTGGTGGGCCCGCTGAAGCTTCACGGTTTCTGTCTTCCTTGCGTGATTCAAAAGATGCTCTTCCGGTTGCAATGGGAGCAATGCAGCAATTGCCCAACCTTCGATCTAAACAATTGCTTGTAAGTAGTGGGTGCAAAATGGGCGGGTCAGGCAATGGATCGTAATTGGTTCAGGTCCACTTATATGGATACAGTCTTTGTTTCAGCAACTGATTTAGTAAGAAATCTACTTAATTAAATATATGCTTTTATATGTTTGAAGGTTCATTTTTTCCTGAAAAGAAAAGACAGCAACTTAACCGAACCCGAGCTTTCCCGCCTTAATTTGTGGGCCTTAGGTCTTCGTGTGTTGGCGGTCTTGCCTTTACCATGGCAGCAAAGATGTTCTGCATTGCACGAGCATCCTCAGCTGATTGTTGAAGTTTTGCTGATGCGTAAACAACTGCAATCTGCTTCTATGGTACCTTAAACAACAAGAACTCTCTATATATGTATATATACATGTGTGTATTATTCAAAAACGGATGTTACATAACGGTTATTGTATGTAATTTGTTTCCAGATACTTAAAGAATTCCCATCACTAAGAGACAACAATACAATCCTCACTTATGCTGCTAAGGCAATTTCGGTTACTATAAGCCCGCCTCGACGCGGGTCACGAATACAAGTTTCAGGCCCCAAAACAAAGCAAAAATCAGGAACCCCTACACGATCTTCTTTTTCTAATAGTTTAAGTAATTTGCACAAGGAGGCACGTAGGGCTTTTTCTTGGAACCCAAGAAATAGTGCAGAGAAAACCACTCCTAAAGAAGTTCAGAGGAAACGAAAAGGGTCAGGACTTACACAAACGGATAAAGCCACTTGGGAAGCAATGGCTGGGATTCAAGAAGACCGTGTTTCGACATACACAATAGACGGTCAAGACCGTCTTCCTTCAGTTTCTATTGCTGATCAGTGGATGCTCACTGGTGATATAGTTAAAGATGAAGCTGTTCGGTCTTCTCATCACTATGAAAGTTCACCAGATATCATTCTCTTCAAGGTATACATAAGTTTATACACAAAATAAAGTGTTAAACAATAAACATGTAACTTGTTCATCAATGGAATTTTATACATTATACAGGAACTGCTTTCGCTGTGTTCAGACGAGAGATCATCAGCAAAAGGTGCTTTGGATTTATGTGTTAATCAAATGAGAAATGTTTTAAGCTCTCACCACTTGCCTGAAAACGCATCAATGGAAACTATTGGCCAAGCTTATCATGCTACAGAGACATTTGTTCAGGTATCCATGTTTTTTAATGATAAAATGATGAGTAAAATGCCATTTTCATCCCGAGGTTTGGTTACTTTTGCAACATCCGTCCAAAGGTTTGTTTTTCCGCATTTGGATCCAAAAGGTTTGAAATCTTGCCATTTTCATCCAACTCTGTAACTCCATCCATTTTAACGTTAAGCCGGGTATTTTCGTCTTTGTAGACATTTTTTTTGTGATGATTAGAGGTTTTTTTTTTTTTGGGGGGGGGGGGGGTGGGGGTGGGGAGTCAACAAAGGTGGATCTTTATTTATAGTGTTTTTATTTTAATGAAACTTGTCTAAAAGACAGAAACGCCCCTCATTTAACGGAGAAAAATGGATGGAGTCAACGAGTTGGATGTAAATGATTAGATTTCAAACCTTTTGGATCCAGATGCGGAAAAACAAACCTTTAGACAAAAGTGGCAAAAGTGGTCAAACCTCAGGGATGAAAATGACATTTTACTCGAAAATGATTTAGACAGATATGGATGAACTAATAGCAAGCTTGTATGGTACACGCAGGGGCTTCTTTACGCTAAATCTCAACTTAGAAAGCTTGAGGTTTCTGGTTATTCCGAAAGAAATAAAGACATTGAGGATACATCCTCTGATGCAGGCAGCTCTAGTGTGGGTAGTCAGTCAACTGATGAGCTGTCCGAAGTCCTATCACAAGCTGATTCGTGGCTCAGGCGTGCTGAGCTGTTGCAAAGTCTTTTGGGATACGGAATTGCTGCGTCTCTTGACGATATCGCTGACAAAGAATCATCTGCGCGGTTGCGTGATCGATTAATTCTCGAAGAACGATATAGCATGGCTGTGTATACTTGTAAAAAGTGTAAGATTGATGCGTTTGCTGTATGGAATGCTTGGGGACTGGCTTTAATTCGGATGGAACACTATGCTCAAGCTCGTGTCAAATTCAAGTATGTTAACGGTTAACCTCAGATCATTCACAAATTTATAACTTCTGTATCTGATTATTTGTTTATAAGTTGCGTATTATTGTTCATAGGCAAGCACTTCAATTGTATAAAGATGATCCTGCACCAGTTATTCAAGATATCATAAATACAATTGAAGGAGGCCCACCGGCTGATGTATCATCTGTTCGTTCCATGTAAGAAAGACTACCGACTCAATATTATTAAGAATTTAAGATCATATTTTTGTGAGTATATTAGTAACTATAAATTAATGCTGCAGGTATGAGCATTTGGCTAAAAGTGCACCTGCAATTTTGGATGATTCTCTTTCTGCTGACTCATATCTTAACGTTTTATATATGCCATCTACATTTCCACGGTCTGAGAGATCCAGAAGATTACAGGAAGCTTCAGACGGAAATTCCATAAACGCATCAGATTTTGAAGACGTTCCACGCAGCAACCTGGACGCCATTCGATACCTTGAATGTGTAAACTATTTACAAGAATTTACACGCAAGGATCTGCTTGATTTTATGTTCAAGCATGGCCATTACAAGGATGCCTGCATGCTATTCTTTCCTGAAAACGGCATTCCTTCGCCACCTCAACAACCGCCACTTGCTGCCATTTCATCATCGACCCCACAGAAACCAGATCCACTTTCAACTGATTATGGAACGGTTGATGATTTGTGTGATCTGTGCATTGGTTATGGAGCCATGTCTGTTTTAGAGGAAGTAATGGCTTCTAGAATGTCAGTTACAGAAACCGCCGATGTGGAGGTGAAGCAGTATCCATCAGCTGCACTTAGCCGCATTTGTGTATTCTGTGAAACTTATAAGCATTTCAACTACCTTTACAAATTCCAGGTAATTCTTATATTCAGGTGAATTAAACCCATCAACAAATAGTTCCAGGCCTGTAAACGAACCGAACGTTCATGTATTGTTCGTGAACTTGTTCGGCGGGAAGTTCGTTTATGTTAATTTATTTAATAAACGAACGAACACGAATACATTTTTTTGTTCATTTAATTAGACGAACAAAGATGAACACGCGTTTTGTTTGTTCATTTATGTTCGTGTACGTTTGTTTGTTTATGTCCATTTCCAATTTAAATACATAAGTAGTCATATATATATTGATATTAAACATAAAAGGAACTTTCCAACTACTTCTATTAATATAACTAATTGGTAATTGGGCTTTCTAGTAACTAAAATGGGTTTTCCGACGGAATTTATCGTAATTAATCACTAATGTATATAAAAATTACTTTATGTTCGTTTATTTGTAGTCAGTTATGCTCATTTGTGTTCATTTATGTTTGTTCATTTGTGTTGTTTATTGTTTGTTAAATTATGTTCGTTTAAGTTTGCTTGTGCATGTTCATTTATGTTCGTGAACTATTCGTTTAGGTTTTAAACGAACGAACATAAAAGAACATGAACATGCCCATTTTCTTAATAAACGAACATGAACAAAAAAATGTGTTTGATTATATGTTCGTGTTCGTGTTCGGTTGAAGTTAAATGAACGAACACGAACATTCCTCTGTTCGTGTTCATTTGGTTCATTTACAGGCCTAAATAGTTTCTTACTAATAACATCTTTAATTGTATATTTAATAATTCAGGTGATAGGGAAGGATCATGTGGCTGCTGGGCTTTGTTGTATCCAGTTATTCGTGAATTCATCTGTCCTAGATGAAGCTATAAAACACTTGGAAAATGCGAAGGTAAGTCGTCATGCCTTAGATGAACACTTTTTAAAATTATTATTTACTCCCGTGTGCTTATATACCTTACTTTTGTGTGTGAAGATGCATTTTGATGAAGCATTGGAAGCTAGATTTAAAAGTGGTGGCTCAACTAAGGTCGCCAAGGGTATTCGTGGAAAAAGTGCGTCACAAAAACTTACAGAAGAAGGATTAGTGAAGTTTTCTGCTCGAGTTGCCATGCAGGTAGCTTGTTGTACAACATTGAGTCTTGCCATTTACGTTTTCTGATACATGCTAACATGCTCTTGATGCCAGGTGGATGTGATAAAATCTTTTAATGATACAGAGGGACCCCAATGGAAATACTCCCTTTTTGGAAATCCTAATGATCCAGAAACTTTTAGGTAGCCGGTTTGCTTTTTCAATATTGTTACACATATAGTTTATATTAGGTAGCCCCTTGATTGTGAACACTAGTGAACTAATCATAGCCCTTGATTATCAATACACAAGTGTAAATCAATGGCCATGATTTGTTCACTCAGTTCACAAATACACTAGTGCTCACTCTAGAATATATATATATATAAATGGATTATTATTGTATAATATTGTTTTTGTCGCCGATTAGTTATGTATTTTTATTTTTTATAAAATGAACAAATAAGTGCTTGCGGATCAATTGAGCCTTGCCGAGAACGTTTTGACCCGACCTGTTTCAACCGAAACCTGTTTTGACCCATTACCGAACAGCTGACCGACTAACATAAGGGGTCTTACATCTTTGCTACAGGAGGAGGTGTGTGATAGCAGAAGCTCTTGTTGAGAAGAACTTTGACCTGGCTTTCCAAGTGATCTACGAGTTCAATCTTTCTGGTACCAACCGCATCATGAACCATGCCATTTAATTTCATTCTTATTAAGAATTTAGCTACAATGTTCTCACTTTCTAAATTAATGTGAAAATCCAGCTGTTGATATATATGCTGGTGTGGCGTCATCACTTGCTGAGAGAAAGAAAGGTGGTCAATTGACTGAATTTTTTAGAAATATTAAGGGCACTATTGAAGATGAAGATTGGGACCAGGTAATTAATCATAAGTTTCACATGTTAAATAAATATAATTACGAAAGCATATAATTGGTGTTTGGATGTAGGTTCTGGGAGCAGCTATTAATGTATACGCCAACAAACATAAGGAACGCCCCGATCGTCTTATTGACATGCTAACTAGCAGCCACAGGTTAAAGCTTTCATAAACTAAACACCGTTTACTTGAATATAGCCACAGGTGAGACCAACTGTAACATTCTTCTAAGTTTGTATTACATTGTTGGCATTTCAGGAAGGTTTTGGCTTGTGTCGTGTGTGGCCGCCTTAAAAGTGCCTTCCAGATTGCTTCCAGAAGCGGAAGCGTGGCTGATGTCCAGTATGTAGCACATCAGGTACGTATTTTACATTATCTTATGTAACATCTGCATGCTAAACTAACCTAACAGGCTAACACGGGTGAGTGTTGCAGGCGTTACATGCAAATGCACTTCCAGTGCTTGATATGTGCAAACAATGGTTGGCTCAGTACATGTAAAATATGACTCACCGACCCGAAACCCAGTTTTATTAGGTTTGTAAAGTCCAATGCACATTTTATTGCATTTGTGGCATTTGAGGGGGAAAAAGGTTCGTGTTTGTGCAGCAGAGAAGCTAGAAGAGGTGTATATATCATTCGGAGTGTTTGTTTGTCGACTTTCAACACCATGATCGTAAATTTTGCCTTCATTTTGACTGAAGGGTAGATGATATTTTCACTTTTAGAGTCAAAATTGCTACATTTTGAAAGAAAAAAAAGTTGTTTTGCTGTGGTAACAGTTATTTACAGAGTATCTGCAGCTGCTTAGAAGTTGAATTGTTGAGTTGACTTTCTTGAGGTCAAACATTTGTCTTGAAACCGGACATGATGATACTTGTACATTTTATTATGTGATTATTTATTCTGCTTGAAAATTAAATAGACTTTTAGGAGCAATGAATTTAATCCACACGTAGCACATCTGTATTAAAAAAATTCAATAATTGAGAAATAAATTCTAATAAAAGAAATTTGTTCAACACAAAATAAAGTCAACGTTGATAAGGGTTGACAATTAAGACATTATTGTATGCTAAGTGTTAGAAAAAAAACCAAGTTGTTTGTAAACTAAGTCACTCGTGACAAGTATTTTAAGTTTTATGCATTGAAATATGTCGAATTGCATTATGGGGAAATGATTTTTATAATTATTTATTTTCAAGTCGTGGATGATTAGGTTCTACTGTTTTTACTGTTTTTGAGTAAGAGGTTTTGATTTTTTGTTTTCAAGTCGTGGGTTATGAAATAAATACCTTTTTGGAAGATTAATTTATGACTATCTGAAAAGTTTTTTGGTTATTCGGTTTCCAAAGCATTCAAGTCGTTGGTTATCTAAACTTATCAAGAGGTTGTTATTTAACAACAAGGCTTATCGTACGAGCGTACGCGATTGGTTTTTCAACATGCAACTTTACTTTTTAACATGCGATTTGTGCTGAAAACAATAATATGCGAAATTGTACAAAAAACCAACATGCGATTTCATCAACTTTACCAACACGCTTTTTTTATAACATGCAATTTCACAATCGTGTACGCTCGTACGATAGGCCCTGTTGTACGTTACACTTTTTCATTTATCAAATGGTCAAAAAATTATTTTAAAACATGATGCCTTTGTGGTGTTAAAAGGGTTTGTGTGGTGTTAAATGGGTTTGTGTTTTGACATGAAATGTTCTTGAACGTGACGTATTTAACTAAATGTGTTATTTACTTGAACATTAATTAAAATATAATAAAGGATAAAAAAATAAATTCATAATGTTTAGAGTTTAATTTTTACAACTTTTTTAAATGTATTCCAATCCCTTAAAACGTACTATGTTAATATATATATATATATATATATATATATATTATATATATATATATATATATATATTTTATATATATATTGTAAACAGTGAGACTAGTTTTATTCTCTTTAATTTGAATATCGTAATTTTCTAGTTTTTTTTTTATAATTTTGAAGAAGTAATATGCTAGTTATGTACTAGTGTATGTGTTTTCTTCGCATCACGTGGCACCCCTATGAATAAATATAGATAGTTTAATAACACGAGAAAATGGCACTATCTTTTTAACATGATTAAACATAAGCAATTGAATAACACGTGTCTAATACCTATTGGAAAAATTCACTATTGGTCTAGTGGGATAGTGTCCCCCTTAGGGGACCCTGGGTGGGCTTCCATCTGTACGTGATATATAAGTTTCACGCGTGATAACCGGCCGCCGCCATGCAACTTCAACGCGTGATGCTTTGTTCCCGTGATAAAGTTCACGCGTTATGGGGAATGAGTGATGGAACCATGTGAGTGGGGGTGAGGTTGTAGTGTTGGGTGTTGTGAGTGATGGTCATTTTCACTAAAAAATGTTGTGAGTGATGGAATAATGGTTATGACATGACGGAACTTAATTGGAAGTTGTGAGTGAGTGATGAGTGATCGGTGATGACCACCCCTACCCCCTTACAAATGTGAGGTTGTGAGTTCAAATCCTACAAGTGTGAGATTGATCAACCTTAGCAAAATAAATAATGTTGGGTTTACACTTATAAACATCGACGACTAAATAAATCACTTGACATCTTCACACATGACATAAATTGGCATTGGCGAAATTAGCAGGCAACACAAACTTGAAAAAGAACCAACGAACACGAGCCACATGAGCTGCCGGTTTGTCGACCTGTTTATGATCCTAACCAGTTTACTTTAGGCAGACTTTGACATTATAACTTCGCGTCAAGTTGTGTTGGGCTAGTAAGTTGTGTTACAAAATTCCCAGCTCTATAAATACTTAAACAACCATCTGATCATCATAACTTCAAACATGAAGTTAGATCATTTAGTTTTTATTGTTCCATATCACTTTATTTAAAACACAATACTATATTGCCACACTCTCCCTAATACAATCATTTGGACCACAATACTTAGGTTTGTCCGATTTCTCTGGTCAGCTATTAGTTTCTCCAATTTAAGATTTTTAATGTATAGTGAACAACTGAACATGAACATATTTGGGCTTGTTGTAACTTTAGAATCATACACTTTTTCCAATTATAAACCAAAACCCGACAAGGTTTTAATTTCGAGTTAAATCGAATCGACCAAAACAAACCAAAAACCAACTGGATCATAATCAATTCCTCTCCAGTTTTGATCTTAGAGTTGTTCAGTTCATCGATATATTATGTTGGGACCGAGTTTTGCTAACCCTATGTTTAAATATGGCGATTTTCCGACTTGGAACCGACTACATAATTGGTTTGGTTGAGTACTGTTGAACTAACCGGTTAGGAGTTTGACCGATTGAATTGACGAACCGAACCAATGGTTGAACCTGATTTTCAATTTTTTTTTATAAATCCTTTCTAATATATCATTTACTAATTTATTTACTATTTCACTCTACTTATTCTGGACTACATTATTTTGTTAACATTGCGAATGTACATCGAAAGATAAATTAATTTAATTTTTTGTTTAATTGACTATATGTATTTATAGATTAAAAATTATTTATGAAGTTACCTAGTTAATTAAAAATGTTTTATTCAATCCAAATTGATTTAATATTCCAGCCTATTACTCATGGCTTTATTGTCCAGTGGTATTGTTGATTGTCTCTCACAAAAGTGACACGGTTTTAATCCACGTAAGTTGATTAGATTATATTCAGGAATAAAATTGCTTTTCAAATAAAAATTATAATCGAGCCTTTTATGAAAAGATTGTAGTAATGTAAAAATGAACAGCCCATGGCTTTATAGTCTAGTCGCATCTTCGGGGTGAGATAAGACTTTGGACTAATAGGTCATGAGTTCAATTCCCACAAGAAGGGTTTTTTCGATATTTATAGGATTTTCTCCTAAATTGGTATATAGGTATTATGCCTAGTGAAGATGGATATGATCGGGTGGTTCTGTTGGTGACATGATGATACTTCAGTGGTCCGTCAGTTATTTAAATTTACCGTTAAAAAATGTAAAAATGAACACACTTATTAATCAAGTTTAAAAGATTGTGGTAGTGATGGCAATCCATATATGGAAAAATTGGTCAAACCAAAAATATTAATATTTCTATACACTTAGATTCACAAATATCATTTAACTATCTCCATGAAGTAAGCAACAGTTCAAATCTTGTATTTCCAAAAACAGAAAGTCAAATCTTCACTTGTTGATTATATTATCTTCCTAACATGATGCTTCTTTTAAATACTTTTTAAATCAAAAATCATTATATAAATACAGTTAAACCACTATATATGCATCATAACAACTTAAACAAAACTACAAGTTCCAACTACTCTAGAGATGGGAGAGGTGTTATCCGAAACCTGATCACCGTTGCCATTGTTGTATAGGCGCCATTCAAGCGGCGAGGTATTGAAAAACTTGGCATCCGTCTCGAGTAGCCTTTTGCCTGCATTTGGAACACTTGTTGGTGACGATTCTCCTTCTCTTAAGAAATATGTCATTGCACCATATGATTGTAGATATCGGTAAGGTTTTTTTTTATCAAAATATATGAGGTACTTGATGCAAGCATCATGTTTTGTATATGTATCCTTAAAGACGAATGCATAGCGAGCTTTTGTGTTTTGGGCCGACCAAGTAACTTACTACTAGCCGAGCGGCGAACACTAACTATTGAATAGTAAAACATTTACTTTTTGGTGGCCGGGGGTTGGGACTCTTCGGGTCAATTTCAGCTGTCTATATCAGAAGAAACCAGGGGCGGACCTAGAGTGATAGAAGTGGTAACCTCTGTTGCCCCTTGCCCCCTTGACGCCACCTAGAGGGGTAGTGTAAATTTTGGAAAAATTTGACGTTTTTTCGATTTCGTTACCCTTTTTATTGACACGTTACCCTTATGCGGATTTTCTATATCCGCCACAAGAAGAAACGATGAACCCATGAACCATATTATCATGTATTGATCGATAATATAATAAACTTGTTTGAGGGGGACAAATTACTTTTGATTAGCCCGAATTGCTTTCCAATGGGCCAAATAGTGACTAATAATATTGCGGGTCATCTAAATGGGCCATGGTAGTCCAAAATTGGGCCTAGTGAACTAGTCAAGTAAGTAATATAAACAGTGAGTTTAAATATACGGGTTAGTTTACTGTACAAATAGGTCTTAACATACAAAATACCTTTAACGTAAGAAGTGGAGAGATTTTTTTTTTTGAATTTTCCCCCTACTTATTAAGCATGTATTTTAGTCCCATAATCCCAAAAGAAAAATTCGCGATTTTACACTAATAGAGTAATTTTGTTGAGAAATTATAATTACACTATAATAATTACTCTACTACTGTAAAATCACGATTTTTTTTACATTTGTAATTAAACATCATTCTTAAGTAGTAGGGAAAAAAAATTCAAAAAAATAAAAATAAAAAATCCCAGTTATGTTTCTTACATTAAGGGTATTTTGTATGTTAAAGATCCATTTGTAATTAATCTTTGCACTAAACATATAATAACTTTTGGTAGTATAATAGTTAGAGTTTTGGGCTATGTTCAGGGGCGGATCTACCCTATGAGAAGGGGTAGCCTCCGCTACCGCTTGGCGCTCCGATGGTAGTGTAAATGTTGGAAAATTTTGACATTTTTTGACGTTTTTTTCGATTTCGTTTCACTTTTTTTATAAAATGTTACTGCTATGAAGATTTTCTAGATCCGCCACTGGCTATGTTTAACTGTTTAATAATCAAGGGCATGCGTAGGAGGTTATATTTGATGAAATTACAACATCAATTAGGGAGATACGAACGATCTTAAGGACCAGTCTGGAGTAGATCTAAAGTCGAAGGACTAAACGAGTAAAATAATAATTTTTTGTATATAATTATTATTTGAATTATCTTAGTGTTAGATTTGATTTGATTAGTGTTTAATTGTTTAGAGATAAGTATAAGTAAGAATTGGAAATTAGATTGTTTCTAGTATTTATATTCCTTGAGTCTTGTAGTTTTATTAAGGGTTATTGGATTTTATCACTCCCAACTATTGGCTATTGGCCGCTGCCACCCTCAACTATCACTTTGACGTCCGTCACCCCGAAGTTAACACTTAGTATGTTCTGTCACCACTTTGTTAACTGATCACTAACTTTTGATCCTATTACTATACTTTTGGGGTGTTATAGGGATCTTAGAAAGGTTTTAGGGATCTTAGGATATAGGGGTGCAAACGAGCCGAGCCGAGCCCGAGCTCGACCAGGCGCGAGCTCGTTTCACTAGTGAAAGCTCGAGCTCGAGCTCGGCTCGGCTCGACCTTCGTCTCTAAAGCTCGAGCTCGGCTCGTAGGTAATTTTTCAAGCTCGAGCTTGTCTCAGGCTCGGCTCGTTTATCATATCCTAATTAATTTATATTAATTATAATTATATTTTGTATATCATTTAGTATTTGTTTCATATATTTATAAATATTAATCATTAGTATTATTAATATATGTATTTAATATATTAATAAAAAATATATAAAAAGCAGGCTCGTTTAGGCTCATGAGCCGGCTCGAGCTTGATAAGCAAAGCTCGGGCTCGGGCTCGTTTATTAAACGAGCTTATTTTTTTAGGTTCGGGCTCGAGCTCGTTTAAGCTCGGCTTCTTTGAGCTTTTTCTCGAGCCGATCTCTAGTAGCTTGCGAGTAGCTCGGCTCGTTTGCACCCCTATTAGGATACCCCCAGAAGTATAGTAACAAAATCAAAAGTTAGTTATCAATTAACGACGTGGTGACATAACACGCTAAGTGTTAAGTTGGGGGTGGCGGACGTCAAAGTGATAGTTGGGGGTTGCAGCGGCCAATAGCCAATAGTTAGGGGTGATAAAATCCAATAACGCTTTTATTAATTCACAACAATTAATAGAAGAAATTTGTGAATTCTGTTCGTGTTCATCTCTCTAATCCTTCCTGTACCATAATTCAACAATATTTTGACCATTACCATGATAACAAGTGGTTAATAGATAATTGAATTATATGTTTTTAATTAATTTAATTACTCGAGATCAATGGACTCAAAAACAATATTTTCGACTAAATAATAAGTGAATCATACGAGTCAAATCCCTGTTCACAAAATCTCAAATCAAACTAAAGCGTTGAAAACTGAAACCGAACCAAACCAACGGTTTAGGCTTATTGTTTCGAACATAAATCTGAAAGTGTTGCGTGTAGCTCGACTCGTTTAACCCATGATCTAGATACAATTTATGACTTTATGCGAATGCATGCAGGTGGTGGCAAGCCTTTCTAGTCTTACTAGTCATATACTCGGCATGGTCATCCCCTTTCGAGCTAGCGTTCAAGAAAGGCGCTACTGGCCCTCTCATGGTCATAGATTTGGTCGTCGACTTGTTCTTCACCATCGATATCATCCTAACTTTCTTCGTCGCATACTTAGACAAGTCAACATATCTTCTAGTCGACGATCATAAAAAGATCGCCACACGGTAAAATATAAAAACAACTACGACCGACGATCAACTATACATTTCATCTACAAACCATCATTAATCCAAATGGTGTTTAATAGGTATGTGACACACATGATGTTCCCGATGGATGTCGCTTCCACGATGCCATTTCAGTCCATCTACCGCCTCTTTCACCGGAAAAACCCAACACGGGCAGGTCTTCGGGTTCTTAAATCTACTCAGATTGTGGCGGCTAAGGCGTGTTAGCAAATTTTTCTCAAGGTTAGAGAAAGATACAAGATTTAGCTATTTCTGGACCAGGTGCACCAAACTAATATGTGTAAGTGTTGTGGGCTTATGTTATGTTAGACAATATATTACTATCTACTATAACTATTGTTATTTCATTTATTGTTTATTGAAAATGACCAAAAGAAATGAAAAAAAAAAATTATATAGATGAATAATAATACTTTGTATGTACTCATTACTCAATAACCGTAATGATAAATCTAACAAGGGAATATCACGAAATAGAAATTTTGAACTTTAAATTAACAAAATAGGCATTGACTTTTAGCTTTTGCCAAAACAGACATGTCCAAATCTACCAATTAGGAGATGACAAATAGGGTCCGTTAAGACAGCTAGAACTTAGCCGAGATAAAAAAACCTTGAAAAGTACGATGAGGCCAATAAAAAAATCAAAGTAATACACATGTAAACCGTAGGGTAAATATATCCAGCGAATGAAAAGGCGGGTAACTCAGGTGACGGATGGAAAAGTTGGGGCGAAAACAACCGACCGATGAAAAAAGTGGGGGCTAGATCCTAGTAGAGGTGTTCAAATTGTTTTTTTAACCGGTCCATTTTTTAATAGAACCGGTTTTTAGGGATAAAAAAACCCGATTTTTTGGGGTTTTTTAACCGGTTTTATACAGTGGGAATCCGAACTAGTACTAACCGGTTTGGTTTAAAACCGGTTTGGGCAAAAAAAACTGGGTTTAAACTGTTTTTTCTAAACCGGTTTCTGTTTATAACCGCTTTCAAACATCAAGAACATTAACCAGTGTACAAACCGCCGGTTCGGTTCGGGTTGAAGTTAAAAAAAACAGGTTTCGGTTCTAAAACCGGTTTTTCTGTACACCTCTAGATCCTAGCCCCCGGCTAAATTTAGTCCACGTTATACAAGTGTTCCAATCTAAATGGCTATTATCTGGACCCCTTCGTGCTTCACCATGAGTTTTTGTGTCGGCTAAGCACTAGTCACCTTAACCTGCGGAAGTCAATGTCTTGTTATTTCTGTTGGTCCACGTGTCTATTTTTGTGATTTTCCCATCGAACAAACTAATAATAATTATAAAACATCAATAACTATCCTAATATTCAAACTAGTAAACAATAAATCAAATAATAATAACTATCACGAAACAACTCCTCAATCTACAATCCACAGGTTACCCTTTTCGCGGTGCACTCAGCCGGATGCTTCTACTACTGGATCGCGACACATCACCGCCACATGGAGGACACATGGATTGGGTCCATCGTCCAAGATTTCAAACATAGAAGCATATGGTTAGGCTACACATACTCATTGTACTGGTCCATTGTGACCCTTTCAACCACTGGCTATGGCGACTTACACGCGATCAACACAAGCGAAAAAGGGTTCAGCATCTTCTACATGTTGTTCAACATCGGACTCACATCATATCTCATCGGAAACATGACCAACTTAATCGTTCATAGCGCTGTTAGAACCTTTGTGATGGTACATTAAAATTCCTACTAAAAAAATAAAAATATATATATAATCTATGACATAAGTTGGACATTTTATTTATTCGTTTGTTTTGTACGAAAAGAGGGATTCGATCAATGAGATTTTGCGATATGCAAGCAAGAACCGAATGCCAGAAGGTTTAAAACAACAAATGTTGGCACATATGCAACTTAAGTTCAAGACAGCTGAGTTACAACAAGAAGAGGTTCTTGAGGATCTACCAAAGGCGATTAGATCGAGCATTGCGCAGCATCTTTTTAGGAAATGTGTCGAGAAAACGTATTTGTTTAAAGGGATTTCGGAAGATCTTAGCAGCCAGTTGGTTACAGATTTGAAAGCTGAATACTTTCCACCTAAAGTTGAAGTTGTACTAGAAAATGAGATACCAACTGATTTTTATATAGTAGTTTCCGGATCTATGGTAACCAAAGTTTGAATTTTTCCTTTTTGAATTCATGTTATGAGTGTTGTTGTGTTGCTAATTCTAATGGTGTATTGATGATGCAGGAAGTGCTAACACATCGGAATGGAACCGAACATGTACGAATTCGATATTTATCGCTATTGATGATCAAAATCTAAGTTTTTTTACCGAAATTCGATATTTATCGCTAGTGACTGGATCAAACACAAATAAGTTTTAGTATGCGAAGTGGACGAAGTGAAGAAAAATCCACATGGTGGCATGTTCGTAAATACTCCAAATATAGTAATTACACTATTACAAAATTGTAGCAGAGTAATAATTACGTTGCAGTTTACAAGTAGCCTAATTTTTATTACTCTTATACAGTTTTGTGGTAGAGTAATTATTTATCGAATAATGTAATTATCATAATTACGAAAATGTCATCATCATCATCATACTCAGTAAATCCCACCAATAGCAAAGTTAAGGTAGAGTCTGATGAGGGTAAGATGTACACAGCCTTACCTCTACCCCGTACGAATAGAGAGGCTGCTTCCAGTGAGACCCCCGGCTCGAAAATGGCCTTAATACAAAATTAGTATGATACAAATTAACCTTAAAAAATAGCATGATACAGAATTACCATCAACTTCATCAATGTTAATTGTTATACAACTAATTAAAATGCTGTGAACAATTTTATACAATTGACACAATAACAAGACAAATTGGTATATTTCAGCTACAATGTTATTATTTAGTGACATTTTTTTCTTTGATTAATCCTAAATTAAGTTTTGTTCTGTTTTGTTTTGTTTGTTCAGTTGTTGACAAGCCTAGGACCAATGGACATGTTCGGTGAAATCGGTGTGTTGTTCAACATTCCACAACCGTTCACGGTGAGAAGCAAGAAACTTTCTCAGGTTGTTCGAATAAGCCACCATCACTTCAAGGAACTGGTGCAGCCGCTTAATCGCGATGCAAAGACGATCATGTCCAATTTCGTTCAGGTTTTTGGTTTAATTCTTAACCATCTGCTTTTTTATTAAGCTATGTGTAATGGGCTAACACCCCGTACAGGGTTTTTTTTTTTTTTTGGGGGGTGGGGGGGGGGGGGGGGAGGGAGGAGCCGGAAGTGGAAGTTGCACACAAACCCTTTTAAATTTTTTAAGAATTTCACCCAATCGCAACTAACCACATCACACTCTTTTTCTTTATTTAATTTTCATGTAAAACTGTACACTTTAGTGAAGATAATTAATGGAATCACTTCTTCTTACATGGCACTGACGTCACACCATTTTTTTTTCACTTTTTAGTAAAACTATTACACATAGCCTTAAAAGTTTTAAAATGTCGCACTAACGTGTACATTAGTTTCACGTCTTTCAGTACTTGAAGAACTTAAAGAAGGAGGTACAAGACGAGATAACATTTTTAACAGACCATCTTTGTGACTTGAACGTCGAGGTTAGTCATTCTTCATATATAAATCAAACATATGATTAATATTAATGTAGCTTTTGTTATGTTTCAAACCGCCAATGACGAAAACTTGCAGCAAGTATCAGAAACACGATACATCGGATTATGATCAAGAAAACACACCATAATAATGCACTTCAAGATCATCTCCATGAGGTGATCATCCATGCCCAAAACCACTGAGAAAGACCGGAAACCGGAAAAGTAGTCCAGCTGCCAGGATCAGTGGCAGAGCTATTAGAGTTAGCAGGTAAGTGATGTGGATTGAACACCATTATTATTATATATATACATTTATCAGGTTTGTGAATAGTAACTTTGATCACTTTGACTTTCTTATTTTAACTTTTTTTTATCTTTGACTTTCCACTTTTTTAAAATCTTTTACTTTTTTTTTATTTTTCCCTTTTCCTCTATCTGACCAGTAAATTTGACTAATTTTGACTTTTTTTTGTTAACTTTCTATCCGACCAGTAAATTTGACTAACTTAGACTTTTTCTTTTTTAATTATACATATACATTTATCAGGTTTGTGAATAGTAACTTTGATCACTTTGACTTTCTTATTTTAACTTTTTTTTATCTTTGACTTTCCACTTTTTTAAAATCTTTTACTTTTTTTTATTTTTCCCTTTTCCTCTATCTGACCAGTAAATTTGACTAATTTGACTTTTTTTTGTTAACTTTCTATCCGACCAGTAAATTTGACTAACTTTGACTTTTTCTTTTTAATTATACATATACAATTACCAAGTTTGTGAATACTAACTCTGACCACATTTGACTTTCTTTTTTGACTTTTTTTAAACTTTGACTTTCCCTTTTGAAAAGCTTTGACTTTTTTTTACTTTTCCCTTTTTTCATCCGACAGTAAATTTAACTAATTTGCATTTTCTTTTTTAATTATACATACAATATACAATTATCAAGTTTGTGAATAGTAACTTTGACCACTTTGACATTCTTTTTTAACTTTTTTTATCTTTGACTTTCCCTTTTTTAAAAATCTTTTGACTTATTTTTTACTTTTCCCTTTTCTCTATCCGACAAGTAAATTTGACTAATTTTGACTTTCTCTTTTTAATTTTTCTATCCGATAAGTAAATTTGACTAATTTTGACATTTTCTTTTTTAAGATCGACGTCGACCGAATTCCCGTTGCAGCGCGCGGGTTATTTTACTAGTTGATTACAATTATTAATTATGAAGCTTTTAATCTGATCATGATGTGTGATTGCAGAGAAGAAACTGGGGAAAAGAGGGAGTGTAATTCTGATGGAGGATGGGTCTCAAGTGGAAGATCTTGATGCTTTAAGAGACAATGATCACCTGTTTATATTTTGACATATTTGTAGCAGACCAATGTGCTACACTTTCTGTTTTAATCATTTAACATAAGATATATACTTATATTTTGTGTAATCATATCATATGGAGCTATGTTACATAATGGTAAAAGAAACATGAAAGCATTAAGCACTACAATAGTCGAAGCCTAATGCAATTCTTGTAGTGAAGTATTACCGTGGATACAATATTTTTTGTTGATATTATTTTTTAGAATGTTCGGTAAATCAATGTCACTTTAATCAGAAAACGAAAATTCTACAGTATGTAACAAATCTATACATCTAATAAAGTTGATACTTAGTAGTTAGGGAGGGGAGTCATCGCATAGCCTCTATTTTATGTTTTCCCGCCTAAACAACACTCCATTCCCCTTTGATGCACGGGTTAGGAGGACCCGTTTACCAAAAATCTCGCATGTTATTTAAACGTCATGACCCGACTACACAAACATTAGGGTTTCTTTCATTCTCTTTCTGCCGCTTCTCCTTCTCCTATGGCGATCAACTTTCAGATTTTTCTTCAAGGTTAGATTTTGTTATATTTCTTTTTCATAGATGATCAACCTTTTCTCCTTCTTTCATTTGGTGTAGCTTCCAAACAATAATCTGTTTCATTCGATTATGGATTCGTTAATCTTGAACATAGTTATATAACCCTAATGTTCCAAATACAATACACAGACGCTCCCACCGTTGGTACTCTAGGGTTTGCATTCAAGCAATTCATTCGTCTGTACCTCAAAGAACAAAAAAGGTAATTGTCATCTTTCTTTACTTTCAATTTTTTCATGTAAATTGTTTGTAATAGGGCTCCGATTTTGGGGATTTTTTTTTTTGGTATTTTTGGCTGTCAAGGAATGAAATCAAGGGAGATGAAGATGTGTGTCAGGGAAGCATACGCATTTGAAGTCATTTTGGTCAATTAGGTAAGAAATTACAATCCAAAGTCAGTTTCAAAGGTCGATTAGTTTGAAAGGAGCTATTGTCTGATCTATGAAGGGTTTTTAAAGCTGATTTGGGTTGTTTTTCATGTAAAAAGAGGTTTAGCATCATCTTAAAGCCATAATCAAACGCTATATTAAAAAATCATTAACCTCTAAGAGAAAATTTAATCCTAGGACATCACTTATCTAATCTTAAAGCAATATAGGTATCTTACTATCTTTCACTTTCCACCATGATTTGAGTAGTTAATATAGTACTCTTAGGGTTAAGTTTGGCTTTTTGTTCCATAAAACGGGTGTTTAATTAATCAAATAACTGCACTTGGGTTTTTTTGTTGCAAACAAAACTACCAGTTCTTGTGAAATTGTAAATAGAAAAGGAAATACAGAGAAACATTTGTGATTGTTAGTAAACTTGATAACATTTTTTAGTAGTGATATTATTCGATTAGATGCTGAGCTAATTTTATGTAGATGACACTTTAAGGAACCATTAATTATGTGGCATCTGCTCAGCTAATTGAGGTCAGTTTTAATTCATCTAAAGGTGGTTATTTTGATCCATTTATATGTAAGCATGTGATTTGGTCTACACTTTGCCACAAACGGGTCAAATGGTTAAATTTTCATGGGTTGTTGAATCAGTCATGAGGGTCAAAATGATTCCAAAATAGCTCTAATTGGTATCTAGGGCTTCATCTTCTTCAACACGATTCACGTACTGTTTTCGATCTCAGCAAATAAATTCTAATAAATATTCGGTTATTCTTTTAGTCAATCAAGTTAAATGTCAATTAATTTGATTTTTAAATACCACCCCCTTTTAAAATCTACTCAATTGTTTGGTTATATATTTAGTCAAACAACTTAATATGTCGTATAAAGAACAAAGAATGAGGGTTCATATAGATGCAATTTCATCAAATGCTCAGCAATGGCTAGACAAATTAGAATATTTACCGTATAAAGAAGAAAGTATTTGAAATGATTCGGCACCAAGAGGTTTGATGTCCTATGATAAAGAAAAACCATTGTAATTTGTTTATAGTGATCTCTAAAGTAATAGTTAATAGGGATGAGCAAATGGTACCCGGTACCGGTACCGAGTTTACCGAACCAGGTACATTTTCGGTACCGATTCGGTACCCACTTTTGACATTTTCGGTACCGGTTCTGTACCGGTACCCACTTTTGAGGATTTACGGTACCGGTTCTTTCGGTACCGGACGGTACCAAGCTCATCTCTAATAGTTAATGTTCTGTTTTATTATCTCTTTAGTATATGCAGAGTAATGAGGTTTTACGTATATTGTGTCGTGTCCGTTGTATGATTTTTTTACGAAGAGTTTATTTTTTAGTGTTCATGATGCAGAAGAGGAAGATTTCTAAAGACAAACTGACATATTACGAAACAAAAACCATCATTATTGACAAATCAAATAGAAGAAAGGTGAATGCAATTCTGTTGTTTTCTCTTTTTTTTGTGTGTGTAGAAATAATTTTCATAATGTTCTTGCTTTAAAGTCTTCGTAGAATATTCAGAGGCTAAAACACAAGAAAGAAAAGGTGAAACATGTGATTTTATTTTTTGAACATCTTATTCTCATATCTATTTTCTTCATGGTTTCAATAAAATTTTGAGCTATCCTGATGAAAAAACCTGTGCAGATTGTTTCTGAACTTCTATCAGGAACCAAAACCAACTGGAACTTTGATGTGCACCGGTACCTGAAACTACTGGAGTTATATCGTCATCTTTTTTTTTTTGATGAAAAAATTGGTATTTATAAATATCGAGTTTCGCTAATTTTCTCCCATCTATATGCTTTTCAACATCTGTTCATTTTATAAGAAGGTTGTTGAAACCCAACCGCCCTAAACTTCAGCTCACTCTATTTTAAAATGTAAGAGTCTCAGCTGATATCAGTTTAGATAAATTTTAAGGTCTCTGGTTCTTTTTTGTATAATGCCTTTTTAGATTGTTCCTGTTCTTATGCTTTTAAGGACTATGGTTTACAGGTAGATGCAGGTAACTTTTTTTTCAATTTTCTTGCCAATAGTAATGTATTTGCATCCCACTGCTAATTATATGTAGTTACTTAATATAGACGGGTATAGAACTTAAAACTTATAATATAATATGTGTAGCAATTAGTTATATGAATATGTCAATGAGAAGAACTATTTGGTTCTTTGCATATGCATTCGTTTTTTTGCCGTTTTGTTTAGGTTGGATTAAAGTGGAATTGGGTTGAAGCATTCATCTGTTCATATTCGATGGACTGTTTCCCTATTTAAAGTCCACGTTGGATTGGAACTAAAACCAAAAAATGTAACTTATCGTATGAGTTTTTAAGAGGAGTAACTCTTATCTCAGTTCCCATTGTTTATATCCTGATGCTAATAATGTTTTACCTTGCAGATTCCTTTATACAACACATGTTCCACATTATCTCGAGGGTGAGAATTACGTCTTTTCGGGCGGTCATGAGGTTATCAATGTCTTCTCGATTCTTTGCACAATACAACATTTTTCTTACACAAGTTGGTTTAAATTTCAAATAATATATATGCTCTAGAGGGCCTTGCATGTAATTGATGAAGAAATGTGGTGTTTGTGATGGCGATTTGATCTGCGACAGCTGTTCTCAATGAAAAGGACACGCTTTAGAGAAACAACAAGACATGGTTGGAAATGCAGGTTTCGCTCCAATGGTGATCGATTGTGAAGAAGGGTTGTTTCCTGGTCGGGAAGAAGACTCGAAGGGTAACGCCTCTGCATCTTTGGGCGTGAAGAATGGGTGACGTTGAGTTTTTCGAATTGGAGCACACCGGAGATGAGGGGGGCTTTGCCCGGATAAGAAAAAAGGTGTGGTGACACATATCAAAAGAACTTTTTCGATGGCTTTGTTCAGCGACAACCTGGCGGGTCAACCTATGTCCAGGGTGGAAGTGGGTCGGCTTAGGTGGAACCTCTTGCAAAGTTTTATATTTTGGCTAGAAACTATTATTAGGCTGCATCCCATCCAAAATGGCGCTGGCAACTAGAGCCCTTAATATAGTAAATCTGTAAGATTTACGGCTATGGAAACGAATCAGTCAATCACAATGCTATGGAGTGTGTTTGGTTAAAGTCGTATGGTGACATGTGCGTGGGTGTGGATTAAACTCTTTTGATGGTGGGATCCTTTAACAAAGTGCTGGAGGTTTTACACAACACCGAAAGTTCTGAGGTTTGGAAGAAAAGTGTGGAGGTAAGTTGGTACTCCTAGCAACCTGCTACTATTTTGATATATAAAATAGCTGTCGTTCCAAAAAAAAAACATGTGCTCATTTTGTTTTAAAATTAGTGCTTTTCCTCTTATATTATTTATGAATGTCACCGTAAGTTTCTTTCGAAGTTCTTAGATCCCCATACAACTTTACAAGGTAGGTTAATAGAGTAAGTAATTTTGAAGACTACAAATTCCTTTATAGAAAAGAAGTTACAAAATTGTAGTTGAGTATGTTATTATGCTTTGAACCGTTATATTCCTTTTTTTTTTGAAAACTAATTTATTATATTTTAGCATGTTGATGAACAACTTCTAATCTTAGATAGTGGTTAACATGTTTATAATTTGTATACTAAGTACTATTTTGAAGTTTTTTCAGTTGGTCAACAACGAATGCGACGTTATTGGTTACGAGACCTTAAAAAGCAGAAGTATTAAATTAATAGGCTTTCTATTGATATATCGAACTATAGAAACACAATTTCATCATTTATTTATCTTTTCGTTTTATTTATATCAATAATACGTTTGGTGGTTGTATTTACTTTATGAACTTCAAACTTCCATGATGATTTCCATCGTAGAAATTCGTTATGATCATAAACATATAATGTTATTTGTTAATAGCTCCAAAACATATTATTTTAGTAAACCCGCGAAGTTCAGATTGCCATAATAATTCCTTGCGTACAGTTTCTTTCTTTATGATCAGTATAAACGTATTTTTTTTTTCAAAAAATAAAAAAACATATCATTTCTCAACACCGCGAAGTTCGCGGCACTAGTATAAAAATGTACCATTATCGTTTGACCACACTAAACAATATATAGATTTGTCACTTAATGCAGTTGTATATACAAATGTGTATTACAAGGCGAGTTTATTTACGGATACTAAGCTATTGTGAGAAAAAGATAACACACTTAAATTGTTTAAATTTTTTATCAACGATTCAAATATAATTTCTTTACTTATTAGATATAAATGTATGTTATGTACATAAAAACACTATTAAAATAATTAGTTCACATATGTATTTTCCTTTTCTTTTTTTTACTTTTTAAACGTTTATCTCCGCATGTGTATATTGTGTCATGTGTAACTAATAACGTAATATAACATATATATGACTTACATGTGCATAGATTCTACAAGAAAACAAAATTAGTTTTATTTTTTATGTTCTTGTAAAAAAAGAGTGTTTTGTACTCGTATGTTACGTTAGTCTAAAAATATGCCATAACATATTATATATATATATATATATATGGATCCCATTAAGTCTAACCACCATCCAACTCGATATCCACTGTTGGATCATGCTGAGATTAAATCTAAGCCGTTTAAACTCACAAAAATAACCGCTCCTATGGCGGTTAAGGGCGGTTCTTTACGGTTTTCTTAGCTTGTGGTTACTTCCACCTTTTCATGCTCATGATCTCCACGATTTAACATACAAAAAAAATCCTATTTTCAATTGAATCATTCTTGAAGAATAAAAGAAATCCTTGCAATCCCCGCCGTAGAGCCTCCTGATCATAGGTCGACTTTTGTTTATATTTGAAAGTATCATAGCTATTATGCTCTTTCTTTTAGTTTTTTCTTGGATTGGTTGCGTATTTGATTGAAGGTATCATCAAATTTTGATTTTGTTTAAGCGTTTAATTTTGATTTATTTTGGTTGTCGGATCAACTGAAACCAACGCAAGTACGGAAGAAGGTGACACATATAGCAGGGAGTATTGTACGAGATTGCCTTCCATTGCCTTAATAAATAGTATAGCCTGGTAACCCTAGGATTGCTTTTCTTTGTAAATTTTTATAACCATATGCTAAATCAAACAGATAAGTTGTTACAAGTACCCCACTCCCAATTATCTCTACTCTACTAATGTTCTCTTTGAAGATTTTAAGGTTGTTACGCACAAACAATGGAAGTTGCGTTGTGGTGGACAGATAATTGCCACACAGATTCTTGAAACGCAAGATATAGTTGCATAGAAGACAAGGAAGGACCTACCGATTTTACAGAGTAGATTGGGGGCTTTCTGTATGAACATTGTTAGTTTATAATAATAACTTTTTTTTTTTTTTTTTGATATTTCTAGAAAGCATCTATTGCAAGATCATATGTTGACACTTTAATTTTACCAAGGATTACAAAACGTAAATATATGCCAATCTAAGTTTACATCATGTGTAAAAGTAGTTTTAACTCATAAACAAAGTGTATATATTCTCAGTTCACATTATGTGTAAAAGTAGTTTTAACTTATAAAAAGAGTATATAGCATACGATATACATTTACAAAAGAAACATTTTACTTATGTGGCGTTTAAATAACTGGGTTGTTGGTACCGGTCCTAGAAATTGGCCTAAACACACTAATTTATAAAAATGTTTGGACTTTTGGATTGCTTTTACTTGTAATGTTGTTTAGATTTGTGTCCACTTAATGTGGGTGTTTGAAAGTGCTTATTTTGAGCTCATTTTAATTTTTTGACGTCTTAAAAGTTAATAAGTCATTATGTGTTAGAGAAAGAGTTTTTGTGGTTTGAGAAAAAAGAAAAGGAAAAAATCAGATTGTTGTGACTTTTTCAAAAAGAAAAAAATGGGAAAATAAGAAAAGAAGAAGTAATCCTAAACACTCTCATTGTAGATTATATTTGTTTGTAAAGTTGTTAGCGTAACCCGTCCACCAAACGGTATTAAACTAGTTTTTAATGGTTTTGCGTATATCTTGTGTAATTGACACAATCTTGGGGACTAATTTATATTTTGATACATAACTTTGATTAGTTCGACCTTTAAACAATAATTTAATTAATTGTCACGTTATATTCAAGCGTGCGGTAGGCCCCACATGCCACATGGATGGAGTTAGACTATGAGAGTGCAACTACGGTTCCCTATATAAAAGGATCTGAGAAAGAGAGCCGTTGGATGGATGGTTGAATCGACGAATAAGTAACGTTCTCATGTATTTAAATCTTTTGAAAAATATATATATTTTTTCAAGAGGTTAAATTACCCTATATCCGTCTTTAATGGAGCTCGAATCGTTGACTGTAAGGCTGAATAGTGTGGGGCTTTATAATACCACGTCAGCGTCACGTATGCGCCATAATATAAGTGAGAGGTTTTATCGTTAACTTGCACGGTGTGGGATAATGCCCCCTTTTAAACAATATAAAAAGAAAAAGGAAATCAAAAAGAGGAAAATCTGATTGCTGCGAATGAATGGGCCCCACATGCATAACCTTTTGGCGCTCGTTAAAGAGATGGAGCCCCCTCCATAACGCCTCTCTTTTGGCGCTTAAGAAATTGGGAGAGGAGCGCTATGGAGGCTGATTTGGTAGGGCGCGAGACCACACCATCCTGCCTAAAAAGAGCAACACATTTAACTCTAATGACTTTGCCAAACAAACCCAACCTCCACCAAATAATATATAAAACTACTAGAAATAATGAAGTGTCATTTTATTAAGTTTTTTTAAGCAAACTTCATAAACCACACACCCGATTAACAAAACAATAACTTGAGCGGAAAAAAGTGAACAATTACTTCAAAAGGAGCGAGTTATTCAATTTATCCGTCTACTCAACTTTACATTATTTTTAACCGTCATTTCACTAAGGTAACTAAGGGAGGGCCGGGCACCCTTGCGGGTTGGCTGCGTAGGTTCAAACTCACGCGGTAAACCGCAGCCACTCCCACGGGTAGGCCTGGCGGGTTCCTTGTCCGGGTTGTTAGAAAGGAAAGTCTGACCTTGGAGATAACCGCAGCAAATCAACAGCAGGACTTGATGCAGCAGCTAATCAACAGCCGGACATCCAGCCATCCAGCTAATCAACAGCAAATCAATGACAGCTAGTAGTCAGCTGCTATCACCCATGTTTAGATTACGGATTTGTGTATAAATTCAATACTTTTCATTGTAATCAAATATACAGAAATACATACCTAAATTGATAGTTCAGTGAATCAACCTCTATCAACTTGTAACATGGTATCAGAGCAGTGTCGTTCGTGACCTGTTCATCATCTACCTTGCTCACCCAAAACCAAATCATCCTCTCAACCAAGCTGCCATGGCCGAAGCCGGTAACTTGGGAGAAGATTTATCCATTCAAATCGCCAATCTGCTCAAGAATGGCCTTAACCCACAAAACCGAAACCCAAAACTATCCGATAACCTTCAAATAAACCTCAAGCTCAACAGTCAGAATTACGCCTTATGGACCCGGATGATGAGGGTAGCCATAGGCGGTAAATCAAAAGCCTTTCTAAATCATCTATCAACCAACCCACCAAACCAAACCAGCGAGCAATATGAGCAATGGGAACAAGACGACCTAGTCGTCTTCTCATGGCTTATACAGAACATCGAACCAACCCTTGCCAGCAATCTAACCGAATTCCCAACAGCAAAATCGATGTGGGATGCCCTAGCTATAACATATAGCAGTGGGGCGTGACAAGCTCCAAACTTTCAACCTACATGTCAAGGCGAATGAAATCAAACAGAACAATCTCTCCCTAGAAGAATTGTGGATTATACTCCAAGGAGTATGGGGATAAATTGATCGGATTGACCCAAACCCTATGACCTGCCCAGCCGATATCCAAGCGTATCACAAAATCAGGTCGGAACAGAAACTGTTCCAGTTTCTAAACGCTCTCAACCGGAAATATGATCCTATAAAAAGGGAAATACTCCGGTTAGAGCCCCTTCCAACCGTAGAAACTGCATACTCTACTGTCCGTAAGGAGGCCGCTCACCAGAATATTCTGGGAACACCTCTCAATGACGCACAGGGTATCACAGTGGGTCTAATGGCCTCGGAAATTGACGGACTAGGGCTTGCGTCAAAGGGTTACCGACGAACCGGTGAAAAAAGAATCGGAACAAGTAAAGACGACAAATCTCACCTCAAGTGTGATCATTGCGGGATGATGAAACATACCCGGGAACAATGTTTCAAACTCGTCGGATATCCGGAATGGTGGTCTGATGGTCAGAAGAGAGGCACGAAGACTACAGAAAAAGGAAAGTCATCCGGCGCCGGTAACCGAGATGCTCCCAAAGATGAAAGCCGGAACAGATCGGGCTTCGGCGGAGTGGCCAGAGCTGATGAAGAAGAAACAACAGGTAAAGGGTTTGGGGCGCAACCCTCAAACCCTAAGTCATACATAAGTGAAGAAGAAGAAGATAATGAACGAACACCACATATAGTCCCTCGGTCAAAGTTAAAAACAAATATTACACAAACAGTCCCTGGAAATAAGGGAGAAGCCAATATGGCCCACGAACATCAAAAACAAAAACTATGGATTTTTGATTGTGGCGCAACCGATACGATGACTTATGAGCTATCGGATATTATTTCAACAACCAAACCAGAAAAAACACATATTCAAACGGCAAACGGAGGAATAATGGATGTAAAATCGGGAGGAACTATTGAGATTTCACCCACAATAAAAATCTCTAATTGCCTTTATGTTCCTTCGTTATCACATAAGCTGCTTTCCATCAGCCATGTCACGAAGGAACTCAACTGTATTGTCCTAATGTACCCTACGTTTTGTATTTTACAGGATATCAGGACGGGAGTGATCATTGGGCGTGGCACTGAAAATCAAGGGTTGTACTATGTGGATGAGGTGACTCAAAGTGGTGCTGTGATGCTGACTCATGGGACATCGGAACGGGAAGCTTGGCTATGGCACCGAAGATTAGGTCATCCTTCTGCAAGTTATTCGCATATTTTATTTCCGAAACTATTTCCAGTTAATTCTATGTCACATTGTGAAACATGTGTTTTAGCAAAAAGCCATAGAAAAACTTTTAAACCCAATAACACTAAGGCTGCTTTGCCATTTTCATTAATCCATTCTGACGTATGGGGTCCTGCCCCAGTTCTTGGGGGGCAAAACCTTCGGTACTTTGTGATGTTCGTTGATGATTGTACCCGAATGACCTGGGTTTATTTTTTGAAAAACAAATCCGAAGTATTTGAAAAATTCACTATGTTTTACGCCATGATTCAAACCCAATTTCAAACAAACATCCAAATATTCCGATCTGACAATGGCGGTGAGTTTGTTAATACCTTGTTTAAATCCTTTTTCCAAGACAAGGGAATAATCCACCAAACTACATGCCCAAACACCCCAGAACAAAACGGTGTCGCCGAAAGGAAAAATCGCATTTTGCTAGAAATGACACGAGCCCTCCTGATTGAATCCCAGGTCCCGAAATACTTTTGGCCTGAAGCCCTTGCTACTGCTACCTATCTTCTCAACCGACTCCCAACAAAAATCCTAAAGCTTAACACTCCGTTACACACCCTTTCAAAATTCGTCAAACTACCCTCAGTTCTCACCCTTCAACCACGAATCTTTGGATGTACTTCCTTTGTTCACATACCTAAATCAGATCGAACCAAACTTGACCCTTGTGCTGTAAAATGTGTCTTTGTCGGGTATGGAATGAATCAAAAGGGATACAGATGTTATAATCCAAAAACACGTCATATGTTCACCACAATGAACTGTGACTTTCTTGAAACCGAGTATTACTACAATTCCCAACTCAGTGGTCAGGGGGAGAAGGAATGTTTAGACACACTAAGCTGGTTGGAATATGTTCCCTATGTACCAACCACAGAGTCACCAGAACCCAATCTCAGTGCCACTGACGGTCCTAATGTTCCTCCTAACCTGGTGTCCGAGGTAAGTGATACTCATCCTATTCAGTCTGGTGGTATTTTTGAAGTTTCTAATGACTTTGAGGACACCAATACTTCTAACCATGAAACTGCCACAGAACAAACTGAAAATTTGCAGGCAGATGAATCCAGACAAGAAGAACCATCATCGAGATATGTGTTACCCCCTAGAACAAACAGAGGGGTTCCTCCGAAACGGTATTCTCCTGAAAAAGAACCAAGAAGATCTAGTTATCCTATAGCTAGTGTGGCCGATGGAAACTTCACTAAGGAAGCCAAAGCATTTATCTCATCTGTTTATTCCGAAGAAACTCCTACAAACGTGGATCAAGCCTTAAAATCTAAACATTGGAAGGAAGCAATGAACACAGAAATGGAAGCCCTAACCAAGAACAATACATGGGAAAAGTGTACTCTTCTGTTGGGAAAGAAATCCGTGGGGTGTCGTTGGGTCTATACGATTAAGTATAAACCAGATGGTAAAATTGAAAGATATAAAGCCCGACTGGTAGCAAAGGGGTATACTCAGACACATGGGATTGACTATGCTGAAACATTCTCCCCGGTTGCAAAAATGAACACAATCAGGGTCCTCTTCTCGATAGCTGCAAATGAAGGGTGGCCACTTCAACAGTTTGATGTAAAAAATGCCTTCTTACACGGGGACCTAGACGAAGAGGTATTTATGGAAGCTCCTCCAGGATTCACAAAAGATTTCAAAACTGGAGAAGTTTGCCGTCTGAAGAAATCCCTTTATGGTTTGAAGCAGTCTCCCCGGGCCTGGTTTGGCAGATTTACGGTAGCTATGAAAAAATTTGGATATAAACAAAGTAATGCTGATCATACTTTGTTTCTCAAAAAAAGAGGAAAATTCGTAACCTGTCTAATTATCTATGTAGATGATATGATCATTACAGGGAACGATAAAGAAGAAATGGTAAAACTCAAAGAAAACTTGTTTGCTGAATTTGAAATGAAAGATTTGGGCAGACTTAAGTATTTCCTCGGTATTGAAGTACTAAGGTCGAAACAAGGAATCTTCATTAGTCAAAAAAAGTATGTCTTAGACCTGTTGGCAGAAATTGGAATGATCGATTGCAAACCGGCAGATACTCCTATGAGTGTAAACCAAAAACTTTACATGGAAGAAGGAGCAAAATTAGCAAATAAAGAAAGATACCAACGGCTGGTGGGAAAACTAATATATCTCTCACACACTCGTCCAGACATCCCTTATGCTGTAGGGGTAGTAAGTCAGTTCATGCACCAACCTCAACAGTCACATATGGAAGCAGTTTGGAGAATCATTAGATATCTCAAAGGAACAGTAGGTCATGGAGTCCTGTTTCAATCACATGGACACCTAAATGTTCAAGTCTATACTGATGCAGACTGGGCAGGAGATAAGGGAAGTCGGAGGTCAACAGCAGGCTACTTCGCTCTAGTTGGTCGGAATCTTGTCACTTGGAGGAGTAAAAAACAAAAGGTGGTTGCTCTTTCAAGTGCAGAAGCTGAATTTAGAGGCATAACTCGAGGTTTAACAGAAGCCATGTGGATGCGGAGACTCTTAGCTGAGATTGGTTTTCCGCCAAAAGAAACAAGTAAGATTATGTGTGATAATAAAGCTGCAATTCAGATTTCAGAAAACCCAGTTCAACATGATCGAACAAAACACGTGGAAGTTGATAGGAATTTCATCAAAGAAAAATTGGAAGATGGTACGATTGAATTACCATTCGTTCGATCAAAGGATCAGCTTGCTGACATTCTAACAAAAGCAGTTAACGGAAAAATTCTCAATGATTGTTTGGGCAAGTTGAATTTTGGAAATCCAACTATTCAACTTGAGGGGGAGTGTTAGAAAGGAAAGTCTGACCTTGGAGATAACCGCAGCAAATCAACAGCAGGACTTGATGCAGCAGCTAATCAACAGCCGGACATCCAGCCATCCAGCTAATCAACAGCAAATCAATGACAGCTAGTAGTCAGCTGCTATCACCCATGTTTAGATTACGGATTTGTGTATAAATTCAATACTTTTCATTGTAATCAAATATACAGAAATACATACCTCAATTGATAGTTCAGTGAATCAACCTCTATCAACTTGTAACACGGGTAAGGCTTGTCGCTAGGGTAAGTAAAACCTTGAGGCTTGGGATGTTGGAAAGTTTAAGGTTTAGGGTGCGTGTGATTGGTGGTTGAAGTAAAAATGTGAGGTCTATGGTTCTATGGTACTTGTGGGTAGGCGTCGTCATGGTTTTGTGGTTCTAAGGTACTTGGTTAAGAATCGACATGACAACACAGAATTGATCGTGACTAGATACTACTCTGGGATGCTCCTTCCACCCTAACTAATATTATAATTATTTATACTTCTCCAAACATGTATCAAAGTTCTTTATATTATGAGTACTGATAAAAGAATGGATGTTCATATATATACTCACACTCGGTAAGTAGTGAACTGTGAAAATGTATATTTATATCTATGGCCAGTTGGTTTAAATTTGGTATATATAACGGTTTTTTGCCTTTCTTTTTTTACTACATATTATTTTTCATACACTATGTATAACTGTTTATTCAAACTGGCAATACTATACTTACATTTGATTATGTATTAGAGGTGTCTAATTATTTATCCATAAATGCATTAAAGAGGTAAACCATCTGTATATTATTTTATGAAAACCAAAAATTCAAAAAATGCATATATAAGACAAATGAATGTGTGAATTATTAAAAACAAGAGTAGAAATAAGTACTTGAAAGACGAAAAAAAAAGGGTAGAGAGTTGCAGACTTTAAAGAGGGCACAACAACAGCATTCATGATTGAAGTTCATAAGACTTATCTCCGGTTACTTTGATTTGTGGATACCTTGATTTGTTTAGAACTAGTTGATGCCCCGCCCATGTTGCGGGTTGATATGTCAAATAATTCTCAACCAATTAAAAAATTTACTATAGTTTTCTAAGGAAAAAAAAAAACAAAACGATGGTAAGATCGTAATTTTGAGCTCGGGGCAAAACTACAATTTTTTTCGGACTAATGAGCAAGTTTTAGGCGGCACCTTGACACAAAAAAAAAAGTTAAATCGAGTCAGCCAATTAAAACAAAACATTTCTATAGTTTTGCAAAAAAAACTAAAATGATAGCAACATTGTAATTTGAACTGAGGGCAATATTATATTTTTTGACTGGGGTAAAATCGTAATGTGCCAAAAGTTAAAGCGATAGCAATACTGTAAATTTGAACCAGGGGCAAAATTGTAATTTTGTTTAGGGGCAAATTCATAATTTTAAACTTGGGGTAAAACTGTAATATACCCTGACCAATGGAGGAGTGATAGGCAGCAACCTGGTGTTTGGACTAAGGGCAAAATCGTAAATAAAGCTTGGGATAAAACCGTAAATTTATTTTGAACTTGGTTTGAAATGAGGGCAAATTTGTAATTTTGAGCTTGGGCAAACACATACTTTTATTTTAAACTGGGGACAAAAACATAATCGTGAACTCGGGGAGAAATTATAATTTTTGAAACGGGAGCAAAATCATATTTTTGAACTGAGGATAAAATCATAATTTTAAGCTGGGGGCAAAACCATAATTTTATGTTGAACTAGGGGCAAAATCATAATTGTGAACTGAGAGCAAAGTCGTAATTTTTAGCTGAGGGCAAAAGTATAATTTATTTTAAACTGGGGACGAAACCGTATATTAGAACTTTGGGCAAAATTGAAAATTTAAACTGGGGATAAAATCGTAATTTTGAACAGATGGAAAAATCGTAATTTTTAGCTGAGGGTTAAATCGTATTTTTATTTTGAAGTTGGGGCAAAAGCGTAATTCTGAACTGAGGACGAAATCGTAATTTTAAACTGAGAAAAAAATCTTAAACTGGTTAAACCAACAGAATGCGTGGCACTGTTTGGAAAAAAAAAAGCAAAAGTGGTTGCGCCACTATTGACCAATTGAAGGGCACAACTATTGCCCTGATTGTAAAATGTAATATTGTAAGTGGCACTGTTTGAAAAAAAAACAAAACAAAAGTGGCTATCACTACTATTGACCAATTGAAGGGCACAATTATTGGCCTCATTGTAAAATGTAATATTGTAAGTGGTACTGTTTGAAAAAAAAAAAAAAAAAGTGACTAGCGCCACTATTGACCAATTAAAGGAGAAAACTATTTCCCTCATTGTAAAATGTAATATTTAAGATTTTAAGTGGCACTGTTTGGAGAAAAAAAACAAAAGTGGTGCCGCCACTATTGACCAATTGAAGGGCACAACTATTGCCCTTATTGTAAAATGTAATATTGTAAGTGTAAATACAAAAGTTTTTGAGTATTCATTTTATAATATATAGTTTATATTAAGGAGATTTGCTCAAAGAGAACTAACTATGGATGAAATCAAGGTCCTATCATTTATGGATTATATATTAGGCAAGACTAAAATGGTTTAAATGAAATATGTGATGTAAATTTGAAGTTATTTGCAAGGCATATATGTATTCTTGTTTGTGGTCTAATTTTTTGTTAGTTCATGGTTATAAATTACACTAGTGGTAAGACCCGTGTGAACACACGGGTAGGTTTAATAACAATCGCAATCAAATACTAAAAAAGAGATTATAATTTATCATTTAAATTGTTTGCGTTTAGTTATATATCTTTATAAAACAATGTTAAAGACAATATGTGTGAGGACATAAAATTTTAATTACTATAAAACATATCTAAGCTAGATTTAGAAGTATAGAAATGGAATGGTAAACCGAGTAACTTACGAGATATTTGCATAGCTCCTCGTAATGTCATCTTCGTCATGTGGTTTGTCTAATTATGCTGGGACAAGCCAAATTTCAATGAAACATGTGAGTTCCATCCAAAAAAACATGAGTTAACTTCTATTTTCGTCATTATGGTTTATCCGATTATTCGATTCAATCTTAGTTTTTTTGGACAAAACTGACATGTTTCAAGAATGTCAGGGACAAAAATGACATAAATTTGTAATTTGGTTTGGATTGGCAAAATTTGACAAATTAAATGGACGAAAATAGCAGTTAACACTTAATATTATTTAAAAAAAAGTATTATTAGTTTTCTAAAATTTTACAATTTGTGTACTTGTTAATATAGTTACTCAATTTAGTCATGATTTACATGTATTTGTATCAATTTTGAAGCATCTGAAATTAAATGTATGATATTTGATGTTAAAACACACAAGTATTACTTTTCGCTGCTATGTGCATCTGTTATTTTTTTATTTTATTCTAAAATAAACCAACGAAATTTCATTCCATCAGGATATCAGGAAGCCAGCAAGTTGCTGGAATCAAACCAAAATACATCAGCTACCAAAAGTAATACAAACCAAAACACCTCCTTGTTACTATACATTCATGTCAAATAAACACCATAACTCCAATCACTACTCATAATAAGGGACCTATAATTAAGCCCCGTCAAAGCTGACTCCCTCATAGATTTGACAATCTTGAACCACAGCTCAAACCTCCCATTGAAAACCTGAGCATTCTAGCACTCCATAAGGTCCATATAGTTACCATAGCCGTTAACCTCATAATCTTTTTACCATTCTTCGTCGACCCGTTTGCTTGGAAGAACTCAAACATCTCGAGAAGATGTGACTAAAACTTGAGATGCTTAGAATTCTGACCGGCATGGCCACTTGGCTCCACACCATTCTTGAACTGGGACACACCACTAAACGCTGATCCACCAACTCTTACAAAATGTACATTCAGTATCATGCAGCCACATTCCCCTCCAACTTAGATGAGATGCTACATCTAACGCTCTCAAAGTGAAGACATTTACCTTGCGGGGCTTGACGATACCCATTTAAAAGCCCTTGTGTAAAAAAGTTACAACACATTTAACCACCTGTATCTCTTACGAACAAAACTCATACCCGATTTTTGTTGTTCTCCCATACCCATTCTTCTCCCATTGCCAATTCTGGCATGTTTCATGTACAGTCCTAGTCACTCCAACGCATCTACTATTTGAAAAGGAATGCTTATGTCAAAACACATAGTATATATAAGGTGTAACATTTGTCAAAAACGGGTTTTCCAAACCCGCTCCGTTTGTAATCGAATATCAAGTTATAAATGTCTCGTTGCGTATTTATGTCCATTTTAATTTTTAATGATGCATAATTAATAAACAAACTAAACTATAAAAGTTATAATTGATAAAAAGTAAAAATAAAATAATTAAAAGGAAAATGAGGCTGCCGGGACTCGAACCCGGGTCAGCCGGGTTTAATCTCAAAGTCTTATCACACACACATATAACCACTCCACCACTTGTTTTTTTTCTGTAAGTTCTAGGAGACAATTAAATTTTATAGTCAATCGTAAATCAAGCTGGTTACGCCAACTGTAACCGAAATCGGTCACCAAACGTCCAAAGACGTTTGATTGTTCGCGGTTTACCGATTATAACCGCTACACCGACAACTCCAATCAATGTTGTTTTGAATGAACTTGAATTCAAGAGTGAATCGGTTTTTATAACCGAAAACTTTCAATTCCTGAATTACTTCAATCATTGTCCTCTCTCGCGACTAAAACACACTCTGCAAGCTTTCAATTGCATTTTCGCACAACTTTCAGTCCGCCAGAGAAGCTATTTGAACTCGCCGGACTTTCGCCGGAAAACCGTGTTTTCCATCAAATCAGTAAGTCTCTCAATTCTTTCGTTGTGTATCAATTGTTAAGCTATTGTTAACTCAAACCTTGCAATCGGAATCAAATTTCAGACGTCGATATCGGATAATTCCCGCTCGCCGGAAAACTTCTGAAAATCCTTATCTTTCGCTGTAAAACGGTATAGACATTCAAACCTTCTGATAACTCTTGCTTAATACTTAAATTCCTCACTTAGCTAATCAAAACTGTTAATTTATTCGTTCAGTCGAAATCCGTAAAAACAGAGCCAACGACTTGCCGGAATTCTGAGATAAATCGTTCTCCGGTATGTTTACTTCTAAAAATCCTCTCTGCCATTTCATATTAGTCTGTTGAATGTTTGTCAATCAAATTAAACAAGAAACAATAGAGAAATCGTAAACTGTAATTCGGTAACGAAGAAGACGAAGTAGGACGCCGCGAGTTCGATCCTTGACACAGGTATGCTCTGTAATAAAAATGTTTTATTTTTCTAACTGAACCGGATCCTTTTCGCAGTTAGATGTTAAGTATAATAAAAATCTGTATATTAACCAAGTTAGACACACAGTCCAGCGGTGGACTGTGTGCAACGTTAAAGCACAGGTCCCGGGTTCGAGACCTGTTGACTGCACCGGGTTGATAATTAAAATCCTTTTTAAAAATAAATGAATTTTGAATAAACTGAATTAGTATATAAATATAATTAAAAACATGATTATTTCGGGTTAGACACGTAGCTCAGTTGGTAGAGCTGCGTGCACGCGTACGGGAGGTCTCGGGTTCGAGTCCTGCCCGGCATCCTTTTCGCAGTTAGATGTTAAGTATAATAAAAATCTGTATATTAACCAAGTTAGACACACAGTCCAGCGGTGGACTGTGTGTAACGTTAAAGCACAGGTCCCGGGTTCGAGACCTGTTGACTGCACCGGGTTGATAATTAAAATCCTTTTTAAAAATAAATGAATTTTGAATAAACTGAATTAGTATATAAATATAATTAAAAACATGATTATTTCGGGTTAGACACGTAGCTCAGTTGGTAGAGCTGCGTGCACGCGTACGGGAGGTCTCGGGTTCGAGTCCTGCCCGGCGCATACATTTACACAATAAAACCGGTCAAACAGTCAAACAGTCAACGGTCAACGCAAAAGTCAACATATTTTTATATTTTTATTTATTTAATTTAATTTAAAAATCAATTAAAAATACTTAAAAATAATGTTTTTTAAAAGATAGGAAATAGCCTTAAACTCACAAAAATATATCTAAATATCCTATTAAAATTATTAATAAAATCCACTCATTTACTATATCTTCCGTTATTATTTAGGTTAGTTAATTCTCGTTGTTAAATCCTTCCAACTCGCGCATCTCATCATCTCCAACCGAACGCACCCAATGTGAGTGAATCTCTACAAATTCACCATTTTAATCACGTTTTTAGGGTGTATCATGTGTCTTACCATTTATTATATTTAAATCATTGTGCATACATTATATCATGAACAAATGTGTATTCAGCTTGTATCATCTGTTGTGTGGTTATTGTTTAGATTTAAATTTATTATTTTCAGTACATGCAATTTCATGGGCCGCCGCTCCCCATTACATTATGAGCGTTGAGCAGTTCCCCATTACATTATGAGTGTGAACCTGGCGTGCCAACATACGATCGGCTCCGTTTGATTGAGCCTTGATCGCACAGACATTTATCATTTTCAGTACATACATTTATCATAGGCCGTCCGTTCCCCATTACATTATGAGCGTGAACGTGACGTTGCCAACATATACAGTTTCATTCATGTTATATATTAATGCAAGTTCATATGTTATTGTATGTTATTGTTTGTGGATTGTTATTGTTATTGTTGGATTATTTACATTTGCTCGCATATGACTATTGCACAATTTTTCCTTGATAAAAATAAAAAGAAATCAATAATAAATGTTTATCTAACAAGGTTCACTCGCCAACTTATGTTGACCCAAAAACCCCCATTTTTACACATGATACAGGTGAATCAGCTGCAGCAAGAAACACATAGGATTGACTTAGAAGAATAAACTGGTTTAGAGCTTGGATTGTTTAGTTTGGTTATTTTCCTTTGTATTTGTATGGACATGTTTGGATTATTGAGAATGTAATTTTGACTTTAATAAATATGAAACATATTAGTAAATATCATGAGGTTTGGTGATAACCCAATTATGCCCCGACTCTTATTCCGCTGCGGGCCGGGGTGTGACATAAGGCAAGAAAAAAAAACCCTCATTAGCTCTTGGAATCGACTTGAGTTCTCAAGAACAGACAGCTGAACATGCACCAAAATTCTGAGTTCTCAAGAGCAAACAACTGAATGTGCACCAAAATTAAAATGAAAAAGGCATACAAAAGTCATGTCTATACTTCAGTTATTATATTAAACTAACATTCACTTTAAAGTATGATATAAAATAGAAGCTTCCGTTGAACAATTTGATGCTTATGCCAAAACACCCCAAAGGCATACTTTTTACACAGTGTTACCATATTGTTGGATTGAAGTACCTTAAAAGTAAAGCCCACGCTCCTTGAGAAAGGACTGGCAAAGCTTTCCCCACTCTTTAGAAACAATAAAATTCATCTACCTGTTGTCTCATTTCTCACCTGCCAAAAATTGACTTGTTGTCCATTAATAAGTAAAAAAATGCACATTGACTGCTACAGGAGGCTCAGGGGCATAAATATTAATAAACTCGATAAGTTAAATCATGCTAACTAAAGGAGAAAATATGGGTGGCTAACTAAAGGAGAAAATATGGGTGGGATGTGTAACGGGTCAAATGGAGTAACTTCTGGTACAAGCCTAAATGGGCCAAGGCAGGTATATACATAGACTTCTATACCATAAGAACTAACATCTTTATGCATACCAAGCATCTAGTATTTTATATATATTATGATTTCTAGCAGTAAAGTCAACTACAAACTAAATCAGACAAGCTTGCTTCAGTAGGTCCAACATCTTCAAACAATGCATACTATGCATCTAGATTCATTTTCTATTGATGTTAGATGGTAAAATAAAGGGCATGTACCTGAGACACGCGCCTCACCTGCACCTTAAGTACAACTTTTGCCTTGTGTCACATGCGCCTTATGTTCAACGGATGCCCTTTGCGTCTCACGGCGCCTCGCACTCAGACGCGTTTTTTTTAACCAAGACAATAACACAAATGTCTACTCTGAGATGTTTTAAAAAATCATTAAATCTTCAAAACAAATAAAGGGCATGTACCTGAGACACGCGCCTCACCTGCACCTTAAGTACAACTTTGCCTTGTGTCACATGCCCTTATGTTCAACGGATGCCCTTTGCGTCTCACGGCGCCTCGCACCTCAGACGCGTTTTTTTTAACCAAGACAATAACACAAATGTCTACTCATGAGACTGTTTGTAAAAAAATCATTAAATCTTCAAAACAAAATAGATTTAAAAGAAAATAGGTCAAATGAGAATTAGCTAAAAAATAAACTGGACAAACGGATAAAACAAAAAAAAATATTCACGCGATCATATAAGAATATTAGTGTGCATTTATATAGCTTCGATAATCATAAGTGAAGGCCAAACTATTATTAGAAAGATGCAAAACCTGGTGATCCACATAAGCCCAACCCCTCCGTATACGTTCCACTTCTAAATCATATAGTTCTTGAATATTATGTGATTTGCAAATTCAAATTTTATTACAATATCGTGGACCATGAAGAAACAAACATGGTTGACCATTGACTTCACTTAGACTATTATTACAATACCTTACCTTAACGCAAATGTAAGGTCTGCACCTGGGTGCTCACTATCCGAGTAAGAAGAGTTATAAGGCCTGAATGCAATAGTCGCACCTGGGTGTCTTTCCCTATTGATACCAATGATCTGATGCCCTCCAACTGTTATCATCGAGTAAAAACTCAAACGAATATAAAATATTCTTTTAATCTAAGAAAACACAATTGTACAAACTACTTTTAGTATATGAAATAGTTTTGCTAAAAATATTTAGTCTATCGTGTACCATCTGGTTCTCTAGCTACACATCCGTCTCTATAATTATGGTTGCATCCTGATAAATGTTGCCTTTGAAACCTCCCCACATGCTAAAACTATATCTGACCCAACAAATGTCATTCAAAGTATCAAGCATTGAGGTAATCATAAAACCTTTGTTATATTAGTTAAAACAATGCTAACAAAAAAAAACCTTGAATTTAAAGACAATTTGTGGTTTGAATTGGACTTTTTATCTTCAGCACCCAAGCCCTTTTGGCAACTCGGGCAACCCTTTCTCTTAACATATTATCGTGGGCACCTCTACTTAACTTGTTTGACCTTATTCATATTTTAGCTAACTTTATGTAGTTGATGTGTTTGATCTGCTAAGAGTAAAATGGCGCCTCTACTTTATCATTCATCTTGTCGCGACTGCGCCGCTACGCTCGCTGCGGCTGCGTTCGATGCGCCGTTGCGGCTACGTTTGCTGTGTCGCTGCGCCGTTGTGGCTGCGCGCTCACTGCACCAGTTAAGATTTCCCTCCTTTAACCAAACAATAACAGATTTATATAACCTTTCTAAAAAATTTGTGATATGAGATTTGCTTTTCACTTACACTGATAGCCATAAAGAGGAGGTAAGCAATGCTGTTATTACTTGCTACACCCTAGGCCTCATAATACGATTCAAGAAACCGGTTCTCATTAGAAGCAAAATCCAGAACGTGAACATGCCAGAGATCGATTTGTAGGCCCTATGCCATGCCTGCCTAAAAATGACAATGAGAATTATATTTCTGTTTAAATAAAATTTAGTTGGTTTAAAGCATCTGCAATCAACATAGACCAGATGGTTTCAGAAATCAAAATATATAAATTAGTTGGGGAAAATATGTAAAACCAAAGATCTTTCCTTAGAAAACAGCTGAAACTTTCTGCAATGGCTGCAAAAACCATTTTTTTCCAGATAAAAAAAGGATGTTAGATACAAAAGAAAGCCTCAAAGCTAAAAATTAACAACATGAAGCATCAAGTTAGCAGGTCAATTAATCATGTACGAAAACCAACATCAACCATGGTTAAACTTTAGATCTGACCAGAAATACCAACTATAGCTTGCGATGAAAATTACAAAACCTCTTCGCGGTATAATCCGACATGAAAATTACAAAGGCTGCTTTCGAGTTATATGTTCTTCAATTTCAGGTTCAATGTCGAATTAGGGCTACAAAATCAAGAAAACCGAGTTAGAGTTGCAACCAAAATTAGGGCTACAAAACTTAAATAAATGAAGATACGGGGCTAACCTGGTGACGCTTCGAATGATTCATGATGAGATAATTTGGTTTGATCTTTGATAGCGCAGGAGAAGATATCCACATCCACATCCACATACAAACTTCAACATACCATTAAAAAACAAAAAGTGGTCGCTGGATCCAAACAGACCTAAGCTAAATTAGACAAACAAAAATCAGAAATCGAAAATTAAGCAAATTGAACCTTTAATGGAATCGATGATTAGGACATTGTAAGAAGGAGTAGATCCAGATCTGATGTTTTTCTTCGATGCAGGGTGAGGTGGAATGATATTTTTCTTCGATGATTTACGGATGAATAGAGAAAGATGAGCAGATCCAGATTTGATTCACATGGGATTTGAGAGAGAGAAGGAAGAGAGGAGGCGTGTTTGAATTTTGAGATGTTGATTTAATTTGACGCCTAGGTGCGTGTTTGAGGTGATGAGCGGGATTCAAATTTTGAATCAAACCTCTGCATAATAAGCTTGTACATCATGCATTGAATTAAATTTAAGTAAATTGACAAATTATTACTAAAATTATGAAATCAGCATGGACTACGTGACATATCTTAGAGGTTGACACGTAAAGCAAATCGAGGTCAGCGGCTCATCTCCTTTTATAGAAAGTATAGATATGATCTTTTCATTTAAAAATATTTGTCAGGTACCAATAACCAAATTTCACATCGACTCATGTTAACCCTCCACGTAAACAACAACACCGTGCGTAACGCGGGGACGATGTGGAAAGATGGGTGTTGACCGGCAACAACGTCGAGGAACGACGCCCACACTGTGTGGTCTAAACCACTTCAAACCTCCATTTTATTATCCACTTCATCACCTACTTTTCCTTTATTTAAACTATATCTAATTTATATTATCTATTTTTATTTTTTAATTAATAATATTATTTATATATTTTTATTAAAATAGTAAAAAATGCAAAAAAATTAATAACAACAAATTTATTTTTTATTTATTTTTATTATTTTATTATTTCATTATCTAGTATATTTATTTAATAATAGATTCAAAATAAAATGCTAAAAATGAGGCATGGGCGATTGCCGAGTCCCATTAGGAATATCAAAATAAAAATAATAGAAGATTTACTCACATTCATCCTGAGAATTACTAAGAAACCATCCTCATATTCAACAAGTTGTGCATCCGGATGCCGACTCCGACGGTTCAGGAGTTGATGATTAGTTTAATTATCTAGTTTGTTTAGGTTTAGTTATTTAATTAGTTTTTAGTTTATATTATTTATAATTTTATATGTATTTGTTTTTTATGCTATCGTTTAATCGATATATTTATGTTTAATTAAAATAATTTTAATTTTTTTCATTTAAACAAGCTTTTTTTATTTATTTAAAATAAAGGTGGTCCACTTGTTTGGATTTTGGACTAGTAATGTATATATGTGTGGCGCTCGGGGGAAAGTGAAGGTGCACTAATTTTAACGTTATTTTACTAATTTCGTGAAAATAATGTTAAAAGAGGAGGATGGTTAATCATGCATCATGTGGTGGCGTTGATAACCGAAAGACAAGGGAGTACATGCATTAATTGGCCTTTGTCTTAATTGCCGAGTGTTATGTGTCTTATGTTCAAGGTTTGATGCAAAACTACTATCGAGCCGGAGGTCTCACTGGAAACAACCTCTATATTCCAACAAGGTAAAGGTAATGTTGTCTACATCTTACCCTTCTCAGACCCTACCTTAGTTTTGCTATTAGTGGAATTTACTGAGTATGATGATGATGATGACTAGTGCAGTGGAACAAACCGGGCGAGTCCATGTCATGGTCTCCAACGTGTGGGGTGGTCCGCTTGTGGTTGGGATTTAGACGAGGATGGTGTACGCTTGTGTTGTGCATGCTCTTCTAGTTTTCTCATGTAAGTTGTGTTTTATATTTTGGTTTTTATTAACAATGTACGACTTTGTTAATAATATTATAAACGCTTATTAAACCATTTTTACCACGTCTACGAAATATTAACGCCTTTCTTACTATATATAATACAGTTATATAAAAATAATACACTTTTTTTTAATATTTGTGTATAATAATAATAATATTTATTTTGTCATTATTATTATGATTTACTATAAAAAAGATACAATTATATTTAAACAAGTAATATGTTTGTATATGTTCACAGACCTAAGCAAGTTTGATGGAAGAGCTTCGGGCTTGAGCTTGTTTTTTTATATATAAAATCCAATTTAGGTTCAAGTTTGATGTCATTCAAGTTTTTCTAACAACTCGACCTTCTTAATAGCTAACTACTGTTTTTACGTGTTTACACCAAACTAATTTATTATATTCAAGTATAAACTCGACTCTAACTAAAAAATATACTTCAAATAAGTTTTAGATTTAAGATAGCTGATTCACTGAACTGATTATTATCAACAGTTAAGTTTGATATTTGGATGATGACTTCGAACCGAATTCTTAGAAAAAAAAGCATGGAAAAAAAGAAAGATGTTTCCTCTATTGAGACCCACTAGTAAAGTGAGTTAACATGTGGTTCGATGGAAGTAGTTGCTGAATGCTGAGTTACGTAGTTAATGGACACAAAAGAGTTGAATGCCGATATTAGTCCATGTGGTTTAGGTCATTTTATCAGTTTAGTCCAAAGGTTTAAAACTGTAACACTACGTGTTTTACGTCCTATAATTATCTTACACGTGTCCCGGTAATCCATGTGTGCCATGTGCCAAAATGGGAGGGACCAAAGTTTGTCGAATAGCTTATCCTATCCTCGTTATGTTTTAAAAGAAGTAGAGGGGCCAAAAGTGCAAGAAATAAGAGTTCTATGAGCTAAATAAGTGTGGGGACTGAAACTGCCAAGTTTAAAACTTGGATGGCTGACCCAAGACTCGGTCGCGGGCCGCGACCGCCAGGCCTAAACCCCTCGCGCCCCGCGAGGGGGTGCCAGCGACAGAATGTTTGTGTTGTTGCTAGCTTGCACTTGGACACTACTCACTTGATTTTGTGCCACCTTGCTCGCATTCTTGCCTGACACTTCTAGGACACTTGTAGACTCCTGGAGACCCTCCTCAACACCTGGCATTTCCTCATATGTGAGTGCACCCATTTGTTGTAACAAGTTCATCATACTTTGAAGCTTGTCAACACACCTTGGAGGAGTTCCAGACGAATTTGGAGCATACTACTCTGTTCTTAGCATCATTTGGACCATATGTAAGTGTTCAATCTCGTGCTAAGTCGATTCTTCATAGTTCTTAGCCTAGAACAAAGTCTCGTCGTAATTACGCCTTAACTTTGCTATGAATCCGTGTATACTCCGCATTGTGCGTAACGAAAGGTCCTACGTGCTCATAATGACGGAGGTAATAAACCCCCAAGAGGGCATTTTCAGATTTTCACGGATTCATGGCTAATTGACGAGTCAACCGAAAAGTCAATAAAAGTCAAACTGAGCAGATTTGTAAAATTCATAACTAATGATCCGGATGTTATAAAATATGTTTTAAAGCATTAATAACCTTAAAATAAGTATTTGAACATATGTCAACAGGTTCGGTTCGTTAATTTTTTGGTATAGGCTCGGTTTGTAACCGAAAGTCTCAAACAGTTGACTTTCTGTTGACTTTCAGTTCTGACCCATTTCAAGCCATTCTTGCTGCTAAGTTTTGGTCATTTTATGATCATGTTTACGTTTAAAACATTTTCCTAAAGTTTCATGACTCGATTCCTAATAAATCCAAGTTCTTACATAAGTTCCGTAAAAATCTTTAAAATTTTGCAAATAGGTCCTTTTTGCGCAAAATGAGTTTCCTAGCGCATATAAAGCAAATGGATGATATACTTACTGATATATCATGATAAGTAGGACCATTTGGGATATTTGTTCGGTTTATGACTTGAATGTATGCTTAAGAATCTCTAATCGCTGCTAAATGGCTAAACTACCCTTTCTACGGAAAAATAGTAAGAATCAAACTTTTTATAATCAAAACCTTAACTTACTGATGTTATAAGTTAAATAACATATTTTGGCCATTTAAAACAGGTCCTAACTTCAGTTTATATTAAATATCGATTTAACGGCATTTTAGCGACTTTTACGCCTTTCGACGCATAAGTATGGTTTAAAACCATAACTATGAACCCGAGACTTGTTACAATACTGATTTATAAACTTATTTTCATCATAAAAACGTTAAGCACAAGTCCCGAACTCAGAATCCCAAATTTGGCTTCAAAGCTATGTGTGAAATGACTAAAATGCCCCTACGAGACATAGTATGTTTAAAAATCATCAAACACACATATATTTGATATCCAACTGTTATAACATGATAAAATATATGTTTTTACAGAATAGTTAAGGTCATATCATCGATTCACTTTAAACATCTTTTATAAGCCTAAAAATGACCAAAATGCCTTGTAGGGCATAAATCGGTTTTAAATATAACTCGGGCCTATGCTTGCAAATGTTACTGATATTACAACATATTTTAAACATATCTCATTATGGAACTTATATACGACTCTTACGGTTACCCGGTTTCGCTTATACGCGTTCGGTTAAACATACGTAACTAGTTTACGTACTTAAACCAAAACGGGTTTAACTTTTCCATTCCTTATCAAAATCCAGAATGCTATTGGTCTTCCCATATTATACAAGTCTATGTACTTGTCGGGTCCAATTAACATTCTATTCCGGTCACCGCTTAATCTAGCGTATCGTACCGTATCATAATTTAGCGTAAGACTAACCGGTCCAAGTCTAGGACTTAATTTAGGACCCGTTAGCATTCTAATATTGGTTATTAATTACGAACACTCCAGACTGAACGCCTCCTGGTAGATTGATCCTGTACTTGCTTTGGAATACGGCTGAAATTGGATTACTTGCGAACTTCAATTCAGGTAAATACTCTTAACTTATTTTTCCCTATACGGGCTTGGGATACGGTAGACTACTACCGCTTGGTCGGGTATGGGATAATGTTTTATCCAGTTGTGATAATTAACTGAAATCTTACATAACCCGGTTTTGATCTGTTTTGACTGAAACTAAAACATTGAGGGTGGGCTTGACCGTGTCTGGGATATCCTTGGCTCACTAAATTGGTAGTGGCCACGACAATATAGTATGGCGTGTAGGCATACACTGGGTAATTGCTATCCTGCTTTCTGTGTGAAAGTTCAGAGTGGTGTGTCAGTCTATCATGTCTCGGTTTTTGTACCGGGCCTCATATGTAAAATCCAGCATGTAAATCTGTATATAAGGGATTTTGTACTATCCCAAGTTATTTAAGAAATGCACTATGTGCGCCAAAAACCATTTTCGAAAAGGTTTTCAAAATGAGTCGGTTGAGCGTATTTACCAGTGTAAACTGACGTATTTTCAAAAGCTTAAGTTACAGGTTGCAAGTACGGAATAGGACCGGGAGCTGCGGGGCGAATAACCAAGGAGTTGCGACCTTAGGGAATTATCTGTTTATAGTCTGTTATCTTTTTGTATGTATTTCGATCCGCCTTTGGATCTAGTTACAACCATGTTTGTATATATTTTATTTTGGACACTAGACATTATCGATTGTAATAGTTTATTTACTATAGACTTCCGATGTGTTATGCTTATTTGGTTATGATGATATCAACTGTACGTCACGATACTCCCCACCGGGCCCACCGGTAGACACGTGGATGTCGGGGTGTGACAGGTTGGTATCAGAGCCAACGTTTGAGGGAATTCGACACTTGCTATTAGTGTTTGATCTCAACCGATATAAGAAAACCCATTCCTTAGACTCTCGAGTCTAGGCTTTGACCTAGGATTATTCGTTTCCCTATTTTGCTATTTTGCTTGCTTTGGTTTTTTTTTTTAATTTTGCTTTGTGACAGGAATTGACGAAGATGACTTCAAAATTTTTAGAGGAGCGAAAGGAAAAGGTCTCATGAGAGGTGGAGCTGCGGGTTAAGGACCTTCGAACCCGCATAACTACAACCCTTACGAGGATTCAGGAGACTCCTCATCACCACGGTAACCGTACCCTCATCGTCACTCTATATCCCATGAGTATTCTCCACCGCCAGATTCGTTGCCACCACAACCTACCCAATCTCACCACTCATGCTCCCATTCTTCCCCTGAAATTGTAACCTCGATATTCAATTCCACTCACCTTCTGTAACCCCACCGGAAGATTCCCCGGAACCCATGGAAGAATACTCCAACCCAGAAATGCCGGCAACGGGATCAATAGGTCATCCCATTTACTTATCCAGTGGATACAATTCATACGCTGGAACGCCACAGCGTTATCCTGATGAATTTCAGGAAAAAATTTTACAATACATATTCTATGACACCCCATCTTACCATAGCACACCATCCCACCACACTCCATCCTACCATACACCTATACACCATACTCCTCCACCTGAAGAACAACAGATGGAACAGCCATAACTAGCCACCTCGTCCACCTAGGAAGAGGAACGCATGTATGTCCGTGCGAATGGGGCCCAGAATTAGGTCACTATATCCCCAGCCTTCATCCTACCCCACTATCCCAGAAGATCCACAAATGGGTGGACCTTCTTATGCCTCGCCTTTCAACGAGCAACCGCCTTCAACTATTGAGCCTGAGCCTCAACCACCTCTACATTTGGCGAACCTTTTCAACCACCTCCGCCACCGGGTTTTGATAACCCCATACCTACCTACCAACAATTGCCAGAATATAATCCTTTAAATCCTTCTACCTGGCCAGAGCATAGCCATAGCCATCACATATCTCATCCTGACCCTTACCTAGAAATGGCCATGAATGCACATTACCCATATCCCTACCAACCAGGTGGATATCCCTACTATGAGTACCAACATCCGATTGCACCGCCTCAACCCCAACTCAACCAAACCGCAACCGCCGCCGCCAACTATGAATGTTCTAAACAAATCAATGAACGAGTAAAATAGCTACAAGAGAAATCAGCCAAGGACGCTAAGAAGAACCAAAAACTATTAAAAAGGTTGATGAAAAAGCTAACGAGGAAAAAGGACTAAGTTCCTTACTATCTTTATTTAGTTATGTCTAATTTAAATTAAGTCCTTGCATGGACAAGTATTTAATTTTAACACCCTGTGAGGGTATGTTACTTATTTTAGTCCCTGCGAGGACAATCTATCTTATTTCTTTGTAAAGGACCCGTTTAGGGCAGTTGTAATTTGAATTTTAATATTAATGAAATCCCTTTTGGATTAATGATTGTATATACTATTATTATATCTTTGTTCAATCCAACGTCTCGATATTAATTCGAAATTTGTGATCTGCGAAACATTTCCAAGAAATCTCCTTAATGGTTTACACTTGCCAAGTGACTAGGTCACATATATTGGCAAAATGGTAGTTAATATGGTGTTCTACCCTGATAGTTAAGGTTGAGAAATCCTATAAGGAGTCCCTTCTATCCAGAAGTGGTGAACTACGTTCTAAACTTCACTAGTCCGCCTGATCTGGACTAGCTACTTAAACCATTTCAAGGAATTGCTATTCTAAAAGGTTAATATATTCAAGGTATTAATCTCCTGGTAGTGTGACCTGAGGAACCACACAAGCCGTCAAGGCAAAGGACTACGTCCAAGCCTATATAATCTATTTTGATCTTGATCAGAAATCATCAGTGCGATGATTACTTAATTAAACACCCATTAGTGGTGTAGTGCCTACGGCCATATTAATACATCCATTAGTGATGTAATGCACTCGGGCTATGTTATGTCCATTAGTGACAATGACAGTTGCAGTCTACGACTCTCTGTCTCAAGGTAGTAAAACTATGTTCGAACCTCGAAGCTATTTGATCCATTGGTGATCTTGATTTTATAATTCAAGCCCTTAGTGCTACTAAAAAATTGTCCTTGTGACATGCCTATTTGTGCCACCTTTTAACACCCCCTTATTAAGGTCGTTTGTGCCATTATCAATCAATCAAACAAGTGTAGCTAATTAAATTCTACGTGATTGCTTCAGCGTCAAAGTACAAGGATGGCTAATTCGGATGAAGCGGATAGCCATCGAGGGGATGGAGGTGCCAACGAATCAGATTGTAACTACTAGAGGTGAACTGCAGGCATTAATGCCACCGAATTGGAAAAGCAATTAAAGATCGTGATGAGAAGAACGGTGAATCCAGTGCTTCACATACCAAGCATACTTCTAAGCACACATCCAAGCATACCACCACACAACCCTCGAAACCTTCTTCGGAAAAGAAGGAACGCTCATAGCACTCCTCGAATATCAGAGAGAGAGAGAGAGAGAGAATTATCAGAAAAAGACCAAGTTTTCAAGGGATGGTTGTTCCTATAAATACTTCGTGTCTTGTAAACCACGTGATTTCACTGGTGAAAAAGGAGCTGGGAAACGCTCCGATTATTAGATGAGATCGAAACCATTGTGGAAATCAGTGGGTGCGCTGAAAAAGACGTAGTACAGTATGTAGCGCAATCGTTCAAGGGCGATGCCCTCACGTGGTGGAAGTCGATGATCCAGTCTTCTGGGAAGGTTCATCTGTATAATCTAAGCTGGGAAAAGTTTGTTGAGTTTGTAAAGGATGCCTATTGTCCACCTCACGAGATGGAAAGGATTGAAACAGAATTTATCGGGCTAACCATGAAGAACCTCGACTGTGGGAAGTATGTATCGGAGTTTAACTCTATGTCGAGATTGGTGCCATATTTGATCACTCCGAATCCAAACGCATCTCACGTTTTACTGGCGGATTAGAGCCAGGGATTAAGGGTGATGTCAGGGCATCTAGGCCTGTGACATTTAGGTCTGCTGTAGACCTTTCCATGGTCTTAACTCAGGATTTGAAGAGAAAAAGGTCTCTTAGGTCTGAAGGTGGCGAGAAAAGGAAGAGAGATGATGACAGGTTTCACCGCTTCAACAAAAACAGGAAGTTCGGGTCAAAAAGAACCACCAAGGGTCTGATAATAGGCCTAAATGCAGAAAGTGCAACAAGCGACACTTTGGTGCGTGTGGGACGAGTTTCAAACAAAGCCTTATGGGATCTGTAAGAGGCATGGGCACAAGGCCCTGGAATGTAAGGATTTGAAGGAGGCCACCTGTTATAATTGTGGCGAGAAAGGACATATCAAACCCAACTGTCCTAAGTACAAGAAGGGTGACACTGCTAAGGACGATAGGGCGAAGAAAGGAAAAGCTCGTGCTTTCCAGATGAAAGCCAAAGAGGCTGTGAACGATGACAATGTGATAACAAGTACGTTCCTTATTAATGATGTCTATGCAAGAGTTCTCTTCGATTCAGGGGCTGATAAATCATTTGTAGATCATAAGTTTAATGCCTTATTAAACTTGCCCATGAGAACTCTAGACATAACATACGATGTAGAACTTGCTGATGGAACTATAGAAACCGCTTCCATGATTCTTGATGGATGTTTTATTTCCATTAAGGATCACTCTATTCCTGTTTCGCTATTGCCAATTAAGTTGGCAGGTTTCGATGTAGTTCTTGGTATGGACTGGTTGTCTAGTAACCATGCCCATTTAGCCTGTAACAAGAAGCTCTTCGAAATCAAAACTTCGACCGGTAAATTATTGCCTATCCAAGGTGATGTACGTTATGGTTTGTCTGAAAAGGATGTGTTACTTAAAACTTCGAAATGCCTGAAGAATAATTGTGTCATTTACATGGCACAAGTAACCATTGATGAAGCTAAGCCAAAGATCGAAGACCTACCCGTTATCTCATAATTTGCTGACGTGTTTCCTGAAGACTTGCCTGGTCTACCTCCAGATAGGAAGTAGAATTTAAAATTGATATCATACCTGGTGCAGCCCCAGTTGCTAGAGCCCCGTACAGACTTGCACCTACAGAAATGAAAGAGTTGAAGACACAACTTGAGGAATTATTGGAAAAAGGATTTATTCAGCCAAGCTCTTTGCCTTGGGGAGCCCAATACTGTTTGTGAAAAAGAAAGATGGTTCAATGCGAATGTGCATTGACTACCGTGAGCTGAATAAGTTAACAATTAAGAATCGCTATCCATTGCCCGGGATCGATGATTTATTTGACCAACTTCAGGGAGCAAGCTACTTCTCGAAGATTGATTTGAGGTCAGGTTATCATCAACTCAAAGTTCGTACTGAAGACGTTCCAAAGACGGCGTTTAAGAACAAGATATGGTCATTATGAGTTCTTAGTGATGCCTTTTGGGCTCACCAATGCACCTGCAGCTTTTATGGACTTGATGAATAGAGTCTGCAAGCCTTATTGGATAAGTTTGTCATCGTATTCATAGATGACATACTGATATACTCTCGTAATCAGGAGGATCACGAGAAACATTTGAGGTGTATTTTGGAGTTGTTGAGACACGAGAAACTTTATGCAAAGTTTTCTAAGTGTGAATTTTGGTTGCGTGAAGTACAATTCCTAGGCCACGTGGTTAGTGAACGTGGGATACAAGTTGACCCTGCCAAAGTCGAGGCAGTAATGAACTGGCAAGCCCCCAAGACACCATCCGAAATCTGAAGTTTTCTGGGTTTAGCCGGTTATTATAGAAGATTTATAGAAAACTTTTCAAGGATAGCTAAATCCATTGACGACCCTGACCCGTAAAGATGTTAAATTTGTTTGGGGTCCGAAACAGCAGGAAGCCTTTGATGTATTGAAGCAGAAATTAAGTAATGCTCCTTGTTGACTCTACCAGAAGGAATTGAAGATTTTGTAGTATATTGTGATGCTTCACACACCGGCATGGGGTGTGTACTCATGCAAAGAGGAAAGGTAATTGCCTACGCTTCAAGGCAATTGAAGATACACGAAAGAAACTACACCACGCATGATTTGGAACTAGGTGTCGTGGTGTTTGCCTCAAACTGTGGAGACATTATTCGTATGGAACAAAGTGTGTTATATACACCGATCACAAAAGTCTCTAACGTTTATTCAATCAAAAGGATTTAAATATGCGACAGCGTCGGTGGATGGAGACGTGAACGACTATGATTGTGAGATCCGTTACCACCCAGGCAAGGCAAATATGGTTGCCGATGCTTTGAGCCGCAAGGAAAGGGTTAAACCATACGGATTAATGCTAAAAGTATTGAAGTAAAGAATAGTCTGAAAGATAAGATTTTGGAAGCTCAGAATCAAGCTTTGTTAGTAGCGAATCTACCTAAAGAAGAACTGGGAAAGTTGGTAGAACAACTTACCCCGGAAAATGATGGAATCTTAAGGTTTTGTGAACGAATTTGGATCCCAGTTTTCGGAGGACTTAGAGATTTGATTATCCAAAAAGCACATAATTCCAGATATTCGATTCACCCTGGTGGTGATAAAATGTATAAAGATTTGAGACCCGATTATTGGTGGTCCGGATTAAAGAAATCTATAGCTGCATTTGTATATAAATGTTTGACGTGCTCACAAGTTAAAGTCGAACATCAAAAGCCGTCAGGTCTATTGCAGCCGTTGGAAATTCCCATGTGGAAATGGGAATGCGTAACTTGGATTTTATTACCAAGTTGCCAAAAACAAAGCGAGGGAATGACGCAATATGGGTAATCGTAGACAGACTGACTAAGTCAGCTCATTTTCTGCCCATTAATGAAACTTACAGTTCAGACAAGCTAGCAAAGCTGTACGTGGATGAGATTGTATCTTTGCATGGTTTGCCAGTATCCATAGTGTCATATAGGGACACAAGATATACTTCGCACTTCTGGAAAAGTTTCCAGCAAGCTTTGGGCACTCGATTAAATTTTAGCACAGCTTATCATCCTCAGACGGATGGGCAAAGTGAGCGCACTATACAAACTTTGGAAGATATGCTCCGCGCCTGTGTGATTGATCTAGGCGGAAGTTGGGATAGCCACTTAACACTTGTTGAGTTCTCCTACAACAACAGCTATCATGCAAGTATTCAAGCTACCCCGTTTGAAGCACTCTACGGGAGAAAATGTAGGACGCCCGTTTGTTGGGCAGAAGTTGGGAAGCTCAACTGACAGGACCAGAGATAGTCCTGGAAATGACGGACAAAATTTTGCAGATTCGTGACCGTCTTAAGGCTGCCAAGGATAGGCAGAAAAGTTATGCAGATCGAAGGCATAAACCTATTGAGTTCCAGGTAGGGACAAGGTTTTATTAAAAGTATCGCCTTGGAAGGGCGTTATGCGCTTCAGAAAGAAAGGCAAGCTAAGTCCAAGGTACGTTGGGCCATTCGAGATTATCGAACGAATTGGAGCTGTTGCGTACAAGCTTAAATTGCCCGAGAAGTTTAGTGGAATCAATGATGTATTCCACATTTCCAACTTGAAAAAGTGTTTAGCAGATGAGTCGTTGGCTATGCCACACGACGAGGTTCAGATTGATAAGAACCAACGTTTTATTGAGCAACCAGTAGCGATCAAGGATCGTCAGGTCAAGAAGCTTCGTAGGAAGCATGTGCCTATTGTAAAGGTTAAATGGGACACTCGTCGAGGTCCCGAATACACTTGGGAAGTTGAGTCTGTCATGCGACAGAAGTATCCACAATTGTTTAATTGAAATCTCGGGTCAAGATTTATTTTAAGGGGGTGAGGATGTAACACTACGTGTTTTACGTCCTATAATTATCTTACACGTGTCCCAGTAATCCATGTGTGCCATGTGCCAAAATGGGAGGGACCAAAGTTTGTCGAATCGCTTATCCTATCCTCGTTATGTTTTAGAATGAAGTAGAGGGGCCAAAAGTGCAAGAAATAAGAGTTCTGAGCTAAATAAGTGTGGGGACTGAAACTGCCAAGTTTAAACCCAAGACTCGGTCGCGGGCCGCGACCGGCCAGGCCTAAACCCCTCGCCCCCGCGAGGGGGTGCCAGCGACAGAATGTTTGATGTTGTTGCCAGCTTGCACTTGGACACTACTCACTTGCTTTTGTCCCACCTTGCTCGCATTCTTGCCACAATTTGACACATGTAGACTCCTGGAGACCCTCCTCAACACCTGGCATCTCCTCTACACTCCATAAATGTCTTATATGTGAGTGCACCCTTGTGTTGCAACAAGTTCATCATACTTGGAAGCTTGTCAACACACCTTAGAGGAGTTCTAGACGAATTTGGAGCATACTACCTCTGTTCTTAGCATCATTTGGACCATATGTAAGTGTTCAATCTCGTGCTAAGTCGATTCTTCATAGTTCTTAGCCTAGAACAAAGTCTCGTCGTAATTACGCCTTGACTTTGCTATAAATCCGTGTATACTCCGCCATTGTGCGTAACGAAAGGTCCTACGTGCTCATAATGACGGAGGTAATAAACCCCCAAGAGGGCATTTTCAGATTTTCACAGATTCATGGCTGATTGACGAGTCAACCGAAAAGTCAATAAAAGTCAAACTGAGCAGATTTGCAAAATTCATAACTAACGATCCGGATGTTATAAAATATGCTTTAAAGCATTAATAACCTTAAAATAAGTATTTGAACATATGTCAACAGGTTCGGTTCGTCAATTTTTTGGTAATGGCTCGGTTTGTAACCGAAAGTCTCAAACAGTTGACTTTCTGTTGACTTTCAGTTCTGACCCATTTCAAGCCATTCTTGCTGCTAAGTTTTGGTATTTTATGATCATGTTTATGTTTAAAACATTTTCCTAAAGTTTCATGACTCGATTCCTAATAAATCCAAGTTCTTACATAAGTTCCGTAAAAATCCTTAAAATTTTGCAAATAGGTCTTTTTGCACAAAATGAGTTTCCTAGAGCATATGAGCAAATGGATGATATACTATGATAAGTAGGACCATTTGGGATATTTGTTCGGTTTTGACTTGAATGCATGCTTAAGAATCGCTAATCGCTGCTAAATGGCTAAACTACCCTTTCTACGGAAAAATAGTAAGAATCAAACTTTTTATAATCAAAATCTTAACTTACTGATGTTATAATTTAAATAACATATTTTGGACATATAAAACAGGTCCTAACTTCATTTTATATTAAATATCGATTTAACGGCATTTTAGCGACTTTTACGCCTTTCGACGCATAAGTATGGTTTAAAACCATAAATATGAACCGAGACTTGTTACATACTGATTTATAAACTTATTTTCATCATAAATATATTAAGCACAAGTCCCGAACTCAGAATCCCAAATTTGGCTTCAAAGCTATGTGTGAAATGACTAAAATGCCCCTAGGGACATAGTATGTTTAAAAATCATCAAACACACATATATTTGATATCCTACTGTTATAACATGATAAAATATATGTTTTTACATAATATTTAAGGTCATATCATCAGATTCACTTTAAACATCTTTTATAAGCCTAAAAAATGACCAAAATGCCTTTGTAGGGCATAAATCGGTTTTAAATATAACTCGGGCTTATCCTTGCAAATGTTACTGATATTACAACATATTTTAAACATATCTCATTATGGAACTTATATACGACTCTTACGGTTACCCGGTTTCGCTTATACGCGTTCGGTTAAACATACGTAACTAGTTTATGTACTTAAACCAAAACGGGTTTAACTTTGTCCATTCCTTATCAAAATCCAGAATGCTATTGGTCTTCCCATATTATACAAGTCTATGTACTTGTCGGGTCCAATTAACATTCTATTCCGATCACCGCTTAATCTAGCGTATCGTACCGTATCATAATTTAGCGTAAGACTAACCGGTCCAAGTCTAGGACTTAATTTAGGACCCGTTAGCATTCTAATATTGGTTATTAATTACCATCACTCCAGACTGAACGCCTCCTGGTAGATTGCTCCTGTACTTGCTTTGGAATACGGCTGAAACTGGATTACTTGCGAACTTCAATTCAGGTAAATACTCTTAACTTATTTTTCCCTATACGGGATTGGGATACGGTAGACTACTACCGCTTGGTCGGGTATGGGATAATGTTATATCCAGGTGTGATAATTAACTGAATTCTTACATAACCGGTTTTGATCTGTTTTGACTGAAACTAAAACATTGAGGGTGGGCTTGACCGTGTCTGGGATATCCTTGGCTCACTAAATTGGTAGTGGCCATGACAATATAGCATAGCGTGTAGGCATACACTGGGTAATTGCTATCATGCTTTCTGTGTGAAAGTTCAGAGTGGTGTGTCAGTCGATCATGTCTCGGTTTTTGTACCGGCCTCATATGTAAAAGCCACATGTAAATCTGTATACAAGGGCTTTTGTACTATCCCAAGTTATTTAAGAAATGCACTATGTGCGCCAAAAACCATTTTCGAAAAGGTTTTCAAAATGAGTCGGTTGAGCGTATTTACCAGTGTAAACTGACGTATTTTCAAAAGCTTAAGTTACAGGCTGCAAGTACGGAATAGGCCGGGAGCTGCGGGGCGAATAACCAAGGAGTTGCGACCTTAGGGAATTGTTGTTTATAGTCTGTTATCTTTTTGTATGTATTTCGATCCGCCTTGGATCTAGTTACAACCATGTTTGTATAAAATGACCGAATTGTCCTTCTGGTTAACATAAAAAATGGATGAAGTTAACCTAGTGGACTAAAACGGCAACAGTTGAAATTATTTGGACTAAAATGGCAACGTTTCAAACCTTCAGACTAAACTTGCAAAATGGCCCAAACCACAAGGACTAAAATGACATTTAACTCGACACAAAAGGTGGTAATCCGTTATTTTAGTGAGTTAAAAAGTATAGAAAATGTGTCACTTTGATACTTAATATTTGATTATAATTATGTTAAAGAGTAAATTAAATAGATAGTTGATTTAGTGTGCTTTTTTTAGTACTACGGATTTCCTTAATCTTGTTATAGATAGAATTTGAACTCAAAACTTTCAAACCTAAGGGGGTAGGGGTGGGCATCACTGATCATTCATTACTCACTCACAACTTCCAATCAAGTTTCGCCATGTCATCAACATTATTCCATCACTCACAATATTTTTAAGTGGAAATACCCATCACTCACAACACCCAACAATAAACCCTCACATCCCCTCAGAATAAACCATTCTTCACGCGTTATAAAATTTTTTTCCGTGAAAAATTGGGTGGCGGTGGTGTGTTGTGAAGTTTCACCCGTGAAACTCATCTATCACTGTAACGCCCTGCTTTTTCATACCTTCCATAATTAGAAAGCTCGCCTTGTAATGCTATTTTTGGAAATCTTTTATTCTTGTAATTCTTCTTTTTGTTGTAATCGTTGTAAAATCCGAGACTTGGATCATAAATAAAATTCGTATTTCTTTCACATTCTACATATTCATACATGCTCATACGTTCGAATTCATTGTACATCGAATCCTTATTCGTAATTCATACGCATACGGACACTTATTTACGATACATGTCCATACTTGTCCTTAAATTGTTGATGCTTAAAAACCTCTAATAATATGCTTATTTACACAACGATTAATCATTAATATGTGACATATACTTGTCAGTTACAAACATATTGCATACTTGTACAGTTGTACATCACACTTTTTACCTAGTTAAATCATGTTTTATTCCATGTTATACCTTATTACGAGTTAAGGAAAACATTGTTACATATTATTGCATAACTTAAACAATAAAATGGCACATTATAATGTTTAAAAAAAATAAAATAAAACAAAATATATGGCAGCCCCTATTAGCACAAATCAGCCCTTAATTGGGTTGGTTTTGTGGGCTTGTTTCAAGGTTTAACCCATTCTAAACACTTTCAAAGCCCAACCCATTGAAACCCTAATCCCTTACCTATATAATAAGCACTTCCCCATTCTTTATTCCACTTTTGCAAGCCTCCAAACACTTCAAAAACCCTCCCAAACTCAGCTGAGTTTCAGCCATGTTTTTTAAAGTTCCAGCCATAAAAAGTGAGTTTTAACTCACTTCCACTTCAATTTTCTTCTTGTTTCTTCTTCTACAATACTTGGATAACCTTAGGAAGGTTCTCACAAGTTTTATTGAGAAACTAAGGTGAAATCTCACCATTTTTTAGGTCCAAAGAGCACCTAAATTCTGCTCATTATTATCTTCATGTTTTGAAAGAAAACTCATGTTTTTCTTCATACATTCCTATGTCCTTATGCCACTAATAGAGACTATGATTATGTGTGCTTAAAAAAGGTTGTAACATGTAATCCAGAGGTTTAATCCTCAAAAACTTTTTGTTTTAATAAGGTTTTAACCTACAAGTGATGAACAAGTCCTTCACTTGAGATTGTGTGATTATAAGGTTAGCTTGAGCGATCCTACTTGAAAATCCACACATCACTTGATGTTTTCTTAGATTAGTTGTAGTTATTTCATTCTTTATTGTATATTCTTGACCCTCCTTGTTGTCTATGACAACATGTGTAGTGGTGAATACCAAAGAGGTACCTAAATGGAAGATACCTCATGCATGACTTATATGATGTTCTTGTTTTATATGATTGGACTTAGGATATAAATATATTATATAACCTACATAATATCTAAGTAACAAAACCCATGATGATATCCTAGTGGTTATTTGTCAAGTGTTAAGTTACATCATCTAAGACCATGATACTTGCTACGATTCTAATGAGCATTTTGACCCATGAAAACATTCAAACTCTTTTGAGTTTCATAGTGTCAAGAACAAGTATTATGTGTGCTAAGTGATTACTTTTCTTATATGTCTATTTTCATACACTTTAAACTCCGAATCCTTAAACCCGAATATAAACTTTCCCTTAAACTCCAAACCAAACACATTCATCCTTCTAGTCTCGACAACTTCGTCACATTGGATAATTGGAAAGCATATGCAATATTTGTGAGTATACTCGATCCCATTTTACTTTTAAACACTTTAGGTGCAACATGTATCTTATACAAAACACAACACTTGAAACTGTTTTAATCACACTCTATCCACGTTTAAACATGAAACTATATGATGCTTGTTAATCTCGTATGTTATGTAAACTTTTCGTGTCGATATGCTCATTAACTTCGTACAAGCTACCTTAACAATTATAGCGCTATAAGATTGACGCACCGCCCATTAGTCTTGGGGTATTGTTAAGTTAAACATGTTAACCTCCCGCTACTCTCTTGGGATAGGCAAATTTAACGCGTTGTATACTTGGGTTTGGACATATAGTAAACTGTTTCAACATATTAGTAACTTGCATATTGTTATTCATGTTGGATATGAGCGTTAAACATTTTATTGTATATTATGCTATGTATGAAAACTTGTATACTCGCCAACTTTTGTTGATATATTTTAATATATGTTGCAGGTTGATAGACGAGATGATGCTAAGTGAAGAAACGAGATTTAGGTGGACTTAGATACACACCTAGATTAAACTATTATTTTTGACGTTATGTTAAAAGAATGTTGTTCTTATTTAGATTTTTGTATGACATTTTTAGTTTCGTTATGAAATCAAATTTAATTTATATTGTCACATAGTGTTATCATGTTTTGAGCAATTTTTTCGTCTCATCCCGATGTTTCCGCTATTGGTTGGGGTGTGACAATCACGTGCAAAAAAATGGGCCACCCCGGGTCCCCTAAGTGACTATTTGTTTAGCTCTTAATGTGGCTTTTAATGGTTCAGACATTTTACTGGTTTATCACTTAATGGTTCATACTGTTTGCTTCGTGAGCACAGATGTCTAAATGGTTCAGACATTTGTTATTAAATGGTTAAACATTATACTAACTCTAAATGGTTAAAACCTCAAATCTAAATTGGTTAGGCATTTGCCTCTGAACGATTAAACATTATACTGGCTCTTAATGGTTCAAAAATCTTACGGGTTCAACACTTATTGGTTCAGACCTCTTACTTGTTCAACACTCAAGCATTTAAATCTTGCCAAAGGTGTTCCTAAATGTGTTGTTGCTTTCTCGTTCTGCTTTTGTCAAAAAATCATACCAACCACATTGGTTGATATGGTATGCATAAATTGTTGTTTTGCCCTAATTTTTAGAAATAGCATGTTTAGACTAGAGTTTATATACAAACAAGTAACAACAAGTATGTAATCAAACAAATATCTTTGATGCGAAGTCATCTAATTCCATTTGAAACTGTTAGCAAAAAAAAAAATATATATATATATATATATATATATATATAAAATTCATCCCTTTCTAATTGTATCTAGAGATGAACTGTATCTCAAACATGGTTTAACAGTATATTTTAATTTTTATTATTTATATTGTGGTCTGGTTTAAATCCAATCCAACCTGTACACTAATAAATTGATTGGTTTGATGTTCGGTCCGAATTTAAAAACTGTTGGAAAATCAGTCTCTTTATTTAACGTAAAAGCACGATAGTGACCAAAGTCGTTCGACTAACGGACTCTTTTATTATTAATCAATTAATGCACACAAATTACAATAGACTTTCCATCTATTTATACTAACCTCATACTAGTCCTGAGCCAACCCAAACACTAACTAAACAATTAATTAAAATCAACTAGATAAACCTATATGTTAAACCGATAATTCCAACAGGCTAAATAAATAGACCAAACTATATTTATCTTCGAACCCACTTGAGCTATCTTTAACCCATATTAACTTTTGTGGATAATCCACCAAATCAGAATTATCCCTTTAATAACAATGTTAACACCTAATATGTGATGTGTGTGCATATATATCTTTGTTAATTGGACTTAAAGGTTTACATTTTCGCAATGGAATCATAAACAAAATCGACCCGATCTCTTCCCTTCTAGTTGTTATCCCTTTACGTTTATATGTTTTATATTGTCTAGAGTAAACTGTCATTTTTGTTCCTGTTGTTTGTTCACTTTTGTCATTTCAGTCTAATTTTCAAAAATGCGCCAGTTTCCTCCCTAATATACTGGAAACGTGCCACTTCAGTCTAAAAATTAAAACTCAGTTAAGTCAGACAAGTTTAATGAAGGGTATTATTGTTAATTCATATATGTTTTATTTTCACCTTATTTTATGTCTGACAATAAATTCCAACTGGGTTAACTATCTGACTTAACTGAGTTTTAATTTTTGGATTGAAGTGGCACGTTTCCGATATGTCAGGGAGAAAACTGGTGTATTTTTTAAAATTGACCTAAAATGGCAAAAGTGAACAAACTATATGAATGAAATGGCAGTTAACTCTATTGTCTAATTAAGTATACATACAATCACTTACAACAATCAATATTTTTAGATTTGGTTGCATGTATCTCGCATTTTTTTAGTAAACTTTCGTTTTGCTCCTTTGGTTTGGGCGTTTTAATGGTTTTGCCCCAAACCTTTAAAAATAGTCATTTTACTCCAATAGTTTGTCATGTTTTTTCCATTTTGCTCATCGACACTTAACTCAGTTACAAGATATACTTTAAGGAAGGGTATTACAGTAATTATATATACAAGTACTAAATTATTTATTGTTAATTCCTTAAATATGTTTATGTCATTTAAATATTGATATTGAATTAAAAAAATACAAAACCTATCTCTCTCTACTTAAGTAAAACTCATCTCTCTCTCACAACCACCCATCTATCTACTCTATTATCACCTTCAGCCACCATCACCATCCACTGCCACCATCACTATTTCTTTAAAAAAACCAAATTTGTCCGAAAACTTAAATCCAATTTGATGTTCTTAGCCATTACTTTCAGTGTTCACCCTCAAAGAACAATAACCCCCAAAATTTGAAACTCAAAATCAAAACAAAAAAAAAAATACCCAGAACCTTGAACCTCAAAATCCAACCAAAAATGCCCAAATTCACCACCACCATCCTACGGCCAACATCCACTTTTGCCCCAAAACCCATTTTCATAAAACAGTAAGCTTAAACCAATCACCACTTCACCTTCAATCTGAGGGGGTGAATGTTTGGATCTGAGATCTAGGGATGTTGGTGGTGAATGTTTGGGCGGTGTGATGGTGGCAGGTGGGTTGTAGAGGACGACGACCTTCAATCTGAGGTGGTTTCGTGGTGGTGAGGTGGTGGCGGTTGGTTGTTTGGTGGTGGTGGTGAGGTGGCGGTAAGGTGTTGGTGTTCAGGTAGGGGTGGTGGTGGTGGTCCGATGGAGCCGATGCAAGGTGGTGGTCGGATGGGGGCCGTGCATGGTGGTGGTGACTGGTGACGGTTGTTGGTGGTGGTGGAGAAGAGGGAGGATGTAGAGAGAGTGTAGAGAGAAGATAAGAGAGGGCATTGAAAGAGAAGTGAAGCTTTCTTATTCTTATATTATATAATTTATATTTTTAATTTTACTGAAATACCCTTACTTTTGTATTTGAAGTTACCTAAATATCCTTTGAGCTAACAAACATGTTAGATGGAGTTAATGTCAGGGAGCAAAATGAAAAAAAAACAGCAAACTATTAGATTAAAATGACTATTTTAAAGGTTTGGGACAAAACCATTAAAACGTCCAAACCACATAAAACAAAACGAAAGTTTACTCTTTTTATGTTGTCACACTCATCTTAAGACCATGGACGAAACCAAGGGATCTGTTGACTCCTTGTCACTAAGGCTCATCATAATATCCTCTTTTTTTTTTTTTATAAAATATGAACGTTTTTTCTAAAGAAATGTAGGTGTTTTAAATCTTTAATTGTAACTTATATAGAACAAAACTTTATGATAACCTCCTTTCAATATTTCTCACCTTTATGATAACCTCCTTTCAATATTTCTCACACCCAAACACCATAGATTATGGAACTCTTCACTTATTAAACTAGGACGTTCATAACACGTTCACACTTCACAGTATTTAAGATGAAACATTCCAAGATACATCATCTTTTTTAAAAAAAAAGTCTATATACAACTTAAAATTATGAGTTAACTGCCATTTTTTTCCCATTTCAATCTAAATTTTAAAAATACGTCAGTTTCCTCCTTCACATATTGGAAACATGTCACTTCAATCCAAAAATTAAAATCCAGTTAAGTCAGACAAGTTTAATGAAGGGTATTATTGTCCTTTCATATTTCTTTTGATTTCACCTTATTTTATGTTAGATAATTAAGTCCGGCTTAACTGAGTTTTAATTTTTAAACTGAAGTGACACGTTTCCAGTATATCAGGGAAGAAACTGACGTATTTTTGAAAATTAGACTGAAATGGCAACTGAAAATTGGACTGAAATGGACAGGGACAAAAAATGACAGTTAACACTAAAATTATAAAGTTAATAACTTAAAAAGATATAAACATTTATTTAAGAGTTAAATGCTTGGTTGGTCCCTGTGGTTTACGAAAATTGCAGAATTTGTCCCAATGTTTCACTAATTACAAAGTTGGTCCTAATAGTTGTAATTTTTGCATTCGGATGGTCCTTACCAGTAACCTCTGTTAAAATATTCAGTTAAGTTGACGTTAAATGACCAAATTACCCTCAACAATTAAAAAAAATAAAAGTAAACATAAGAAACAAGGATATGGGCCCACCATCTTCTTCTCCACCACCACTCACACCAATAACCACCTTCAGCTATCATCTTTGGGCCACCACAACAACCACCTCCGAACACCACTGTGAAGCACCGCGAACCAATACCATCAGCCATCATCTTAATATACCACACACATTTTCTAGTACAAAATCTACCAAATGAATCAGATGGTTTAACCACCATTAAATTCTCTCAATTTTGCGACCCATTTGATCAATCTTTCAAATTCCCACAAAATCACTCAAGAATTTGACACAATTTGATGCCGTCATCTTCAATTTTTGCTTCAAATGGGATGGCGTTAGCGACGACGATGGATGCCGTCTCCGGCAACATCATCCTCCTCGCCTTCCGCCGTCAGAAACTACCCACCACCGCTGGTGTTGTTACCGGATCTGCCAAATTCTCCTCCACCAACCAGCCAAGACCTTGTATCTCTATAGGTTTGTGTTTCTTGATTCTTTAGTGTAACATTTGTATAAATCGGGTCTCCAAAACCCGCTCCATTTTGTAATCAAATACCAAGTTATGAAAATACAGTAATTATTTATAGTTATTTTGAGTTTAAACGTTACATAATTAATAAATAAACTAAACCATAAAAATTAAATTGGATAAAAAGTTAAAATAAAATAAATAAAAAATATTTGCAGCTGACCGGACTCGAACCCGGGTCAGCTGAATCACTCCAACAACTTAACATCCACTTCCCAAACCACTCCGCCACGACGTGTTTTCTGTAACAATTGGCAACTAAATGGATCTTATACGCGAACTCAAATTAACCATTGGTGCCATCTGAATAACGGAAACCGGCAAACTGAACGCTAAATCTTTTCGACTTCGTTTGGCTAGCTCATAACCGATGAATATCGGTTTCTAATTAAGTCTTAATTGAATGAACTTAAAGACTTCATCACTTTCGGTATATGAAACCGAAAATGTACCAAACTCTGATTTAATCCAAGTCCTGATCATTTGCGCGAATCATAACTATCACAACAACACTCAATTTCATTTTCGTCAAGATTCTGAACCGTAAGACCCTCGGAATTCGATCGCCGGAAATTTTCTGCAACTTACCGGAAAACCGGGACTTGCATTCTCACGGTAATTTATTCGACTCTTTTTGTTTAAAACATGTGATTAGTCAATCTCTAACACAATTCCATCATCAGAATCAATCTTAGCCAACATTTATCGGAAATCTCACCTTCGCCGGAAAGTTTCTGAAATTGCCGGAATTTCACTGTGAAAGGGTAAGATATCCTACACTTCATTTAAACCTTGTTTAGATGATTTAATTCTATAAATAATCGAACCACACTGCTAATTGTTTCAACAGTCGGAGCTCAATTCCTGTACCGACAAAACTTTCGCCGGATTTCTGTGTTTATCTCCAATCGGTAAATCCTGTTCTTTAAACTCCTTCCATTCCTTACTATTGAATTACTGTTAGTGTTTAAGATCTTTGAAAGTCGCAAAATCAATCTTAACCAGTTGAAACTCGCTGACAGTTTAATCCGACGAAGAAGATGAACTTATTTCAGGATATAAGAGTAATTAAAATTCGGTTTATAAACGGGTTAGACACACAGTCCAGCGGTGGACTGTGTGCACATTTTATAATCACGTCGCGAGTTCGATTCTTACTATACACACACTTTATGAAACAACATTTCTTTTTATTCAAGAACTAACCGGGTTAGAACGGGTAATTGTTAAGTATAATATAAATCAAGAATATAACCGGGTTAGACACACAGTCCAGCGGTGGACTGTGTGCAAAACAAACTACACGTCGCGCGATCGAGTCCCGTCACAAGCACCGGTTCAATGAGATTAAAACGTTTTGCAAAATAAAGGAATTTTCGGTAGAAGCGAATAAGTGTATAAGTATAATAAAAACTGGATTTCTAACGGGTTAGTCACGTAGCTCAGTTGGTAGAGCTACGTGCGCGTGAACGGAAGGTCACCGGTTCGAATCCCGCTTGGCGCAAATATTTACCGCTGACCGAACCGGTCAACGGTCAAACAGTAAAAAAATAATATTTTTTTATATATTTATTTGTTTATTTTAATTTAAAAATCAATTAAAAATACTTAAAAATAACATTTTTAAAGATAGAAAATAGCCATAAACTCACAAAAATATATCTAAAAATCCCATTAAAATCCTCAATAAAAATCTATCCATTTAATATATTTTTCCATTATTATTTAGGTTAGTATTCCTCGTCGACTCGCTCGTCAAAATCGTGCGCATCTCACCATCTCTAATCCAACGCACCCAATGTGAGTGAACCCTTCAAATTCCCCGTTTTAATCACGTTTTTGGGGTGTATCATGTGTCTTGTTCATTTACATATTATAACCAAGTTATTGTGCATATATCATATCATGACATGTGTATTAATTGTTGCTGTTAAGTAGTTATTATTGTTTGCAAATTATCATTTCAATACATGCAATTGCCGAGGCCGTAGCTCCCCATCCATCGAGGTTGAGTTTGATCCCCATTTTATTATGCGGTTGATCAGGGCGTGCCCGCACGATCGGCTCCGTTTGATTGAGCCTTGATCGGTCATTTCATTTTACATTTCAATACATGCAATACGCTCGGCTCCGTTTGATTGAGCCTTGAGTGCACAGTTCAATTTACATTTCCAGTTCATGCAATACGTTCGGCTCCGTTTGATTGAGCCTTGAGCGCACAGTTCAATTTACATATCCAGTTCATGCAATATGATCGGCTCCGTTTGATTGAGCCTTGATCGCACAGTTCATTTATGTTAATTATTATGTGATGTTGGTATGTTCAGATATGCTATCGATTGTAAATGTATGTTTTAATTGTAACTGATGTTGCCAATGTTTAATTTCATACATGTGCTCTTTTATGATTATGCACAATATTTTATTGATAAACTAACCAGAAAATTATTATCAAAAGTTTATCTATAAGGTTCACTCGCCAACTTATGTTGACCCAAAAACCTCCTATTTTACACATGATACAGGTGAACCAGCAGCAGCTAGGAACACATAGGACCTGGATTAGAAGAAATAAAACGTTTTAGTATTTGGATTATTATGTTTGGTTATTTTCCCTTGTAATGAATGAACATGTTTGGATGTTTGAGAAATGTAACTTTGACTTCATTTAATTATGAAACATAATAATAAATGTCATGTGCTTTGGTGATAACCCAATTATGCCCCGACTCTTATTTCCGCTGCGGGTCGGGGTGTTACATTTAGTTTTAGCGGCACCATAGGGGATGGATGAGTTAGCTAGTCTCCTGGAGGTGGTGGTTGACTATTGTTTTTGTGGTAAATGAGGGTAATTAAAGGGTGGTTGCTGAAAGGAAAAAGGGGCTAATGTGGGGTTGGACGGTGGTGGTTGCTGAAAGGGAAATTGGGTTGGGACAGGGTGGGTAGTAATTGATATTTTGTTTTATTTTAAATGTTTGTTTAAGGTATGTTTAATTGTATATTAAATGGACAAGGGTATTTTGGACATTTCACACACACTTAACTGAACATTTTAACGGTCATCCATGGTAAGGACCACACAAATGCAAAAATTACAACTATTAGGACCAACTTTGTAATTAATGAACAATTGAGACCAAATCTGCAATTTTCGAAAACCACTGGGACTAATAAAGCATTTAACTCTTTATTTAATAATAACTCATACGGTGTGTATATATATAGGGGAATGATCCACTAAAAAGTGGATTTTGCCTAAGTAGCCTAAGAAGGATTGTGGTAGTGACATGTGACACTCTTTTAAGTAGGAAACAAGGGCATTTTAGTACTAATTTTTTTTGTCTTGATGTAAAAATGACATGTGGCATCTCTTTTGTTTTCTAAAAAATATAACAAAAAAAAGATATAGTACAAAAAATTTAGCACAAAAAATATAGCACAAAAATGTAGTACAAAAAATATAGCACAAAAAATCTAATACAAAAAAAATATAGCTCAAAAAAATTCAGTACATAAAAATATAGTACAAAAAATCCATTACAAAAAATTTCAGGAAAAAAATTAAGACAAAAAATTCCAATAAAAAAATATAGCACAAAAATGTAGTACAAAAATTCAGCAAAAAAAAAAAATGCTATACAATATAGAAATACAACACATTTTTTTGGGTTTTTTTAGTCGTCATATTATATATAGCAATATGGTACTCAAATTAAAGATAAAAAGACGCTCGATTTTATGGTGAATTTTTTATGAAAAAATAATGTTGTATAAAAAGTTATGAACGTTTAAAAAATGGAGGTGGAATATGCATGTGCTTTGCATGTGGAGAGAGAAAGTAAATAAATATGATTTTACTAAGATACCCCCACCTTCCTCTTTTTTCCTACATTTTCATCTTAACCATTGATTTAAAAAATAAATGATTAAGATTCATTCTCATCCTACTTAGGCAAAATAAACTTTTTATTTGATCTTAACCCTATATATATATATAGGGTAAAGATCAAATAGGAAGTTTATTTTAGTTAGGAATGATAATAAGCAATGATAGAGTGACACGTGTCAAAGATAAAAAAACATTGGAAGAGCATTTTAGTCAAATAACCATAAGATAAAAAACCCAGTTTTATAACGAAGACCCAGTATGTCATTTTCTTTCACGATACATCTCACCCCACCACCACCACCACCATCATCACCGTCGTCACTCCATCGCCCACCACCACCAGAACCGTCTTCCCAACCTCACCACTCTGTGAAATTTAACATGATGCGATGGAACATGAGATTTCTGTTAAAAAAGGTACTCCTCTTCTCAAATTTCTCAAACATTTTGTATTCAAAGTTAATATATCTCTGATTTTACTCTTTCTCTTGATGTATTCATGCGTTTGAGCAACATCATTAGTTCTATTTCATTGAGAAATCATTAATAAAAAAGTTGCACACCAGGTGTTTGACAAAATGTCTCAAAGAAAAATTACAAAACACCTTTCAGTTTAAACTTTAATTTAAAATTGTGTTTTACAAAAAAATGAAAAAACATACCTTTTTTGTGTTTTTTGCCCATTGTGTTTTACAAATAATAAAAAAACACTGGTTTTTATCCATTGCGTTTTACAAAAGAATGAAAAAAACATATTTTTTTGTGTTTTTTATCCATTGCGTTTTACAAAATAATGAAAAAACACACTTTTTGTGTATTTTTTGTCAATTGCGTTTTACAAAATAATGAAAAAACACAGTTTTTTGTCAATTGCGTTTTACAAAAGAATGAAAAACACACTTTTTGGTTGTTTTTTGGTCTATTGCGTTTTACAAAAATAATGAAAAAACACAGTTTTTTATCCATTCCGTTTTAAAAAAGAATGAAGAAACACACTTTTTGGGTGTTTTTTGTCAATTGCGTTTTACAAATAAAATGAAAAAACACTGTTTTTTATCCATTGCGTTTTACAAAATAATGAAAAAACACAGTTTTTTGTCCATTGCGTTTTAAAAAAGACACTTTTCTTTTGTGATTTTAGTCCATTGCTTTTTAGAAAGTACACTTTCTTTTATATTTTTAGTCAATTGCGTTTTAGAAATAAACTTTCTTTTGTGTTTTAATTCGTTGCTTTTTAGATTAAAAAAACATTTTCTTTTGTGTTTTTTGTCCATTGCCTTTTATAAAAAACACTTTATTTTGTGTTTTTTATTCCATTGTGTTTTATAAAAATGAAAAAAAAATTGTTTTTTTTTCATTGCGTTTTACGCATCTGGGTTATCGAAAACTTTTTTTTTCAAAAGTATAGCAATAGTGTGCTCGTTTTAAAGATAAAAAAACGCTCCTTTTTATGGTGCAGTTTTTTTTAAAAAATAATGTCGTATGAATGAGTTATTAACGTTTAAAAAATGGGGGAATTGGAGGAGAGAGAAACTATTACCTTGGATTGACTACAATGTCCCTCAACTGTCACACCCCGACCCGCAGCGGAAAAGGTGATCGGGGCATGATTGGGTTATCATCAAAGCTCATGACATTTATTATAACGTTTCATATTCATTATTACAATTTAAAGGGAAACATATGTCCTAAACATCATTCTAGACTTCATTGTTTTCTTCTAAGGCATTTCCTATGTCTTCCTTGCTTCATCCTGTTCACCTGTATCATGTGTAAAAATGGTTTTTGGATCAACAAAAAGTTGGCAAGTGAATCCTATGAAAAGCATTTGAACAAGTTTATTGAATTGATTATAAAATAAAGTGCACAACCACATATGAGTAAATATAGAAGTAAACATATTCATAAAACACTTAATATCAGATAATGCACACACATACATTAATAAATTGTTTTGAGGCACGCGTTGCTCAACCCGTCTCTCACGAGGAACTGATGGGCCTAATGAATGAGTTTTGAGGCACGTGTTGTTCTACGAACTGATGGGCCTAATGAATGATTTGCATACAACTTGACAATATGAAAGACATAACTACAAACAATATTTACACTCTAAGTTTAGATCACAATATGGTATGGCACAAGTTTAAATAAACGAGTTAATTTTAGTGACACGTGACACACCCCAAAACGTGTAATTAAAAAGGGGAGTTGTAAGATTCACTCACAGTGGGTGCGTTCGGTTGATGATGTTGAATGCGCACGAAGTTTGATTTAACCACGAGTGAAACTAACCTAGATAATAACATAATGGTTCGGTAAATAAGCGGATTTTATTAATCAATTTTAGTAGGATTATTGGATATATTTTTGTGAGTTTAAGGCTATTTTCTAACTTTAAAAATGTTATTTTTAAGTATTTTTAATTTAAATAAATAAATAAAAGTAATAAAAAATGTTTATTTTTGACTGTTGACCACTGGCTTGTTTGACCGTTGACTTGTTGACTTGTTGACCGGTTCGGTCGTGTATGTGATATGCGCTGGGTGAGACTCGAACCGGTGACCTCCCGTACGCGTGCACGCAGCTCTACCAACTGAGCTACGTGTCTAACCCGAAATATTTCTGTTTTTAATTATATTTATATACTAATTGAATTAATCCGAAAATCATTTATTTTAAAAACGATTTTAATGTCTCGCTCGGTGCTCGCCACAGGTCTCGAACCCGAGACCTGTGGGTTAGTTTGGCACACAGTCCACCGCTGGACTGTGTGTCTAACTTGGTAAATAAACTGGTTTTTATTACACTTAACATCTTACTGAAGTTAACCCGGTTCGGTCTCTAAAAAAAGCATTTTATTTCTGTGAAGGTGCGTGTGTCAAGAATCGAACTCGGGACGTATGCGTGTTTATTTGCACACAGTCCACCGCTGGACTGTGTGTCTAACCCGAGATATAACTTGATTTAAATTAAATATATTTATAACCGAAGACTTCATCTTCTTCGTTAAACTTAACCAGAATCGATGTCCGACTGTTTTGACAAAAATAATCAGTTTCTTTAGTAAGTTGTGATTAGATACATGTGAGATTAATAAAAACGAGAGATTAGGTGTAAGATATACCGAACAGAGATCCTCTGTTTCGCCGGCGAAATTTCCGATAACAGCAGGTTATTCCGGCGACGTTTATCTTGCGGCAGAAGGTCTTCAGGAAGCTTGAGGTGAGTGTGGGTGACTTCGGTATGAGCTCTAGGTGTTCTGTTTTTAGAGTAAGGCACAGAAGTGAAGGGGTTCGGTTTTCCGGCGAGTTGCAGAAACTTTCCGGCGAGTGAAACTTCGTCGAGAATGGGTGTGATCGTGAGCGAAAAGGCTACCAGTGAGTTGTGGGTGGATTTATAGGGAAGAATCGAGACGCATGGGGTCGGATTTCAGTCTTGATTCAAAGTCAATAAGTTTTCCGGCGGTTATGACGGATGTCGCGGACTGGACATCGGTTATAACCGATGTTAAGGTTAATGCGTCGGTTAAATCAGAAGAAACCGTCCAATCTCGGCGAAATCGTCGGGATTTCCGACGATTGCGATTTGGGCGCGTCAGTTTGAATTCGAGTTTGTGTATTTGAATTACTTGTTTCTAATAATGAACAAGAAACACAAGTGGCAGAGTGGCTGAGCGTGTGGGAGTTAAGACTTTGTTGACCATGTTGACCCGGCTGACCCGGGTTCGAAACCCGGCAGCCTTGTTTTATTTTTAACCCACTATTTTTAATACTTTTTCAAATATAACTTTTATAATCCAATATACTTATTAATTATGTATCGTTTAAAATTAATTTGGGCATTAAATACGCCATGAAATTTTTAACTGATTGTTCGGTTAATAAACGGAGCGGGTTTGGTAAATCCGTTTTTTGACGGATGTTACACCAACAAACTCACGCGCTTCCTTTTCTTCCTTCAATTCCGCCCATTTAATCTTAGCCATTGATTAGTAGATAGATGGTCAAGATTACTTCCTATCCTTTCTACCCATAGAAACTTCTTAGTGTATCCTGGCCCTATATATATACATATATATATATATACATATATAGGGGATGGGTAAAATGAGAACCACCTTGAGTTATAAGAATCGTAGGAACCAATATAAGCCATTAATCAAAAGTGTTTTAATGTGTAACACCCCAACCGATGGCGGAAACATCGGGATGAGACGAAAACGAGATTGTTCATTGCTCACAACATTATTAAGTGACAATAATTAATTAAACCATATTTCATTTCATAAGAATTGTCAAATACATCAATGTAACAAAACAAAGAACAATACAACATTTGCAAAGTCATAACAAAATTGATACATCGACATTAAAACAAAGAAGATATATATTAACATTTAAATTCAAAATGTTATATATATATATATATGTAAATTAGCATTTTAATTTTTTTTAAAAAGAAATTAATTAATTTTATTAACTAATTTAATTAATTAATTTAATTAATTAATTAATTTAATTAATAAACTTAATAAATGAATAGGTAATTATATTTTCGTAACGAATTTAGTTTAACGATTACAAGTTTCACGTTTAAGTCTCGATTACGCATACATACCATGTTTGCAAGTTACGTTTACGATTGAGAGTACCACGAATATGTTTACAAGTTTAAAGTATGAACAAGTATAAGTGTAACAGGACTATGATTAACATAATATGGGTAAAATACGAGTTTCTCATTACAATCCAAGTCTCGGTTTACAACCTTTACAACGAAAGACGAATACAAGAGACAACGCTTACTAAAAATAGAAGTACGATACAAGGTTTCCAAATATAGAAAGTATAGAAACGCGGAGCGTTACATAATGGATGTGATTAAAAGACAATAAAATAGTTTTAATCATTGTGTTTTAATTAATGAGTTTTTGTTTTTAGTGAGATAAGGGTAAAGGAATTATAGTAAGCTCTTTAATGATTGTTATTAAAGTTGTAATCATTGTGTTTTAATTAATGTTTGTGATTTAATTAATATTATTTCTGAATCATGTAGTAAGAAAAAAATATTTTACGTAGGGGTTCAAACTTTTTTGCGCGCTGTTTTAAAAATTTTTACGTGAGACTTTTTTTACGTGTGGGTTCAAACTTTTTTTACGTCCGATTTTAAACTTTTTTTACGCACCGGTTTTATATTTTTTTTACGCGCCGGTTTTAAACTTTTTTTACGCGCCGATTTAGCACTTTTTTGCGCGTGGTTTTAAACTTTTTTAACTGCCGGTTTAAAATTTTCTTTGCGCGCCAGTTTCAAATTTTTTTCGCGCGGTTTTAAACTTTTTTACGCACGGGTTCAAACTTTTTTACGCGCCATTTCAGAAACTTTTTTACGCGCGGTTTTAATTTTTTTACGCATCGGTTTTAAACTTTTTTTACGCGCCGGTTTAAAACTTTTTTACGCGCCGGTTTTAACTTTTATTACGCTCGATTTTTTACGCGCCGGTATAAAATTTTTTTTACGCGCGGTTTTAAACTTCTTTTACGCGTGGTTTTAAACTTTAAAACAATTTTTTTTATAAAAAACAATTTTTTTTACGTGTTTAAACTTTCTTACAAAAAAATATTTTACGCCAAACAAAAATAATTTTTTTTTACAAAAACTTTTTTACAATTTTTTTTTCAAAAACTTTTTTACAATTTTTTTTTCAAAAACTTTTTTACAATTTTTTTACGCCAAACATCTTTTTACACCTCCGACACCCCGATTTCTGGTTTACGAAACTTGTGGATTTTACCAAACAAACTCACCCAAAAATCACGACTCAATAGATGTTTCATGTTGAAGAGAGAGGAAAGATGTGAGATGTTGGGTTTTAAATAGAAGAGAGAGGAAAGATGTGATATGTTGACTTTTAAATAGGAGAAAGAGAAAAGATGTGACATGGGAAGTAAAAGACTAAAATACCCTTTTGATTTAATTTGGTTATGGGTGATGTGTAAATATGTTATTGGATGATAGGAGTTCTCATGGTTCTCGCAACCGAGATTGGTTCTCTCTTGAACTGAATTCTATATATATATATTTATATTTTATTGAACTTCGCATGCAAAGATGATGCTCATGTAAATTGCGTTGTAGCTTCACATTTAAACACATAAATGTTATGGAATCTCGATGAAGTTTGACTTTGAACGACTATTCAGTGAGAAACCGTGTTTTATATAAAATACGAATTCTTTTTCCATGGTAAATATTCAAATGTTACTTTTTTGTCAATTCATAATTGTTAATTGAAACTAAAGATAACAATTCAAGTTTTCATAAGTGACTTATCAACTTTTATTTACTTTATATACAACAAGCAAAAGTGAAAAGCATTGTTACAATCCAAATGATATTGAATATCATTCAACACTAATAAACAACAATGTGTGTGACCATTTTCCAAAAACTTATCTTTATCTTTCTAATAAAATTTGTGAATCATTTTGTAATGAAACTTTGATTTATTTTTTAAACATAACTTATGACGGGTTTTGTCACCGAATCATTTCCGGTCACTGTTTTTACAACTGTTTTCTTCAATTCAAAATTGTGACCGATTTTGTACGACTATTTTCTTTTTGTGTTGTACAAATCCTTAGACCATGTGCAGAGGCAATGTAAAGTGGTGTATTCTTTGCCACTTCACGCAAGGAACACTGCCCTTGTGGGCATGATTCGTGCAAATTAGAATGGGCGTGTTTGTGAAAATGTCGGACACACTTTCGATTTGGCCAATAGAGTGATAAATGCGCATCAAATGATTTTCATTAATAATTAAAAATGTTATAAATGCGCATCAAATGATTTCCAATAGAGTGATATACCGGACGATGTTCAACGATATCCGCAAGCAACAATGGCTGAAAGAGTGATAAATGCTCATCAAACGTGTTCCCAACTAGCACATTGCGCGTTAACGTTGGATTTGGTCCAACATGCATGGTCGGTTTGGTATATTGATATTCCAAACGAGAGTGAAGACAAAGGGGAAGATGAAGACGAGTATGGCGAAGACAAAGATAAAAATTAACACGGATAGCATTATTTGTGTGTTCTTTTAATATTAATGTAATTTTATTTTTATTTAATGTAATATTATTTGATGTATTTTTCTAAAAAAATAAAAATAAATAATTGGGTAATGATTGAATGAGAGGTTATGGGCATTTTATCACTACACCACTTTTTAACTTCAAGCCTCATAATACCCATTACCGACTAGGATATCACGTGTCACATAACGCCCAAAGGAGAGGCTTGATCTTCAAGCCCCACTAGATAGAGTTATACTAAAAAGTTTACTTAACAGTATATAATATGATGATGTAAGTTATAATCAAAGTATTATTAATAAATAGTAGTTTTTGAATGTGTTCAAATATGGTGTTATTTTATGGGGTGTGGGGGCTAGTGAACAAGAATACAATGATGTAAACCACGTGGTACAACACTTGATTGCATGAATTTTGCCTGCCAAGAACACAATCATTCCCAGGCAGGAATAATCTGGATTTTGTTTGATTAACTCAATACTTAATATCTTAATAACATAAATTAGAGTGTAAAGAATATAGATCAAAGTGCCTCTTGAGATTAGTTATAGGGTTTATGCACTGATTTTTAATACGGTTTCAAGAAATACAATTTTTTTTATTCATATGTAATTTCAAATCATACTAAGGATTAGAAAGTTTATGAAAATACAAGCACTCCCACTTCACTATAATGAATGGGTGGAGACAAGAGATTAAAAGGGATTTAACCAAGGATGTAAAAACTGGTAGGCGATAGTCGGCCGGTGGAGTACCGACTAGCGATTAATCGTGATTAATTGGATTGTGATTTTATATGTAATTTTCAGTTTTATATGTATATACTATACAAACACAATTTTTATGTGTTTTTTTTGTAAGTAGGCATGTTTTAAACCTTCTTCGACCCACATTTTCAATTAGATAGGATTAATTGCTTGAGTTTACGGGTTTTGGTCAAAAATTTAGCCGGAATCACTAGAGTCTAGACCGCCTCTGATTTTTGGTCAACTGAGACTATTGTTGACCACCTACTGATTAATTGACCGATTATATAATAATTACTCGGTGAACCAGGAACTAGCGATTAATCATCGACTAATCAGATGCTAGTCGGATTTTTACAGCCATGAATTCAACACCACCGGAAATGACGGTTGTAGAAGTGGTTGATTTAGATCCCCCGTTGAAAAAAACACACCATGAAATTGGTTGATTTGAATAATTTTATTTTTAAATTATATGATGCGTCAAATGAGCTACTAATTTTATAAATTTTGTATTAAATGGGTTTACCTAAACTGATCCGACTCACATGTTTTAATAGGCATAATAAAGTAAATACTTTAAATCATGATCTACAAAATTAAAGTCTAATTTACCAGTTCACCAATTACCCTATATATTCAAAACAAGTTTGTGAATAGTAACATATTACCCTATATATGTATATATTTAAAAAATAAGTTTCTGAATAGTAACATAGTATCTTACCCACTCAAAGCTTGTCATGTGGTAAGCTTTTCAAAACAGTTTGTGAATAGTAACATATTACCTATATTGTATATATTAAAAACTAACCAAGTTTGTGAATAGTAACATATTACCTATATATGTATATATTAAAAACTAAGTTTCTGAATAGTAACAAGTATCATACCACCAAAGCTTGCCATGTGGTAAGCTTTTCAAAAAACCAAGTTTGTGAATAGTAACATATTACCCTATATATGTATATATTTAAAAAATAAGTTTCTGAATAGTAACATAGTATCTTACCTGGCAAGCTTTTTTTTTTTTTTTTCCATTTATCTATCTTTTATCAAAATATCGGTACGGTCTTGTTCGGTCTCGATACATGAAGGTAAAAACCCGACACCAGCTGATACAGAAAACATCAAAAGTCGGTACCGAAGTGATATTAAAAATTTTTAGTTCGGGAAATTCCGCACTCCTAACCAATACCATTTGCTCATCCCTAATCACGGGTACCGTACAAACACCAACGGTATCGTACAACTTTTTTATTGATTTTCTTCGACTTTTAATGTTTTCTTTTTTTGTTTAGTTTCAGGGCTAGGGATGAGCTCGGTGCCAACCGATGGTCCGATACTAAATCGGTACTGGTACCGAAAATACCGGTTGCGGTACAAGTATATGAAGGTAAAAACTGGTAGCAAACCGGTATCAGAAACGCCTAAAGTTGGTACCGAATTGACTTAAAATCTTTCGGTTCGGAAATTCAGTACCGGTACCCAATACCATTTGCTCATCTCTGACCATGAGTTTCATACGAACAACATCATTACAATAAATCTTTTTTGGTTAATTTTCTTTCGGTTATCTTATACTGTTTTTTTCCAACATTTTCTTTTTATTCTTGTCAGTGGTTCTGTTCGTAACGCGTTCGTAGTGATTTCAAAACACATGTAAACACAGACTAAATGACAAAAGAAGTTCGCCGCAACAGGGCTAGAGTGATAAACCTAGTTTAATTAGTTACACATCAAAGAAAACATATATACTTCAGTTGCTTTTTGACATAAACATGCTTTTAGTTTTTTGTATTAGTTAATTGATTTTTGCCCTTTTAATAAAGAGCAACGTTTATCATTCCTGGTCTTTCTGCTTTAGTAAAATAAGAATGGTTATATTATTAAGTTAACAGTAACTTTTGGAACAATATATTCTATATGAATCTCGTACAACAGTCAGATTAAAATTTTCACAAGTAATAAAAATAATAATGTGTTTATTTGAAAATGTAACTACGGTATGTACCTTTCTATATAGGTAAATTAATTCATAATTTATTACATTATTGATTAATTAATTAGTGGCTGATAAGAAACACTATTCCTAGATTCTTTTCCGAAATAGGAGTAGACACCTCTCGACCTTTAAAGCATATTCCATATGCGACATGACTTAGGGAATTGCGCCTTTTTGGAAGCTGATTTATACGTGTGTGTACAAGTGTAATTTATCTTTTACATTCTCTTAATATATATACACACACGCTTAAGGATGGTCGGAGCGTACTCGGATTCGCCTTCCAATTGAGCTAGATGGCTATGGAACACTGCCGCAATCTATGCTGGTTCGCATGGCGGGTTGCTTTACAGGTTCATGAACCCGTGAAAGATGGATGTATTAGATGGTGATGTACACAAATTTCAAAGATAGCGGTTCTTTAATGATATACGGCATATTTCACTGTGTTATTTGGACGATGAGTTGAAATAGGTTGTGATACTAAGTATCCCTCCCTTTAGGCTAGAGGGTATAGCTTCGGTGTGAAACATTATTGACACGCCATCTCAGTGGCTCTATTGCATCTTCTTACTAACACTCATGGTATGGGATTGAGTCCCTTCAATCATTTACCTAATCAATTATTATTTAGTTTTGTTTTTATCATTTTTAACTTTTAAAGAAATAAATATATAAAAACAATAACATTTTTATGAAACAAAAGACATAACATATTAATTAAACCTACATTAAAAAAAATCAAATTCTTAAACAAAAATAAAGACGTAGCATTTTTAAGAAAAAAAAAAAAGAAATAACATCGTCTTTTTTAACAGAAGCATGATGAAGTTATGGGTTGTAAGAGATGGTTTTTATGTTAAAAAGATGAGAGGAATTGTGATTTGTGTGGTAAAAAAAATAAGTCAAATGGGTATACTTATAAGGTATATATTATATTTAAAAAAACTTATTTAAAAAAATAAATAAACATAAATATCAAAAATATAATACATGAAAGCATTTTCCAATTATATAAACATGTGAACGATCCCGTGATTTAGCAAACCCCCACCAAGCATCCAAACACGATCACCATATCCTAATATACAAGCCAATGGATGGGCAACCCCTACTAAGGAATTCACCCACCGACCCTAGAAAACAAAACTCAAACCTACCCCTATGATTTGGTCAGTTTAACTACTTGAGTCCAAAACTCAAACCTATCTTCATTTAAGTCCTTATGATTTGGTCAGTTTAACTACTTGAGTCCAAAACTCAAATCAAGACAAGTTTGAGTTTGGACTCAAGTAGTTAAAACGACCAAACCACAGGGACTCAAATCAAGATAAATTTGAGTTTTGACTCAAATTGTTAAAACGACCAAACTACAGAAACTCAAAAAGGATTTTACTCTAAAATGTCCTATTTAACTATTGGGTAATCTAAAATTAACCTATCTTTACCAATATGTATTGTGATTTTTCGACTCTTTCATCTCAATTGTACAAAACATTCTCTCTCTAATTTCTCTTTTACATAAACCATTTCAAAGATATACTACCTTTCGAATCCGTGAGCATGGAGGCGAGAGAGCAGTGGCGGATTCAGTAATTTTTTCGAGTGGTTCACTTTTTTAAATGTTCCAATATCATATGTCCAAATATATAAAAAAATACGGGTCGGATCGACGGTATGGGTCGGGTAATGTTCATCACATAATAAAAAAACCGATACAAGGGGAAAACATCATCATGATATATTCAAATACGCATAACATAAATAAGATCGGTTTTTTACAAATTAAAAGAAAAATACCATGTGTGTGTTTAGAGACAATGATTTATATCTTGGTTATCACCACCAAATATGGTTTAAGTCTTAATTGTCAATTTTAATAACTTTATGTCTTTTAATATTATGGAATGTATAGAATATTGAGTTTATGATAACTTAAAAAAGCACCAGCTACGCAACTCAAAATGGGGAATGAGAAGAATATCCAGGCATTCTTGTTTTTAACAGCCCAAGAATTCAGTGTGTTAGTATATTAAGAAATTTATTTGATTATCCTTTTAACATTATAACTATATCACTCCAAAAATGGAAAACGATCCAATCAAATTGTATCTGCGGATTTGGATTTATTTGTTTCGGTTGGTGAGGCTCTTAAGGTTTCATGCCAATGGTTATGTGGGGAGTGTATGTGTTTACATGCTCTCGGTCGGGGGTGCCATCATGCAGATGGGGTGACACGATTCAAGTTGGTTACGGGAAATGCGGAGGAGTTTATTTTTGGGATTCCTACGCCGAATGTGGGAAAGGAGATTGTTTCTTTTGGAGGTATGGGGGTGGACGTGGGTCTGCTTGATCGTGTCTTCTCCCTTCCTATCAAAACAGTTAAGAGCATCCCCCATAGTTGTCGCATGGCCTTTTCCCAGGCTTTAACGACATCTCTATGCAAGGTGGTGGCTGCGCCAGAGTCTGTTGAGGCGTGGGTGAGACTGTTGTTGTTGCCACGTTGCACGTTGCGGGTTTTCAGGCCTTCTAATCGTCAGGAGCGCAGGTCGGGGAACAGGAAGTCCTTACAATGTCTTAGTATTCAACGGGCCCTGGCAGCGTGGGGTAATGGGGATGGTTTTGCTGAACTCATCCTATCACTTTTTGCCCAACCATCAGAGGTTGTTTCGCGCCCTGATGAGCATCCGTCTGATAATTCTAGGGTGAGCACCAACGTTAAACAATGTTTACGGAAAGTTGCAGATGGCCATTTCACTGCGGCGGTTAAAGTTTTATGTTCTTCAGGGGTTGCACCGTTTGGTGAGGATACTATGAAAGCATTGGTGGCTAAACATCCTGTCCTACCTCCTCCGGCGATGCCTGAGTCCTTACTATCGGAGTCACCCCTTACTGTGGATGTTGATAACGTCATTGGGTGCATTAAATCTTTCCCCAAAGGGACCTCTTGTGGAGGGATGGGTTGAGGGCTCAACACATTTTGGATGCTCTTTGTGGGGAGGGGTCGGTGATCGCATGCGGGGTGCTTAGGGCCATTTCTGAGGTAGTCAACTTGTGCTTGGGGGGGGGGGGAGGTGCTCTAGGGTCTTGTCAGAGTTTGTTGCTTCTGCACCCCTCACGCGTTTACTTAAACTGGACAACGGGATTAGGCCTATTGCCGTGGGCACAATTTGGAGGAGGTTAGTTTCTAAGGCGGCTATGAGGGGGGTCGGGAAAGAGATGGCTAAATATCTCGGTGATTTTCAATTTGGGGTGGGTATTCCTAGCGGGGCGGAGGCTGTGCTCCATAGTGCGAACAGGTTTTTAAATGTGTTCCACTCGGATGGGTCGTTAGCCATGATTATTGTTGATTTCTCTAATGCTTTCAACTTAGTGGATAGAACCGCCCTTTTGTCAGAAGTTCGAACCCGATGCCCCTCCATTTCCTTATGGGTGGATTTTCTATATGGACAGCAGGCTAGATTATATGTCGGAAATGAACATATTTGGTCCACCACTGGGGTTCAGCAGGGAGACCCCTTGGGGCCTCTTCTCTTTGCCTTAGTTTTACATCCCCTCATTCATCAGATACGAGATAGATGCAAGCTACTTTTCCATGCTTGGTACTTGGATGATGGTACAATTATAGGTGATGCTAAAGAGGTGGCTAAAGCTTTAGAAATCATCAGGTCTTTGGGGCCATGTTTGGGGCTTCAACTTAACGTTAAGAAAACAGAAGTTTTTTGGCCATCGTGCAATGGAGTTAAGAAGCAAAAGGGTTTGTTTCCTAGTGGGATTAGGAGGTCGGTGTCGGGTGTCAAACTCCTCGGGGGCGCTGTTAGTCGCGATGCGGGTTTCATCAGTAGGTTGGCCGTGAAAAGGGCATCTTGTGCAGTGGATCTGATGAGCTATCTTCCACATCTGCGGGACCCTCAATGCGAGCTTCTCTTGCTGCGCTCTTGCATGGGTGTTGCTAAGTTGTTGTTTGGCCTCAGAACGTGCCAACCCACATTTGTTGGGGAGGCTGTTTCGGTTTTTGACAAAGGCCTTCGGAGAGCTATCGAGGATATCGTGGTTTGCGGGGGTCCGTTTTTTGGGGATCTTGAATGGAGGCTTGCATCCCTCCCGACCCGTTTTGGGGGTTTGGGTTTATGTTCGGCTGAGGATGTATCCACGTATGCTTTTGTGGCCTCGAGGGCGCAATCTTGGAGTTTACAGGACCACATTCTTCGAGATTGTGGTATTGTTGGGTTAGATTCTGATTATGTGTGCGCGTTGGATTGCATGCACATGTCCCTTCCGGATTTTGATCTTGGTGGTTTCTCTAATAAGGACACCGCCCCCCTAAAGCCCAGAATGCTTTGGCGAGTGCCCTATTTAGTAGAACTGTCCAGTGTTTGGGAGAGAAGTTTAGTCTATCCCCTCGTCAGAAAGCTGTGTTTGATTGTCTCCGGGCACCTCATTCTCAGGATTTTCTGACAGTTATCCCCATTGAAGGACTAGGCCAACACATGTCAGCAGTGGAATACCGGGCAATTCTTAAGTACCGGCTAATGATCCCTCTGTTTCCGGTTGATGAGCCTTGCCCAGTTTGTCGCAAGGCTTGTTTAGATACTTTCGGCGAACATGCGGTCCATTGTAAGGAGTTACCTGGTTTTAAATACCGACATGATTTGGTGAGGGATATTCTCTATGACGTTCTAAAGCGGGCAGGGATTTCGGCGAAAAAGGAGGCTCCGGTGAACTTTCTGACGGATCCGCTCGACGGGAGGTCTACTCTTCGGCCAGCTGATATTCTTGTGTTTGGGTGGGCTAGGGGAAAACACGCTTGTGTGGACCTTACAGGAGTGTCCCCTCTTGTTGGACTCAGGGATAATGGGTTTGTTGCTGGCCAGGCTGCGTTAAAGGCGGCATCAGGCAAGGTCGCTAAACACGAGAAGGCTTGTTTAGAGAATCAACACGTGTTTATCCCATTCGCTTTTGATACATTTGGGTCCCTAGCCCCAGAGGCTGTGGAATTTCTAAACAGGGTCCAACAGGTTGTGAATAGTAATCTTTCAACCCTTAAGGGCCGTTTCGTCTTTAGTAGGATTGGTTTTGCAATTCAAAAGGGTGTTGCGGCGCAGCTTGTTGCCTGTTTACCTGCCACTTGTTTGTAATGTGTTACTTTGGTATATAATTGATATACACAAACATGAATCAATTGTTTGCTGATGTTAATAAAGCTTATTTCTGTTTCTCGATGACATGTGGTGGGCTTGGAGAGTGGAGACATCTTGGGTTTGAGAATAAACAAGGGGCAAAGGGCTGCAACTAAACACTAATTATAATTCAAATTAGAAAAAAAAAACATTAAAAAACGAGGAAAACGGGCTCAGCCTGACTTGAACTTGGGACCTCAATATAATAAGCGCGCATACATACCAGTAGACCAGTTCATTGATTTTTTAAAAGGTTCCTTTACGAAATATTAAGGGGTTTCTTCAGAATTTTGTACATAGCTTGATACTATAAATTATGAACCGAACGGGTTCCTGGGAACCCCTAAAATGGCTCTAGATCCGCCCCTGCGAGAGAGGATCCTCTTATAACGACGATCTTTAAGGTTTTGTTACTAAAGAAGAAAGAAAGCCTTGTTAGAAAGAACATCAAAATCAAAGACGGTTGCAGATGTGAGACTTTCTCTCTCCACTATTTTTATCATCTTATATATCTATCTTCTATACACTATATAAAAGTGAAAGAAACAATAACAATGATTCGACTCTATTTTACAAAATCATGGCAGTGGGTTACAAACCAGGAAAGAAACATAATGCTATGATTTAAACACAATGGTTCAACTCTATGCATTAATTGAAATCAAACGATAACAATTAAATTACTTGAATTGAAATAAAATAAAATGCAACCTAAAACAACTATTTAACACATCATATTCTACCTAACCTACTTTGACTCAACTAAAAAACAGTAAATAAACAATTAACTCAAACAACTTAAATACTAACATTCACTTTGAAATTTCAAACCATTTTTTAAAAATTGTATATTCTTATAGTGTTTCACATATGAGGAGTAATAAAGAAACTAGTTAATATGTTAGAAACCCTTTTGATTATGAGTATATTGGGTATTTTCCTGGCAAGGTTTCAAGGAATAAACCTTTTTTGGTATCATAAAATAATCCCTTGAAACTAACCTCCAAATATCTAGGGGTAACCTTAAATCAAGATTCATCGTGTGTTTCTACCATTACCTCACTAAAATCAAGGTAGTTAAGTAAGGATCAAATCATTAAAAATCAATTATCCAAAACTTGGATACAATATTGATCATTACGACCAATAGATACATCCACAAGTTATTCTTTAGAATATAATGAAATCAATAAATTATTAAAAAAAGAAAATTAAAAACAAGTTATTCTTTAGATTATAATGAAATCAATAAATTATTAAAAAAATTAGAATAGAAAATTAAAATGACAATATATATAAGGCCGAACCATGTAAAAGAAAATTCAACTTGTTAAACTTGGTTTACGAACAAAAACTAAGTTTCAAACCTTGATAACATGTGTTTAAGTAACCACCCAATACAGGGCAAGCATGGGCATAAGTTCAGATACAACCTAGACCACAAGCCGAGACTTGGGGCATGATGACGATACCCTCAACTTAATTAGGCGTGACCAATTAGGTCTAGGCCGATCCCTGACCCATTAGGGTTAGGTACACATCACACCCTTGTAAATAAAAACTTATCCCTTTTAGAAGACATGAAGACATATTTTATGCATTTCCCACTTCGACAACGACCTCTCTCCAATCTCCACATATACATATACGAGATCTTCTTCCTAACTCCTTTCTTAAAGAGTTGTCTCTACACTCTCGCATTATATATCAACATACATGCTCATACTTGTTTATCTTTTGGTATACGTAACTTATGTATGCGCAAGGCTTCAACCCCTTGGACCCTCAAATAGTTTTCTTCTGATTTTTTAAAATACTTTATCCCTAGCGGAGGAAAACTAACGTTGCACCATCGCCAGAAAGATCTGAACATGATTTGTCTCTTTTTATTGTTACACAAGCCAAATGCTTATAAACTCGATAATTTTTTAAGAAACAAAGCATGGTTGGCTTGGGCATATGCGAGAGGTGAGACTTCACAGGGCCTAAAACTTTGAGGGGACATCACAAAGATATCTTAAAAAGGCCCCTAAAAAATGTTATCTTTTTGTTAGGTAAAAGACAACAAATATAGATATTCCTCTTAAATGTATCATGCATGTGAGTTAGCGGGTCAAATTCATTTATGAACTCGAAATTTTGATACCAATATGATAGCCGTAGAAACCCTATTAACCATTTTTTTTGCTTTAATTTGTGCATCTTGATTCTCATGAATTAATCATGAAAAAAATAATAAAACAATATATATAAATTAGCAAGGTTGGAGAACTCCCTAGTCGCTAGTCGGCCGGTGAAGTGGGGACTAGCGACTACTCGGGATTACTCGGATCGGGTTTTTATATGTAATTTTCAGTTTTATGTATAAATATATACATTTTTATAGGTAAATATTTTAAGTAGCTAGGTTTTAAATCTTACTCAACTCATTTATTTAAGTATACATGATTAATTGTTGGAATTCATATGATTTGGTTGGAAGCTGATCGGAATTTAGATGTTTTTGCCGGAATATACATGTTTTTTTCTGGAATCGTCGACTTTTGGCTGGCCTAGTCGGACCTAGTCGTGCCTAGTCGGACCTAGTCGGTTAATGGATCGATTTAAGAAAAATTACTCAGTAACTGGACGACTAGCGATTAATCAGCGACTAATCATCGCCTAATCACGATTTTTACAACACTGTAAATTAGTAGACGTTTAAACAATGAAACTTGATCCTCGTTTTTTAATTTCTATAATTTGACATAAATACACAATCAGCATAAGCTATAACATATGAATAGTTCTTTTAGACATTTATAAAAATTAAATGTGTCAGCTGGTGGACCCATCAGGTCGATATGAAGACGACTTATTTAATTAAACATGTTTGTGGTTTTAACTAAACACTTAGACTAAACCAAAACCTATGAATTTTCAAGTGAGAATCATGTTGGAATTTTGTGTCACACCCGTACAATATTAAAAGTTTAAATTTTATTATTAACAATTTAATATCTAAAATGGTAGTTATTGTATAATTAAAAATAAGCTTTCAATCAAATAACCATGAAATTCTTATATGTCCAACTTTAAGAAAGCACAATAAAACTTTCCGTCCACCATAATCATGACCATATGTAATTGAGCTTTAAGAAATTTATAAAAAAATAGAACTTTTAGCTCATGTTAAATTCTGTTAATATATTTTTGAACTTTAAATATGTTTTTGACAAAACAACATTTTCAAAAACTAGACAAATACTCAATTTCTGTTGAGTTGTAAGGTAACATTTTACATTGGTCCTGTGCTTGTGTTCTTACACTATAACATTTTCAATATATGTAAATAGAAAATATAGACATTATAAGTTACATATGGAGTGGACCTATTTGTTGTAACATATCAATTATACATCCGCAAAAAGTTAATGCTTGCATTTTTTTACATATAAAAAATCAACCTCAACAAAAAAAAACGATTATCACATAAATTAGAAAACAATGGTCTATGTATTTTTTAGTAACTCAATGGCTATTTAAATAGCAAAACCAACGTTATTTTGATTCTAATTAATTTTTTTTCTTATAGTTTGTTACAAAAATATATTTACAATTATCGGAGGATCTAAATACTAGAAAATAAGTAACACTAACAACAAAACGAGAGGAAAAAAAACCAAATGTCTAGCTTACATGTATATACAAAGACCGCCCATCGCATCATCCTTAATTTCACATGGGTGCCGAATAAGCAATAAACGTGCTATTATAAGTTATTTCATAAGTATGTTCAAACTAAACAATATGTGAAAATTTGATTGAGAAAATATAAATAAAAGTATGCTGGTTTTTTACAGTACTTACCAATTTATTAGTTTGTTTATTATTTTTTTTGGCAAATTAGATTTATATAATCCAACTTGACTGATTTTTGCCAATAATAATCTCAACTGGATTTATTCTCGACAGTAGTCTAACCTTTTTCATTTAATGGTCCGTCGTTAAAATATTAGTTATATTTAAGTGAGATTAAACTCACAACCTTATAGTTATATAGTCATAGTCATAGATTAGTAAAATAATAAATTAATAACAATAAAATAAAACAAAACAATAATAAAATAAAACAAGAAAACAATCTAAAGGGTGAAACAATAATGTTGACATGAAACTTTAATGATAGTATGATTTTCAATAACTTTTTACATAAAACAATATCATTTTGCTTGTTATATTTACATTTTGTAAATGCAAAATCCCAACAATAAAAGCATTCACGTTCTGAGAATCAAATTATGTGTATAGAGTTTTTAAAATATAAAGAGTATAAAAAGTGATTGTGAGTGGAGAAGAGATGAAATGTTACTGTTCATCTGTATATTTAGAGGGACACTATTCACCCCCTATATTTTTTTAATATATATTGAAAGTGATTGAGTGAAGGAGAGAAAATGTAATGATAAAGATATAAAAATATTATTTAATTGAAAAGGAGAGAGAAAAAGTATTTGTTTTTAGTGGAAATATATTGATATATAAATTGTTTTTTAGTAAAATGTATGTATATTTTTTATGGATTGGATGTGAATGCTCTAGGACTATCATCAATGCATCCTTACTCTCCTTGTCCATACATGCCCTTACAAGTCCTTAGCATTGGAGGTATGATGCCCTTAGCAATAAAGCCCTTCCACAAGGGCCTTGCTTTTCGTGTTTTTTGAAGGTGGGTGGGCCCAAAGAGAAAGAACACACATGTTTTATTTAAATATTGTGTGTAGTGGGTAGGTAATGAGGTGGAAATTAAGAAGTGTAAGGATATTTGTAGGGTTGGAGATGAAATAAGGGATTTTAAAGATTTTTAAGGATATGATGTGGCAGGTGACGTGGCAGGTAAGGGCGCCTAAGGACGCCTTTAGCATTGGAGATAGTCTAGCCAATAATATTATACAGCTAGTACTAAAAGAGTTAAATGTCATTTTAGTCCCTGTAGTTTGGGTCATTTTCACAGTTTATTCTAAAGGTTTCATTTTTCGCATGTATGTCCAAAAAGGTTTTATCCTTGCCATTTTAGTCCACTGGGTTAACTTTGAAGAAACCCTAGATCAAATGGACCGGAATCAAAGTAGATCTGTGGAATGGGCTCTGCATAAAAGGGTTAACCCTCTGTTTGGTTTCACGATGGATGATGAATAGAACAATATTCCGGCTGAACCTGCAAAACAAAACACCGTTAGCTCGCCACAGGGAAAAGGGGGGTTCTCTCCGTGACCACCCTCCGGTGTGAGAATAAGTGCAGGTAGTCGGAAGTAAGTATTGTAAGAGAGAGAGTAGTTGAGAGTGAATACCTTTCCTTGAACTCCAAGTTACTTGTTTATAGCCGGTGTTTGGCGCCAAAAGGAGAGATTGTTAACTTTAATGGAATCTTTTGCTATTCCGTTAGTGTTTGTTGGCAATCCGTTAGTGCACACGGATCGTGAGCTCATCAGCAGTTAGGGAGGTGCCACGTGTCAACATGAGATCACTACATCCTATAAATGTGAGCATGCCATCACCGTGATCTTCCTCGTCCGTCCAAATGCTGCCATGTGGCAATTGGTTATAACCAAAAAGATGCTTGCACGATTGGGTGTTAATGGCTTCTAGAAGGTTTCACAGCTGTTACCCATCTATTATTCGCCACGTGTACATTCTGTTATAACAGAAAAGATTCCTTTTTCTTCTGCACCAAGTCAAAGATTTTGCTAAGGGAAAGTTTCTCAGGATTTACTGTTTCCTTGATCGAGAAGCGCAAGTTAGTTAACCGATCTTCCTTCTTCTCCTTGCTGCTTAGCGCAATGTTTGGTGGATACTTGCTTTGACATAAATATCTGCGCAAGGTTTGTGCATGAAGCATTGTCCAACGAGAATGTTCGAGGTTAACTTTGAACTTTGCGCGAGCCCGCGCAAGGTAGTTAAATGAAGCATTATTAAACGAGAATGTTCAAGGTTAACTTTGAACCTTGCGCGAGCCCGCGCAAGGTAGTTAAATGAAGCATTATCAAACGAGAGTGTTCAAGGTTAACTTTGAACCTTGCGCGAGGCCGCGCAAGGTAGTTATTTATCCAAAGAGAATGTTTAGGCTTTTAACTTTGAACCTTGCGCGAGCCCGCGCAAGGTAGTTATTTATCCAAAGAGAATGTTTAGGCTTTTAACTTTGAACCTTGCGCGAGCCCGCGCAAGGTAGTTATATGATCATTTCCTTTCTTGGATATTTGGCGCAGAGTTCTAATAAATCTCATTTTGGCAAAGAAGTTTGCGCCCAGTTTTCTTAGAAGTTATTAATGGGTATGGTTTCCTTGATTGGCGTAAGGTTTTTGGGACCATACCCCTTCAAGTCCCCCAGTCCAGTGTTGCTCCTATGTAAGAATAAAAAGTAGGTGGAGCACTGGACTTAAGATAAATGTGTTGCGCTAGGTAAGGACTAGCTTTTTGTTGCTTTATGCATCTTGGTGACGTGTCGTAAGTGAATTTTTGAAAAAGTATTTGAATTTCAAATATACTTAAACACGTGTCATTTATCCGGATGGTGTAGTTGGTGACGACGAACGTTCTTGAGACGCGGTGGTACTGTTGACAGGCTGTCAACAGTACATGTCTTACGATATTTAATGCTATTTCGGCGACACTCGCACGCGTGGGGCGGTTACTGTTCCCCATTCGCCCCTGCGGTTACTTGGGGATACGTGACCGTCGCAAAAGTCGCTGCAGTCAAATCGTGCATTAATTCTGATTAGTATATAAAGAGATCAACGATCCATTTGCTTCCTCACCAGATTACCACTTGAGAGAAATTTGTGTTCAAATATTCCGGCGACCTTCAAAGTTTTCTAAGTATTCTTCAAAGTTTGAGTTATGGCCACCGGTGCAAGTTCTGCTGAGATACCGTCGACGTCAAGTTTGCCACCGCTAAAGTGGTCGAAGAAAGATTTCGATAATCTTGCCACCAACTTTCTTTTTGCTCCGTCCTGGAAAGCGTTTTTTTCCGGTGGCGAATGCCACGACGGCTGATGCGCCGGCCGGCTACATCACGTTGTTTTATGATTATTTTGCCGAAGGGAACTTCAGGCTTCCGGTGACCCATTTCCTGCTAGAAATTCTTGGTTTTTACAAGATTCATATTTCTCAGTTGAACCCGATGGCAATGGTTAGAATCCGGCATTTTGAGTTTGTTTGCCGGTCGATGCAGATCGTACTGACGGTTGAAAAATTTAGAGTCTTCTACCAGTTGCACTGTTCGTTGGGTTTTTATTCGTTCCAACAACGTGTGCAAGCCAAACGATTGCTGTTGGTGCCGCCCAAATCTTACCACGACTGGAAGCAGAAGTTCTTCTTCATAAAGGCGGCGGTGATCCCGATGAAGATGACATTTCGGGCCGGTGACGAGATCGAGCTGGAGACCCTTCCCATACCTGCCGACGAGGTGTGGTATCAGGATATTAAAGATGTGCCCAATATTGTTTTGCCGGAGAGGGCCCTCATCGCTGCCGGGATGAGTATTTTTTGGAAGAAAGACCGCCGGGAAAAGCCGGTGTATACCAAAGATGGAACTGGTACGTAACCTTTTAACTTCCTAGCAATATCTTTTAATAGATATGTACTGATGCAAAAATGTTTGTTATGTAGCTGCGCCGCTCTACTTGGTCTCTTTCAAGAGAGAGAGAGGGAAAATGGCCATCGTGCCTATTGCCGAGGGTGAGGAAACTTGGTTCTCACAAATCTTGGGGAACTTTGAGTTGCCCAAGAAGGAGGATCTGGAGGCGCAACCATCTTCGAAGACTGGTAAATAAATTCTTACAAAGCCTAAATTGATATTGCAATATTACTCTTGAACATTTTTTCTAAGTAATATTGCAATATAACTAATGGCGCAACCTTTGCTCAATATGATTGATTATGTAGGTGATTTGCTAAACTTGGGCGTAGGCCCTGATTCGAAGAAGAAAAAGAAACCAACTGTTGCTGTAGCTGCTGCGCCTCCCCCTTCCAACCCAGATCAGAAAACCAAGCCATCAGTTGCTGCGAAAGCTGAGGGCAAGAAAGGTACGCGTCCCGTATCTGACTCTTGGTGCAATTATGTGGTAGTGTCGGACTCAGTAGAGGGTCTTGCGCCTGTAGGTTTGAAGAAACCAAAGCAAGAACCCGTTGACACCTCCTCTCTTCCTGCTGCGAACCCAGATGATCCCTTGGAATATCTTCTAGCCTGGAAGAGGCGTTGAAGCGCACTTCCAAGAAGAGGAAGGAGGCGGAAACTAAAACTCCTGCGCCAACAAAAGTTGCACGCCCACGCATTGGCAAGAAGGGCAATCTGGATGCCTTTGCAAAGAAGTTCTCACCTGGTACGTTTAGTTTGTTGCGCATTTCTATAAAAAAAGTTGCGCAGAATCTTATACTTGGTATTTGTTAATATGTTTTTGTAGAGAAAATCGTGAAGGCTGCGCAGGCCACCTCATCTGCTATACCATCGCCGCGCAGGCCTGAGAACATTGAGGAGGGAGATGTGGGGAAAGAAACTCCTGTTTTTGATGCCGACCCCATCGTCCCGGAAAATATTGAGAAGGTAGCTCCGGAAGAAGAGCCCAAAAATTTTGATGCTGAGAATCCTGCTGGCGAGCAGGTTAAAGATACGGCTACGGATGTTGGGGTGAGAGATACTGCTTCCGCAGAACAAGAAAAAATATCTTCCCCTGCGTCGGAACCGTCAAAGTTGATATCCAAGGGAGCTGGACCTTCAACACAAAGCGAAGGCTTTGTGTTTGTTGAGGATTCGGAGGAGGAGGCACCCATTCGCCCAGAGGAGACACCTGGGAACTATTATTATCGTTCTTATTCTGAGAGGCGGGCCTCTGCGATTCATCAGCCCGTGTGGAAAGTTAAACAGGGTGATGTTTTTACGGATTGGCACTCCTGCAGGGAGTGGTATAAGGGCATCTTCCCGCTGGTGGAGGTGAAGCGCCAGGAACAAAAAGACCACGAGGCTACTTACGAGTCATATTTGCAAGAGTCTGCCCTTGCCTCTTCCACTAATAAACAGGATTGTGCGCGAATGGCGCAGCATGAACAAAGAGTGGGATGAGGTTGAGCTTGAAAAGGCGAAGGCCAAACTTGAGAAAGAGAAGACGTTAAAGATGCTCATCGATTTTGAGGCGGAAAAGGCCCAGTTTGAGGAGGAGAAGAAGACTGACGAGTGGGTTGCATTGTCGTGGAAGCGCAAGTGTGAGGCCTCTGCTGCGCAATATGCGGACGAGCGCAAGCGCTTTGGAGGTTTGTGATCGTGACAACAAAGAGAAGATATCTCTGCACAACGAGATGCTAGGCAATTCGTCAACCCACCCCCGCCGTGTCGTGCCAAGGCGGGCCTTGATACCGTCGACCAACTGTTTGTTTATGCTTTGAACTTGACCATTTGCTTGTGGGTGCGCAACAGAAGCGAAAACATGCTGGATTCCCATTTCGGTTATCCATGTTTGCAACTCTTCAGCCATTAGATTTGGACCGTTGTCTGTAATAATGCGCATGGGCAGACCAAAACGGCAAATAATGTATTCCCATATGAATTTGCGAATTACCATCGCTGTAGTAGAAGTTAAAGGTTTGGCTTCAACCGATTTGGTGAAGTAATCGACCGCAACAATGATAAACTTTACTACGCCGGGCGCATCCGAAAATGGTCCCACTAAATCAATGGCCCATTGTTGAAATGGCCAAGCTGTTGTGACGGGTACCAAAGGATTCTTTTGGCACAACGTTTTAGGGGCATGCCTTTGGCAGGACATGCATTTGCGCAAGATCTCTACCGTCCGGGCCAATAATACCCTGCGCTTTTCACTTTGGCTACTACCATGCGCGGCCCAGAATGTATACCACATAGCCCCTTATGAACCTCCCTGATCAGGTATTGCGTATCATGTTTGTTAACGCAACAGAGTGAAGGACCCATGTAAGAGCGTCGGTACAGAATACCGTCAATCATTTCGTCATTGAGGGCTTTGCATCGTAACTTACGTGCTTGCGCTTTATCTTTTGGTAAAGAACCATGTAATAAATACATCATTATTGGAGACATCCATGATGGATCTCCTACTTCGACCATTGTTACTTGTCTGAGAGGGACTGACGGATTATTTAAAACCTCGATGCGAACTTCCTTTGCCAAATGTTTGAAACTAGTTGCTGCGAGTTTACTTAAAGCGTCAGCATGTTTGTTTTCGCTTCGCTTGACGTGTGTGACTTTAAATTGTTGAAACTGTGCTATAAGAGCCTTGGCTTGCGCCAAGTACAAAGCCATGATATCTCCCTTTGCATCGTACGTTCCAATTACTTGCTCAGCAACTAGTAATGAATCAACATGGGCTTCTAAATTTGTTGCACCCATTTTGATAGCGAGGCGTAAGCCTGCTAGGAAAGCTTCATATTCGGCCTCGTTGTTGGTGCTTTTATAAATCCAACCGAATTGCATATGTGAATTCTGCTCCCTCTGGACTCAGTAATCGAAGACCTGCTCCAGCCCCATCACTGTTTGATGCGCCATCTGTAAACAATGTCCAGGCTCTATTGTCTATGACTGGGACTGGGTTTTGAATTGCTTGGCATTCTTCAAGTTTATCGGCGGGAATTTCAGCGATGAAATCTGCCAAAACTTGGCCTTTGATAGTTGGTCTAGGTTTATAACAGATGTATATCCTCCCAATTCTATTGCCCATTTCGCAAGTCGTACAGAAACATCTGGTTTGGCTAGGACTTGGCCAATGTGAAAATTTGTTAAAACTGTAATAACATGTCCTGAAAAGTATCTTCGCAGCCTGCGCGAAGCGTGGACCAATGCTAAAACTAATTTCTCCATAATTGAATACCTTGTCTCTGGATCGTTCAACATCTTGCTGATATAATAAATTGGAGACTGGACCCCTTCGCGTTCTACCAACAAGACAGCACCTACTGCTACCTCAGATGCAGTAAGATATAAGACCATGGGTTCTTTTTCGCGAGGAGCAGTAAGTGTGGGAAGTTGAACTAAACAATCTTTCATCTGCTGGAAAGCTTGATCAGCTTCAGGAGTCCATGCGATCTCTTTGCTCTTCGTACAATTGCGCAAGGTTCGAATAAATGGATAAGACTTTGCAGCATGATTGGCGAGGAAGCGGTTTAGCGCAGCTAACCTTCCAGCCAAACGTTGCATCTCTTTGATGGTAGTAGGATAAGACATCTTTTGTATTGCCTCGACCTTCTCAGGATTAACTTTGAAACCGTCTTTGGTGACGATGAAACCCAAAAATTTGCCCTCCTCCATGCCGAAGGAACATTTGCTTGGATTTAACTTTAGATTTACCTCTCGCAGAGAATCAAAAGTTCGTTGGATGTTGTCTAACATAGTGTCTTCTGAATTACTCATGATGACCAAATCATCAATGTAGACTTCCACAGTTTTCCCGATATCATCTCCAAAAACTTTATCCATCAATCTTTGATAAGTAGCTCCCGTATTGCAGAGACCAAAAGGCATCTTGGTATAACAAAAAATGCATTTCTCCGTGCGAAAAGCAGTTTTATCTTCGTCCTATTTCTTCATCAAGACTTGATGATAACCTTTATAACAATCTAGAAAGCATTTCCAGCGAAAGGAAGCTAATGAGTCAACCTTTTTGTCAATCTCAGGAAGAGAATAACAATCTTTTGGACACGCCTTATTTAGATCTTTAAAATCTACGCACATCCGCCATCCGCCATTATGTTTCTTTACCATGACTGGGTTTGCCACCCAGGTCTGGTATTTGACTTCGCGCAGAATACCAGCATTTAATACCTCGGTGACTTGTTCGTTCATCGCCTTTGTCTTTTATGACCCGAGGCTGCGCTTTTTCTGCACAACTAGTTCTGCTGACAGAGATACATTCAGACAATGTTCCGCGACGTTGCGCGGGACACCGACCATATCGGAAGGTGTCCAGGCAAAAATGTCTTTGTTGCGAAACAACAGTAGTTTAAGCTTTGCGCGAATTTCAATACTGACTGCAGGACCTAATAAGATTGTTTGCTCAGGATACTTATTGTTGAGTACCCACTTTTCTGGTTCGTTACTTGGCACCGCCATGACAGCCTTCATAACTGGTTCTTCAATTGATATGATTTCTTTCCGCACGTAAAGTATAGCTATACCATTTGGTGTCGGAAAACCACAAGCAGCATGCAGAGCGGAAGTAATCATACTAAAATCACGTTGCGCGCGACGTCCAAATAGTACATCGTGACGGGAATTTGTCGGCATCACCATGAAGTTGACGTTACTCGTTCGAGAACACCTCCCATCAGATAAAGTAACAGGAAAAAGGATTTGTCCTAGAGGAAAGACAGCCTCATTGTAGAACCCAGTTAACGGAAAATCAACTGGTTCCAAGCGTGCCTTATCCTCAGGATCTAGCTGTTTAAAGCACTGCTCATACATAATATCCATGGAACTACCCGGATCTATAAACATAGTCTGTTTGGTAGTGTCCAAAGATACCGGTGATAACTACTGGCCGGTCTTCTTGAGGACCTCCTAGAACGATAGGAAAAATGACTTGCTGTTCGCGCCAAGTGTTGTTTTGAAAATGTTGAAGGCTACATTTGCGCGATGATCCACCTTGAATCATGGAAACGTGCTGGTTCATTTTCTTGTTGCTAGGCCCTTCGTTCTCGCGCGTAATCTGTTTAATCTCTTTGCGCACATTCTGGAGTAGATGTGTAAGCTTCCCACTCTTTAATGCTTTTTCAATCTCCGTGCACAGACTGATGCAGTTATCTGTTGTGTGGCCTATATCTCTATGATAGTCACAGAACAAATTTGTTTTTCATTGGTTACGGATGTTTAAACTGATAATTCTCAGTGCTGAGAACCTCCGTCGGAGATTTCGTTAAGGGAGTCCACTGACGTTCCCTATTCTCTTGTTTAATCGCTTTTTGAGTTATTATCTTGTTGATTGTTGCTCGCGCATCAATTGGTGAATAAGGGGAGTACGAATTCTGACTTGACTCTTTCCAATTTCTCTTACGGTTGCGATTACCTCTACTCAGGTCTTGCGGACGATTCTGAGGTAGAGGTGGCTTGTTAGAACTTAAATTGCGCTCAGTCTGGGCGTAGACCTTGGCTGCCGCCATGAGTTTATCCCAGTTTTTTGGAAGGCCAGTTGTACCGGACAACACTTTAATTATTTCGTCACACCTTACCGCATACTTGAACTGTGCGCGTATAAGGTCTTCATGGACATCTCCAATCTCCAACACCTCTTTATTGTAACGCGTTATAAAATCTTCGAGGCTTTCATCGTCCCTCCGCCAGATGTTCATTACATCTGAGGAATCGCGCACGTATCGCCGTTGCTGACTAAAGTGTGTAAGAAATTTTTCTTTTAAGTCATTCCAAGAGGAAAGTTTACATGCCGGCAAATTATCAAACCAAAGGCGTGCAGCGCTGGTAAGGGTCTGTACAAATAGGTGACACCACATTGGCAATGTCCAAACCCTGCACCGGTAAAGAGGCGCATGTGATCATCAGGATCTGTCAAACCGTTAAACTTTCCAACGTTGGATGGTAATTTCGCTCGCTCCAACGGGGCCAGTGCTATCTCTCTGGTAAACTTTGATTGTTCAGCTGCTTCGGTTGGGCGATACACCAAATTGTATTCATGCTCAGCCTCTGGATTGTATAATGCGCGTACCTTTGGCCTGTAACTAGCATGATCTGCAGATATTCGATTGAAAATACTTGCACTATCCCCTTCCTCATAGGTTCTATCGAGCTCATCGTGTTGGGTGTGCCGTTTCTGCGAAGACCGCGGGCCCAAACGAGAGTGGACAGATGCACGACGCTGAACGTTGTCTTCTTGCCTTCTATTACCAGAATGAACATGATCATTCCTGGTTTTAGAATATATTTCTATTCCATCTTCAGGCATGCGCGAAGGGGAACGAGCATGACTTTGAGTATTATAACTCAAAACTCGAGGTGCCGGCGAAGCATGGACCTGAGGAGCGTTAATCGGAGCTTGAAAAGCTGGAGTTCCGGTTTGGGCACATAACTGAGCATACATAGCGTTTAGAGTCGCTTGAGATTTGATTAACCACGATAATGGAGTCTCTCCAGGTGGTAAAATTGACATAACATCAACCTGAGGAGCCGCCGGCGTTACAGGAATACTCGCATGATTAGGATCATACTGAGCATTAGCTTCGCCGGAAGAATCCTCAACTATTTGTCCGTCGACCTGAGGTCCGACAACAACGCGTCGAATCCCTGATCGAGGACCTTGAAAAGGTGATCCGTTAGCCATGATGCTGCAGATCTAAGTGAAACGAAACGAAAGATGAGAAAGAATTGAAATCGGTGGGCGCCAATGAAGAAACCCTAGATCAAACGGACCACAATCTAAGTAGATCTATGGAATGGGCTCTGCATAAAAGGGTTAACCCTCCGTTTGGTTTCACGATGGATGATGAATAGAACAATATTCCGGCTGAACCTGCAAAACAGAACATCGTTAGCTCGCCACAGGGAGAAGGGGGTTCTCTCCGTGACCCCCCTCCGGCGTGAGAATAAGTACAGGTAGTCGGAAGTAAGTATTGTAAGAGAGAGAGAAGTTGAGAGTGAATATATTTCCTTGAACTCCAAGTTACTTGTTTATAGCCGGTGTTTGGCGCCAAAAAGGAGAGATTGTTAACTTTAATGGAATCTTTTGCTATTCCGTTAGTGTTTGTTGGCAATCCGTTAGTGCACACGGATCGTGAGCTCATCAGCGGTTAGGGAGGTGCCACGTGTCAACATGAGATCACTACATCTTATAAATGTGAGCATGCCATCACCGTGATCTTCCTCGTCCGTCCAAATGCTGCCATGTGGCAATTGGTTATAACCGAAAAGATGCTTGCACGATTGGGTGTTAATGGCTTCTAAAAGGTTTCACAGCTGTTACCTATCTATTATTCGCCACGTGTACATTCTGTTATAACAGAAAAGATTCCTTTTTCTTCTGCACCAAGTCAATGATTTTGCTAAGGGAAAGTTTCACAGGATTTACTGTTTCCTTGCACGAGAAGCGCAAGTTAGTTAACTGATCTTCCTTCTTCTCCTTGCTGCTTAGCGCAACGTTTGGTGGATACTTGCTTTGATATAAATATCTGCGCAAGGTTTGTGCATGAAGCATTGTCCAACGAGAATATTCAAGGTTAACTTTGAACTTTGCGCGAGCCCGCGCAAGGTAGTTAAATGAAGCATTATCAAACGAGAATGTTCAAGGTTAACTTTCAACCTTGCGCGAGCCCGCATAAGGTAGTTAAATGAAGCATTATCAAACGAGAGTGTTTAAGGTTAACTTTGAACCTTGCGCGTGCCCGCGCAAGGTAGTTATTTATCTAAAGAGAATGTTTAGGCTTTTAACTTTGAACCTTGCGCGAGCCCGCGCAAGGTAGTTATATGATCCTTTCTATCTTGGATATTTGGTGCAGAGTTCTAATAAATCTCATTTTGGCAAAGAAGTTTGCGCACAGTTTTCTTAGAAGTTATTAATGGGTATGGTTTCCTTGATTGGCGCAAGGTTTTTGGGACCATACCCCTTCAAACTTCATCCATTTTTTCTGTTAACGAGAAGAACAATTCAGTCATTTTATGTGGTCGAATTGCCCTTCTAGTTAACTTAATTACATATAAAATGACCAAATTGTCTTTCTTATTAAAAGAAAAAATAATAAAGTTAACCCAATTGACTAAAATGACAACGATGAAACTTTTTTTGATCCATATGTGAAAAATTAAACATTTAAACTAAACTGACAAAATAACTCAAACCATATGGACTAAAATGTCGTTTAACTCATTTTATTATTAAGAAAACTTGTAAATGCAAAATCCCAATCCTTATACAAATAATACTATACAACTAGTATTATTTTAATATCAATAAAACAAGTTAAATATAAACTAAACCCCTGCAAATTACTGTATATATATATATATACATCCATGTATATACGAATCCATACACGATACATACAACAAATCACCCCACTACAGAGAGAGAGAGAGAGAGAATAATTAGTGTATTTGAGAAGCTCATTTCTTCTCTGATTTTGATGCATGTAGAGAGAGAAACTAGAGAGAGAGAGTAGTAGTAGTACTGTACAAGTTTCACACGACCATAGAGAGGGGGAGTGGGGAGTTGAGAAAACAATTTATGCATTTTTGGAGGGTCTCTTTCTCCTCTCAAACATCATCATCTCTCCCAAGTTTCTCACTTTTTTGAGGTGGGTTTTCCCCAATTTTCATCCTTTTCTGCAATGCAATTTTTGGGCTATTTTTCTTGCTTTTTAACACTATGCTGCTTTCACTAATCTGATCATCAACCATCATCTTTTGTTGTGTTTGATGTGTATTTAGTCATAGATTTATTATTAGCCTTTGTAGCTTGACTGATGCATCTATAAGTATTTGATGATTATGCTTCTTTTGGGGTTTATTTGGTTGATAAAATGGTAATCTTTTGGGTTTTAGTGATTCAAGCTTTGGATGTTTCTGTGGATCCTTTTGGGTTTTGATTTTAAGTGGTATTTTGGGCATTTTCTGAATTTCAACACAAAGTTGGAAGTTGGAACCCAGTTTCTTGATGTTTGACAATTTTGACTTTTTTTCTTGACTATTTGATCTACAGGACTTTGTGGGTAGTTTGTATGTTTAAGTTTTTAATCATCTGGTTGGTTTTTAGTCTATTTAATTTTTATTTTTCTGTTGATAATATGATGCTACTGTTTATGCACAATGCACATTGCTAGAACTAGATATTATTGTGCTATGATGCTTTATTATTATTATTATTAATTTTTTTTTAAATTTAATCAAGGGTTTTAATCCTCTTCTAATAGGGCTCTTGAAATCTGCATTTGATTGTGCTCTTGTTATATTGATTGATACCATTGGATGATGATTGCTAGATTAGGGTTTACAGGGTGGTTATCTGATTTTCTTTAATATCAAATCAAGATTTTTTATTTATTTTTTGGGTATTTTTTCAACAGGTTTTGTGAAACATGCTGAGGAAGAGAACTAGATCACACCAGAAAGATCAACAAAACAGGGGTCATGCTCATAATCCGATTCCGGAATCGTACTCTAACGAGTCTTGTTATTTAAATTCGGATGCTTTCTTGAAATCGAAACACAAAACCAATTCCTTTTTCACTGTTCCTGGTCTATTTGTAGGGCTAAACCCTAAAAACTCAGAATCCGATTCCGTAAGAAGCCCCACCTCCCCTTTGGATTTCAAAGTTTTTTCAAAACCGAACTTTGCGAATTTACCAATTCGGGCTTCCACGAAACCGAACGAATCGGGTCAAAAGAGCTGGGATTGTAACAAAGTAGGGTTAAGCATTATAGAAGCTCTTGACGATGAAACAAAACCGTCGTCGGGGAAAATACTCCGATCATCCGACAGTAAGAGCATTCTTTTTGGACCACAAATGAGAATCTTAAACAACCCGAGTTTGAAACCAGCTAGTTTTGACCCGTTTGACCCGTCTGACTCGTTTTCGTACTCGCTACCTAAGAATTACGCGGTTTTCTCCAATAGTAACATAAAAAAATCCAACCCTAAACTGATTAATCAATTAGTTCAAGAACCATTTGCTAAGTTTTGGTCTCATTCTTTGGATTCCGCAAATTTCGGGCCAAACTCGACCCATTTAACAACCCGCCCCACCAATCTGAACCAGGGAAAAGATTTAGTGGCTTCACTCTCGGCAAGTGAGATTGAGCTTTCTGAGGATTATACATGTGTTAGAAAACACGGGCCTAACCCGAAAACAACTCATATTTTCGGTGACTGTATTTTAGAGCGTCACGAGGATGAGTTTATCGCTAAATCTTTGACAACACACGAGAGTAAACCCTCTGAAGTTGAGAATTCGCACCTCCCTGATAATTTCTTGAGCTTTTGTTACTCTTGCAAGAAGAAACTCGAGGGCGAAGATATCTACATGTACAGGTCCGGTCCGGTCCCAAGACTTCTAATCATAATCGTTTTCTTTACGTGCATTTGCTTATGACCGCAAACTGATCATTTTGTTTGTTGTTTAGAGGTGAGAAAGCGTTTTGCAGTTGGAATTGCAGAGCCGAAGAGATTTTTATTGAGGAAGAGATGGAGAAGAACACTGAAGCAGGTTCATCTTCACAAACCGAGATTACGCAAAAACCAGATGGCTGCGAGGAACTCTACGAGACCTCGATGTTCATCGCTGCATAAACGGAATTAAAAAGAAGGCTGGTATTTTTGCATTTTTGTTAGCGGTCTAATCTGCTATTGCGCCTATGAATAGCGAAACTCAATTCAATGACATATGAGGAGAAACCACCCCATGATTGATTACCCGTTTGATAAGTGCTGTGTGTTTTTTTTCTTTTTTTATGGCGGCCATGGATAATCGTGTTTTGAAGCGTGTGGTCTCTCTTTATATGTTGTTGAATGCGTTTCGCGTTTCATGGTGTTAATGGCTGATTAGTAACTGCTAAACCAGCTAGTTTTGTCTTTATTTTTCTGCAATATTTCGACATTGATGATATCTCTATTTCTAAGGCTCCTTTTAGTTAAGAGTCTTAATATGAGAATGAAATGGTACCCGCGAAACCCTATATTTCTTGGACTCATTGTAAGGAGTTGATGTATAAGCCTCCAAAATCAAGTCTTTGAATGAATATAAATGATCTTTTTGCATAATCTTGATGCATTGTTTCTTGTACAACTGTGTAATTTCTTAACATTCCGATATGGGTTTGGAAAATCTTGATGTGATTGCGTGGATCAAGATCACGAGGTATAAACGATCCTTTTACGCAATGTTACAAGAAAGTCTTCATCTTGAACAACGACATCACAATTGCAATGGTAGTTGTACGAATGTACGGTACAAGCATCTTATAGTATTATTTCTTGGCGTTCTGATACGGGTTTGGAAGATCTTGAGACGCAACTGCTTGAATCCGGATTTTGATGGAATATAAATTGGTATTTTTACTCAATGTTAGCAATAAAGTCTTGATCTTGACCCTCAACCCTATATTTCTTGGACTTAGTATAAGCCTCCAAAATCAAGTCTTTGAATGAATGTAAATGATCTTTTTGCATAATCTTGATGCATTATTTCTTGTACAACTTTGTAATTTCTTAACATTCCGATATGGGTTTGGAAAATCTTGATGTGATTGCGTGGATCAAGATCACGAGGTATAAACGATCCTTTTACGCAATGTTACAAGAAAGTCTTCATCTTGAACAACGACATCACAATTGCAATGGTAGTTGTACGAATGTACGGTACAAGCATCTTATAGTATTATTTCTTGGCGTTCTGATACGGGTTTGGAAGATCTTGAGACGCAACTGCTTGAATCCGGATTTTGATGGAATATAAATTGGTATTTTTACTCAATGTTCGCAATAAAGTCTTGATCTTGACCCTCAATTTCACATTGGCATTGATGGTGAATTAGTGGCATTCTGATTTGGGTGGGGAAAATCTTGAGACATTATTGCCTGAATCAAGATTCTGATTATTATTTATTACAATTGATCTTTTTACCATTTTGTCATGCAAGTCTACATCTTGCATTGAGACTTGTACAATACAAGCATCCTAATTCATCATTTCTTTCACAACTTTGAGAATTATTGGTATTCTTTTCGGGTGTTAATATTCAGACACTCCTTCCCTCTGTCGTTATCTCTCTCTCTATAAAGTGAAAAATGGCGTGTGAATAAGATATATGGGTCTGGGAATAAGATGACCCTTATTGTGGTTTGGTAAATCTTGAGAATTCAAGTAGACTTTTTTATATGTAGGGCTAGGACTGCAAATGGACCGAACAAAAACGAACAAGAGCTTGTTTGTGTTCGTTTGTTAAGAAATATATGTGTTCACGAATTGTTCATGAACACTTAACGAACGAGATTTTATGTTCGTGTTCGTTTGTGTTTGTTTTTTTAATTTTAGGCAATGAACGAAAACGAACATTGATGAACACAAGGTAAACAAACGAACACAAACAAGGGTTCATGAACAAAGTATATAAGACGTTGACACTCATTAAATATTTTATATGTCCGAAATTTGAATTATTTAAATAAAATATAAAAAGTAAAAACATAAATGAACTATCGAACACATTACCGAACGTTCACGAACATAAACGAACGAACGCGGTCTCTGTTCATGTTTTTTTTGTTTAATGGACGAACGAACACAAACGAACTTACCGCCGAACAGTTCACGAACTGTTCGCTAAACGTTTGGTTCGTTTGCAGCCTTATGTAGGGCTGACAATTTCTGATCTGTTTAAGACACGATAAAACATGTTTAAGAAAAAAGCACACTATGTAGATTTTATACATTTTTTAAGAATAATTAAAATCAGGATGTCACGCTCCATCATTTCTCTTGTTATATAAAACATATAAGTGTGTTACGGTCTTATGGACATGAGGTATAAAGTACTTAAACGAGTCGTATTCATGTTTGATACTTGTGTTAATCTTGTTGTCTCTAATCTGTTAAACATGATAAGACCTGTTTTGACAGCGCCATTTGTAAGTCTTGATCTTGAACCTCAACACCACAATTGCATTACATTGCATTGGTAGTTGTACTCTCCACGCATTCAAATGCATTATTATTCTGCACAACTCTGATTCTTGCATGCTGACATGGGTTTGGAAAACCATGAGATCTTGATGGAGCTGATTTGGGGGGTGGTAGGGTACATAATGTGGCAAGAAAGTCCTCATTTTGAACATTAGTATATCACATTTGCATTGCTAGTTGTACTGTACAAGCATGATAATGCATAGTATATAGTACAAGTTTGTGAATTCTGACATGGGTTTTTGAAAATCTTGGATCTTGAGACTTTATTTGTGGGTTGTAAGGTACAAGTGGTTGATGCATTGATGGTGTTTTCCCTTTTGTATCCATGATTGGTCCTTGTATGAAGAGAAGAGCTTGTTAGTGTTGGCCCCTCACCCATGTGTGCATCATTGTCATTGCATCAAATGCATCTTTCTTGTAAAGACTCGAAGCAACTTTATCTTTCTAGGCCCATCCATATGATGTTGCCTGCCTCATCTTCAAACAGAAAACAATAAACATACCAACACTAAATTACATAATTTTATATATACACACATATTTTTTTAAAATTTGTAAGGTATGATTTGAGTTGCATCCTTAAAAGATAACGGCTTGAATGAGTTACTTGAGGGAACACTAAACTCATTAAGGGTTTGTGTCGGTCAGTTTAGTTACAATAGAGTTGCCCCTCACCGAAAAGAATAATCTTAACTATAACGTTCTTTATAAATTGTGGTGTAGAAATCATAAACTTATGAGCTACTTGAAATGGGTTCATCATCATCATCATCATCATCACATCATCATAAATTGTGGTGTAGAAATCATACTCAGTAAATCTCACCAATAGCACAGCTAAGGTAGGGTCTGAGGAGGGTAAGATGTAGACAGTCTTACCTCTACCCCATAGGAATAGAGAGGCTGCTTCCAGTGAAACCCCCAGCTCGATAATAGTTTTGCATCAAGCCTTGGACATAAGACACATAACATTCAACAATTGGAACAAAAGCCAATTAGTGCATATACCCCCTTGTCTTTCGGCTACTTGAAATGGGTTCATCAAAAGGTTAAATCGATTCAAGCTCAAGCTTTAAATTAGAGCTTATTTTATTAACGAGCTCAAGTTTGAGTTACCAATCATATAAAGCTAAATATTGTGTTAAAGTATATTTATAATCATAGACATATATATAATATATTCATATAAATATAAATAATAAACGACCCGAGCTATGTTGAGTTCAAGTTCTAAACATAGGATTCAAAGCGAACTGAACTCAAACTTAACGGGAGATTAGATGTACCCCTAGTAAACTTGAAAAGATGATGACCCTTTTATAGATTTTGTGGTTTTGTGAGAGGGTGCAGAAACAATAATGCAAGAGAGACCCTACTACCATTTGGTTGATAGTGGTAGTAGTTGTAAGTTAAAAAAAAGTGAAAAAGGACATAGCCAGAGACAAGGACTAGATCCGACGTTATGAGGGCCAAATCTTCAAAAGTGTGTGAGTTCGGTTTGGCTGAATCACTCTGGTTCAAAATTAACATAAGCTAAGATTGCGAATGAGTTTTCTTGTATCAGTAGACTCGATCTCATCCGAGTCAAGTTTTGTCTTTGAACTTAGTAACCCTTGTGTAATGTATGTGTATAAACTGAAATATGGTATTATTGATCTATTATTACTGGACTAAGCTAAGTGAGTTATTTTATTTAAGGGGAAGGTCCTCGTAATGTTGATGTCCATGGTCACCTACTGATCATGGAGAAGTTGCAATATTGTAATTTAGAAAATAATAAAGCATGATAGGTGATCTACGGTTACAAATCAAGTTTCCTACAAGACACTGGAACACGAGATTTGCAGGTTTTACGATGCCTCTGATGAGCGAAAAGGTCCATAACAAAATCTCGCTAGCCACAAGAACTCATCAGATCGATCCGTTCAAACCGAAACTAGAAAGCACAAAACGCCACCAAAGCTCAGCCACGAGTTTGACGAGTGTTGTAAGACTTGCACTTTGGGCACTTATGACCCACAATATGGAACGGAACTTCAGAATTCGCTCCACAGTCGTTGCACAGAATCCATATCTTCAAAAAAACCAAAACATAAAATAAAAACCACAATTCCAGTATCAACAAGCTGAAAGCCAAAGACAAAGAACGAGTGCCTACCGATTTGTTCTGATAAAACTCGGGCAACGGGGTAGCTGCAATCTCCATGTCAAGTTTCTCCCAAACCTTTGACATATCACAGACCGACTTAAAGCACAACGGGCATGCGTATCTGTGAAAGCAAGTCAATAATTAAAAAAATGACTTCACAATATCATCTTTGATTTCTTGAAAATCTATTTTGGATTCACTTACTGCAAGTGTTGCTGCATTTCCTTAAAACACTTCTTATGAATGGTATGTCCACATGGCATGACGGTAACATCATCCATCGAATCAAACAAATACTGCAAAATAACCAATTTTCTGCCACTTTTAGCGTCTTCCAAATATATGCATGCAAGTGGGAAGTATCATATGTAAGGTGAAGATGCAAACCTCAAAGCATACAGGACAATCGTGGTGCATCGCTCCTTCAACACACGGGTGACAGTCCCTCAGAACATTCGCATAGCAACATCCTAAATCACAACAAAAGTTACTGACGCTCACACATGACAATTAAGCCACACGTACTATTTTGTATTGAAAAGAAGAGGACTTACGACATTTGTCACAATGAAAAAAGTTCTCCTGCCCACCGATTCTGATTCAAAACAGAAATACATATGCAAGTCAGTGGAGATCCCGTTAGAATCACCGTACTGCTAAAAATACCAAAGGAAGGCTATTTGCAAATTGCAATAAATACGCACACATTATATAAATAGAATGAAAATAATACCTGCAAATACCACAGCCGTCACAGTGATACTGTCTCTTGGATATCTGCAAAGAAGAGAGCAAGACGTTAGATAAATCTACACCAAAGCAGAAAAAACTGCTTCATAGAAAACACAAAGACTACAAAACGTGTAGGACTTACGTCATCATCAAAAAGCTTGCATACTCCACAAAAGTATTTGCCCATGCACACGCCACAGTTCACACACATTTGTTGAACCTAAAAAAAGCAGCAAAACAGTTAATAAATGATTTTAAAAAAAACACGTCATGAAGAAACAGCAACACTAAAAACACTCACCTCTTGTTCTGTGCCACAAAGAGAGCATATAACCTGAAAGCAAAGCAACATCAAACATGCTTCGTGTGAACAACAAAAACAAAGGATTTTTGGAAATGCAAATAACTTTTGAAAGTAAGCTACCCGTTGGACTTCATGGCGAGGGATTGTATGCCTCTCTTTTTGATCGACATTGATGTCATTCTGCAAAACAATAAAATATTATCAATAACTTCAAAGTTCAAACACCGTTTTCAGTATCTAAGCAATGTGTGACGTTATTTTATTTTATGTTTAATACACACCTTTGCCTCATTATGACAATGACGACAGTTAAATATCTCATCACAACATGGGGCGCGTATTCTGCACCGCCGACGGTAGTGCGAACATCTGTCAAGAAACAAGAAGAAACAGTTTATTGACCCGTAAGGGCGTAATAATTATATTGCTACAAATAACAAAATACAAGTCATAGAAACAGTAGTACAGTACCCATACTTAAGGGATCCATTGTCAAGAATTTCCAAGTTCACGGTATCTGCAACAACAGGCTCATCGTCTTCATGTATATGGTGATCTTCTTCTAACTTTGGTTCCTCCGTGACAGCAAAAGTTTGTGTTGTAGATTCTGCGTTGCTTCCTTGAAGGTGCAAATTTGTACCGAGATTAACTGGATCCTCCATTTAGACTAAGGATCAAACTAAACAACTACTACAGCGCTACAGCAAAAAGAACCTGCATTTAAGGACATGTTAAGCAAAAAATCCTAAATTCTATAGCAAATATATCTAGTGGTCCATCCAGTGACAATTGTGGCTTTCTCTCACACAGCAGCACACGAGTTGAAATCAGCAACAACATAATCCAACCAATGTTGAAAAGCTGCAACGAGTCATCACCAAAAGTCAAAACAAGTAAGTCTAATATAACTACGGTTCACGAGTAAGAGAATTCCACGCTTCCAAGAGAAACAGAGGTATCCAGTGCATGGTTTCTTGATTCTTGAAGAAGCCCACATGATCCACCTAATTACGATACCCACACGTGGAATAACCTAAGGTAAAACCAATAGATCACAAAATCAAGTACGCCCTTAACGAAAAAAATTTAAAAAAAGATTAAAGAATGTGACGAAAGCACCAGTGAAGTGCATATCTAGTTACATTCCTACCCATCAAGAGCAATCCTCCCTCAACTGCCGTTCCGCACCGATATTTGAAGAATTAAACCTCCCAAACACTATCGACTCTCGCGTCACTGGATAAACTGTAAAGTTAAGAATTGATATAGAAGAGATACAGGGACGAATTGCTTCGGTTAGGGGATAGAGGGAGGTCTCGTGTTTCCGGTTTTGATTATACAAGGCCTTCCTAATTTCATGAAGTCCATATCATTCACAAAGTACAGAGTTTAATAAGAAAAAACCGAATTACCATCGGCTGATCACACAACTAGAGCCAGAAGCAGGCAGCTCTCACTCAGACTGTCTAAAGTCCAAAGGAACACTTAATGCAGCTTACGAAAAATGACCCGACAGGTCGACACGACACGACACCCCCTGTGCCTATGATGTAAGAGGTTTGGGGCCTTAGGCCAATCTTCCTACCCTAACATTGATAGATAATACATCCTAATCCAGCTTTGTTGCAACCTAATACTATCACAACAGATTATATGACCTAATCAAAACAGCATCCATTCATTCATTCATCATATAAGCACAAAATATGAGAATCTAGCAGGTCAAATAAAAGCAAAACCCTAAAGGTGTTCAAAACTAAATTACAACCATAAACACAAAGAGAAAAATTCAGCACAAAAACCGCAAGTTACAAACAATTATGAATCATCAACATACCGTAACTAAAATTAGAATGAATTTAATAAATAATAATAATGATAATTTAGTAATGGAAACTCAGGATAACGAACTTTCGAAGAGAAAAAAATAGGCTTCCAATTAACGGCTACGATCTTCTGTATGATAACGTCTGATACAGAATCAAAAGGAAATCCGAAAGGTTGATGATGTTGTTGAAGAAGCAAGGGGTTTTATAAGGTTCGATTTCTGGAGACTTCTAAAACCGAGAGGTGTCGTGACGATGATTCTTACCACTGAAAGTGATGTATCGGGATATTATTATATCGAAATATCTTCAATAGCTATCCGTATTGTATGTATTCAAAAGCGATGCCGAGAATGCTGCCTTCCATTGGTCCGGACACGTTTTTCGTTTATGATTTTGTCATACTTCAGAAATACAGTCTTGTTATAGTTGTAGCTTTTGATAAATTACGATTTTACTTTTAGTCAAAATTACGATTTTGCCCTAGTTTAAAATTGGAAGGTTGTCATTGTTGTAGTTTTTGACAAACTACGATTTTAACCCTAGTCAAAATTACGATTTTCTCCTAGTTCAAAATTACAATGTTGCTATTGTTTTGTATTAATTGGTTGACTCGATATAATTTTTATTCGCTAACACTTGCTCATTGGTCCTGTCAAATTATAGTTTTGCCTCAGCTCAAAATTATAGTTTTGCTATCGTTTTAGTTTTTTTTATCTAGCAAAACTATGATAGTGATCTGTTTTGATTAATTGAGAAATATTTGGCCTAGCACCCTCACAGTGCATAAACTATAAAAACTAGTTTTAGTTTATATCAATAAAATGCCACACATACACACAATATATAGATCTACTAAACATAGATGATGGAAATCAGTTTTATATGATTAATTCTTTTTATTTTATTTTGGTGATTGAATTTTAAACACGGTTGCGTATCTATATAACTTTTCGTCATTGGGAAGAAAAACGGGCAAGTCAAAAAGAGGTTAAAATACACACTAAACCGACCAAAAGAAAAAAAGAACAATAGATGGTGTACATGTTAGCATCGATTTATAGTTTTAAAATTGGTAATCATGTACTTAATAATTACCTTCAATTATTGGAGTTCTTGATTTGGACTTGAAATTCGATTTTTTAAACCATTAGCATTTTATCATAGAAATTTGCGGTAAACCTTTATTTTTTTAATTTCTATCGTATGTGAAACTTAAATTAAGACATACTTCTTTTAAGGTGATTAAAGACTTCGTCTTTGTCGCTAGCAATTGGCTTCGCAAAACAATTTAATTGAGAGATTTAATATAGAAATTGATAAAGAGATTTCTGGTAACTGTTAACTTTTAATTCACATAACCAAATTGTATTCATTTCTTTATATTCGATTCAAAATCGAAGGAATCGTAATGGGTTGTTGGTTTGTAATGAACAACGGTTAAAATAAATATATTTTCAAAAAACTCAACAAAGCTAAAATACTTGCATAGACGATGAAATCTTGGTTTGTAATGAACAGTGTTATGAAGACTTCACTAAATGATATCACGTGACTTAGCCGTTAGACCATTCGTGGTGGCTGGATGGATGTGTGAAAAAAGTATAGTCTAGCATACGACACTTAATAATAGGTCAAACTCACTTGTTGTTAGTATGGAAATAAATAGTTAAAAAAATAAAGTATTTATCCTTTTTCTTCGTGGTTGTGGTCACACCCAACATTAAAACGCTCCACTATTATGTTTGACTATATGGGTGGTGGACAAGGTGAAAGCATGCCACAAAGGCACCACAACATTAAAAGGGCTTTGCCCTTCACATCACAAAAAGAGGAGGGGTGGTGAAAGGCAAAGGGGCAAGGGCAAAGCCCCAAAAAATCAAGTGGGTCAAACTTCCAAGAGCCTCAGTACTCGAGGGAATTCTACCTTGAAGAGGTGCAACGCCCTTGTGGCTTTTATGACGGGATGTTGTGGGTAGCGTGGAGGAGCTTGCCCTCCCCTCTCCACACCGTGAAAGACACGTGCTTAGTTTAAAATTGTAAATAACCCAGCTTTTGTAACTTTTAACATGCACATGACAAAAAAAAATCAATTTACTAAAAATTGTTTGTGTAAATTGTAAAGTCATTTTGTTTGATATCATTTATAGTAGACTAGTGGTAAAACACTATACACATTGCGGTAGTTAGAGCGGTGGAAAATATTAAAGCAATAGCGTATGTTTGAATCAAGGCAAGATCTAGACTCAACAATGTATCGTGGGAGAGATGAGTTCAGTTCAATATGCGAGATGTAATCCTTTGCTTTGTTTTCTTTGTTGTTTGTTGTGTTTTTCCTTGTACTATTCGTTTTGAGTTTTACAGCCTTTGCTAGCCCTTGTTTTAAATTGTAGAATCTTCTTTCGTTCCAAATTAAAAAAAAACATATTATTTGAAGTAGTAAAGCCCACGGAATATGGTTGTGGTTTATGTCATGTGCTATTGTGCTTCACACCCAAAATGTTGGGATTCAACACCATGCAAAAATGTCAGGGACTCAATTCTTACACGATATAGATAATGTATTTATCCTAAAATTTCTATAAATTATTGTAAAAAAAGTCCTTTTGTTTGATATTATTTATAGTAGTAAACCACTATCCACATATAATAGAAAAAAAAAGAGAAATCCACAAAAAACAAAACAAAAATATGTGATTGGCTGGAATCAGCTAATGTTTGTTATCATCTTTTATCTATCTAGACACATAGAAACTTAGCCACCATTGATTTGCCATAAAAAAAATCATCAATAACCTTTAAATCAATTTAAGCTTATAAACAAAAATTAATAAGAAGCCAAAGATCGTATATTTGTACAAAACTCAAACCCGATCTAAGCTTTCTTCCAACCACATAGGCTGAATTTGCACACCCGCATCGCGTAAAGCGTTCAACGAAGACCGATAAAGCCTCGTGTCTAAGCGTGTACCCTCGGCTTTCATATCCTGCAAAAGCTTAACCAACTCATCAACTCGACTAATTTTCGAGTAAACACCCACCATGATCGCGCCCATCGCTCTATCAATCCCACCACCGTTGAGTCTATACTCGTTATAATAGTTTATACATGTTTCAAACTCGCGCGCCTTGCTATACGCGCTTATAACGCTAGTGTAACTAACTTTATCGGGGCTCACTTTCCTTCTTTTCATCTCTTTCCATATCTTCTCTACTTGTCTCAAGTTCGAGACTTTACCGTGCATATCGAGAAGAGAGTTGTAGATCCACACGTTCGGTTCTACACCCTTTTCTTTCATTTTAGCCACGAGTCTCATCGCGTCTCGGATCCTATTTGTTTTCCCGTACATTGCGATCATGCTAGAGTACGCCACCACACATTTGTCGAAACCTTTGTTTTCCATTTCCCAAAATACCCCTCAGCTTTTTTGTACAGGCCTGTTCTACTGTACACGTTAAGGACCGATGCGTAGGTCACTTGGCCTGGTACGCAACCCTGCGAGACCAAATCTTCGTACACTTTGGCTGCAAAATTCGGCCCTTTTTGCTTTGCGTAACCGTTTACAATAGCGCAAAAAATACAATCCGAAACTCGGATATTCATTTCTTTCATGTAAGAAACAACGTCGAGCGTCTTCTCGAGTGAACGTAGCTCGATGTACATCAATACGAGCTTCAAGAACACCGAAGGGTCCCTTAACATCTTTTTACCTTTCGCTTCTTGCAAAAGGTCTTCTGCTGATTTTACATCTTTTACACTCACAAATGAAGAGATCAATGAGGAGTAAAAAGACGGGTCCTCCGGGAAGCCCTTTCTCGTCATTTCCCTGAAAAATTCAAGAGCTTCCACAGGTCGACCCGACTTACCCAAAGACTCGCATAAAAGCCTATAAATTTGCGTGCCGAAAGACGTCCATTCGACCTCACTTGACTGTAACTCTTGGAACAGTGAAACGACGTTCTCGTTCTTGCCCATTTTAAGATGAGCTTCCATTGCGTGGGCGTAACATTCTGCATCTAACTCGACACTCGAAGATTTCATAACTTCGAAAACAGTAATACTGCTACTGAACATATGAAGCTTGTTGTACGTTTTCATAGCGGAATTGAAGGTTAGACCAGCAACTTCCTTTTCAAATTTAAAAACATGAAGCAAACTATTAGCAAGTTTAAATCTTCTAGCTCTAATGCAGCTACTGATTAATCTACTACAGTATTCAGCATCCGGGTAGACGTTAAACTTTCTAACATCTTCAGAAATCGACCAAACTAAATTCCAATTCTCCAAACGCATCGAGTACCTGATAAGATGATGCAAAGTTGATCTTTCGGGTACAAAATCCGGGTTCCTCTTCGCTTTCAGGTAACTTTCAACACCCATTTCTTCGGTTTTCGAATCTTTAAACAGACTGCAGATCGTAACGTTAAGATTCTCAGGTTCGGGTTCAGAAGAATCTTGAAAATCTTGATATGGGTCGTCTTCTAAAACGGGTGGCGGATAACTGCTGCTGGATGAGTTGAGGATCAGGATTCTTGAAGAGGATGAAGAGAGATGAGAGAGAAAAAGACGAATCGGTGCGGTTTTTGAAGGATTGAAGGTGAAGTTTTTGTTTATGGAAGGTAAATGGAAGTCTGGAGAAGAAGGTGAAATGGCCATTGTTGTTGAATGAGATAAGGAGTGGAAATTGGGAGGAAGATGAAGGAAAAAAAGGAGTGGTATATATACCTTATCATCCTGTTTGGTAGTTGGTTATGCACCAGATATCATGGATAGGTTTATTCATATAAAGTTACAAACTTGTACCCTGAAGTTCATATGTTTTTACAAAAAGAGTCCTTACTGTTACAAACATTGTAATCTTAGTCTGAACCTCTTTGGATTTGTAAGCCAAAAGGTAACTCAGTCAAAGTAGGTCGTGGTCCTGTTTGTAATGTCGAATATGTTTAGTAAACAGGTCGTGTTTGGGTTGACCTACTTAACAACCCGTTTAAAACTAGAGAGAAATTTTAAAATATACGGTCAACCTGTTTAACCAGGGTATTACCACCCGGCAGCCCGTTAACCTATTTAAAATATATGGTCAACCCATTTAACAAGGGAGATCATAGTGGTGTGGGGAAGGCTAAATGTGTAATATACGAGTCATGAATGCACGAATCAGAAATTCTAAGTTTTTAATCAAGGTTTTAGATTAAAAACCTTTGGGCTAGTTTTAGTATTGCTAGTTGAAACTGCAGGAGTTACTAAGATTAAAAGCATAAATCAACAGGATGCTAGAGCTGCCAATTTTTTACACAACCCGTTAACACGTCCTGCCTCAACACAAAGTTAAGCAGGTTAGGGTTTAAGTTAAATGAGTTGTGTCGTGTCCATGTTAGTGTTTTAAGTAAATAACACAATCATTCAAGAAATGCTGCAAGCGGGCACCATATTAAACGATCAAAAACGATATCATCATGCTTATTTTGCAGTAAATTAGACCATAGCAATTAACAACAAACATTTTCTGAATCTGCAGCTAACAACGACTCAATCATAACAGAAAACATACCGTCCGCTCATCTCAGTTGACTCCAACCCTCTTTATTCATCAATTCTGTTCATCAGTCCCAAAAAGCTTCATTCTTGACAACGGCGTCCGAATATACCCTTCCACATCATACTTCTTAGGCGAAAGCTCTCGGTACTTAGCAAACCAAACCTTCGCCTCATCATCCTTATCAATCAAACTATAAATCATCCCTTTAGCAAAATACGGTCGAAAATCATTCGGATCCTCTTTCAAAAGCTCATCATAACTCCTCAACGCCTCATCCACATTCTTCTGCAAAAACTGAAACTGAGCTATGATCAACCTCACATCTCTAGCCTCCTTCTCCTTCTTCTCCTCCTCCGCAATCGCCAACGCCTTTTCTAAACGTCTGATCACCCCCTCACCCTCTCCCACACTGTCCATTATCAACGCGTTTTCGAACAACGCCTCGAAAGATAAAGGATTTTGTGTCAAAATCTGTTCTAACGCTTCTCGGGCCGGTTCAATTTCACCCATTTCGTTCAGTAATCTCGCCATTAGGAACTTCCAGTCCAGGTTTTCGGGCTGGGCCGACACGAGTTTTTTCAAGATTTTCAAACTTTCCTCATCCTCCCCTGCTTCTAGTTTCTTTTCAAGTGGTGTTTTCATAGCATCAACAGCTTCTGAATTGGATTCTAGAAACTCCGGCAATACGGTTTTGGGTTCGGTTTCGGTTACGGTTTTGGATTCGGTTACGGTTTCGGATTCTGTTGTTGTGGTACTTTGGGTAATTGGTTCGGCTATGGCGGGGTATTTTTGGAAATTAGAGATAACGGCAGCGGCAGTGGCGGAGAATATGATGGTGCGGCGGTGAGTTTGAGGGTTTGGATGATTGGGTTGGTGGTGGTTTTGGTGGCGGTGATTTTGAGGGTGGGGTGTTTGGAGGGTTTTGAGAGGGGATAAGAGTGGGTTGATTTGGTATGGGTTGAATTGGGTGGGTTGAAGATTGTGGGTTTTTGGTGGAATGAGGGTTTTAGGGTGAGTGAGAGAGTTGACTCCATTGTTGCAGGTTGGAGTTAGGGGGTTTCTTGTTTGAGTTTTTAGGGTTTTGACAGGTTTGTGAGAGGGGAGAAGGAAGATGGAAGAGATAGTGTTGTTGATTGTTGAATAAATCTTTAAAAAAATAAAATTTATTAATGGCTTCTCCCATGCATCATCAAGTTTCAAAAGTACCACAGAAGCTGCCTTTATAGACTTTCATCTATATAAAAATATAGAGGTTTCTATAAAAATACAAAGTGAAAGATTGGTTGTACAAAGTTTGTTTTTGTAAAAGTGAGATTGAATGGTGTATATACGTAAGGCTTTTCTTTGATTAAAAAAATATTAACTAACACACATTACCGGTCAATGGTAATTTTTCAAAACCCAAAAAAATTTCACTTGTTATGTATTTCGCGAGGAGATCACCTCAAGGACTATAGCGCCTCACGCGGCGGTGTTCGGCGGCGTGATAGGTTGGTTACACGTTACATCATGCTCGATTACGGAGGGTCTTAAAATAACCACTCATTTTTTTTCTTTTTAAGCCAATGGGTATGGGGCGTGGGTTGGGTTGTAGATTGCCACCTAGGTTGGTGGATGATGCGCTACACAGCCCTTCTTTAGGGAAACACTGTGGTTCGCATGGATTAAACCACAACAAACCACGCACCTTCTTTCCTTTTTCCAATGTTTTAAGCACGTGCATGTTTATTAATTCAGGGTGGTGGTTTAGGTCATGAACATAATATATGGTGGTGGTTTTGGATGGTGTATGAGAGTAGGGTGATATGACGCTCACATATTGGAGGGTTTTGTTAGTCATGAGGGTCATGACCATGCACCACGCCCTGTATACCCTTAGTGTTACGTATAAATAGGTTTGGCCCGTCTCAAGGCCCACCTCATGTGTGGGACGGGAGGGAATCGCACAGAACCCACTTTTATGGGGCTAATAATTGATAAGGCTACCTGTTATGGGCTCATGCTGTCACACCCCGATTTCCACGTGTATCCCGGTGGGCCCGGATGGGGAGTATCGTGACGTATGTTGATATCATCATAACCAAACAACACGTAATAGCACAACGGAAGTCTTAGATTTAGATATCATTACAAACCGAACTATTCAAAGTTCAAAATAACAATGGTTTGTAACGAAGATCCACAGGCGGATCGAAAATATATACAAAAGATGTTCAACAGACTTTTGGCACATCTAAGGACTTGCAAGATCCTCTTATGTTGCTACAGAGCAGCTTCCAGCCTATTTACGTATTTGTACCTGTACTTAATTATTTTGAAAATACGTCAGTTTACACCTGTAAATACTATCAACCGACACATTTTGAAAACATCTTCAAAACTATTTTATGTACACATTGGGGCATTTGTTTGATATTTAACTTGGGACAAACTATATCTCATGTTATCGGTTTACATAACTCAACAATACATATCGGGACCGAAATCGATGCCGGTTCATGATTAACCGACACACCACTTATTCCCTTATTGGGAAAACCCATATTGGGTTATAAAAATTATAATTTATTCCCTTATTGGGAGCACCCTTATTGGGTAACCCTTATTGAGTTATAAAATTATTTATTTGAACCGTATCGCATCTGTCAGGTGTATGCCTACACCCCGTGCTTAGGTCGTGGCCACTTACAATTAAATGAGTCAAGGATATCCATGACACAGTATAATTAACCCCAAATGTTTAAGTCAAGCAATACGAATTAAAACGGGTTATTTGAATTTCCTGACACATAGGTCTTCGAATCCCATACCGACCATGCGGTAATAATTTACCGTATCCCAAGCCCGTATAGGGGAAAATAGGTTAAGAGTATTTACCCGAGCTTAACAATCCTTTTAAATAAGAAAATATAATAAGCACAGACGTATCCAATTTAAGTAAGCGTAGGTACAATTTACCGGGAGGCTCTAGTCTGGAATGATGGTATAAATACCCAATTAGAACACTAGCGGATCTTATTTAAGTCGTAGACTTAGACCTGCTAGCTTGAAGTATTAAATACGGTATGACGCGCTTGATTAAGCGAAGACCGGAAAGAATGTAGTTTAAACCCGATAAGTACGAGGACTTGTATAATATGGGTAAACTATTAACATTCTGGAATTTGAGATAAAAATGATAAGGTTAAACCCGTTTCGGTAAAATTACGTAAACTAGTTACATAAGCTTAACCGTACGCATATAAGCGAAACCGGGTAACCGGATGAGTCATGAACAAGTTCCATATGCCAATATACTTTAAACAAGTTATAATATCAGTAGGATATCAACTTGTGTGCCCGTTAAGGTTTTAAAATCAAACAATGCCTTTTATGAGGGCGTTTTGGTCATTTAGCAACGTATAAAAGGAACTTGCGTATTATCTGATGTTACGAGCATAAACATTTTGTGAAAATACTTTATTTATGATATACTATCAGTAGGATATCGAATATATGTGTGTTTTATAGTTTAAATCCAATCTATGCTCCGAATGAGCATTTTGGTAATTTCACACATAGTTTCAAAAGTATATTTGGGATTCTGAGTTTATAACATGTACCCACTGTAAAAAAAAATATTTTAAATGAGTTATAATATTAGTGGGTAACAAGTCTTGGTTGGTAATTATGGTTTAAAACCATACTACGCGCCGTAAAGGCGTTAAAGTCGTTAAATGACGATATTTGCGATGTTTTATGAAAACTGATGTTTTGAACAGGTTTAAATAGATAAAATATGTTATTTGATATAATACATCAGTATGTAAAAGGTTTTGTATGAAAATCATGATTTAAATCCATTTTATGTGCCACAATGGCGTTATCGTCATTTAAGAGCGTAAACAAGAACTTGTGCTTAAACTCAGTTTGTAAACTGAAATAATATCCCAAATATCCTAATCATGATATTATATCAGTAGGAAATGAGTTTAGAATGATAAATTACATTTAAAACCGTTCTATGCGCCAAAAGGGCCTTTCGGTCACTTTAAAACATATTTTACGACTTTATACGAAAACTCAGTTTATGGTCAGATTTGTAACACCAAAATATGTTAAAAATGATATCATATCAGTAACTAATTCATTTTCAAGTTCATTGGTGTTTAAAACCTCATTTTTAAATAAAAGGGCAATATAGTCAAAGTATGGCATATTTACGGAACTCGCATAAAACTCGGATTACTATTATGATCATGTAATATAACCTCAGAGGGTGATGCTACATCATACTATGATCATAATGGGACCTTAAATCACAAGCATACTATTCTAATTCGGCTCATAATCGAAAGTCAACGCAGAAGTCAAACTTCACGACTTTCGGTTGCGAACCGACCCTAAAACTAAAATTGACAAGCCGAACATGTTTACACATGTTCTAATAATTATTACCAATTTGTTTAAGTGTTAAAACATATTTTAGAATATGTATAAACTCAGATTAGGAATATTTCAAAATCTGACCCGTTGACTTTTTAAAAGATTAATATGTTGACTCGTCAATTGACCAAGCAAACGTGGTAATTAGGAGGTGCCCTTTTGAGGGATTAACACCTACCTAATTACGATCACATAACCATGCTCGGACCAAGCATTGGCTTGACCATAATGGTCTTGACCGAAAGTCAAAGCGTTTATCGAAAACACTTGACTTTTGGCTTTAAAAGCCTAAACAAAAGAACTAGCCATGGAAGGAACACTTACAAGTGGTCCTATGAACTGGAGAAAACTCAAGGGAAGCTCCCAATTGCTTAGGAACCTCCAAAGGAGATTTATAGAGAAATTTATGAGAAAGGTGCAAGTTTGAACTCAAGAATTCAACACCTATTTATAGTGGAAGATGATCATGGAGATCATTCCAAGTGTTTAGAGGGGTGCTAGGATGATTGAAAGTGTTAATGAGGTGTCCAAACCAGAATTGAGACCATGGTTTCGAAATTCAGGAGCTGAAGTGGGTTTGGAGGTGGCAAGCATGCAGGTCAGCAGCTGGCCTGCTGTTTCTGCGAACTGACCTCTCCCGCGCGTCGCGCGGGGATACCAGGTATCTGGCGCGTGGCGCCTGGGGTGTCATTTCACAAAATTTCCATTTTGGCCCCTGAACTTCTCCAAACTCCCATATTTTGACATAAAAGCATGTTTTATTCAATATGGCTCCTGATTAGCACTCTCGGGAGTATAACCGAACCTCATTAAGCTCCGGGTTCATTAAAAGGTCACTCAGAGGCCTAGTTTAAGCATGTTGACACGTTTAACCCCTCGACTTTAATATTCACCACTCAGAGGTTATAAAAATAACATGTTGGCGATTTTTAGTCCCTCTCGTCTAGCACACGGCATACGAGGATCAGCGGGACACGTGTCGAAATTTTATTGGACGTAAAAACACAGGGTATTACATCCTCACCCCCTTAAAAGAAATCTCGACCTCGAGATTTATTCAAAAATATAGGGCTACATTTGTCGCATAATGGACTCGACTTCCCATGTATACTCGGGACCTCGTCGAGCATCCCATTTGACCTTTACAATAGGCACATGCTTCCTTAGGAGCTTCTTAACCTGTCGATCTTCGATCGATACTGGTTCTCCAACAAAAACTCAGGTTTTCATTAATTTGCACACTTTATGTGACATAGCTAGTAACTTATTGTCTAGCCTTTCCTTTAAATTGCATTCGTGGAACACCTTGTGAATTCCACTGAGTTTCTCAAGTAAACTAGCTTGAAGCTAGAGATTTGACATATTCGATTATCTTGAATGGTCCCTCATATCTAGGACTTAACTTGCCCTCCTAACTGAGGCATACCATACCTTTCCATACTGATATCTTCAATAAAATCCTTATCCCATATTGGGAACTTAAGAGATTTGTGCCTCTAGTTGGTGTAACTCTTCTGTCTATCATGGGCAACTTTGAGGCGATCACATATTTTTCTGACTCTATCCATCGCCTTTATGACAATCTCATGTCCTATTAGTTGGGTCTTTCCAACTTCCGTTCCACAAACAGTGTTTGATACTTTCTCCCATACAAGGCCTCCAAAGGAGTAGCCATTATGCTTATATAGAATATTACAGGTAAACTTAACTAGGGTAAGATGGTCATTGCCACTATTACCCAAACGATCTTAAAGAAATAGCTAACCCTTGTAATTGATCGAACAAATTGTCGATCCTGGGCTGCAGATAACGATTCCTGATCGTTACTTTGTTAAGCTTGTGGTAATCAACGCATAACTTCATCGAGCTGTCTTTCTTAATAACAATATCGGAACTCCTAGATGACAAGCTGGGTTGTACAAGCCTTTCTTCCAGAAACTTATCAGGGTAATTAGAGATGGCAAGGATAGTCTAAATCCCAGCTTTTGGTTTATCTAACGTCGCTTGTGTCATGAAAATGACATTTTCGCCTTTCGAATACTTGGATGCCTTGAGTAGAGACACCTACTCAAGCATCTTGGTACGGAATATCTCCTTGAATACCGTTTGCTGATTTTAGTACAATATGACTGTTGGGAGATTCTAGTGGTTCCATGCATTAAACCTTCATGTTGATCAGGCATGAAAGCAATCTATGGAACACACCAAGGTACTGCCAATTATCATATGGCGCTTTTATCATACTAGTTTTGGTATTCGTAGTCGATAGAAATCAACGAGATAAATAAATAAAATAAGTTATAGATAAATAGTAATAATGATAAGAATTTGTCATACTTCAACCGAAGGAAGAGTATAACTGATTTTTATGGATAAGAACATCCATCAAGAATAGGTAGAAGTGATTTCTATGGTTTCATCAGTAGGTTCTATCTTATACTTAATATCTGGGGTTCTCATGAATATATATAAAAGGTTTCTGGACTTATGGTTTATGAAAGACTTATTAGCGCCTGAATTAAAACAGGACTCTTAGCAAACATATCCTTGAGTAATGATAAGGAATGTACCTGACGACACTATGATATATGCTGCTTACGGCATTCCTCAGGTAATTTCAGGCATTTCCTTTATTAGCCTTTCCTGGTTTAGCTGCCCCTTCTTTGGCAGCTTTAGGGCAATTGGTATGAATGTGGCCTTTCTCGCCACAACTAAAGCATACTACATTCTTAATGTCCCTACATTCATGGGACTGATGACCAGTTCTTTTGCAAATTCCACATTGCTTAGGCTTTTAGTCATTTCAACACTGTCCCCAGTGCCTTCTATTGCAGGTCTCGCACATAGGCTTTTTATCAGATTCTTGCTGGTTTTTATTGGATCCAGGTTTGCCCTTTTTCTTAGATTTTTGGGAGTTCTCCTCCTCCCGTTTCCTTTTCCCATCCTTGTCAGCCTCGACTGACATTCGCCTCACATAATCTTGAGTGAGGGAAAGAGATAGCTCAACAGCTGATTTGTAAGTGTTAGGCTGAACAGCCTTAACCAAGCTCCTTATCTCCGGAGCCAACCCATTAATAAAACGCGCAATGCGTTTGGGTTCCGGGGTAACTAGATATGGCACCAGTCTAGAATATGAGTCGTAGTCGGTAACAAACTTCCTACAATCAAGGTTTTTCATCGACAAAGATAGGAAATCAATTTCTATCTTTCCACCTCATGAGGTGGGCAGTAGGTGTCTTTAACTAGATCCACAAACTTGGACCATCCCAAATTATATAAGTGCACCTTCCCCGATGACTGCATCAAAGCCTTCCACCAGATTAGGGCATTGCCCTTGAAGGACTGGGATGCGAACTTAACAACATCCTTATCAGCACAGCCGTTGATATCAACCACTGTTTCCATTTCATCTAACCACCTTAGGGTTTCAACAGCCCCTTTTCTCCATCAAAGTCTCGTGGCTTGCACGAGACGAAGTACTTATACGAACAACCATCCTTGGAAGAATGGTCCTTATCAAGAATTTCCTGCTTCTTAACTTCGTTCCTCACATAGGAGTTTAGAGAACTCTCCTTCTTATCAGAGGAAGGTGGTTTTGAGAGTTGTTTAGATACAGTTTTAGAGCGAGTAGCACTCAACTCTTTAAACTTTTCAAAGGCTTTTTCCATAGCCTTTCCTACGGCTGCATCTATGCGAGCCTGGAAGTCGTCTTCATTGATGACTATGTTTGCATTATTGTGATCACTATCATTGTGGCGGCTACTTGCACCATCGGAGTGAGCCATTTTAATGTTTTGATACTATCGAAATATATATACTTCATATGTTAGCCATGGTATTATCCAACCATTTAGGCTTATAAACTTGGATATATATATATATATATATATATATATATATATATATATATCCTTCGCCCTTGTGCTCATTGTCACAATTATTCGGGTTTATCACTACTAAGGATTTTATTAATATGAACTGACCTAAGTCTTAATCGACTATTATAGGCAAAATATAATTTGGACAAAGTCCATGAATTTATGGGACAGTGGATCGTAAAGTCACATCTGTCTTTGTCATAATGACATTTTAAGTAGCTCGTAAGCTTGCCACAAATATAGATATGGCACAAACGGCCTTGTCACTAATGGACATATAAGTTTGGCACGAAAGGCCTTGTCATTAAAGGACATTTAAAAATATATAAGCCGCAATCATTGATCATCATGAAGAGGCTTTAAGGCTTGAACATAGTTCATCACATTTGGACACGGGGTCATAGACCACAACTGGCGTTGTCATAATTGACGATATCATATGGCCCGTAGGCAAATTAATTGATATCTCGAAAGGATGTTAAAGTAATAATCATCACACTGATGATAGTAGTTACGATCGTATTGATCATATTGATTATGAGGTTTGGGCATAGCCCACCACCTTGGACAGTGAACCATAATGGTCACAACTGTCATCGTCTTATTGACGATATAGCCCGTAGGCGAAACACCACTAATGGATGTTAGATCATGGCTCGTAAGCACTACATCACTAATGGATGTTTAAATTATGATCATCTTATTGATGATATAAGCCGGGATCAAATTTGATCACATAGGCTATAGGGTTTGGACATAGTCCTTCACCCAGATGGCTAGTGTGGTTCCTCAAGTCACTCTATCAGAAGTATTAACATTACTTGGATGTTAATAAAGAAAAATTTGTCTTAAAATGGTTTATCAATGTAGCCATGATCATATTGATCATAAAGGCTTGGAGGCTTGAACATAGTTCACCACCTCTGGATAGAAGGGATGATCTTCCTTAACTATCATGGTAGAAGGCTTTACTTCTTAACTACCATTTTATATTTGCCAATTAATGTGAACTTGTCACTTGGCTAGGGTAAATCATCAAGAAGATCTTTTGGAAATTTATAGCAGATCGATAAAGTTCAAATTAAAATTGAGACGATCGCTTGAACTAGGATGTAATGAAATACATATATTATAATGATAATAACTTCAAAATTCTTTCCGTTAATCACTAGGAAATTACAGTAACGCCTTAAACATGACTTTTAATACTAATTTGTCCATGCTGGGACTTAAAAGCAACACAAGTCCACACAGGGACTAAAATGAATATATAAGTCCATATAGGGACTATAAGAAATAACATGTCCACAAGGGACTTATAATGAGATAATATGTTCACGAAGAAACTATTTGAAACAAATGTCCACACAGGGACTTCAAATCGAAGGATAGGTGCATATAAGGACTATAATAAACAAATGTCCACGCAGGGACTAAACAGAAGAGACATGTCCACAAAAGGACTCAAAGGAAAATAATATACAATTGAAAGAAGGATTTTCCAAAATTTCCTTTAATTCATTCCTTGTTGTTCCTCTTCTTGGCTTGCCACGTATGGCATTTGACACAAAGGTTTTTTTTTTTTTTTTTATAGAAAGTGTAATAACTCCGAATCAGGATTTGTTGTAAAAGTAGAATCTAAGGATTCAATGGCTAAAGAATAAAATGGATCACGGATTGGAGTTTGATAGCATAATCCAAGTTTGGAATTCCAAACAGGGACCTCTGGTATGGACTCCACAGATACAGACTTCAAAATTTGAGCCTCAGGGACCTCCCGTATGGACTCTGAAGTCTAGTTTAAGGTTTCAATAGGTTTGGGTTTAAGAATAAGTTTATATAAAGTCCTTCCTCCAAATCGGTCGCATGCTTAACTTACCCGCGGTACGAAGCATAGCATTCCGTTGCTTCAGATGAGAAGAATTTTCATCAAGGGCTTCTTTGCTTGGCGACTAGTTTAAAAATTAAAAATTACATAAAATCGAAGCAAGATTTATTTAACAGGGATGAGAGCATTCCTATGTCAAGTCTAAACCAAGAAGTTATAAGGAATATGCTACTGTGTCATTTGAATTAAACAAAAAAGGCTAGTGTTTAATTCGCTCAAACGTTGGCTCTGATACCAACCTGTCACACCCCGATTTCCACGTGTATCCCGGTGGGCCCGGATGGGGAGTATCGTGACGTATGTTGATATCATCATAACCAAACAACACGTAATAGCACAACGGAAGTCTTAGATTTAGATATCATTACAAACCGAACTATTCAAAGTTCAAAATAACAATGGTTTGTAACGAAGATCCACAGGCGGATCGAAAATATATACAAAAGATGTTCAACAGACTTTTGGCACATCTAAGGACTTGCAAGATCCTCTTATGTTGCTACAGAGCAGCTTCCAGCCTATTTACGTATTTGTACCAGTACTTAATTATTTTGAAAATACGTCAGTTTACACCTGTAAATACTATCAACCGACACATTTTGAAAACATCTTCAAAACTATTTTATGTACACATTGGGGCATTTGTTTGATATTTAACTTGGGACAAACTATATCTCATGTTATCGGTTTACATAACTCAACAATACATATCGGGACCGGAATCGATGCCGGTTCATGATTAACCGACACACCACTTATTCCCTTATTGGGAAAACCCATATTGGGTTATAAAAATTATAATTTATTCCCTTATTGGGAGCACCCTTATTGGGTAACCCTTATTGAGTTATAAAATTATTTATTTGAACCGTATCGCATCTGTCAGGTGTATGCCTACACCCCGTGCTTAGTTCGTGGCCACTTACAATTAAATGAGTCAAGGATATCCAGGACACAGTATAATTAACCCCAAATGTTTAAGTCAAGCAATACGAATTAAAACGGGTTATTTGAATTTCCTGACACATAGGTCTTCGAATCCCATACCGACCATGCGGTAATAATTTACCGTATCCCAAGCCCGTATAGGGGAAAATAGGTTAAGAGTATTTACCCGAGCTTAACAATCCTTTTAAATAAGAAAATATAATAAGCACAGACGTATCCAATTTAAGTAAGCGTAGGTACAATTTACCGGGAGGCTCTAGTCTGGAATGATGGTATAAATACCCAATTAGAACACTAGCGGATCTTATTTAAGTCGTAGACTTAGACCTGCTAGCTTGAAGTATTAAATACGGTATGACGCGCTTGATTAAGCGATGACCGGAAAGAATGTAGTTTAAACCCGACAAGTACGAGGACTTGTATAATATGGGTAAACTATTAACATTCTGGAATTTGAGATAAAAATGATAAGGTTAAACCCGTTTCGGTTAAATTACGTAAACTAGTTACATAAGCTTAACCGTACGCATATAAGCGAAACCGGGTCACCGGATGAGTCATGAACAAGTTCCATATGCCAATATACTTTAAACAAGTTATAATATCAGTAGGATATCAACTTGTGTGCCCGTTAAGGTTTTAAAATCAAACAATGCCTTTTATGAGGGCGTTTTGGTCATTTAGCAACGTATAAAAGGAACTTGCGTATTATCTGATGTTACGAGCATAAACATTTTGTGAAAATACTTTATTTATGATATACTATCAGTAGGATATCGAATATATGTGTGTTTTATAGTTTAAATCCAATCTATGCTCCGAAGGGGCATTTTGGTAATTTCACACATAGTTTCAAAAGTATATTTGGGATTCTGAGTTTATAACATGTACCCACTGTAAAAAAATATATTTTAAATGAGTTATAATATTAGTGGGTAACAAGTCTTGGTTGGTAATTATGGTTTAAAACCATACTACGCGCCGTAAAGGCGTTAAAGTCGTTAAATGACGATATTTGCGATGTTTTATGAAAACTGATGTTTTGAACAGGTTTAAATAGATAAAATATGTTATTTGATATAATACATCAGTATGTAAAAGGTTTTGTATGAAAATCATGATTTAAATCCATTTTATGTGCCACAATGGCGTTATCGTCATTTAAGAGCGTAAACAAGAACTTGTGCTTAAACTCAGTTTGTAAACTGAAATAATATCCCAAATATCCTAATCATGATATTATATCAGTAGGAAATGAGTTTAGAATGATAAATTACATTTAAAACCGTTCTATGCGCCAAAAGGGCCTTTCGGTCACTTTAAAACATATTTTACGACTTTATACGAAAACTCAGTTTATGGTCAGATTTGTAACACCAAAATATGTTAAAAATGATATCATATCAGTAACTAATTCATTTTCAAGTTCATTGGTGTTTAAAACCTCATTTTTAAATAAAAGGGCAATATAGTCAAAGTATGGCATATTTACGGAACTCGCATAAAACTCGGATTACTATTATGATCATGTAATATAACCTCAGAGGGTGATGCTACATCATACTATGATCATAATGGGACCTTAAATCACAAGCATACTATTCTAATTCGGCTCATAATCGAAAGTCAACGCAGAAGTCAAACTTCACGACTTTCGGTTGCGAACCGACCCTAAAACTAAAATTGACAAGCCGAACATGTTTACACATGTTCTAATAATTATTACCAATTTGTTTAAGTGTTAAAACATATTTTAGAATATGTATAAACTCAGATTAGGAATATTTCAAAATCTGACCCGTTGACTTTTTAAAAGATTAATATGTTGACTCATCAATTGACCAAGCAAACGTGGTAATTAGGAGGTGCCCTTTTGAGGGATTAACACCTACCTAATTACGATCACATAACCATGCTCGGACCAAGCATTGGCTTGACCATAATGGTCTTGACCGAAAGTCAAAGCGTTTATCGAAAACACTTGACTTTTGGCTTTAAAAGCCTAAACAAAAGAACTAGCCATGGAAGGAACACTTACAAGTGGTCCTATGAACTGGAGAAAACTCAAGGGAAGCTCCCAATTGCTTAGGAACCTCCAGAGGAGATTTATAGAGAAATTTATGAGAAAGGTGCAAGTTTGAACTCAAGAATTCAACACCTATTTATAGTGGAAGATGATCATGGAGATCATTCCAAGTGTTTAGAGGGGTGCTAGGATGATTGAAGTGTTAATGAGGTGTCCAAACCAGAATTGAGACCATGGTTTCGAAATTCAGGAGCTGAAGTAGGTTTAGAGGTGGCAAGCATGCAGGTCAGCAGCTGGCCTGCTGTTTCTGCGAACTGACCTCTCCCGCGCGTTGCGCGGGGATACCAGGTATCTGGCGCGTGGCGCCTGGGGTGTCATTTCACAAAATTTCCATTTTGGCCCTGAACTTCTCCAATGTCACACCCCGACCCGCAGCGGAATAAGAGTCGGGGCATAATTGGGTTATCACCAAAGCTCATGATGTTTACTAATATGTTTCATATTTATTAAATTCAAAATTACATCTTCAATATTCCAAACAAGTTCATACAATTACAAGGAAAAAGTAACTAAATAAACAATCCAAAACCTAAACCGATTTATTCTTCTAAGCCGTCCTATATGTTTGTTGCTGCAACTGGATCACCTGTATCATGTGTAAAAATGGGGGTTTTTGGGTCAACAAAAGTTGGCGAGTGAACCTTGTTAGAAAACATTTATTATTGATTTCTTGTTATATTTATTATGGAAAATTTGTGCAATAATCATATGTGAGCAAATGTAAATAAACATACAATAACAATAACAATAACAATAACAAATAACAATAACAATAACAATAACAAACCACCTTGCATGAGTATATGACATGAATAATAATGTATATGTTGGCAACGTCACGTTCCGCTAATAGGTAATGGGGAACGGACGGCCTATGATGATGTATGTGCGATCAAGGCTCAATCAAACGGAGCCGATCGTATGTTGGCAACGCCTCGTTCACGCTCATAGGTAATGGGGAACAGACGGCCTATGATGATGTATGTTTGATCAAGGCTCAATCAAACGGAGCCGATTGTATGTTGGCAACGCCTCGTTCACGCTCATAGGTAATGGGGAACGGTTCACGCTCATAGGTAATGGGGAACGGCAGCCTATGATAATGTATGTACTGAAAATGATAAATTTAATCTAAACGTTAACCACACAAACTGTTGATACATATTGAATACACATTTGATCATAGATATGATGAATGCACAAGTGTTTAAATGTAATAAATAATAAGACACATGATACACCCCAAAATGTGATTAAAACGGGGAATTTGTAGAGATTCACTCACATTGGGTGCGTTCGTTTGATGGTGTTGAATGCGCACGAGTTTAGAGGGTTGATCGACGAGGAATAACTAACCTAAATAATAACGAAAAGGTACGGTAAATAAGTGGATTTTATTAACAATTTTAATAGGATTTTTAGATATATTTTTGTGAGTTTAAGGTCATTTTCTAACTTTAAAAATATTATTTTTAAGTATTTTTAATTGATTTTTAAATTAAATAAATAAATATAAATATAAAAAATGTTGACTTTTTGGGTTGACCGTTGACCGTTGACCATTGACTGTTGACCAGTTCGGTCTTGTATTTGTTTCCACTGAGTGAGGTTCGAACTCGTGACATCCCGTACGCGTGCACGCAGCTCTACCAACTGAGCTACGTGTCTAATCCGAAATATTTCTGTTTTTAATTATATTTATATACTATTTAATTTATTCAAAATTCATTTATTTTAAGAAAAGATTTTAATTATATCGAACCGGTGTGCATAACAGGTCTCGAACCCGGGACCTGTTGTTTAACGTTGCACACAGTCCACCGCTGGACTGTGTGTCTAACCTGGTTAAAATACTTGTTTTTATTTCACTTATATACTAACTGGAAGTTTCCGTATTTGGGTTTTATAAAAAGTCTGAATATTGTGACGAATCGGAACAAGGACATACTCGAACTCGGTACCTCTATGTTTCAGATGCACACAGTCCACCGCTGGACTGTATGTCTAACCCGAGATATAACCCGATTTATATTAAATATATAAACAACCTAACTTCATCTTCTTCGCTAAAACAACCCAGACAATTGCTGTTCGACTGATCTTGTTCAATTCAATTAACGGACATACAAATGATTAAAATGAAATGGTTACAGAAGGTTTTTGGAATTGAATGTACCGGAAGGATGATTTTCTCAGAACTCCGGCAAAGGTCGTCGGCTCTGTTTATGAATTCCGTCTGAGCGGACCAATTAACAGTTTTGATTAACTAATTGTGAAATTAAGTGGCTAAACAAGGATTATCAAAGAGTTTAGATGCTCGTACCGAATCACAACGTGATTTCAGAATTTTAAGAAAATCTCCGGCGGTTGCAGGTTATCCGGTATCGTCGTCTGGGACCGATTCTGGTTGAAGGGTTTGAGTTAGTAAAAGTCTAACAATAGATAGAAGATGAAAGAATTGAGAAATTTACCGTTTTGATGAAAGACACGGTTTTCCGGCGAAAGTCCGGCGATTTCAGAAAGCGTTTCCGACGAACAGAAATTAGAGCGAAAGTGAAATTGGAGGTTCTGTGAGTGTTTTTGAGTTGTGAGATGATGATATTGTTAGTGAAAATCAGGAAGTAATTGATTTCAGTTTTCAACTCCAAAAATCATATGAATCGAAGGAATTGAAGGCTGAATTGATTAAAAACGTGGGTCGTAATGGTTTCATCGGTTATAACCAGTAATAGCGAATACTCAACAGTATGGACAATTGAAAACCGATGAGCGGTTTCAGTTTTGGCGCAAACGGATGATTTCACGGGTAGAGTTAAGTTTTATTTGTTTCCTAGATTACACAAAGACAACAAGTGGCGGAGTGGTTAGGTGTTGGTTGGTTAAGTCTTCCGGCTGACCCGGGTTCGAAACCTGGCAGCCCCTTTTCATTTTTAATTGCTTTATTTTTATTTTCTAACAATTTTAATTTCTATATTCTAAAATCTTTATTAGTTATGTATTGTTTAAAATTAAAATAAGCATTAAATGAGCAACGAAAATTTGAAACTGATTATTCGATTAATAAACGAAGCGGATTTTGAAAATCCGTTTTTCGACGGATGTTACATCCAAACTCCCATATTTTGACATAAAAGCATGTTTTATTAAATATGGCTCCTGATTAGCACTCTCGGGAGTATAACCGAACATCATTAAGCTCCGGGTTCGTTAAAAGGTCACTCAGAGGCCTAGTTTAAGCATGTTGACATGTTTAACCCCTCGACTTTAATATTCACCACTCAGCGATTTTTAGTCCCTCTCGTCTAGCACACGGCATACGAGGATCAGCGGGACACGTGTCGAAATTTTATAGGACGTAAAAACACAGGGTGTTACACACGCCCATTTACCATATCGAATTTTTAACGCCCAATCATCAGGCCAAGAATTGTGAAAAGTGAAGCTTCAACACGTTAGCACACTAACACCCTTAATCTTTGCATCCTCCACTTTTTGTTGATGAATTAATTTCAATACCCAATAAAAAAAATTGTGTCTTTCTTAGCTCTCATTTTTTTTTATTTCAGTTAAATGTTATTTTAGTGCGTGTTGTTTGTGAAACCATAACACACAAACGTGAAAAAAAGTGAATGAGAGAGTTTATGCTTACGTTATAATTACGTGAAGTGAAAAAAACATAAAACCATAACACATAGCCTAAGATTATCAAAATATTTTCAAATAATTGAGAACAATATTAGAGAATAAGAATTATAAGACTGTGGGGTATGGTGGGGCGGGGGTTTGGGGCATGGGTTGACAACCGCTTCACTGGCAAGACCCAAAAAATTGGGGGTATGGTGGAGCTTGGGTTTAGGGGTGGCTTGGCCAAATTCCTTTTATTTATTTATTTATTTTTTTTAAATTAATGGATAATATAGGGTAGGGTGCACCCAATGTCCACTACCCGAGGTGGTCACATGGGCGTTTCCCCCTAACCCACGCCCAAACCCCCGCCCTATACCCATAGCCTAAGTAGTTAAATCTTGGTAGTGGAGGATATCAAGAAAAGCTCTTATAGTCTTATTGGTGGGTGAGAAAAAGATCCAGATTTGGTGAGCTCAGTTTAGACAATTGGAGCAGGGTTGAGGGTTTTAATTTTGTTTAAGTTCTGAGTTTCGTTTGCTTTGTTCTCCTTCTGTTGTTTTTTGTTTTGGTTGTATGGGCTCTTAGCTGCTTGCTAAAGATACCCTCCTGTTGTTTGCAATCAAATTGTCTTTTGGCTGGAAAAGAAAAAGAATACTTAAATCTATAACTTTGCTTAAAAAAAATGCTAAGAGTGTCTTACGATTCGTGTGAGTATTTAAAATATATCACTTTACTACAACAGTTTTGTTATCATCATTATCGTTATTTTTTTAAACGACAACTATATTTTCAAAAAACTTTTTTTTGAACGGCTAACTGCTTTCCACGTGTAAACCCACCCTTTCGGAGCTATGTCCAAAGGCCGACTACTCGACCACCGCTAGAAAGCGTAGCACACTTCTGATGCGCAGAAACCCCGTGGAATAGGTAAAACTGCGCCCCCTTGGACTCGAACCTGGGTAAAACCCCAGGCCAAGCCTTTACCGGGATGGTAACAACCACTATGCTATAGTGGAGGACCTATATTATCGAAAAACTATCTAGTAAGAAGCTAGATAGGATGATACATCGATACAAACCGACCCATTAAAACGACAACAAAAGAAAGGCTTAAGGGCTGTTTGACAACTTATGAATAGTTAAGTGTTGCAGTAAGAGGTCTGAACCATTAAGTGTTGAACCAGTAAGAGATCTAAACCATTAGGAGATAGTACAATATTTAACCTTTCAGAGGCAAATGTCTGACCAATTCAGATTAGAGGTATTAACCATTCAAACGAAGTATAATGCTTAACCATTCAGAGGCAAATGCCTGAACCATTTAGACGTCTGCTCACGAAACATACAATATGAATCATTAAGTGTTGAACCAGTAAGAGGCCTGAATCATTAAGAGCCCAATTAAGAGCTAAACAAACAGCCGGGACACAAAGACAGACCAATTGAGCCACAACAAAAAAAGCTGGAAAAGAATGCCCAATGAAACCGATATGAAAGCCTCCTCCCATGAACCAACCCGAGGGATGGTGCCAAAAGCTCCAGAGAGCTTCGTAAGGGTGAACAATCAACAAGTATTAACAAGATGATGGTGATAGTTGTTGAGTGTTGGGGCTGGTGGTGGAAGTTAGATAAGATGAAATATGTTTGGTCTCGTGGGGCCCACTATTTTAAATTTGAATCACTATTAGTTTTAGATTTATTTATTTTAAATAAAATTTAACCCACCAATAACGCGTTTGATTCAATGTTAGTCCTTTTGATGCACATATTCAAATAACTTTTCTCATAGACACAGGCACAACCACATGATTACAATTCAATATGTTTTACATCAATGATTACAAATCAGAATTGGTACGTATTATTGAAAAACTTGAAAATAATGAAGGATTACATCTAAATATAAAGACCAACTATTTACATTTTAATACCCTAGACAATAATAATAATTAACAAATAGTCTAAACTGACTTAGGCTAATATTCCCCCGTAAGTTCAGGGCGGTTAGCAATCTGCAACTTGGAATGCAAAAACTCAAACTTCTGGGATGGCAAGGGCTTTGTAAAGATATTAGCAATTTGATCGTCAGTAGAGATGAACTTGACATTTAACTTTCCTTGAGTTATTTGTTCACGAACAAAGTGGTAGTCAACTTCAACATGCTTGGTACGAGCGTGAAATACTGGATTAGCCGTGAGGTATGTAGCTCCAAGATTATCACACCAAAGTGTAGGTGCCATGCTATCCAATCCAAGTTCCCGAAGCAAGGAGTTCAACCAGATCAATTCAGCAACAATGTCTGCAATAGCTTTGTACTCGGACTCAGTGGAGGATCGAGATACAGTTTTCTGTTTGCGAGCAGACCAAGAAATAAGATTCGAGCCTAAATAAATAGCAAATCCCCCCATAGATCGACGATCGACTGGGCAACCAGCCCAGTCAGAGTCCGAGAAGGCATGAAGATTGGAGTTCCAATGAGAGTCCGAAAAGGCTTGAAGGTGATAGCCCGTATTATATCGAATCCATAATCCCAAATCGATGGTGCCCTTAAGATAACGTAGGATGCGCTTGATACTAGCCCAGTGGTTCTCAGTAGGAGCGTGCATGAACTGGCAGACTTTATTAACTGCAAATGCAATGTCTGGGCGAGAAAGCGTAGCGTACTGAAGAGCTCCGACTGTCTGCCTGTAGCGAGAGGGATCATCGAGTAAGGGACTATCATCGGGTAACAACACATGAGAGGTGCTCGTGGGAGTGATAGCCTTGCAATCGGCAAGACCAACACAGTGTAATATCTCACAAACATATTTCCTTTGGGAAAGAACCAAGTCAGAACCTTTGTGAACAACTTCGACCCCAAAAATAATGTAATTGACCCATATCCTTAAGTGCAAATAGAGAGTTGAGTTGCTGAATGATTGATGCAACCACATGATTACAAATCAATATGTTTTACATCAATGATTACAAATCAGAATTGGTACGTATTATTGAAAAACTTGAAAAATAACGAAGGATTACATCCAAATATAAAGACCAACTATTTACATTTTAATACCCTAGACAATAATAATAATTAACAAATAGTCTAAACTGACTTAGGCTAATATTCGCCCGCAAGTTCAGGGCGGTTAGCAATCTGCAACTTGGAACGCAAAAACTCAAACTTCTGGGATGGCAAGGGCTTTGTAAAGATATCAGCAATTTGATCGTCAGTAGAGATGAACTTGACACTTAACTTTCCTTGAGTTACTTGTTCACGAACAAAGTGGTAGTCAACTTCAACATGCTTGGTACGAGCGTGAAATACTGGATTAGCCGTGAGGTATGTAGCTCCAAGATTATCACACCAAAGTGTAGGTGCCATGCTATCCAATCCAAGTTCCCGAAGCAAGGAGTTCAACCAAATCAATTCAGCAACAATGTCTGCAATAGCTTTGTACTCGGACTCAGTGGAGGATCGAGATACAGTTTTCTGTTTGCGAGCAGACCAAGAAATAAGATTCGAGCCTAAATAAATAGCAAATCCCCCCATAGATCGACGATCGACTGGGCAACCAGCCCAGTCAGAGTCCGAGAATGCATGAAGATTGGAGTTCCAATGAGAGTCTGAAAAGGCTTGAAGGTGATAGCCCGTATTATGTCGAATCCATAATCCCAAATCGATGGTGCCCTTAAGATAACGTAGGATGCGCTTGATACTAGCCCAGTGGTTCTCAGTAGGAGCGTGCATGAACTGGCAGACTTTATTAACTGCAAATGCAATGTCTGGGCGAGAAAGCGTAGCGTACTGAAGAGCTCCGACTGTCTGCCTGTAGCGAGAGGGATCATCGAGTAAGGGACTATCATCGGGTAACAACACATGAGAGGTGCTCGTGGGAGTGATAGCCTTGCAATCGGCAAGACCAACACAGTGTAATATCTCACAAACATATTTCCTTTGGGAAAGAACCAAGTCAGAACCTTTGTGAACAACTTCGACCCCAAAAATAATGTAATTGACCCATATCCTTAAGTGCAAATAGAGAGTTGAGTTGCTGAATGATTGATGCAACCACATGATTACAAATCAATATGTTTTACATCAATGATTACAAATCAGAATTGGTACGTATTATTGAAAAACTTGAAAAATAACGAAGGATTACATCCAAATATAAAGACCAACTATTTACATTTTAATACCCTAGACAATAATAATAATTAACAAATAGTCTAAACTGACTTAGGCTAATATTCGCCCGCAAGTTCAGGGCGGTTAGCAATCTGCAACTTGGAACGCAAAAACTCAAACTTCTGGGATGGCAAGGGCTTTGTAAAGATATCAGCAATTTGATCGTCAGTAGAGATGAACTTGACACTTAACTTTCCTTGAGTTACTTGTTCACGAACAAAGTGGTAGTCAACTTCAACATGCTTGGTACGAGCGTGAAATACTGGATTAGCCGTGAGGTATGTAGCTCCAAGATTATCACACCAAAGTGTAGGTGCCATGCTATCCAATCCAAGTTCCCGAAGCAAGGAGTTCAACCAAATCAATTCAGCAACAATGTCTGCAATAGCTTTGTACTCGGACTCAGTGGAGGATCGAGATACAGTTTTCTGTTTGCGAGCAGACCAAGAAATAAGATTCGAGCCTAAATAAATAGCAAATCCCCCCATAGATCGACGATCGACTGGGCAACCAGCCCAGTCAGAGTCCGAGAATGCATGAAGATTGGAGTTCCAATGAGAGTCTGAAAAGGCTTGAAGGTGATAGCCCGTATTATGTCGAATCCATAATCCCAAATCGATGGTGCCCTTAAGATAACGTAGGATGCGCTTGATACTAGCCCAGTGGTTCTCAGTAGGAGCGTGCATGAACTGGCAGACTTTATTAACTGCAAATGCAATGTCTGGGCGAGAAAGCGTAGCGTACTGAAGAGCTCCGACTGTCTGCCTGTAGCGAGAGGGATCATCAAGTAAGGGACTATCATCGGGTAACAACACATGAGAGGTGCTCGTGGGAGTTGATATCACCTTGCAATCGGCAAGACCAGCACAGTGTAATATCTCACAAACATATTTCCTTTGGGAAAGAACCAAGTCAGAACCTTTGTGAACAACTTCGACCCCCAAAAATAATGTAATTGACCCATATCCTTAAGTGCAAATAGAGAGTTGAGTTGTTGAATGATTGATGCAACAACAGTGGAGTTGTTTCTGGTGATGATAATGTCATCCACATAAACTAGAAGATAGACAAGGCAGCCGGAGGAGTTCCGTATAAAAAGTGAGGGATCTGTTTTGGACCCATAAAATCCCAACTGATGAAGTGCAATAGACAACTTTGTGAACCAGGCATGAGGAGCCTGTTTGAGGCCATACAATGACTTATGAAACAAGCAAATGTGATCAGGTTTGGATTGATCAATAAAGCCCGGAGGTTGGCACATGTACACCGTTTCCTCAAGATCTCCATGGAGAAAGGCCGTTTGAATTTCTAACTGTCGGAGAGGCCATTTGTTACTGACAGCTAGAGATAGGACAGTACGAATAGTGGCATGCTTAATGACCGGACTAAAGGTCTCATTATAGTCTATGCCATGCTGTTGATTGAAGCCTTTTGCCACGAGTCGGGCTTTGTGCCTGGTAATCTTTCCATGTTCGTCAGTCTTTAACCTGTAAACCCATTTACAATCAACAATATTAGCATTGGAAACAGGGGGCACAAGTGTCCACGTGCCATTCCTATGAAGCGCAGATAGCTCTTCGGCCATTGCTTGGCGACATTCTAAAGACTTGTTAGCAACGGTAAAGCTAGTGGGTTCAATGGGAGGAGATGTGGAGGTGGAAGCAGTGTAGGCAGCGGGGTTGTATCGGTCTGGTTGTTTAGGATTAGGACGCAGGTTTGATGGTCGAAGCCGAGGAGGTGGTGGGGGTGGTGGTGGTGATGGTATGTTGGTATTAGCGGCCGGAGTAGGTGATGGGGGTGAAGATTGTGGAGGAGATTGAGGAGGTGGTGATGGGTGGGTTGGTGATTGTGGTGGTTCTGGTGGAAAGTTGGGTGGTGGGTCGGGAAAAATAGAGATGTAAGGAGGGGTAGAGGGTGGTGGTGGTGTTGGTGAAGGCTGATAGGGAAAAACATGTTCGTCGAAGCTAACATGCCGAGCAATGTAGATCCGATCAGTGGAAGGGTCAAGGCAGCGATAACCATGGTGAGTAGGACTGTAACCTAGGAAAACACAAGGAGTAGACCGGAATTCAATTTTGTGACGATTGTACGGACGAAGGTAAGGAAAAGACTGACAGCCAAAGACTCTTAAGAATGAGTAATCCGGTTTTCATTTGAAGACATGTTCAAAGGGAGATTTGTTAGATGAAACACGAGAGGGGAGGCGATTTATGAGGTATACAGCTGTTCCAAAAGCAAAGTTCCAGAAGCGTTGAGGAAGACTGGATTGAGCCAAGAGGGTGAGTCCAGTTTACACAACATGACGATGACGACGTTCAACAAATCCATTTTGCTCACTGGTGTGAAGACAAGACCATCGATGGATAATGCCAAGGTTGCGACAAAGATTGGTGAGAGGTCGAAATTCTCCCCCCAGTCAGATTGAATACATTTAAGCTTGGTGTTAAATTGACGTTTAGTCATAGTGATAAAATTAGCGAGGATGGTTTAAACATCTGATTTTTGATTTAAGGGATAAATCCACATATATACGAGTATAATGATCAACACACAAAAGAAAGTAGTGATGACCATCAAAGGATGGTTCGGGAGAAGGGCCCCAAACATCACAATAAACAAGATCTAAAATATTATTGCTATGAAAAGTAGAATCAGGTAAAGATAACTTTGATGATTTTCCACATTGACAAGAAGAACATAAATTATTTGATAATTTGTCCGAAACAGGTAAAGAATAATAAGAAATAATAGAACGAAAAACTTGAGCATGAGGATGTGCTAAGCGTTGATGCCAAATGCTTGAAGAGGCTTTGACAGCAGTGAAAGCAACCTTGGGCAAAGACTTGAGTTGTGGAAGACGAATGGAGTACAATCCCTGTTCACTGGGGCCCGAAAGGAGGGTAGTGTGTAGACTCGTCCGTCACAACAAAATAAGAAGAGTGAAATTCAAAGAAAACATTGTTGTCAAGACAAAATTTTTGAACGGACAAAAGATTTTGTTTTAGTTGAGGAACATGAAGGATATCTGATAGGGTAAAGGTTTTGTTTGATGAGTAAATTTTGGATGAACCAATGTGAAAAATGGGTACTAAGTTACCGTTACCAACAAGTAAAGAATCATTACCATAGTAGGCCTCAGAGCTATCCATGCTAGCCAGGTCTAGAGTGGCATGATGAGTTGCACCAGTGTCGGGCTTCCAAGTAGGTCCAGAAGATGGGCCAACCTCTGAGCGTGTTGTAAAGTTGGCCTGTGGAGCAGGTTGAGACTGGTTCAATTGAGTTGGACATTGAGATGGTAAATGTCCTATTCCACACCTGTTGCAATGACCATAAACAGTGTTTTGAGTGGAAGCCCAAGAAAACTGTCATGTGCCACTGCTATCCCGAGGGCGGTTATTAAAACCACCACGTGAGTTGCCACGAGAAGATCCACAGGATCCACGACCACCTCGATTATTATTGAAGGACCGAGAACCAAAGTAAGCTTGAGGCCGTGGAGATTGAATGGGGTTTAGTTGATAACCCAATTGAGTAGCCATTAGTTGAATGTTTTGTAGTTGTTGTTGAAGTTGATCAATATTCGGTTGTTGAACCGAAGGGGCAGCAGTCGACGATGATTGTTGAATCGAAGGAGCATTTGCCATGAATGCATGGGGGTAGCAGTCATCATTTTTGTAAAGACGTAATCATGGTCACACAGAAGACCATGGAATTCATGGAAGGAAACGGGAGGAACACGGGCTAATAAGTTGGCCTTGAGACCATTGTATTCCTCTCTAAGTCCCGTAAGAGTGAGCATGACAAGATCCTTGTCTTTAAACGGTTCTCCGATGTTAGCAAGGGCAGTGGCATACTCTTGAGCCCAGATATTCTGCCGGTTTTTCATCACCTTTCATGGTGATTCTCAGAAGTTGACTTTTAAGGGTAAATTCATGAGACAATGTAACAGGGGCATAAGCCCGTTCAAGAGACAACCATACCTCACGTGATGTTTTTCCTTGAATGTGATGATAGGAATCTTCAGAAACTGTTGAGATGATCAGCATACGGATGTGAGCATCATTGCAGATCCACGGGTGTAGCTTGGATTATCGGTAGTTGCAGACTCATTTGTAACTTTCTGTTCAGGACATGGTATGGTACCGTCAACATAACCAAAGAGATTATGAGATGTGAGAAAGGATTCGATCATAGATCTCCAATAACCATAGTTGGTAGGTTTAAGAGAGAAGGAGAACTTGTGAGAGTTGTGAATAGTTTTCTCCTGATGTGAGAACTGGATGATTGCTGCCATTAGGGACTGCTATTGTTTAAAAAAAAACTGCTGTAGAAATCGAACAACTGTTGTTGTTGAAATTCGACTTGCTTATTGTTGAAATTGGACTCCTGTTGTTCAGCGGATGTGAGAAGGATACTTTTGTTGCAGTCGGAACTGGTTTTCCAGCCAGAAAAGACACCGTTGTTGATGTAGTCGGAATATTTTTTTTGCCGTAATTGAAATTTAGGGTTAGAGAAAAAAAAAGGAAGATCTGATACCAAATCAGAATTCGTACGTATTATTGAAAAACTTGAAAAATAATGAAGGATTACATCCAAATATAAAGACCAACTATTTACACTTTAATGCCCTAGACAATAATAATAATTAACAAATAGTCTAAACTGACTTAGGCTAATATTACATAACAACATTCAGAAAAGACAATGACACTTCAAAGAGACAAATTTCACACAACTAGGATCACTGAAATTATATAATTTAGATTTTAGACCAACAAAAACTAAACCAAAATCATTGTCGTCGTCGGTTTCAAACCCAAATCAAACATGCAAACTGTTCATCATCGGCTACATGTGATGATAAAAGAAAAGTCACCGGAGTCACTGATGTGAAAACGGAGCAAGAACAAAGTTACCTATTTTGCGCTTAACACAATTCAAACTCAGATATGAAATTATCATCTTCAAATCTTAATAGAGATACGCTCACAAAAAGAAACAGACATGATTCTACTATTTTTATCCTTTGTTGAATCATCTGGTGACTCTGAATCCTCTGAGTCTGAGCTGCAATTTCAGGAAACGGCTTCCTCTCAAAAGGACGGGTAGAACCTTTTCTACGGCCATAGATAACAAGTTTCAGCCAATCATTTCCAAGCCTTCGCTGCTCTTCGATAATCTTTCTAGCTGAGTCAGCTGCTGAGCTTCTAGGCCACCTCAGCACAATCAATCCCATGGTTGGGATCTCACCTAAGCACATCGGGATCTCCTTAAGCCGCCTGCAACTGTCCATAACTAACTTTTCCAGGGCGGGAAAGTGATCACTCGACATATTCCATTCTGCAAGTTCAGGAGACTGAATTTTTAAAAACTTGAGCTTTTTAAACTCCCCGTCATTTGGATCCCATCTTGGTCCTTGACAATCTGCACGCAATATTTTCAAGATTTCAAGATTTGGCAATCTCCCTAGTTCTGATAAATCGTTCCATGGCAGATAACAGTTGGAAAATGTCACTTTCTTAAGGGCATGAGGTAACCGATTCAAACAAGTGAACCTTGCCTGCTATGGTAAAAACCGATGAATATAATCAACCTCAATATTTATTTTTAGTTTTTCAAGATGGACCAAAGTGTCTAAAGGAGGGAACAAAACCGAACCGTACGGCTGCTGAAACACAACACAAGCTAACTTTTTAAGGTTTGGGGCCATTTCCAAAACAGGCTGTCTCCCAAAAGGAAGGTGGAGATTTGAAATGGTTTGAACTTTCGGTAATGCGACAGGGTATTGTAATCTCACAGATGGCCAAATGCATATATTCATCAAATTGGTCATTTTACTACCTTTACAAAATTGAAAATCAATCGGAAATGACTCACCGTAAACTACAAGGGTTTGTAGATTCCATAGGGTTGATATTGATTCAGGGATAACAAGTTCTGGAGTGCGTAATGATAAGTATCTCAACTGAACTAACTGCCCTATTTCGGTTGGCAAGAATGGGGCTATAACTGGCACAAGTTCCAACACCCGAATGTGTTTAAAGGCTGAGTAAATAAACAGAACATTTTCTTCTGAGAAGCCACATGTGAAACCCGATTTCATATACAAGAAAGAACGGGTACTAGGGGAAAATGGTTTTGATAAAGCATAGTCGAACAAATAAGTATGGATGAATAAACGGCGGGCCGTTGTGTTAGTAGAAAAACCCAGTCCTAAAAATGGGTTAATTTTAATTTCCTGCAGAAATTTCTCTTCTTTGGATTTTTTTAAGCACAAATCATGCAAAAGATCATGCACCCGACACGCTTTCACGCCCCCGCCTGACCTTTTCTGGTCAACGATCACCAGACTTCTATCAATAAGATCTACCAAATACTCCTCTGCTACATTTTCTGTACCTGCTTTTACAAAACCCTCTGCAACCCACAGCCACATCAGCTTTCTGACATTAATCTCAAAGTCTTCCTTAAATGCTCCAAAATAAAGAAAGCATGATTTCAAGTGTTGTGGCAGGTGATTGTAACTTAAGGATAATGTGTTCATGCATTGTTCTGAATCGCTAACAATATAAGAACCTATACTACATAAAACATGAGTCCAAAACTCGACTGATTTCTCAGACTTTGCAAGAAGTCCCGATATTACAAGAATCGCGAGTGGCAGCCCTCTACATCTTTCAGCAATTTGCTTCCCAGTTTTCTGCAAAATTACAGGGCAAGTACCATCCTCTGCAAAAACTTTCTGTTGCAATAGATCCCAGCTTTCCTCCAAGGTTAAAAAACGAAGCCTGTGAATTGGGCTGTCTGGTTTGATGTTTGAGGCAACGCTTATAAGCCGACTGGTTACTAAAATTCTGCTTCCAAGATTGCCATCAGGGAAACAGATCCGTATTTCATTCCAGGCCTCTGCACTCCATATATCATCAATAACAATAATAAATCAATTCACATAACTTTCCGATGTTCCTTTCTTCAGTGTCAGGCTCGATTGAAAGAGAATTACAAAGACTAAACAATAAATCCAGCTTTTGATATGTTTGAGAAACCGTAACCCAACCACGAATATAAAAGTGGTATGTTACATAACGATCATAATAAGCTCTCTTTGCCAGAGTGGTCTTCCCAAGGCCGCCCATCCCAACAATGGAGATAACGTCTAGTCTCTTTTGATCCCCAACAAGTCTATCCAATATTTCTCTTGTTTCAACATCAAACCCAACAATCTTATCTTCTTTTGGCACTATGGTATTCACTCTTGATGAACTTCCTTCATCTTTCAAGACATTTGGCATCTCATGATTTGCGAATTCCATGTCTACTTTGATGGCTTGGATGTCTTGCATGACATCGTAAAGATCTATGTTTTCTTTGATGGCTTGGATCTCTTGTATGACATCGTCAAGATCGAAACAAGGATTTGGTCAAAATCTTTTGGATTCTTGACCGCAAAACTTGAAACAAATGAATCAACCATATCTTCTACCTTGGTTGCTACATCTATGATCCTTATCACCAGATCTTTCACTTCCGGGACTGTGTAATGAGTCTCCTCCGAATAAGAAAGAAATGTTCTTAATGATGTTAGCTCCTTGTACAGAAACTCGAACCGATCCCTCTCTTTAAGAAACCATGGACTTTTGGAGATATGTGAAGGATAATTGAAGTCAAGGAGCTGCTTCAAGGTCTCTATTAGACAGTCCACATCAGTGTCAATCATGTTTATTGTATAGAGATATGTATGTATCAACACCTCTAATCAAAAGTGACATTTTTTTTTTAAATTTAAAAGATCTATATCTGCAGGTGGTAATGAACCTATATAGCAAAAACCAAAGTTAACATAAAAGGAGCTAAACAAACAAATGGATAGAGCAAAGATAAATCAGTAGGAAATCACGCCCAAGAACACGAACACGAAATTTGATCTCACCTAAGATCGACTCTTTATGTTTATCATAATTCTTGATACACTTACAATTGACCCATAACCCGTCCACTTATACTAAACTAAACCGTATACTAATCCTACTCAAGTACTTCTCTCAATTAGAATCTTAAACTAGCTCGCATGATTATCTTTAAACATTCAAATAATTAATTCAAACTAATTAAACTAACATTTGCAAATTTATTCTTTCAAGTTCCTTTGAAACAAAGTTTAGGATTAAATTCTAGCAAAATCAAACATTTGAGTAAAGTAATTTATATCCAGATACAAATAATTAATTAAAAAAGAAGATGCAGATACCTTGAAAACCCAAATTTGGATTCTGAAAGATCCATTCTCAGGAATTGTTAGCTCAGAAATGAGAAAAGAAGACAGATAAGAGATTTCACACAACCAAGCTATCTATTCCAACTAACAATTCAGTTACATATAGACGTTATCAACTAACCAACTAACTTTCCCGCCCAGTTAACAACTTCTCACAAACATAACACTATCCTGACACTATTTACCCTTTTATTTCCCAATATTACACTTTTTACCCCTGTACTTATAAACTGATACTAACATAACTTCCCCCCTAAACAACATTCTTGTCCTCAAGAATGAAGCCTGGAAATCGCATGCGAAACTCATCTTCAAATTCCCATGAGGCATCTGCAACTGGCAAATCCCTCCAATGAACCAATAATTGCTTAACCATTGAATTACCCCTCCTAACCACTCTATTGTCAATTATAGCACGCGGCTGTAGCAAAAATCTAGGACCTGTTGTCAGGGGTAAAATTGGAACATTTTCGCCATAAGCTTTCTTCAGTAAAGAGACATGAAACACAGGGTGCATTTGTGCAGTTTCAGGCAAGTCCAATTTGTAGGCTACCTTGCCAATCTTATCAATGATCAAAAAAGGACCAAAGTACTTAGGACCCAGCTTTGTATGTTTTTGTACTCTTAAGGACGTCTGTACAAAAGGTTTAAGCTTCAAATAGACCCAATCTCCTACTTCAAAATGTCTTTCTATTCTGTGCTTATCCGCATACTGTTTCATTCGATGCCGAGCTTGTGTTAAAGACTGTTTAAGATGATTGAGCATCACTTCCCTATCCCTATGCAGAACCTCTACCGCCTGGATTTTGGTATCATTGGTAATATAAGGAATGTGCAATGGAGGTGGAAATCCATATAAGGCTTCAAAAGGAGAAGACTTTATGGAGGAATGATAGGTAGTGTTATACCACCATTCAGCTAAACTTAACCATGTAAGCCATTTAGAAGGGCAATGCATACACATACACCTCAAATAAGCCTCCAAACACTTGTTAAGTACTTCAGTCTGTCCACCACTCTGAGGGTGATATGCAGTGGAATAGGATAATTGCACCCCTTGTAGTCTCATAAACTCTTTCCAAAACTGACTTAGAAACAAAGGATCACGATCTGAAACAATGGTCATAGGACAACCGTGGAGCTTGAAAATTGAATCTAAGAACACTTGAGCGACCACAGGTGCAGTATAAGGGTGAGACAATGATAAAAAATGCGCATATTTCATCAAACGATCCACCACCACCAAAATTGTATCTTTACCATGCACCTTAGGTAATCTTGAAATGAAATCCATCGAAATATCGGTAAACACATGAGACGGAACAGGAAGTGGTTGTAGCAGCCCAGGATTGGCAATTGGCTCGTACTTTGCTTGCTGACATTCGTGGCACCTTTTAACAAAGTCAAAGACTTGCTTAGAACACCCCTTCCAATAACAGAAAGCCTTTATCTTCTTTAACGTAGGTATGTGACCTGAATGACCACCTATAGGTGACTTATGAAAAATGTGCATGATATCCTCCTTCAGCTGTAAATAATTGCCAGTCCATAATTTTCCTTTTTTCTTCAACAACTGACCATCCCAAGAAACTTTATCTATAGAATGCCCTTGTTTCAACTGATGTATAACAGAACGTAACTGTACATCTGTTTCCCAAGAAGACTGTATTATGTGTAGTAACACAGGGTTCATAGAACTCATTCCCATCTCAAACAAAGCTAATCCAGTTACCTTTGACAATCCATCACCTACCATATTATCCGTTCCTTTCTTATAACAAATCTCATAAGTATAGCCCATTAACTTGGCTAACCATGTTTGCTGCAAGGGAGTAGTAATCTTCTGAGTTAAGAGGTACTTAAGACTCTTGTGATCAGTTCTAATCACAAATTTCTTAATCACCAAATAGTGATGCCACTGTTTCACAGCCAACAGTATTGCTAGAAGTCTTTCTCATAAACTGATAGTGCCTGTTGTTTCAATGACAGTGGTTTGCTTATAAATGCCACTGGATGCCCCTCTTGCATTAATATTGCTCCCAACCCTTTTGAGGAAGCATCAGTCTCTATTACAAAGTCCCTATTAAAGTCTGGCAAAGCCAATACTGGAGCAGATGTTAGAGCCACTTTTAACTGATCAAAAGCACCTTGAGCTGCATCTGTCCACTGAAAAGCGTCTTTCTTTAACAGATCAGTCAAAGGTCTAGCCAATATACCAAAGGACTTAATAAACCTTCTATAATATCCTGCCAGTCCCAAAAATCCTCTTAACTGTTTTAAATTGTCAGGTACTGACCATTGTTGAATTGCAGCAATCTTTGATGGATCAGTTTGCACTCCTTTACCAGAAAGAACATGACCCAAATACTCAACTGAATCACTACCGAATAAACACTTTGACCTTTTAGCTATTAATGAATTTGTCCTTACAAGAATCAGTACCTGCTCCAAATCCAACAGATGTTGTGTAAAAGTAGGGTTGTACACCAAAATGTCATCAAAGAAGACTAATGTAGTCTTCCTCATCAATGGCTTAAAAGTAGCATTCATTAAAACTTGAAATGTGGCTGGGGCATTAGTTAAGCCAAAGGGCATTACCACAAACTCAAATAACCCTTGATGAGTTCTAAATGCTGTTTTGTGAATATCTCTATCATCCATTCTCACCTGGTGATACCCAGCCATCAAATCCAATAATATGATGGGTTATAACCTAATATTCACTGTGTTTTTCTTTAGTTATTACCCAATAAGTTTTGAGGTTTTAATATTTTATAGAGACGCTGTACGCAACCAGAAGTTTTAAATTAGGGGTCATAATTTGATTTTTTTTTATTATTATCCTACTTTTATAAATTTAATAGAACCCTTCCAACAAACCATGGTTGTGCTTACTTTTATATATTTAACAGAACCCTTTCAAATATAACCACGATTAAACCATTTATTTCCCTTATCAAATTTAATTTAAATAAATTTATTAAAAGATAAATACCGATATTCCACATGTAACAATGATATAATAATAGATACTCTATAGCCTATGCTGACAAATTGTGGTTTGTTGATTTAACTTTTTTTTAATTAATTGGGTCTTTTTAAAATTTGAAAAACTTATATAACAAATATGCATTATTAACTTCGTTCTTCTACATTTTCCTCTCCGAACCAGTTCGTCACGTACCGCAGGTCTTTTGGCCGGATTTCTTTTCCTATGTTATTACGCTCCTTTCTTCATTATAACTAAACTAATGGTGAGGGGTAGCATAATATAAGCTCAAGGGTAACGTAATGTACAAAAACGAAAAAAAGTAAACAAATTTCTACTTCGCCGAAAAAGTTGAGGGTAAGCGGAAGCTACCCCTCCCACCACACTAGATCCGCCCCTTCAGTCGATGTTGTAGATCATGTTGATGAACCGATATATGACATTGAGTTTACAACAACACGTTGCACATATTCAAATAACTTTTCTCAGACACAAACAAAAACGCATGGTTACTCAATTATTACATTTCATTATGTTTTACATAAGTGATTACATAAATAATATTCATAAAAGACAATGACTCATCAAAGAGACAAATTTCACAAAACTATAACCACTATAATTTAATAATTTAGACCAACAAAAACTAAACCATAATCATTGTCGTGTCAGTGTCACCACTAAGGTCGGTGGTCCACTGACAAGGCAAAGCCTTTTAAAACACTTAAGTGTGAAGTCTCATAGGAGCAAGAGATTCGCCGTTTGAAAATAAATCATTATCGTGAAAGTGGCAGTGTCATGAGAGTGCACATACCTGATTTTGACACTTTTACCCTATCATCTATTGACTCTGAATCCTCTGATTCTGAGCTACACAGCTTCTCCTTGAAAGCCCAGGTAGGACCTTTCCTACGATCATAGATAACAAGCTTCAGCCAATCATTTCCAAGACTTTGCTGCTCTTCAATAATCTGTCTAGCTGAGTCAGCTGCCGAGCTTCTAGGCCACCTCAGCTCAATCAATCCCATGGTTGGGATCTCACCTAAGCACATCGGGATCTCCTTAAGCCGCCTACAACCGTCCATAACTAACTTTTCCAGGGCGGGAAAGTGATCACTCGACATATTCCATTCTGCAAGCTCCGGAGACTGAATTTTCAAAACCTTGAGTTTCTTAAACTCTCCATCATTTGGATCCCATCTTGGTCCTTGAAAACTACCACCCAATATTTTCAAGATTTCAAGATTTGGTAATCTCCCTAGTTCTGATAAATCCTCCCATGGCAGAAAACAGTTGGAGAATGTCATTTTCTTGAGGTTATGAGGTAACCGATTCAAATAAGTGAACCTTGCCTGCTCTGAGAGACTAAGAGCATTGTCGATATATATTTTTAATTTTTCAAGATGAACCAAAGTGTCTAAAGGAGGGAAGGGAACCAAACCATCAGGCATTTGTAACACAACACAAGCTAACATTTTAAGGTTTGGGGTCATTTCCAACACGGGCTGTCTCCCAAAAGGAAGACGGAGATTTGAAATGGTTTGAACTTTCGATGATGCCACACGGTACTGTAATCTCAAAGATGGCCAAATGTATATATGCCTCAAATTGGTCATACTATTATCTTTAGAAACATGAAAATAAATCCCCATCCGACTTGTTAACCCGTAAACTACAAGGGTTTGTAGATTCCATAGAGTTGATATTGATTCAGGGATAACAGGTTTGAAAATGCGTAATGATAAGTATCTCAACTGAACTAACTGCCCTATTTCGGTTGGCAAGAACGGGGCTAAAATTGACTTAAGTTCCAACACCCGAATATGTTTAAAGGCCCGGTAAATAAACGAAACATTTTCATCTGTGAAGCCACAGGTGAAACCCCAATTAAAGTACAAGAAAGAACGGATACTTGCGGAAAACGGTTTTGAAAAAACATAGTCTAACACATGAGTATGATTATGATTGATAAACGAACGCCGATCCGTTGTGTTAGTAGAAAAACCCGGCCCTAAAAAAGGCTCGATTTTTATTTCGCTCAGAAATTTCTCTTCTTTGGATTTTTTAAAACACAAATCATGCAAAAGATCGTGCACACGACACACTTTTACACCCCCGTCTGACCTTTTTTGGTCAACCATCACCAGACTTCTATCAATAAGATCTACCAAATACTCCTCTGCTACATTTTCTGTACCTGCTTTTACAAAACCCTCTGCAACCCACAGCCACATCAGCTTTCTAACATCAATCTCAAAGTCTTCCTTAAATGCTCCAAAATAAAGAAAGCATGATTTCAAGTGTTGTGGCAGGTGATTGTAACTTAGCGATAATGTGTTCATGCATTGTTCTGAATCACTAACAATATAAGAACCTATACTATCTAAAACTTGAGTCCAGAACTCGACTGATTTCTCTGTCTTTGCAAGAAGCCCGGATATTACAAGAACCGCGAGTGGCAGCCCTTTACATCTTTCAGCAATTTGCTTCCCAGTTTCCTGTAGATTTGTAGGGCAAGTACCATCCTCTGCAAAAACTTTATGTCGCAATAGTTCCCAGCTTTCCTCCACGGTTAGAAAACGAAGCCTGTGAATTGGGCTGTCTGCTTTGATGTTTGAGGCAACGTTTATAAGCCGACTGGTCACTAAAATTCTGCTTCCAAGATTGTCATCAGGGAAACAGCTCCGTATTTCATTCCAGGCCTCTGCACTCCATATATCATCAATAACAATAAGATAACGTTTACCTTTTAATCGTTTGTAAATCAATTCGCATAACTTTCCGATGTTCTTTTCTTCAGTGTCAGGCTCGATTGAAAGAGAATTACAAAGACTAAACAACAAATCCAGCTTTTGATATGTTTGAGAAACCGTAACCCAACCACGAATATAAAAGTGGTATGTTACATAACTATCATAATAAGCTCTCTTTGCCAAAGTGGTCTTCCCAAGGCCTCCCATCCCAACAATGGAGATAACGTCTAGTTTCTTTTGATCCCCAACAAGTCTATCCAATATTTCTCTTGTTTCAACATCAAACCCAACAATCTTATCTTCTTTAGGTACTGCAATATTCACTCTTGAAGAACTTCCTTCATCTTTCAAGACATTCGGCGCCTCATGATATGCAAATTCCATCTCTCCTTTGATGGCTTGGATTACTTGCATGATACCGTCAAGATCGAAACAAGGATTTTGGTCAAAATCTTTTGGATTCTTAACCGCAAAACTAGAAACAAATGAATCAACCATATCTTCTACCTTGGTTGCTACATCTATGATCCTTATCACCAGAGCTTTCACTTCCGGGACTGTGTAACGAGTCTCCTCCGAATAAGAAAGAAATGTTCTTAATGACGTTAGCTCCTTGTGCAGAAACTCGAACCGTTTCCTCTCTTTAAGAATCCATGGACTTTTGGAAGTATGTGAAGGACAATTGAAGTCAATGAGCTGCTGCAAGGTCTCTATTAGACAGTCCACATCAGTGTCAATCATGTTTAGTGTGTAGATTAGTCCTCTAAATCAAGAGCATGCTACTATTCAAGTTATAAAGATATGTATGTATCAACACCTGTGATCAAAAGTGTCACTTTCAGAATCCAAAAGCTTTAAATCTACAGGTGGTAATGAGCCTAGATAAATCAAACATTTGAGCAAAGCTATATTATATCCAGATGCAAGTAATCAATTAAAAAAGAAAATGTTAATATTTTCAAAACTCTAATTTCAGTTATGAAAGATCCATTGATTCTCAGGAGTTAGAGAGAAATATAACTTACAAAATGATCAAGAAGAAGCAATTCGTATAGCAAAACTTTGAAATGAAAATTACAAATGAGTGGATCACCAAATTCCATAAGGTAAGAGCAATATTCAACGTCAACGGGTGATAATGTGGTACTGGTAGGTGGGTCAGTCAAATAATGCATTAGTTACCCTTTTCCTGCCTTTCTTTTTTTGTTTTTTGTTTTTTTATTTCACTTGGTTAATTTAATTTTTACGGTTTTGCTTATTTATTTAATTTATTAAATTAAATTAAAATAATTTAAATTAGCAACATGCTTAGGCATGCTGCTGTTGTACCATCTGCTTTAATGGTTTTTACCGCTTCTTTGTATTGTAACCTTGGCATATTATGTTGTACTTTGTTTACCTGCTTTGTCATCGTTACTCATACCACAGGTCTCCCCAAGCTTTAGCCAAGTTTCTTTTCTACCACTTTACTTTTGTTTTGTTTGTATATGCAAGACAGACAAAAAGGAACAGAGAGAAGCAGCATACGGTAGAGAGAGAGAGAGAGAGAGAGAGGAGAGCGGGCGGCAGTGACACGGTGGTGGCGTTGAGGGTTCCGTCAACCGTGAATTAGATCTTCGAGGTTATCCTTTCAGTTTGACCCGATTTACAATTCGAATCATGTTTATGTTTTCACTTATCTATATGTGTATTTTGTTTGATTTACAAGGAAAAAAGATTACTCTTATAGAGAATTTAGGTGCTACTGAGGTTAGTGTTTATGTTTTCCGATATCTAGGGTATCAAATTGTGCGATTGATTAGTAATGTAACTGTTGGATTTAGATTTTGATTTGGTGATATGAGTTTTGTATACAAATGTTTAGTTCATGTTTATTAACTTTGTTGTCTTATAATTTTAAAAGCTTAATGATTTATACGGATTATTAGGGTAAATGAACCGACTACCGGCAATTCCGATTGTGGTTCTGCTGATGAACGGAATATCATCAGAGCATGGGGTCGGTGATGGTAGTTTCCGGCAATTAAGGTGCATATCATCCCCCCCTTTTCAAGTTTTTACTTCCTCTTTGATGAAGTCGTTAATTAGAAAATCTGGTTGGTTATGCTGATATTACATTTCGTAGTTATCAAAAGTTTCAGGTATTTTACATTGCGCATTTATAATTGTTGTTTGCTTATCCTACAATATCTATCTAGGTGGCAGCAACTTTTGATCAATAGGCTTGTAGGATATAACACTATCTTCATGAATAGTTTGCTGAATTCTCCAGGTCAAGGTATAAGTGTATAACAAGGTTATTGGCATGGGTCGATGTGTTATGTTACATGAATTAGGTCTAATCATTGTCTTTTATTTGAGATTTGATACAGGCTACCTTTTTAATTATCAGACAAGTGAAATTTACAACCTTACATATGCACAAAAGCAACCAGAACGGTCAACAACTTTTGCCATTTATTTTTTTTCAACTTTGGTTAAGTTTAAACAGAGCATTCTATAACTGATGTCTCTTTTGGAATGATCTTGATCAAACATCCTATACACGAATGGATGTCACCTAAGGAATGACAAGGAAATTAACATAAACAAGGACCCACTTAGAAAGGAAGTTACTTGCGTAAAATGTAAATATCTATTTTGAGAATCACATAACCAAGATCAAATATACCGTTAGACAAAATGGGACTAGTGTCGAATATGTAGGGCTGTATGGATTAGAAATTCCTTTTATAATGCAATTTTCATCTAATCTCCAAACTGTATGGTTGATTTTGTCCTATACCTTGCAGTCTATTTTGCTGCAAAGTGTGGTGTTCTTATGATGTCTCTTTTTGGCATGCTCAAGTTTATAGGTTTGTTCTGTACTTTTATCTTCTAATTACAGATTTTGAATCAAATAGAAAGGAAAAAAAGGTAAAGCAAGATAGGCAGGATATAATAGTGTTCTATGTATTATATAAGGTCTCAGTTACACATAGTTTTTTAATTGGTTTTTGGAAACAAATAGCAATCGCATATGATTTCTTTTCTGGACTTGGATTGTTTCAGAATTGCTTTTTTTTTGCAGTTGACAACTTCAATGTAAAAAGCTAGAAGATATAGTTCCCTCTTCCCATAGCTCTGATGTATGTATCAAATACCTAATACCTGGCTTACTGATTTATAGTAAAAAAAAAGACACCTAGCTTACTGACTTCCACGTGTGACCATCGCATGTCTCATCCTTCACCTGCAAAACAGATAGAGAGAGACTAAGCCAGAGAAACTAGAGAAAGAGAAAGCAGAGAGAGAGAGAGAGAGAGAGAGAGAGAGATGTGGAAGAAAGAGCGAGAGATTCGGGCCATGGAACCTAAGATGCACGAGATTGAGAGCGGTGACGGGGTGGTGGCTCGAAGGCGAAATAGAGACGGGGTGGGTAAAGACGTTGGTGGTTCTAGGTCCTTCTGTTTCCGGCAAAGATGGTAAGAACCCAAACCTCACCACTTTTTCCTTTTAACTAATTTCACTTATGTCTCCAGTCTATGTTGGTCCATCATTACTGTTTATAATCTTTGTCTTATAGTTGGCGAAAATTTGCGCTATACGATTGGCTTTAAAAGTAAATTGTAATTTAAGATTGTTTAAAAGAATGACCGAATCCAAATTTGAAGTAAAATAATAAAATTTAAAATAGTTCTGTACTAACATATACGTAAAATTTATAAATATAAAAAAACTAATCATTTGTAATTTAAGATTGTTTATAAGAATTTGACTTTTTTGAAATATACAAATACATACCAAACAATCTGCAATGACATCAGATGGGTTCAACAGCTGATGTTTTTCTGATGTCTATTCATGTTAGTAATTGTTGTTTTATATGTGTTTATGGCAGATGAATGTGGAGAAGCTAATGAAAATGGTGGGTGTTGTTCGCCCGGTGCAACAATGGTGGATTTTAGTGGCTTGAGAAACTATAGGATAACAACTAACTCCTGTGTTACCGAAAAATATGAACCTACTGTTAGCTTTGAGGGTATGTGAGAATGGGGCACAGGTGTTTTTTTTTGCTTTGAGTGGGCTGGGTTAGAATAATATGGATTGGGCAAATGGATACTAGAGTTGGTTGTAATGTTATATTGTTACACAGATAATTATTTTGTTCGTTGAATAGTCATTAACATGTATGAGCTATAACTTCCAACTTTGTTAAAATGCCTTTAACAACTTATTATTGTCGAATGATAGTTTTGCCCTTTTGCAACTTACAACTGGGAGCAAAACTGGTTGGTTCCCCGTCGCAACGCGCGGGTGGGAACAACCTAGTTTATGTTTAAATAAGAGTAGGGCTGTAAACGAGCCGAGTTGAGTCAAGCCAAATCAAGCTCGAGCTTGGCTCGAACTCAATTCGAGCTTGCTCGGCTCGAGCTCGAATTTTAAATCGAGCTCAAATTTGAGGCTCGAGCTCGCCTCGATTAAAATTCAAGCTAGCTCGGCTCGAACTAACAAAGAATCGCAAAATTTACTAATTAAATTAAAAAGCCCTTAAAGAAGAAACTCTTTATAGACTAAGGGTCATAATTGCAATGTAATATAACCAAATGGCTAAATATGCAAGTATAACTAGTTAATAGACTTTGTATATTGTTTTTGCTTTCTTTTATAGAGGAGATACTCCCTTAGTTTTTGTCTTTTGAGCAGTGTGGGACAAAAACCAAATGAAGGATGTAATGAATTACTTAAGCCTTCTTCACTTTGTATTTTGAAAATTTTACTCAAGTCTCATGATTCATTTTCTTCAAATCATACTCAAGCCAACCAAGTTGTGACTATACTTATATATATATATATATATATATATATCTATATATATATATATATATATCTATATATATATATATATAGGGGATGGATCATGAGAAAACTAGTTTAAATGAGAAAACCAAAAAACAAACTAAAAAAGGCAAAAAAAATATCAATTTTTTTTTATTAAAATTCGCTATATATATTATATTAAAAAAACTTCTTAAAAAAATAAAAAAGGCATATAATGCACATGTGCAACATAAACATATAATGCACATGTGTAGTACAAGTTTTTTTTTTTTTGAAAATTTTTTTTTATACATAAAATGCAGCGATTTTTTATTAAAAAATTGTAAAAAAAGAAAAAAAATTGTATGTTTTTTATGTTTTTTTTTGGCCTTTTGAGTTAGTTTTCTAGTTTTCTCATTTATATGTAGTTTTCTAATGATCCTCTCCCTATATATATATATCCACACATACATATGGTAAACCTTATCGAGCCGGCTCGCGAGTTCACAAGCCGAGCCAGGCCTAGCTCGAGCTCGGCTCGTTTACAAGCCGAGCCGGCTTATTTACAACAAAGACAATTTCGAGCCGAGCTATTTTCGAGCTTTTATCGAGCGAGTTTCGAGCGAGTTACGAGCCACGAGTTTTTTGAACACCCCTAAATAAGAGTTAAATGCGTGCCTGGTCCTCTGGTTTGCAGATATTGCAGACTTTGTCCCAATGCTTCAATCATGACAAAGTTGGTCTCAGTGGTTGCAATTTTCGAACTCAGGTGATCCTTATCACTAACCCATGTTAAGTTTTCTAGTTAAGTGTGTGTGAAATGTCTGTTTTACCCCTAAAATTAGGGAAAAAAACGAATAGAAATAAGTGGGCCCCACACCTCTCTTTTTTGCACCAAACCACTTTTTCTAACGCGTGCTTACGTATCGTCCACATGTTGCATAACACCCTATTTTCAAGCCCGTGCACGCCGTATACGTATAGTCTAAGCATAAGCATTTTTCTTTGTAAAAAAATAAATTAAAATGAATCGAGGGAAAAAAAAAGAAAGGCGGGAAAGGGAAAATAATGCATTTGACTGACCCTACTAACCACTCACATAGACGAAATATGGAAGTTGCTTTTGCTGCCTTACGAAATTTGGGGATTTATCAAAACCCTAGATCCACTAATTTGTAATTTTCAATTCTACTACATACGGAGACAGTTTATTCAAAGTTTTTGCCATACGGATTGCTTCTTCTTGATCATTATGTAAGGTATTTCTCACCAATTCACCTGAATTGATAACCTGCATCTAGATCTAATATTACTTTGCTCGAATGTTTGATTTATTTTGCTCTATCGATTTGTTTGTTTACTGCTATCCAGGTTCATTAGCACCTGTAGATTTAAAGCTTTCAGATTTTTGATCACAGGTGTTGATACATACATATCTTTATAACTTGAATAGTAGCATGCTCTTGATTTAGAGGACAAATCTACACACTAAACATGATTGACACTGATGTGGACTGTCTAATAGAGACCTTGCAGCAGCTCATTGACTTCAATTGTCCTTCACATACTTCCAAAAGTCCATGGATTCTTAAAGAGAGGAAACGGTTCGAGCTGCTGTACAAGGAGCTAAACTCTTTAAGAACATTTCTTTCTTATTCGGAGGAGACTCGTTACACAGTTCCGGAAGTGAAAGCTCTGGTGATAAGGATCATAGATGTAGCAAGCAAGGTAGAAGATATGGTTGATTCATTTGTTTCAAGTTTTGCGGTCAAGAATCCAAAAGATTTTGACCAAAATCCTTGTTTCGATCTTGACGGTATCAGACAAGAGATCCAAGCCATCAAAGGACACATACATCTTCACGATGTAGTGGAAGCGATCCAAGCCATCAAAGGACACATAGGATTTGCAGATTACGAAGCACGAAAGGTCTTGAAAGATGAAGGAAGTTCATCAAGAGTGAATACCACAATACCAAAAGAAGATAAGATTGTTGGGTTTGATGTTGAAACAAGAGAAGTATTGGATAGACTTGTTGGGGATCAAAAGAAACTAGACGTTATCTCCATTGTTGGGATGGGAGGCCTTGGGATCGTTACGTAACATACCACTTTTATATTCGTGGTTGGGTTACGGTTTCTCAAACATATCGAAAGCTGGATTTGTTGTTTAGTCTTTGTAATTCTCTATCACTCAATCCAGGAGCTGTTGAAAAAAAAATCGGAAAGTTGTGTGAATTGATTTACAAAAGGTTAAAAGGTAAATGTTATCTTATTGTTATTGATGATATATGGAGTGCAGAGGCCTGGAATGAAATACGGATCTGTTTCCCTGATGACAATCTTGGAAGCAGAATTTTAGTAACCAGTCGGCTTATAAATGTTGCCTCAAACATCAAAGCAGACAGTCCGATTCACAGGCTTCGTTTTTTAACCTTGGAGGAAAGCTGGGATCTATTGCAACAGAAAGTTTTTGCAGAGGATGGTACTCTTGGAAGCACGGAAACGGCTATGAGGTGCCGTCTCCCGTCCCGGGGACTGCTAGGGGACGGAAACGGCACGGGGACGGCATGGAAACGTCCCCCAAACGTTTCCGGGTTTGTGGGCACGGCGGCAAGACATATCCGGGATCGTGGGGACTGAAAATTCGACGTATCTGGGACGTATCCGGTTTGTTTTAGACTTTCAGCCAAAATTCCGGTTGGAGATATCAGAAAATTCCGGTTGTTGTAGGCGATGTATAAAGCTGCAGGGAAATGTTGTTAGGGTTTTTTTTGTTTAGGAAGGAAGAAGAGGTACAGTAGGTATGACTTGTGGGCTGTGGGTATTTTTAATCTTAAATTGGGCCTGCTCAAAAATATCCACTTAAATAGTAAATGATAAAAAACCCTAAACTACATGAGTAAATTATACTTTATTACGTTTTTGGTTTTGTGAGCTAATTTTATTCAATATTTATGTTTGCTGATCTTCCATTAGATGAACCGGAACTTGAAAGCGATATGCTTGTTAACGTTTGATTAGATTAGGAAGATATGGGATTTTTGAGCTTTACATCAATATATAACTATCTTGGGGTTTTGTGTTACATTATCTTTGATATATATTTATTTTTTTATATGTTTTTATTCCCGTACCTGTCCCGTCCCCGCTTCTTGAATTTTTTAGTTTTGCCGTTTCCCGTGCCCGTCCCCGTTCCCGTACCCGTCCCAGTGCATCATAGATGGTACTTGCCCTGTAATTTTGCAGAAAACTGGGAAGCAAATTGCTGAAAGATGTAGAGGGCTGCCACTCGCGATTCTTGTAATATCGGGGCTTCTTGCAAAGTCTGAGAAATCAGTCGAGTTTTGGACTCATGTTTTATGTAGTATAGGTTCTTATATTGTTAGCGATTCAGAACAATGCATGAACACATTATCCTTAAGTTACAATCACCTGCCACAACACTTGAAATCATGCTTTCTTTATTTTGGAGCATTTAAGGAAGACTTTGAGATTGATGTTAGAAAGCTGATGTGGCTGTGGGTTGCAGAGGGTTTTGTAAAAGCAGGTACAGAAAATGTAGCAGAGGAGTATTTGGTAGATCTTATTGATAGAAGTCTGGTGATTGTTGACCAGAAAAGGTCAGACGGGGGCGTGAAAGTGTGTCGTGTGCATGATCTTTTGCATGATATGTGTTTAAAAAAATCCAAAGAAGAGAAATTTCTCTGCGAGATCAAAATTGATCCTATTTTCGGGCTGGGTTTTTCTACTAACAGACCGTCCTGCTGTTCATTCATCCATACTTATGTGTTAGACTATGCTTTTTCAAAACCGTTTTCCCCTAGTACCCGTTCTTTCTTGTCTTTTAAGTCGGATTTCACTCGTGACTTTACAACAGAAAATGTTTCATTTATTTACTCAGCCTTTAAACACATTCGGGTGTTGGAACTTAAGTCAGTTGTAGTGCCATTCTTGCCAACTGAAATAGGGCAGTTAGTTCAGTTGAGATACTTATCGTTAAACATTTCTGTGTTGAAAATAAAAGATTACGGGATCAGTCAAGCATCATCTCCCAAGTTTAGCAGGGTCAAAACAGCTAGTAATCAGCTGTTAAGATTAGCAGGATCGAAGACAGCTGGTAATCAGCTGTAAATCCAGCCGTTAACCAAGCTGTCTTCTACATTTAGATTACGGTTTTGTGTATAAATTCAATACCTTTCTTGTAATGAAATATACAGAGATACATACCTCAATTCAGCGCTCTGTGCATCAACTTCTAACATGGTATCAGAGCAGTGTCGTTCTTGACCTGTTCATCATTTACCTTGCTCACCCAAAACCAACCATCCTCTCAACCAAGCTGCCATGGCCGAAGCCGGTAACTTGGGAGAAGATCTATCAATTCAAATCGCCAATCTGCTCAAGAATGGCCTCAACCCACAAAACCGAAACCCAAAACTGTCCGATAACCTTCAAATAAACCTCAAGCTCAACAGCCAGAATTATGCCTTATGGACCTGGATGATGAGGGTAGCCATAGGCGGTAAATCAAAAGCCTTCCTAAACCATTTATCAACCAACCCACCGAACCAAACCAGTGAAGAATATGAGCAATGGGAACAAGACGACCTAGTCGTCTTCTCATGGCTCATACAAAACATCGAACCAACCCTCGCCAGCAATCTAACCGAATTTCCGACAGCAAAATCGCTGTGGGATGCCCTGGCTATAACATATAGCAGTGGGCGTGACAAGCTCCAAACTTTCAACCTACATGTCAAGGCGAATGAAATCAAATAGAACAATCTCTCCCTAGAAGAATTGTGGATTATACTCCAAGGAGTATGGGGAGAAATTGATCGGATTGACCCAAACCCTATGACCTGCCCAGCCGATATCCAAGCGTATCACAAAATCAGGACGGAACAGAAACTGTTCCAGTTTCTAAACGCTCTCAACCGGAAATATGACCCTATAAAAAGGGAAATACTCCGGTTAGAACCCCTTTCAACCGTAGAAACTGCATACGCTACTGTCCGCAAGGAGGCCGCTCACCAGAATATTCTGGGAACACCTCTCAATGACACACAGGGTATCACAGTGGGTCTAATGGCCTCTGAAATTGACGGACTAGGGTTTGCGTCAAAGGGCTACCGACGAGCCGATGGAAAAAGAATCGGAACAAGTAAAGACGACAAAACTCACCTCAAGTGTGATCATTGCGGCATGACGAAACATACCCGGGAACAATGTTTCAAACTCGTCGGGTATCCCGAATGGTGGTCTGATGGTCAGAAGAGAGGCACAAAGACTACAGAAAAAGGGAAGACATCCGGCGCCGGCAACCGAGATGTCACCAGAGATGAAAGCCGGAACAGATCGGGCTTCGGCGGAATGGCCAAAGCAGATGAAGAAGAAGACAACACTGCAACAGGTAAAGGGTTTGGGGCGCAACCAAACCCTCGGTTACACACAAATTATACAGAAACAAATATTGCGCATTTAGTCCCTGAAAAAGGGGAAATGTCAATATGGCCCACGAACATCACAAAAAACAAAAACTATGGATTTTTGATTGTGGCGCGACCGATACGATGACGTATGAGCTATCGGATATGATTTCAACAACCAAACCAGAAAAAACACATATTCAAACGGCAAACGGAGGAATAATGGATGTAAAATCGGGAGGGACCATTGAGATTTCACCCACAATAAAAATCTCTAATTGTCTTTATGTTCCTTCGTTATCACATAAGCTGCTTTCCATCAGCCATGTCACAAAGGAACTCAACTGTATTGTCCTAATGTACCCTACGTTTTGTATTTTACAGGATATCAGGACGGGAGTGATCATTGGGCGTGGCACTGAAAATCAAGGGTTGTACTATGTGGATGAGGTGACTCAAAGTGGTGCTGTGATGCTGACTCATGGGACATCGGAACGAGAAGCTTGGCTATGGCACCGAAGATTAGGTCATCCTTCTACAAGTTATTCGCATATTTTATTTCCAAAACTATTTCCAGTTAATTCTATGTCACATTGTGAAACATGCGTTTTAGCAAAAAGCCATAGAAAAACCTTTAAACCCAATAATACTAAGGCTGCTTTGCCATTTTCATTAATCCATTCTGACGTATGGGGTCCTGCCCCAGTTCTTGGGGGGCAAAACCTTCGGTACTTTGTGATGTTCGTTGATGATTGTACCCGAATGACCTGGGTTTATTTTTTGAAAAACAAATCCGAAGTATTTGAAAAGTTCACTATGTTTTACGCCATGATCCAAACCCAATTTCAAACAAACATCCAAATATTCCGATCTGATAATGGCGCTGAGTTTGTTAATACCTCGTTTAAATCCTTTTTCCAAGACAAGGGAATAATCCACCAAACTACATGCCCAAACACCCCAGAACAAAACGGTGTCGCCGAAAGGAAAAACCGCATTTTGCTAGAAATGACACGAGCCCTCCTAATTGAGTCCCAGGTCCCGAAATATTTTTGGCCTGAAGCCCTTGCTACTGCTACCTATCTTCTCAACCGACTCCCAACAAAAATCCTAAAGCTTAACACTCCGTTACACACTCTTTCAAAATTCTTCAAACTACCCTCAGTTCTTACTCTTCAACCACGAATCTTTGGATGTACTGCCTTTGTTCACATACCTAAATCAGATCGAACCAAACTTGACCCTTGTGCTGAAAAATGTGTCTTTGTTGGGTATGGAATGAATCAAAAGGGATACAGGTGTTATAATCCAAAAACACGTCATATGTTCACCACAATAAACTGTGACTTTCTTGAAACCGAGTATTACTACAATTCCCAACTCAGTGGTCAGGTGGAGAAGGAATGTTTAGACACACTAAGCTGGTTAGAATATGTTCCCTATGTACCAACTAAAGAGTCACCTACTACAGAGTCACCAGACTTCAATTTCAGTGCCACTGACGGTCCTAATGTTCCTCCTAACCTGGTGTCCGAGGTAAGTAATACTCACCCTATTCAGTCTGGTGGTACTTTTGAAGTTTCTAATGACTCCGAGGATACCAATACTTCTAACCATGAAACTGCCACAGAACAAACTGAAAATTTGCAGGCAGATGAATCCAGACAAGAAGAACCACCATCAAGATATGTGTTACCCCCTAGAACAAACAGAGGGGTTCCTCCGAAACGGTATTCTCCTGAAAAAGAACCAAGAAGATCTAGTTATCCTATAGCTAGTGTGGCCGATGGAAACTTCACTAAGGAAGCCAAAGCATTTATCTCATCTGTTTATTCCGAAGAAACTCCTACAAACGTGGATCAAGCCTTAAAAACTAAACATTGGAAGGAAGCAATGAAAACGGAAATGGAAGCCCTAATCAAGAACAATACTTGGAAAAAGTGTACTCTTCCATTGGGAAAGAAATCCGTGGGGTGTCGTTGGGTCTATACGGTTAAGTATAAACCAAATGGTACAATTGAAAGATATAAAGCCCGACTGGTAGCAAAAGGGTATACCCAGACACATGGGATTGACTATGCTGAAACTTTCTCCCCAGTTGCAAAAATGAACACAATTAGGGTTCTTTTTTCGATAGCTGCAAATGAAGGGTGGCCGCTTCAACAGTTTGATGTAAAAAATGCCTTTTTACACGGGGACCTAGATGAAGAGGTATTTATGGATGCTCCTCCAGGATTCACAAAAGATTTCAAAACTGGAGAAGTTTGCTGTCTAAAGAAATCTCTTTATGGTTTGAAGCAATCTCCCCGGGCCTGGTTTGGCAGATTTACGGTAGCTATGAAAAAGTTTGGATATAAACAGAGTAATGCCGATCATACTTTGTTTCTCAAAAAAAGAGGAAAATTCGTAACCTGCCTAATTATCTATGTAGATGATATGATCATTACGGGGAACGATAAAGAAGAAATGGTAAGACTCAAAGAAAACTTGTTTGCTGAATTTGAAATGAAAGATTTGGGCAGACTTAAGTATTTTCTCGGAATCGAAGTACTAAGGTCAAAACAAGGAATTTTCATTAGCCAGAAGAAGTATGTCTTAGACTTGTTGGCAGAGATCGGAATGATCGATTGCAAACCAACAGACACTCCTATGAGTGTGAACCAAAAGCTTTATATGGAGGAAGGAGCAAAGTTAGCAAATAAAGAAAGATACCAACGGCTGGTGGGAAAGCTAATATATCTCTCACATACCCGTCCAGACATTGCCTATGCTGTAGGGGTAGTAAGTCAGTTCATGCACCAACCTCAACAGTCACATATGGAAGCAGTTTGGAGAATTATTAGATATCTCAAAGGAACAGTGGGTCATGGAGTCCTGTTTCAATCACATGGACACCTAAATGTTCAAATCTATACCGATGCAGACTGGGCAGGAGATAAAGGAAGTCGGAGATCAACAACAGGCTACTTCACTTTAGTTGGAGGAAATCTTGTTACTTGGAGAAGTAAAAAACAAAAGGTGGTTGCTCTTTCAAGTGCAGAGGCTGAATTTAGAGGTATAGCTCGAGGTTTAACAGAAGCCATGTGGATGCGAAGACTCTTAGCTGAGATTGGTTTTCCGTCAAAAGAAACAAGTAAGATTATGTGTGATAATAAAGCTGCAATTCAGATTTCAGAAAACCCAGTACAACATGATCGAACAAAACACGTAGAAGTTGATAGGAACTTCATCAAAGAAAAATTGGAAGATGGTACGATCGAACTACCATTCGTTCGATCAAAGGATCAGCTTGCTGACATTCTAACAAAAGCAGTTAACGGGAGAAAATTTTCAGCGATTGTTTGGGCAAGTTGAATTTTGGAAATCCAACTATTCAACTTGAGGGGGAGTGTTGAAAATAAAAGATTACGGGATCAGTCAAGCATCATCTCCCAAGTTTAGCAGGGTCAAAACAGCTAGTAATCAGCTGTTAAGATTAGCAGGATCGAAGACAGCTGGTAATCAGCTGTAAATCCAGCCGTTAACCAAGCTGTCTTCTACATTTAGATTACGGTTTTGTGTATAAATTCAATACCTTTCTTGTAATGAAATATACAGAGATACATACCTCAATTCAGCGCTCTGTGCATCAACTTCTAACATTCTGATCCTGTTATCCCTGAATCATTGTCAACCCTATGGAATCTACAAACCCTTGCAATTTATGGGAATGAATATCCATTGGTGGTTGATTTTCAGATTCGTAAAGATAATATGACCAATTTGAGGCATATATGCATTTGGCCATCTTTGAGACTAGAGTACCCTGTGGCATCACCTAAAGTTCAAACCATTTCCAATCTCTGTCTTCCTTTTGGGAGACAGCCCGTGTTGGAAATGGCTCCAAACCTTAAAAAGCTAGCTTGTGTTGTGTCACAGCAGCAACATGGTTCGGTTCCCTTCCCTCCTTTAGACACTTCGGTTCATCTTGAAAATCTAAAAATATATATTGAGGATTTATCGGAGCAGGCAAGGTTCACTAGTTTGAACCGGTTACCTCATTCCCTAAAGAAAGTGACATTTTCCAACTGATGTCTGCCATGGAAGGATTTATCGGAACTTGGGAGATTACAAAATCTTGAAATTTTGAAATTATTGTGTGGTAATTTTCAAGGACCAAGGTGGGATCCAAATGATGGGGAGTTTAAAAAACTCAAGCTTTTGAAAATTCAGTCTCGGGAGCTTGCAGAATGGAATATGTCGTGTGATCACTTTCCCGCTCTGGAAAAGTTAGTTATGGATGGTTGTAGGCGGCTTAAGGAGATCCCGATGTGCTTAGGTGAGATCCCTACCATGGGATCGATTGAGCTGATACGGCCTAGAAGCTCAGCAGCTGACTCAGCTAGACAAATTATTGAAGAGCAGCAAAGTCTTGGAAATGATTCGCTGAAGCTTGTCATCTATGATCGTAGGATAGATCCTACCTGGGATTTCGAGAACAGTAATGATAGCTCAGAGGATTCAGAGTCAACAAATGATTCAACATAACACTCAAATTTCAGAATAAGGTATGTTGACTGTCTTGATCTGACCAATTTGATTGGTTACTCTATGTAGGTTTATTGAGTGATTTTAGATTTGAAGATGATAACTTTATACCTGAGTTAAAATTATGTTTATGGAAATATAGGTAAAGTTGTTCTTTGTTCTTTCTCTTAGTGACTCCGTTGACTTTCTTTATCATCATCATCATTTAGCCGGCGATGACGAGTTTACATGTTTCGCTTGGTTTTGAAACTGATGACAACGATGATTTAAGCCTGATTTTTGTAGGTCCAAGTTCTTTATTTACAGTGATTTTGGTTTTGTGAAATTTGTCTTTTTGGCGTGTCATTCTCCTTTTTGAATGTTATTATGTATTATTAAGAGTTAAATGCTTGGTTGGTCCCTGTGGTTTGCAAATATTGCAGACTTGGTCCTAGTGGTTTAATAATTACGCACTTGGTCCCAGTGTTTGTAATTTTTGCACCCGTGTGGTCCTTATCACTAACCCATGTTAATTTTCTCAATTAAATGTGTATAAAATGACCAGATTACCCTTGAACAATAAAAAATAAAAAAAATATAAAGATGACCCACCCTCATATTCTTCTGACACACTCCCTCTCTCTCTAAAACTCACCACCACCACTTCCACCTTCAACCCACCTCCACCATCAACCCATCACCACCACCTCCACTTTCAATCAACCACCTCAACCGTCAATATTGTTAGCAGTAAATCCCAAATTTCAAAGCAACTTATAGTCTGATCTGATATGATCAAGAATATTAGATCTTGAAAAAAGATTAATATACTCAAAACATCAAGAATCAAAACCCCACCAATGGCAATCCCAACAACAAGCCCAGTTGAAATTGGCAGAAATTAGAATTATCTGGCGAAGATGGTGTCGCCGGAGAACGGGTGGAAACCCATCTTGCGAAGGAGATCAACAATTCACAATCAACAGTAACCAGCGGTGCCTTCTCCGTCGCCTTCTAAGGATAAATTCAAACAGGTGGTGCCTTCTCCGTCGCAGATTTCAGTCGGTTTTCTGGATTCCGATCACCGGTTCTCTAATCTGAGCTCGTTTTAGCGTGAAGTGTGTGTGTTTATTGAAGTATGTGTGAATATAAGCAGGTCTGATCAATTTGATTATGGTTTTAGAGGAAGATGGGAAAAGGGATCTGGTGTGATCAATTTGATTATGTGTCACGTTGAGGTTTTAGTTAGGTTGTTGGTGTGTCATATGTTTTATTCGGATGGGAAGAGAGAGAAACATGGTGCTTGTTTGAGAAGAGAGAGAGAGAGATCTGGGTAGAGAGAGATACAGTAGGTGGTATGGTGATTTAGGGAAGAAGTTAGGGTGGGACTCATATAGATATTTGTTTTAATTAAACTATTTTCTTTAAAAAAATTCTTAATAAGTAAGGGTACTTTGGTAATTTAATACAAACTTAACTGGATAACATAACCTAGGTTAGTAATAAGGACCACACGAGTGCAAAATTACAAACACTGGGACCAAGTGTGTAATTATTAAACCACTAGGACCAAGTCTGCAATATTTGCAAACCACAGGGACCAACCAAGCATTTAACTCTATTATTAATGTAAAACATAGTGAATTGTGATATCATCAACGATTCCACATCATTTGTTTGTGTATATGATAAAAGCTATTAATATGCAACAGAAACGAATCCAATCAAACGTGTAAAGTTGGATGCATAGTTGTAATGACGTAAAATCAACCTTATATATCGGTTCCACACTCAAACCTAAGAAGTTTGGCGTACCATGGGAATGGGCTAGAGACACTACAATAGTGCATCAAACCTATAAAATTCGGGCACACCATTGTACGACAAACCGTTATAAACTTATGCGGCAAAAGCAACTGCAACACTGTAGTTGCACTGTTTCAATATATTCAGATCCGTTGTATATGTCTAACGCACCGTGAAATTCGTACGTCAAAATGAATAAGATCATTGTAGTAACCTTGCAATTTTTGATACATTATTCTAAAAGTTCTATATATAATGTCCAAACTAAAACATCATATTTAAGTTCAAACTTTAGCAGCACTAAACTAAACCGGGAGTTAATAAAACAAGATTTTAAGTTACACTGTTACAACGACTGAATGATAAATTCTGTATCTTTTGTCGCGTATATTTTATCACGTATATTTTATCACTCGAACACTCACATTCCATCCACCACCCATCGCCATAGTTTACAAAATTTAACAAAAACATCACTACATCCCACTCCCTATCTTTATCTCCACCCCTTATAATTTCTAGAAAATCCACACCATACCCCTATATATGAAAAACCACTATCCCCCTGTATCATCTCTCTCTCTCTCTCACACACACATCTATACGGCTATACACACACATAAATAATAGAGAAAGTTATTTTAAAAAAAAATGAGAGATACATTTAGATAATAGTAATTTTTAGTTAAATTATATGGTTGGAGATAATGGAAGGGAATTTGTAGGTAAGATTCTTTGATGGGTTATAACCTATGTTGCACTGGGACGGGTACGGGAACGGGGTACGGGTACGGGGACGGGCACGGGAAACGGCAAAACTAAAAAATTTAAGAAGCGGGGACGGGACGGGTACGGGAATAAAAACATATAAAAAATAAATATATATAAAAGATAATGTAAGCTAGACCCTTTTACCGATTGATACATAGTAAGTAGGCAAAACACCCACCCACTCTCTCTCTCTCTAACGGCGTTAACGGAGAAGACGACCTGATTTTATGTCGGCAGGTTTGTTGACGTTCACAAGGGCTCCACTGAAGCTCTATTTTTCCTTTGCTTACGTCATCTCCCCCCTCTGCTGGTCTTCTCAGCAGGGTCTTCTTCAATCTTTTTCAACTCCTTCGATGCGTTTGAGGCCGAAACGGTAATTAAAGGAAAAATACCTTTTACCGGCCAGCACCCTCATTGAACTACCGTCACCCACCACCGGAGAATCAGGTAACACTCACAATACCTTCTTCTCTTCTGCTTTCTTTTAACTAGGACGATAATTGATGGGTCAAAGCATCAATAAACTTCACCGTTAGAACTTTAATCAGTATAAAAACCAAAAAAAATAAACCGAAACTTCAGGGAAACGTTTCCTGCACGTCCCCAAACCCCGTCCCCATCCGCAGCGCGTTTCCAGGCCGTCTCCAACAAGCCGGGGACGTTTCCCGGCCGTCCCCGTGCCGTTTCCGTCCCCTAGCAGTCCCCGGGACGGGAGACGGCAGGTCATAGGCGTTTCCGTGCATCATAGGTTATAACCAGTGTCATGATATATATGTATGCAGGTTTTGTGAGAATTGTTTGGTGTATGTCTTTAATTTGAAAATCACTATTCATGTTGGACATGATGACTTGTTTTTTGTGTAAACTTGCCCACATTAAGGTGAAATTCTTGAATATTAAACATTTATCATTGTTTTTCGTGTAAATTTTAGAAATACGAAGACTTCCATCTTCCAATACCTCATTGGTAAACCGATCTGGTGGTCTTCGGGGTGGTGGACTGCAGATGCCGTCCCAAGAGCAGTATGTTGAAGCCTCAAAGCATGAAATTTTTCAGTCGGCTTCTCCTGATGGACTTCTCCTTATTGGCACCACAGTCTCGGGTGGTGGATACATATTTGTGTTCAAACAGTTAAGAACAGCTAACAAAGTCAATGGTTTCCCAGTTAACAAAGCCGACTCCATCAACGATTTGACTATTAGGTGCCCAACCAATTGACTGATACAATATTTGGTTAAATAAAACAACTGATGCAACCTACTGGCATTCATAAGCTACGTGTACCATTTAGTGAGATAAGAGAGGAGAGACTATGAGATCAGTAGTTTTAAGGATATTATTAAATTGCAGCTATCGTTTGCTGATATGCGATGCTAATTAGTATGTTACAGGTTGTTGAACCGTTATGCTAAATTGTAGTTGCATGTTGCAGATTCGTTATGCTAATTAGCAGCTACAAGTTGCTGAATGATTAAGGTAAATTGTAGCTACAAGTTGTTGGTTTATTGTACTAAATTGCAGCTACAAGCTGCTGATTTATTATATAAATTTCAAGTTGACAACCCACGTTATTGGTGATGAATCAAGTGGAGTGCAGGTAAGGAGTAAGGTAATATTATTTTACCCTTACATTAATGGTATAACGTAAGTACTAATGTAACTGGAATATCTGCAGCTATGAACGTAAATCAGTTGTAGAAATGAAGTAGATTGCCAAAAATAAAAGGGATATTGGATTCAAATAACCCCAATTTTCACCAATTCGATAACACTCCCAACTTTCGATTGTACACCAGCACTCCCAACTTTCAACTTATTGGCCGATAACACTCGCTAACTAACTGAACCCTAACCCAGTTAGCAGATGTTAGCTGCCAGGTCATCAAAAAGCCACATCAGCTATGATGCATTGGGACGGGTACGGGAACGGGGTACGGGTACGGGAAACGGCAAAACTAAAAAATTCAAGAAGCGGGGACGGGACGGGTACGGGAATAAAAACATATAAAAAAATAAATATATATCAAAGATAATGTAACACAAAACCGCAAAATAGTTATATATTGATGTAAAGCTAAAAAATCCCATTTCTTCCTAATCTAATGTAAGGTAGTGAAAATAGGGGGGAGGGGGTTAAATGTTAAAATACAAAAACTAATTTTACACTTTTTATGTAAGTTTTACAAGTTTTAATGACTAAATGTAACCTAATGAAAGATAGAGGGGTTAAATGTTAAAACCCATAAACTTATTTAACCCTAGGAAGGCTCAAACGCAACAAAAAAGCAGTCGCTCTTCTTCTTCACAGTTTCCAGCAAGTCTCCAGCAAGTTTCTGGCAGAAATTGCAGGTTTCCGGCCGGAAGTCGTCGTCGGAATCCGCTATTTTCACGCTATTCAGTCGATAACTATGACCGGAAACTTGCAGGAAACGTTTCCTGCACGTCCCCATACATCGTCCCCTTCTCCTGCATGCTTCCTGGCCGTTTCCTACCTGCCGGGGACGTTTCCCGGCCGTCCCCGTGCCGTTTCCGTCCCCTAGCAGTCCCCAGGACGGGAGACGGCACCTCCAAGACGTTTCCGTGCTTCCGAGCACATCAGCTGCCACGTCATCAAAAATGTCACGTAAGCTGCCACGTCATTAAAAAATGCCACATCAACTGCCACGTCAGCAAAAAAGGCCACATCAGATGCCACATCAACAAAAACTAACTGGGTTAGAGTTGAGTTAGCTAGGGAGTGTTATTGGCCAATTAGTGAAAGTTGATGTTATTTGAATCTAATATCCCAACATAAAAAGGATAAATTGGTAAAGGGCCTACTGAGACCATAGAAAACCTGCATAGTTGATGTAGTCCATTCATGTTTCACCAGGAGGACAAAATCTAGCATCATTCACCATGAGAAAGGAATTTAACAATCCTTATTTGTGAAGGATTAATTATAAACTTTCCAATGGAATTTTTATGATTACCAAAATGCCTTCATCTGCCCATTCGTCACCAATTATTTCCATTTCTGCGTTTCAAAATACACTTCTCGTGTTGATGAACAACAACCAAAACTCAAAAACAAAAAAGTTGAAATACAAAATCAAGTTCACACTGAAGTCAGAATTGGAATTCCATTCTCACGCCCAAACGTCAAACGGCTGAAGGCTAGTTCCAATCCAAGATCAACCATATTACATTGACATTTTCTATAATCATGATTTAAGATTACTTATCTTCTACAATTTATTTAATCTTATTAACATTGACAAACCCAGTAACAATGCAACGATCCTCTTACCGATTCAAAATGACATGAATTAAAATTTAATTCGTCCCATGGAATTTGAATGATAATATGATCATCTGAAGAAACACGAGTCCACGCGGGGGGCTTGGACTCCAGTTCCCACAAGGGTGTGTTGATATGATAGCCTTGAGTTCTACAAGGATGCGTTGATTCTGAAAAATGAACGTCGTTGCTTCTTGTGACCACCCTTAGGCGTGAGGATAAGTATTTGATTTTGGAATAAAGTAAGTGTTGAGAGTCATAGTATGCTTGGAATTTAGAATTGATACCTGAGGAGGATGTGGCTCATTTTGGAATCGGGGTGGTGTAAAGTTATTGGTGAGATGTCACTATTAGAATATACTTTTGGTTGCCTATGTGGCAGCCGTTAGTGGTGACTTGTCGGGCCCACTGTTGTGCATGGGTGTAATTGTTTGGAATATCATTCTGCCTGGCTGAAACATGATTGACTGGACTTCACTGTCTGGAATGTCATTGTGGTCCCCTTGTGGTAATCCGTTGGTGATGACATTTGTGTGTCTGACCTGCCGGGCCCACTGTTGTGCATGGGTGTGTACCTCTCTGCACAACATTCTTGACATGGCAGCATGGCCATTGGCGCTCTATGCGCTTAGGTAGTGTGGGTTAACCAGGATTTGTTTGGACCCGCCTAGTGTCCGAGTTCATATCTCCACCAAGTCCAGTGTTCCTCTCCCACACGTAAGCTTTGGGTGAGGCACTAGACTTTGTGGCATTTAGACAAACTCTTGCGCATGTTGTGTTGCACGTGCCGCTCTTCTGCGGGTTATGGCCGTTATTGGGATGTGTTGCGGATTTTCACATGTCCTCACCCTAGAATTTTGAAATTTTTGCGGATGGAAGTTTTTATTTGGGGCTGATATGACGTCTTATACAATGATGTTTTTTGGTGTCGGTATGTCTGTCAGGATGGTGTTACTTTTTTGCAAGGACTTGATAGGACCCAGTATACTTTTCGTCGCCGTCTTTCGTTTTCCCGCCCGATGTGGAGCATAATGCCTTTCTAGGTAATAGATTTTTTTAAAAATATATAGTCTTTTATCTAAAACGTTGATTAATGACAAATCTATTTATTAAATGCAGGGTTGAATCAAACTACCAAGAATTGTTAAGGTAAACGGGCAACAAGTTGTGCCACAAGTCCTTTTTGGATAGTATAACCAAGTCTTTTAGTAAGTACATTCGTAGATCTTTGGTTCATAACATTACTATGCATGACCCTGGACTTAACTAAGTAGCTCTACAACCTCAAGCGCAAAGAACCAAAAATATCAACTACAAAAACGTTATCCCGCTACGTAGCATTCGTATAGCTACTAGTCATAATACATTTAAGATGAGAAGTATTAAAAAGTAATTTAATTAAAGATGATTTAATTTCCTTTTATAATTCATCAACTTTTGTTTGTGAGCAAAAGTTACTATTCAATTTGGTGTCATTTGATTTGTCCACCTCTCTATCATGTTTACACCTACATTGAGTGGTGTTGCGGTCATTTAGCCTCCCTTTCAAACTTCATATTCATTTAATAATGCATAATTATTATTTAAAAAGTTCATTGGATTTTAAAGTTAGTGCATAATTATTATTACAAATATATCTTTTTAAATGACTGATTTTGAAACTTTTCACTTTCTATAGTTTTCTAAAATAATTTAAAACTATGATGTATGTTGATTTAGTTATTCTTAATTTATACGATAATATTTTACGTTTCAGTCTAACGTTGACGCGTTAACACCCTGCAATACACGAGAGTGGTTCAACATTTTTACGTATATTCTGCAATACACGAGAGTGCTTCAACATTTTTACGTATATTTTTTTGTTAAGTTCAACTTTACGCCGTATCGCACAGATTAAGCATAAACTTTTTTCCTCAAGGTGAAAAATAAAGTAAAATGGAGACAAGGAGATGGGGTTAAAAAGAGAACGGAAAAAGGCGGGAAATGGAAAAGTAAAGCAGTTAGTTACTGACTTATATCATATCTATCTACCACATAATCATTCGTTGACGTTGAAACTTGCTCTTGAGTCTTGCCCTGTGGAACTTGGGGATTTAGCAAAACCCTAGATCCATCCACTCATTTCTAAATTCCAATTCTATAGGTAATCATTCTTCTAACATACGCACACACTTTATTCAACGTTTTCCTATATCGATTCGACGGCCAATTCGCTGTTTCGATAATCTCGTAAGGTATTTCTCACTAACTCTCCTAAGAATTCAAATTAGGGTTTTGAATTCATATATTTCTCACTAATTTTTGTTTAGTTCTTTGTATAATAACTTTGGTTTTTGCTATCTAGGTCCTGTAGATTCAAAGTTGTATATACTGAAAGTGGCACTTATGATTATAGATGATCTTTATAGTTGAGTTAGAGGGGAGCTTGCTTTAATAGCTAGGACTAATCAACACACTAAACTTTGATAGAGACCTTGAAGCACCTCATTGACTTCAATTGTCACCTCATTGACTTCAATTGTCCTTCACATATTTCTAAAAGTCCATGGATTCTTAAGGAGAGGGATCGGTTCGAGTTTCTGTGCAAGGAGCTAACCTCATTAAGAACGTTTCTTTCTTATTCGGAGGAGACTCGTTACACAGTCCCGGAAGTGAAAGATCTGGTGATAAGGATCATAGATATAGCAAGTAAGGTAGAAGATATGGTTGATCCATTTGTTTCTAGTTTTGTGGTAACAAATACAAAAGATTTAGACCAAGGTCCGTTTTCAGATCTTGACGGTATCATGCAAGTAATCCAAGCCATCAAAGGAGAGATGGAATTTGCAAATCATGAGGCGCCGAATGTCGTGAAAGATGAAGGAAGTTCATCAAGAGTGAATATTGCAGTACCTAAAGAAGATAAGATTGTTGGGTTTGATGTTGAAACAAGAGAAATATTGGATAGACTTGTTGGCGATCAAAAGAAACTAGATGTTATCTCCATTGTTGGGATGGGAGGCCTTGGGAAGACCACTCTGGCAAAGAGAGCTTATTATGATAGTTATGTAACATACCACTTTTATATTCGTGGTTGGGTTACGGTTTCTCAAACGTATCAAAAGCTGGATTTGTTGTTTAGTCTTTGTAGTTCTCTTTCAATCGAGGGTGGAGCTGGAGAAAAGAACATTGGAAAGTTGTGTGAATTGATTTACAAACGGTTAAAAGGTAAACGTTATCTTATTGTTATTGATGATATATGGAGTGCAGAGGCCTGGAATGAAATACGGATCTGTTTCCCTGATGACAGTCTTGGAAGTAGAATTTTAGTAACCAGTCGGCTTATAAATGTTGCCTCAAACATCAAAGCAGACAGCCCGATTCACAGGCTTCGTTTTTTAACCTTGGAGGAAAGCTGGGATCTATTGCAACAGAAAGTTTTTGCAGAGGATGGTACTTGCCCTGTAAATCTACAGGAAACGGGGAAGCAAATTGCTGAAAAATGCAGAGGACTGCCACTCGCGATTCTTGTAATATCCGGGCTTCTTGCAAAGACTGAGAAATCAGTTGAGTTCTGGACTCAGGTTTTAGATAGTATAGGTTCTTATATTGTTGGTGATTCGGAACAATGCATGAACACGTTATCTTTAAGTTACAATCACCTGCCACAACACTTGAAATCATGCTTTCTTTATTTTGGAGCGTTTAAGGAAGACTTTGAGATTAATGTCAGAAAGCTGATGTGGCTGTGGGTTGCAGAGGGTTTTGTAAAACCAGGTACAGATAATGTAGCAGAGGAGTACTTGATAGATCTTATTGATAGAAGTCTGGTGATTGTTGACCAGAAAAGGTCAGACGGGGGCGTGAAAGTGTGTCGTGTGCATGATCTTTTGCATGATTTGTGTTTAAAAAAATCTAAAGAAGAGAAATTTCTCTGCGAAATCAAAATCGAGCCATTTTTAGGGCTAGGTTTTTCTACCAACACAACGGATCGCCGTTCATTCATCCATGCTTATGTGTTAGACTATGTTTTTTCAAAACCGTTTTCCCCTAGTATACGTTCTTTTCTGTATTTGAAATCGGGTCCCTCCTGTGGCTTCAGAAAGGAAAATGTTTCGTTTATTTACTTAGCCTTCAAACACATTCGGGTGTTGGAACTTGTGTCAATTTTAGCCCCATTCTTGCCAACTGAAATAGGGCAGTTAGTTCAGTTGAGATACTTATCGTTACGCACTCGAGAACTTGTTATCCCTGAATCAATGTCAACCCTATGGAATCTACAAACCCTTGTAGTTTATGGGGAGTCATTTCCTATTGATTTTCAGTCTTGTAAAGGTAGTAATATGACCAATTTGATGAATTTATGCATTTGGCCATCTGTGAGATTACAGTACCCTGTGGCATTACCGAGAATTCAAACCATTTCAAATCTCCATCTTCCTTTTGGGAGACAGCCCGTGTTGGATGTGGCCCCAAACCTTCAAAGGTTAGCTTGTGTTGTGTTACAGCAGCCGTACGGTTCGGTTCTGTTCCCTCCTTTAGACACTTTGGTCCATCTAGAAAAACTAAAAATAAATATTGAGGTTGATTATATTCATCGGTTTTTCCCAAAGCAGGCAAGGTTCACTTGTTTGAATCGGTTACCTCATACCCTTAAGAAAGTGACATTTTCCAACTGTTACCTGCCATGGAAAGATTTATCGGAACTTGGGAGATTACCAAATCTCGAAATATTGAAATTATTGCGTGGCGATTGTCAAGGACCAAGATGGGATCCAAAAGATGGGGAGTTTAAAAAGCTCAAGTTTTTGAAAATTCAGTCTCCTGAACTTGCAGAATGGAATATGTTGAGTGATCACTTTCCCGCCCTGGAAAAGTTGGTTATGGGCGGTTGTAGGCGGCTTAAGGAGATCCCAATGTGCTTAGGTGAGATCCCTACCTTGGGATTGATTGAGCTGAGGTGGCCTAGACGCTCAGCAGCTGACTCAGCTAGACAGATTATTGAAGAGCAGCAAAATCTTGGAAATGATTGGCTGAAGCTTGTTATCCATGATCGTGATAAAGGGTTTACACGGCCTTTTGGGGGTAAGCCGTTTCCTGATATCTCTGCGCGTTATAGGTACATACATGTTGAACTCATGAAAAATCTCTGTTTACGCTTGCTGTTTTTTTTAATTAACATTATGGAGTTTGTGTTCAGTAATACCTCAGATGATTCAGAGTAACAGGATGATTCAACGTAAGGCAAATGTCTGAATCAGGTATTACTCGTAGCATGTAGTCATGTACGGATATGTTTTCATGCATCTTTTGTTAGAAGTTATAACCAATTTACCCAGTATTTGACATTTTTGATTCTGTTATTCCCTTCCTACTCAACAAAATTCAATCGTTAGCACTCAAGCGTTCTTCTACGGTTTACATATATATTTTCATTGTCAAATTGGGATTAGCTCACTATTTATTTAATTGCATTCCTTCAATCTAGTGTGTTGTGTATATATATAATCAAATGGAAAGAATTTATTTTCTACTTACCTTAATCACTTTTTTCAAGTCACAGACACTTTTCTCTCAGTGACAATGACGGTTTTATTTATCATCACCACTTGACCTTGACGATGGTGAGTTTACAGGTTTGATTCGGTTTTAAAATTTGATGACGACGATCATTTAAGTTTACTTTTTTGGTTTAAATTCATTTTGTTTACAATGATTCTGTTTTGTAAAATTCGTCTCTTTGACGTGTCATTGTCTTTTCTAGAATGTTATTATCAAGTATTGATGTACAATCGAATGAATTCTAATATTATTTACGTTTGCATATCAGGTGTTTGTGTTTTTTGTATTTTAAGAGAGTTATTTAAATATGTGCATCAAACCGATTACAACAATGAGTTAAACCTGTAAAGTTGGACGCTTTGCTGTAATGGTGTAAGCTTTGTTATATATCAGTTCATCAAAATGATTTACAACAGGGATTCAACCAAAGATGGTGGGTGTACCATTGTAATACGCTAGAGGTATCACTATAAACTTGCGCGTAAAACATGCTAAAGTTGGAGACACCGTTGACATGTTTGAGGCGCTATTATAAACCCCCATAAAAGGTCCATTATAAAACATCATATTTAAGTTCAAATTTCTAATTTCATTGTCACGTATACTTTATTGCTCCCTTTTAAGTTGTAATCAACGGAATTTAGTGTCACGTGGCTTACATTGTTACATGTTTTTTTTGAACGGTGACTTTCTTTTTGAATGACCCAATGTCACACCGCCTAAACGGTGGCCCTAGCCAAGATCTGCCCAGACTACGTTGTCTTAACCGGGCCCGCGCTGGGTTGGTCAGATTTGGTTATGGCGTTCCCCCGGAAACCGTACTGCCTCCACACGAGATGCCTCGCTGAAATAACATCCGGATGAAAACTGGGGTGCGGCTCAGGATCGAACCCCCCTCGATGGGTTTGTCACCATCATTGCCCAATATCCACTCCAATGAGTCACTCAAGGCGCAAAGGGTGAGCCTTAGGCATCAATGCAAGACGCTTAAAAAGTGAGTTTTTTTAGGCGAGTCGTTTAGTATAAAATACAGGTTTTAGGGATTTTAGACATGTTTTAGACTTCTTTAGGTTAGTTTAAGTTGTTTCTAGGCTTGTTTAGGTTTCTTATAATTGTTTCGAACATGTTTAAGCCTGTTCAAATGATTTTTTACCAGAATTTCGTTGGAATTTGGCCTGAAAATGCGCCTGAGGGCTTGAAAGTGGGGCTTTTGAAGCGAAGCGAGAAGGATGAGATGAGCCTGAAAAGTGACCCTAGGTGCGTGCCTGAGTGAGCCTTGACAACAGAGGGTACGATACGTGCACTCAATATAAATAATAAGTTTTCTGTCCAAGAGGTTTTTATAAGCATAAGTAAAATGTACTATACTAAAGTCGTAATATTGCATTACCTCATATAACTTCTTATATTTTACTTCTACATTTTATTTTATAATAAAAGTCACTATATTTTGCTTCTACATTTTATAATAAAAGTCACTTTAGATGAAAGGCATACCTATAGCTAAGTGATAACACAATAGACAAGTAAAATGCAAGATATAAAGATATATGAGAAATTTATGTCATATTTGCTTGTACATAATTTTGTTTATTGTCAGATGTGATTGTAAATATTGATGTTGCTTTTGCAAAATTTAACCGTATACACATGGAATTACTAAAAAAGGAACAAAAAAAAGTTTGTTGTAAAGGGAGGGATCAAACTTGCAGCCATACCTTCATTGTTTCAATAGTGAACCAATGCACAAAAGGCACATCTTTTAATTGTTTCAGAAATAAATTCATTTGGGATTTAAAACTCTAGAAAGTTGAATTAAAAAAGGAGACAACAGAATCGAACTTGAGACTTCGAAGTTAAAGTAGAGCGCGCTTACCAACTGAGTTATAGTAGTTTACGATTAAAAAATATTTATATTATTTATAATATAAAAAAGTTTTTAGAAACCTTTCGGGCCCTTTAAGAGTTTGGGTCTCGAGTCATTGTCCGGTTTGGTCGGCCCAATAGCTGGCCCTGTTTACAACCACTTAATCACCTTGGAGGTCACTTGCATGTAGTGGTGATACTTCTCTTTATTTTACTCTCTTTTTTGTTTGTTAAATTGTTTACTGTTAACTTTTAAATTGAGATATTATTCACTCATCCTAGTCTGTTAATTGTTTGTAATTTTGTGTTGTAACTAACAAGTTCTACAAAGCTTTGTGATGAATGCGGTGCCAATAACCATAATGTCTTTCCATGTATATTTTTATAAATAAATTTATTCTTATATTATTATTACTATAAATATGGGTTGAGGATGATGACTGTCGTAAGGGTCATGCAAAAACCTAATTAAACTAAGTAGATAACGTAAGTAGGGTATCGAATCCACGAGGAATTTGTGGTCAGTGTCAAGATTTTAACTGAAAACTAGTCTATCTAACTTGGGGGGTTTTGATTGATTGATTAGAAAAATGCTAAAACTAATTAAAAAGATTGTAATCAATGAGAGAAAAAACAACTTCCACCCGGAATCCCAATTACCCGTTTTACATCAAAACTCGTTTACAATTCTGGACACCACATAGACATGGCCTCGGAATTAATGAATTTGATTAGCTATTAAGGATAGTTTTTAAGATTCACTATGCCACCTAATAACCCGTTTGTTTGTATCAATTACCCACCAATTTACCAGCCCGCTAACGATGCAAGGAAATCGCCAATACGCTTAATAAACGACAAGCAATTCAAACACAAGAAATGTTTACCAGTAATTCAACACAAGTGGTCAAGTTGTACCAGTCACAACGAATAAATAAACAAAGTTTAATGGAAAACACAGTAAAAGTTCATCCGGGCAGAAGTCACAGGGAGCTTAGCTGCTCATAGTAGTCATCACAGCTTCAACAATTGTTCGGTATTGATCTGACATGAAAGAATAGCTTGAACGGAGTGAAAACCTTTGCTAAAACGCCTCTAATGACTGCTGAATTCGTAAATCGGCTGCTAGGTTATCGAACATCCCCAAAACCTGTTAAAAATCGATTTATATACTTTCCCGTAATTGACCTCTCCCGCGCGTCGCGGGAGAGTATCCAGCACCCATCGCGTGTCCCGGCAGATTACCAAACCGACCCCACATCAACACCTGTCGCGACACGCGACAGAATCCATTACCTCCCCGCGCGGCGCGAGGGACTGCCAGCTGGCATTTCTCTTTTCGGCCTTCCAGCTCTCATTCCAGCTCTCCTTTCTTGATTGTTTTACACCATTTAGCCTGAAACGACGCACACACAATAAATAGTACTATTGACCCAAATAAACACTTATATGTACATAACTCTAACTCAAATCACACAAAAGTATCACTATTTAATACCCGCACATTAGAGGACTTGTTAGAAAAGGCTCTAAATACGCTTTAATAAGAAAAAAAAAAATTGTTGCCATGTGAAGCTCCGTAGACACTCTTTTCTACTCTAGACACCACCGAAGGGTATTGCATGGTTCTAAAGGGCTTTAACCGATAATTTGTTTAATATTTTTTTTACCAATCATTATTTTTTTTTTCTACCCTAGACACACCCTCAAGCCCCTTCCATCCCCTATCGAGCCCTTCTGTCACGGTGTTTGCGTCCCTTGGCGTAGTGAAGTGGCTGGTGGGGCTACCTTGTTAAGCCCACAACACATAGTCTTAGTGTACGGGGTAATTACGCATAAATAGTTTATTTGAACATAAATAAGCATTCTTTATAAAAAATAAAAATAAAAATAAAAATAAAGGGAAAAGGAAACGAAGGTGACTAACAGAAAAAGGCGGGAAATGGGAAAGTAAAGTGACCCACCAACCACTAATCATCCGTTGACGTTGAATTGCCTTATGAAGTTTGGGGATCTATCAAAACCCTTGATGGATCCACTCATTTCTAATTTTCATCACAATTACATACTCATTCAATGTGTTGCTCTATATACGAATTGCTTCTTTTTGATGATTATGTAAGTTGCATTTCTCACTAACTCACCTGAATTGATCAAATTACTTGCTTGTTTAGCTATTTGTATGTTAACTTTGAAGATTATGTAAGCTATATATATTCCTGATAATATGGATCTTTCAGATTCCAAATTAGGGTTTTCAAGGTATCTGCATCTTCTTTTTTAATTAATTATGGATATAGAATTACTTGGCTCAAATGTTTGATTTTGTTGGAATTTAATCCTAAAATTAGTTTCAAAGGGAACTTGAAAGGCTAAAGTTGCAAGTTTAGTTTAATTAGTTTGAATTAATTATTTGAATGTTTAGAGATAATCATGCGAGCTAGTTTAAGATTATAATTGAGAAAAGTACTTGAGTAGGATTAGTACATGGTTTATTTTAGTATAAGTAGACGGGCTAGGGGTCAAATGTAAGTGTGTCAAGAATATTATGATAAACATAAAGAGTCGATCTTGGTTGAGATCAAATTTTGTGTTCGTGTTCTTGGGCCTGATTTCCTACTGATTTATCTTGCTCTATCCATTTGTTTGTTTAGCTCCTTAATTTTATGTTAACTTTGGTTTTTGCTATCTAGGTTCATTACCACCTGCAGATATAGATCTTTTAAATTTAAAAAAAAAATGTCACTTTTGATTACAGGTGTTGATACATACATATCTCTATACAATAAACATGATTGACACTGATGTGGACTGTCTAATAGAGACCTTGAAGCAGCTCCTTGACTTCAATTATCCTTCACATATCTCCAAAAGTCCATGGTTTCTTAAAGAGAGGGATCGGTTCGAGTTGCTGTACAAGGAGCTAACCTCATTAAGAACGTTCCTTTTTTATTCTGAGGAGACTCGTTACACAGTCCCGAAAGTGAAAGCTCTGGTGATAAGGATCTTAGATGTAGCAAGCAAGGTAGAAGATATGGTTGATTCATATGTTTCTAGTCTTGTGATCAAGAATACAAAAGATTTAGACCAAGATTCGTGTTTGGATCTTGATGATGTCATGCAAGAGATCCAAGCCATCAAAGGACACATAGAATTTGCAGATTACGAGGTACCAAATGTCTTGAAAGATGAAGGAAGTTCATCAAGAGTGAATACCATAGTGCCAAAAGAAGATAAGATTGTTGGGTTTGATGTTGAAACAAGAGAAATATTGGATAGACTTGTTGGCGATCAAAAGAAACTAGATGTTATCTCCATTGTTGGGATGGGAGGCCTTGGGAAGACCACTCTGGCAAAGAGAGCTTATTATGATAGTTATGTAACATACCACTTTTATATTCGTGGTTGGGTTACGGTTTCTCAAACATATAAAAAGCTGGATTTGTTGTTTAGTCTTTGTAGTTCTCTTTCAATCGAGTGTGGAGCTGGAGAAAAGAACATCGGAAAGTTATGTGAATTGATTTACAAACGGTTAAAAGGTAAACGTTATCTTATTGTTATTGATGATATATGGAGTGCAGAGGTCTGGAATGAAATACGGAGCTGTTTCCCTGATGACAATCTTGGAAGCAGAATTTTAGTGACCAGTCGCCTTATAAACGTTGCCTCAAACATCAAAGCAGACAGCCCAATTCACAGGCTTCGTTTTCTAACCATGGAGGAAAGCTGGGAACTATTGCGACATAAAGTTTTTGCAGAGGATGGTACTTGCCCTACAAATCTACAGGAAATTGGGGAGCAAATTGCTGTAAGATGTAAAGGGCTGCCACTCGCGATTCTTGTAATATCCGGGCTTCTTGCAAAGACAGAGAAATCAGTCGAGTTCTGGACTCAAGTTTTAGATAGTATAGGTTCTTATATTGTTGGTGATTCAGAACAATGCATGAACACATTATCACTAAGTTACAATCACCTGCCACAACATTTGAAATCATGCTTTCTTTATTTTGGAGCATTTAAGGAAGACTTTGAGATTAATGTCAGAAAGCTGATGTGGCTGTGGGTTGCAGAGGGTTTTGTAAAACCAGGTACAGAAAACGTAGCAGAGGAGTATCTGGTAGATCTTATTGATAGAAGTCTGGTGATCGTTGACCAGAAAAGGTCAGACGGGGGTGTGAAAGTGTGTCGTGTGCATGATCTTTTGCATGATCTGTGTTTAAAAAAATCCAAAGAAGAGAAATTTCTGTGCGAAATCAAAGTCGATCCTTTTTTAGGACTGGGTTTTTCCACTAACACAACGGTCCGCCGTTCATTCATCCATGCTAATGTGTTAGGCTATGTTTTTTCAAAACCATTTTCCCCTAGTACCCGTTCTTTCTTGTTTTTTTTGCCGGCAGGTTTTTCCTATGGCTTCACAAAAGAAAATTTGTCGTTTATTTACTCAGCCTTTAACCACATTCGGGTGTTGGAACTTAAGTCAGTTATTGCACCATTCTTGCCAACTGAAATAGGGCAATTAATTCAGTTGAGATACTTATCGTTAAACACTCAAGAGCCTGTTATCCCCGAATCATTATCAAACCTATGGAATCTACAAACTCTTGTAGTTTACACGTGGAGAGGTCCGAAGGCGATTGATCTTCTGGTTTGTAAAGAGAATAGTATGTCCAATTTGAGGCATATATGCATTTGGCCAGCTTTGAGTCTACAGTACCCTGTGGCATTACCGAAAGTTCAAACCATTTCAAATCTCCGTCTTCCTTTTGGGAGACAGCCCATGTTGGAAATGGCTCCAAACCTTAAAAAGCTAGCTTGTGTTGTGTCACAGCAGCAGTACGGTTCGGTTCCCTTCCCTCCTTTGGACACTTTGGTCCATCTTGAAAAATTAAAAATATATATCGACAATGATCTTAGTCTCGGCTTTTTCCCAGAGCAGGCAAGGTTCACTTGTTTGAATCGGTTACCTCATACCCTTAAGAAAGTGACATTTTCCAACTGTTATCTGCCATGGAAGGATTTATCAGAACTTGGGAGATTACCAAACCTTGAAATCTTGAAAATATTGGGAGGTAGTTTTCAAGGACCAAGATGGGATCCAAATGATGGAGAGTTTACAAAACTCAAGCTTTTGAAAATTCCGTCTCCGGAGCTTGCAGAATGGAATATGTCGAGTGATCACTTTCCCGCCCTGGAAAAGTTAGTTATGGACGGTTGTAGGCGTCTTAAGGAGATCCCGATGTGTTTAGGTGGGATCCCAACCATGGGATTGATTGAGCTGAGGTGGCCTAGAAGCTCGGCAGCTGAGTCAGCCAGACGGATTGTTGAAGAGCAGCAGAGTCTTGGAAATTATTGGCTGAAGGTTGTCGTCTATGATCGTATGAAAGGTCCTACCTTGAATTTCGAGAAGAAGCTGTTTTCTGAAATTGAGTTTGGGTACAGTGATAGCTCAGAGGATTCAGAGTCAACAGATGATTCAACAAAGGATAATAATTGCAGAATCACGTCTATTACCTTTCATGAGCAGATGACAATTGAGATTTGAAGATGATAAGTTTAATACCTGAGTTTGAATTACGTTAAGGGCAAAATGGGTAACTTTGTTCTTGCTCCGCTTTCACATCAGTGACCCCTTTCTCTAAGTGACTCCAGTGACTTTCTTTATCATCGTCATGCAGCCGATGATGACAAGTTTGCATGTTTGATTTGGTTTTGAAACCGACGAAGACAATGATTTTCGTTTAGTTTTTGTTGGTCTAAATTATTTAATTTCAGTGATTCTAGTTATGTGAAATTTGTCTCTTTGAAGTGTCATTGTCTTTTCCGAATGTTATTATGTAATCGTTGATGTAAAACATAATGAATGAATTGTAATAATTGCACATCGTGTGTGTATGTTTGTGTTTGTATTTGTGCATAAAAAGCGACTGCAACATCGAATCAAACGCGTTATTGTTAACTAAAAATAATAATTTATACCTATTGTTATTAGAAAGTTTATAATTAATATATCTAAATTTTTATAAAGTTTTAAATGATGGATGTTTTTGTGATAGTGCAATTGTTTTAGGTTTCCTTATATTTTTATGACAATGGGGATCTTATTAGTTATAGAACCACATAGACCACCCGGAGTTGAGCCCTTCAAGTTTTGTTCTACGTCTGACCCATAAGTAAGCAGTCGCCTTTTATCTCTTTCACTACCTTGAGCATCGAAGTCGTTTTGTTGCTGCAAATTCTTTCGTTTCTACTCGGCCATATGATCCAACACGTCGTCGCGAAAATGGCTTGCATTATCTTCTTTTTCTCATCAGCAAGACCAAGTTCTTGAGAAATTCCAACACGTTTGGGTTTCCATGTAAATACTCTAAAATACTCTACCACCTCTTCATCCTTCACACTTTCGTTCGTAGATGCTCAGTTTTGATTTATTTTCTCGATGCAAGCTGGATATCGGACAAGTATATTCTCTGCATGTTTCCTCATAAGATGTATCATTAGGAGTCCTTGTCCCCTTTTGTTCCATACAGCTGGTGGAGATACCACCTTCAGCTATAGTCCTCTTTATTATGAAATTCGAATAGGTGCCACCCAAAACAAGTATAGATCCATATTTGGTGAGGAGAATGTTATGAATCATGACGATTGGAAACGCAAACAGTTCTTTAAAACAAAGCTGGTTTTCCTATCAGAGTATACTCAATCAAGAAGCTGAAGCTATGGATTCCAATGATTTTAAAACCGTTCTAAACAAAGCGATCGAATTGTTAGTCAATATACATTTTTCTTAAAGTTTTGTATAGATGTTAACTTTGGTTTTTGCTATCTAGGTTCATTACCACCTGCAGATATAGATCTTTTAAATTTAAAAAAAAAATGTCACTTTTGATTACAGGTGTTGATACATACATATCTCTATACAATAAACATGATTGACACTGATGTGGACTGTCTAATAGAGACCTTGAAGCAGCTCCTTGACTTCAATTATCCTTCACATATCTCCAAAAGTCCATGGTTTCTTAAAGAGAGGGATCGGTTCGAGTTGCTGTACAAGGAGCTAACCTCATTAAGAACGTTCCTTTTTTATTCTGAGGAGACTCGTTACACAGTCCCGAAAGTGAAAGCTCTGGTGATAAGGATCTTAGATGTAGCAAGCAAGGTAGAAGATATGGTTGATTCATATGTTTCTAGTCTTGTGATCAAGAATACAAAAGATTTAGACCAAGATTCGTGTTTGGATCTTGATGATGTCATGCAAGAGATCCAAGCCATCAAAGGACACATAGAATTTGCAGATTACGAGGTACCAAATGTCTTGAAAGATGAAGGAAGTTCATCAAGAGTGAATACCATAGTGCCAAAAGAAGATAAGATTGTTGGGTTTGATGTTGAAACAAGAGAAATATTGGATAGACTTGTTGGCGATCAAAAGAAACTAGATGTTATCTCCATTGTTGGGATGGGAGGCCTTGGGAAGACCACTCTGGCAAAGAGAGCTTATTATGATAGTTATGTAACATACCACTTTTATATTCGTGGTTGGGTTACGGTTTCTCAAACATATAAAAAGCTGGATTTGTTGTTTAGTCTTTGTAGTTCTCTTTCAATCGAGTGTGGAGCTGGAGAAAAGAACATCGGAAAGTTATGTGAATTGATTTACAAACGGTTAAAAGGTAAACGTTATCTTATTGTTATTGATGATATATGGAGTGCAGAGGTCTGGAATGAAATACGGAGCTGTTTCCCTGATGACAATCTTGGAAGCAGAATTTTAGTGACCAGTCGCCTTATAAACGTTGCCTCAAACATCAAAGCAGACAGCCCAATTCACAGGCTTCGTTTTCTAACCATGGAGGAAAGCTGGGAACTATTGCGACATAAAGTTTTTGCAGAGGATGGTACTTGCCCTACAAATCTACAGGAAATTGGGGAGCAAATTGCTGTAAGATGTAAAGGGCTGCCACTCGCGATTCTTGTAATATCCGGGCTTCTTGCAAAGACAGAGAAATCAGTCGAGTTCTGGACTCAAGTTTTAGATAGTATAGGTTCTTATATTGTTGGTGATTCAGAACAATGCATGAACACATTATCACTAAGTTACAATCACCTGCCACAACATTTGAAATCATGCTTTCTTTATTTTGGAGCATTTAAGGAAGACTTTGAGATTAATGTCAGAAAGCTGATGTGGCTGTGGGTTGCAGAGGGTTTTGTAAAACCAGGTACAGAAAACGTAGCAGAGGAGTATCTGGTAGATCTTATTGATAGAAGTCTGGTGATCGTTGACCAGAAAAGGTCAGACGGGGGTGTGAAAGTGTGTCGTGTGCATGATCTTTTGCATGATCTGTGTTTAAAAAAATCCAAAGAAGAGAAATTTCTGTGCGAAATCAAAGTCGATCCTTTTTTAGGACTGGGTTTTTCCACTAACACAACGGTCCGCCGTTCATTCATCCATGCTAATGTGTTAGGCTATGTTTTTTCAAAACCATTTTCCCCTAGTACCCGTTCTTTCTTGTTTTTTTTGCCGGCAGGTTTTTCCTATGGCTTCACAAAAGAAAATTTGTCGTTTATTTACTCAGCCTTTAACCACATTCGGGTGTTGGAACTTAAGTCAGTTATTGCACCATTCTTGCCAACTGAAATAGGGCAATTAATTCAGTTGAGATACTTATCGTTAAACACTCAAGAGCCTGTTATCCCTGAATCATTATCAAACCTATGGAATCTACAAACTCTTGTAGTTTACACGTGGAGAGGTCCGAAGGCGATTGATCTTCTGGTTTGTAAAGAGAATAGTATGTCCAATTTGAGGCATATATGCATTTGGCCAGCTTTGAGTCTACAGTACCCTGTGGCATTACCGAAAGTTCAAACCATTTCAAATCTCCGTCTTCCTTTTGGGAGACAGCCCATGTTGGAAATGGCTCCAAACCTTAAAAAGCTAGCTTGTGTTGTGTCACAGCAGCAGTACGGTTCGGTTCCCTTCCCTCCTTTGGACACTTTGGTCCATCTTGAAAAATTAAAAATATATATCGACAATGATCTTAGTCTCGGCTTTTTCCCAGAGCAGGCAAGGTTCACTTGTTTGAATCGGTTACCTCATACCCTTAAGAAAGTGACATTTTCCAACTGTTATCTGCCATGGAAGGATTTATCAGAACTTGGGAGATTACCAAACCTTGAAATCTTGAAAATATTGGGAGGTAGTTTTCAAGGACCAAGATGGGATCCAAATGATGGAGAGTTTACAAAACTCAAGCTTTTGAAAATTCCGTCTCCGGAGCTTGCAGAATGGAATATGTCGAGTGATCACTTTCCCGCCCTGGAAAAGTTAGTTATGGACGGTTGTAGGCGTCTTAAGGAGATCCCGATGTGTTTAGGTGGGATCCCAACCATGGGATTGATTGAGCTGAGGTGGCCTAGAAGCTCGGCAGCTGAGTCAGCCAGACGGATTGTTGAAGAGCAGCAGAGTCTTGGAAATTATTGGCTGAAGGTTGTCGTCTATGATCGTATGAAAGGTCCTACCTTGAATTTCGAGAAGAAGCTGTTTTCTGAAATTGAGTTTGGGTACAGTGATAGCTCAGAGGATTCAGAGTCAACAGATGATTCAACAAAGGATAATAATTGCAGAATCACGTCTATTACCTTTCATGAGCAGATGACAATTGAGATTTGAAGATGATAAGTTTAATACCTGAGTTTGAATTACGTTAAGGGCAAAATGGGTAACTTTGTTCTTGCTCCGCTTTCACATCAGTGACCCCTTTCTCTAAGTGACTCCAGTGACTTTCTTTATCATCGTCATGCAGCCGATGATGACAAGTTTGCATGTTTGATTTGGTTTTGAAACCGACGAAGACAATGATTTTCGTTTAGTTTTTGTTGGTCTAAATTATTTAATTTCAGTGATTCTAGTTATGTGAAATTTGTCTCTTTGAAGTGTCATTGTCTTTTCCGAATGTTATTATGTAATCGTTGATGTAAAACATAATGAATGAATTGTAATAATTGCACATCGTGTGTGTATGTTTGTGTTTGTATTTGTGCATAAAAAGCGACTGCAACATCGAATCAAACGCGTTATTGTTAACTAAAAATAATAATTTATACCTATTGTTATTAGAAAGTTTATAATTAATATATCTAAATTTTTATAAAGTTTTAAATGATGGATGTTTTTGTGATAGTGCAATTGTTTTAGGTTTCCTTATATTTTTATGACAATGGGGATCTTATTAGTTATAGAACCACATAGACCACCCGGAGTTGAGCCCTTCAAGTTTTGTTCTACGTCTGACCCATAAGTAAGCAGTCGCCTTTTATCTCTTTCACTACCTTGAGCATCGAAGTCGTTTTGTTGCTGCAAATTCTTTCGTTTCTACTCGGCCATATGATCCAACACGTCGTCGCGAAAATGGCTTGCATTATCTTCTTTTTCTCATCAGCAAGACCAAGTTCTTGAGAAATTCCAACACGTTTGGGTTTCCATGTAAATACTCTAAAATACTCTACCACCTCTTCATCCTTCACACTTTCGTTCGTAGATGCTCAGTTTTGATTTATTTTCTCGATGCAAGCTGGATATCGGACAAGTATATTCTCTGCATGTTTCCTCATAAGATGTATCATTAGGAGTCCTTGTCCCCTTTTGTTCCATACAGCTGGTGGAGATACCACCTTCAGCTATAGTCCTCTTTATTATGAAATTCGAATAGGTGCCACCCAAAACAAGTATAGATCCATATTTGGTGAGGAGAATGTTATGAATCATGACGATTGGAAACGCAAACAGTTCTTTAAAACAAAGCTGGTTTTCCTATCAGAGTATACTCAATCAAGAAGCTGAAGCTATGGATTCCAATGATTTTAAAACCGTTCTAAACAAAGCGATCGAATTGTTAGTCAATATACATTTTTCTTAAAGTTTTGTATAGATGTTAACTTTGGTTTTTGCTATCTAGGTTCATTACCACCTGCAGATATAGATCTTTTAAATTTAAAAAAAAAATGTCACTTTTGATTACAGGTGTTGATACATACATATCTCTATACAATAAACATGATTGACACTGATGTGGACTGTCTAATAGAGACCTTGAAGCAGCTCCTTGACTTCAATTATCCTTCACATATCTCCAAAAGTCCATGGTTTCTTAAAGAGAGGGATCGGTTCGAGTTGCTGTACAAGGAGCTAACCTCATTAAGAACGTTCCTTTTTTATTCTGAGGAGACTCGTTACACAGTCCCGAAAGTGAAAGCTCTGGTGATAAGGATCTTAGATGTAGCAAGCAAGGTAGAAGATATGGTTGATTCATATGTTTCTAGTCTTGTGATCAAGAATACAAAAGATTTAGACCAAGATTCGTGTTTGGATCTTGATGATGTCATGCAAGAGATCCAAGCCATCAAAGGACACATAGAATTTGCAGATTACGAGGTACCAAATGTCTTGAAAGATGAAGGAAGTTCATCAAGAGTGAATACCATAGTGCCAAAAGAAGATAAGATTGTTGGGTTTGATGTTGAAACAAGAGAAATATTGGATAGACTTGTTGGCGATCAAAAGAAACTAGATGTTATCTCCATTGTTGGGATGGGAGGCCTTGGGAAGACCACTCTGGCAAAGAGAGCTTATTATGATAGTTATGTAACATACCACTTTTATATTCGTGGTTGGGTTACGGTTTCTCAAACATATAAAAAGCTGGATTTGTTGTTTAGTCTTTGTAGTTCTCTTTCAATCGAGTGTGGAGCTGGAGAAAAGAACATCGGAAAGTTATGTGAATTGATTTACAAACGGTTAAAAGGTAAACGTTATCTTATTGTTATTGATGATATATGGAGTGCAGAGGTCTGGAATGAAATACGGAGCTGTTTCCCTGATGACAATCTTGGAAGCAGAATTTTAGTGACCAGTCGCCTTATAAACGTTGCCTCAAACATCAAAGCAGACAGCCCAATTCACAGGCTTCGTTTTCTAACCATGGAGGAAAGCTGGGAACTATTGCGACATAAAGTTTTTGCAGAGGATGGTACTTGCCCTACAAATCTACAGGAAATTGGGGAGCAAATTGCTGTAAGATGTAAAGGGCTGCCACTCGCGATTCTTGTAATATCCGGGCTTCTTGCAAAGACAGAGAAATCAGTCGAGTTCTGGACTCAAGTTTTAGATAGTATAGGTTCTTATATTGTTGGTGATTCAGAACAATGCATGAACACATTATCACTAAGTTACAATCACCTGCCACAACATTTGAAATCATGCTTTCTTTATTTTGGAGCATTTAAGGAAGACTTTGAGATTAATGTCAGAAAGCTGATGTGGCTGTGGGTTGCAGAGGGTTTTGTAAAACCAGGTACAGAAAACGTAGCAGAGGAGTATCTGGTAGATCTTATTGATAGAAGTCTGGTGATCGTTGACCAGAAAAGGTCAGACGGGGGTGTGAAAGTGTGTCGTGTGCATGATCTTTTGCATGATCTGTGTTTAAAAAATCCAAAGAAGAGAAATTTCTGTGCGAAATCAAAGTCGATCCTTTTTTAGGACTGGGTTTTTCCACTAACACAACGGTCCGCCGTTCATTCATCCATGCTAATGTGTTAGGCTATGTTTTTTCAAAACCATTTTCCCCTAGTACCCGTTCTTTCTTGTTTTTTTTGCCGGCAGGTTTTTCCTATGGCTTCACAAAAGAAAATTTGTCGTTTATTTACTCAGCCTTTAACCACATTCGGGTGTTGGAACTTAAGTCAGTTATTGCACCATTCTTGCCAACTGAAATAGGGCAATTAATTCAGTTGAGATACTTATCGTTAAACACTCAAGAGCCTGTTATCCCTGAATCATTATCAAACCTATGGAATCTACAAACTCTTGTAGTTTACACGTGGAGAGGTCCGAAGGCGATTGATCTTCTGGTTTGTAAAGAGAATAGTATGTCCAATTTGAGGCATATATGCATTTGGCCAGCTTTGAGTCTACAGTACCCTGTGGCATTACCGAAAGTTCAAACCATTTCAAATCTCCGTCTTCCTTTTGGGAGACAGCCCATGTTGGAAATGGCTCCAAACCTTAAAAAGCTAGCTTGTGTTGTGTCACAGCAGCAGTACGGTTCGGTTCCCTTCCCTCCTTTGGACACTTTGGTCCATCTTGAAAAATTAAAAATATAATCGACAATGATCTTAGTCTCGGCTTTTTCCCAGAGCAGGCAAGGTTCACTTGTTTGAATCGGTTACCTCATACCCTTAAGAAAGTGACATTTTCCAACTGTTATCTGCCATGGAAGGATTTATCAGAACTTGGGAGATTACCAAACCTTGAAATCTTGAAAATATTGGGAGGTAGTTTTCAAGGACCAAGATGGGATCCAAATGATGGAGAGTTTACAAAACTCAAGCTTTTGAAAATTCCGTCTCCGGAGCTTGCAGAATGGAATATGTCGAGTGATCACTTTCCCGCCCTGGAAAAGTTAGTTATGGACGGTTGTAGGCGTCTTAAGGAGATCCCGATGTGTTTAGGTGGGATCCCAACCATGGGATTGATTGAGCTGAGGTGGCCTAGAAGCTCGGCAGCTGAGTCAGCCAGACGGATTGTTGAAGAGCAGCAGAGTCTTGGAAATTATTGGCTGAAGGTTGTCGTCTATGATCGTATGAAAGGTCCTACCTTGAATTTCGAGAAGAAGCTGTTTTCTGAAATTGAGTTTGGGTACAGTGATAGCTCAGAGGATTCAGAGTCAACAGATGATTCAACAAAGGATAATAATTGCAGAATCACGTCTATTACCTTTCATGAGCAGATGACAATTGAGATTTGAAGATGATAAGTTTAATACCTGAGTTTGAATTACGTTAAGGGCAAAATGGGTAACTTTGTTCTTGCTCCGCTTTCACATCAGTGACCCCTTTCTCTAAGTGACTCCAGTGACTTTCTTTATCATCGTCATGCAGCCGATGATGACAAGTTTGCATGTTTGATTTGGTTTTGAAACCGACGAAGACAATGATTTTCGTTTAGTTTTTGTTGGTCTAAATTATTTAATTTCAGTGATTCTAGTTATGTGAAATTTGTCTCTTTGAAGTGTCATTGTCTTTTCCGAATGTTATTATGTAATCGTTGATGTAAAACATAATGAATGAATTGTAATAATTGCACATCGTGTGTGTATGTTTGTGTTTGTATTTGTGCATAAAAAGCGACTGCAACATCGAATCAAACGCGTTATTGTTAACTAAAAATAATAATTTATACCTATTGTTATTAGAAAGTTTATAATTAATATATCTAAATTTTTATAAAGTTTTAAATGATGGATGTTTTTGTGATAGTGCAATTGTTTTAGGTTTCCTTATATTTTTATGACAATGGGGATCTTATTAGTTATAGAACCACATAGACCACCCGGAGTTGAGCCCTTCAAGTTTTGTTCTACGTCTGACCCATAAGTAAGCAGTCGCCTTTTATCTCTTTCACTACCTTGAGCATCGAAGTCGTTTTGTTGCTGCAAATTCTTTCGTTTCTACTCGGCCATATGATCCAACACGTCGTCGCGAAAATGGCTTGCATTATCTTCTTTTTCTCATCAGCAAGACCAAGTTCTTGAGAAATTCCAACACGTTTGGGTTTCCATGTAAATACTCTAAAATACTCTACCACCTCTTCATCCTTCACACGTTCGTTCGTAGATGCTCAGTTTTGATTTATTTTCTCGATGCAAGCTGGATATCGGACAAGTATATTCTCTGCATGTTTCCTCATAAGATGTATCATTAGGAGTCCTTGTCCCCTTTTGTTCCATACAGCTGGTGAGATACCACCTTCAGCTATAGTCCTCTTTATTATGAAATTCGAATAGGTGCCACCCAAAACAAGTATAGATCCATATTTGGTGAGGAGAGTGTTATGAATCATGACGATTGGAAACGCAAACAGTTCTTTAAAACAAAGCTGGTTTTCCATCAGAATATACTCAATCAAGAAGCTGAAGCTATGGATTCCAATGATTTTAAAACCGTTCTAAACAAAGCGATCGAATTGTTAGTCAATATACATTTTTCTTAAAGTTTTGTATAGATGTTCATATTTCTAGATGACTTGTAGTGATTACATAAATTTGTGCCCAAAATTCTTAATACATTCCATACCTAACAAGGCAATTAAACAACCAATGGCTGGTCATTATACACCTCAAACTTTGTCATTCAATTCACTCGAGGGAGAAATAATACCATATAATAATCTTAAATCAAATGACCAACAAACTAATCTGTCTTGCAAGCCCACTCTTGTTGACCCACAATCTAAATTTCTCATACATGTGATACCAATTCAAGGTGCATTTAGTTGACCAATTCTCATCTTTTACACATTTCCACCGAAGCTTCTGCTGACTTGCTGGCCCACTTGGCGTTTTTTTCCCGTTTATTTGTCACTATTGTGAACTCTTTCCAGTTTCCTTATATTGACTTTTAGATCAAACATCACCGGACCGTCATTTTTCATCTCAGCATTCCATCAAATACCTGGTGGGCACTTCTTGAATCCAGTCAAGTCATCATCTTGATCGGTATCTTGTTCTTGTTCACTTCAAATCTGTGATCTTGTTATAACCTTTATATCGACTTTTCGATCACCTCACCGGATCCTCATTTGTTTATTCTTTTCGCCTCGACATTTCATCAAACACCTGGTGGGCACTTTATTTTCTTACTTGACTCCAGTCAAATCGTCTTCTTGAACCTTGATCTAATGAAAGGGGAGTCACAGACTTACTTCCGGTTGAACACCGGCGCCAAGATCCCGGCGATCGGGCTCGGAACATGGCAGAGCGGCGGTGGGATTTGTGCAGAAGCTGTGAAAACAGCGATCTTAGAGGGTTACCGTCACATCGATTGTGCACATCTGTACGGAAACGAAGCTGAAGTTGGAAAAGCACTAGCTGAACTTTTCAAGAATAATACAATAAAAAGAGAGGATATATTCTTGACATCAAAGTATCATTGTACAACAAATTCAGTAAATAAGGTTGAGAATTATGTCAGGGTGTCTCTTAAGAATCTTGGGGTGTCATATTTGGATCTTTACTTGATGCATAGGCCAGAAAGTTCTGCGGTTGGTGATGCGACTGACCTGCCTGCGAATTCGGGTAGCGAATACAGGCAGATTTGGAGTAAGTTGAATACCACATGGAAATCTATGGAAAGGTTGGTTGAGTTGGGCCTTGTTCGGGCTATCGGGTCGAGTAATTTCGATATACCACAGATAACAGAAGTGCTTAAGTATGCTAAGATTGTGCCTGCAGTTAATCAGGTTGGTGTTTTGTTCTTGTTGAAACGTAATATGTTTCTGAAGTCAACTGAGCTGATGATCCTAGATCAGCAATAAGTTGGTTGGTATGGGTCTGAATAGTAAATAGAGGGGCACAAATAGGGGTTTCTACCAAATGGGTTAAGGTTCGGGTCAAACTTGGTCAAAACCAGATTTTGTTGGAACCGTTTTTTTAGGGGAAATGGTCGGGTCTGGTTTGGTTGCTAAATTGGGTTTTACCGGTTTTAGTGGACATGTTCCCAAACCGATTACAACCCAATGTGTAGGGCCGGTTCTTAACTGGTTTTTGTGAAACCGGTTTCAATTAGGCCTGTAAACGAACCGAACTTTCATGAACAGTTCGTAAACTTGTTCGGCGGGAAGTTCGTTTATTTAATAAACGAACGAATATGAACATAATTTGTTGTTCATTTAAATAAACGAACGAACATGAACACATGTTTTGTTCATTCATTTATGTGCATGAACGTCCATTTATGTTCGTTCATATATGTTCGTTTATTTAAATTTGTTTATGTTTGTTCGTTTAAATTTTAATACGTGATAGTAACCAAGTTTTAAAAGTGTTCCAATTAGGTCACTCAAATTTCAAAAGTGTTCCAATCAGGTCACTCAACATTCATTTTTTCGTTAAAATAAAGGGATATTTCATCCACTTCATAGGTAAACGTGGTCATGTGGATTTTTGTTTCATTTTCTCCTTTTATTTGATGCTAACGTCGAGTGATGCCGTGGATTTTAACTTGTATTTTTAATCTTTAATGTAATTAAAGTGTTTTTGTTTTTAATAAATATAATTTCATATATTAAAGTAATCCAACCCCACATCTTATGTCCATTTTTTTCTTGACACATGGAAAAAAGGACATGGCTCGATTTGAATGTTAAGTTATCTAATTCGGACAAAAACGATACGAGTGACCTAATTATAACACTTTTGAAACTTGGATACTATTCATTGACATTTTCTCAATATTTATTGAACATAAAAGGAACTTTCTAAGTACTTATATAAATATATCTAATTGGTAATATTTGGGCTTTCTAGTAATAAAACGGGTTTTCCAGTTGAATTTATCGTAATTAATCACTAATTTATATGAAAAATTACTTTATGATCGTTTATGTTTCATCAATTGTGTACATTTTGTTTGTTTGATTATGTTCATTAGTTTTGCTTATTGTGTGTTAAATTATGTTCGTTTAAGTTTGTTTGTTTATGTTCGTCTGGGTTAGTGAACTGTTCGTTTAGGTTTTAACCGAACAAACATAAACGAACACGAACATGCCCATTTTCTTAATAAATGAACTCCCCATGGTTTGTTTACAGGCCTACTTATAATCATCATACTTATTTCATTTATATATGTTAATGCTATCAATGGTTTCATTCTTTTCTTTTATTGCATCAAACAATATAAAGTAACTATTGTGAAATCATGTAGTTGGAGTTGCATCCTTTTTGGAGGCAAGACGAGCTAGTGAAATTTTGTCAATCAAAATCGATCCATGTATCCGCTCACACACCATTAGGTGTACCGAATTGTAATCCCACATCTGAACACGGATCAAGCGAGCAATGTGAGCCGGAAACCCCCATTTGTCTCTGAGACGGTCAAGATCCGTGCACGCCCCTATGCTAAAGCTTAGAGACGTCGCAAATATAGCAGACAGACATAACAAAACTCCCGAACAGGTACCCATTCTGATTATTCTGCTGATCACTTAATTTCAATCTTGGTAGACAATAGTTTATGGAGTTCTTTGTAGGTTATTTTAAGGTGGGGTCTTCAAAGGGGGACGAGTGTACTACCAGCGAGCGTCAATCCAGAGAGAATAAAGCAGAACTTTGATATATTCAACTGGAGTTTGACAGACGATGAATACAAGCGGTTAAATCAGTTAGAACCGCAAGTATGTCTATTTGGAAGTTGGCCTTTAGATGGTGGTATTTCTGAGAATGGGGGCTCTGTTTCCGGAAGGGGCCCGCTTCAAGCCGTTCATGAAACGGAAGACGACAACTTTTGAGTTTTGACGCATGTTTATGTTGTAAAGCCAGTATTTGTTATCGTGTTGTGTATGATGTAATGCTACTGTAGAATATTTTGGCTTTTGATGACATGTTTTCTAGGATTGAAGTGTTTGGTTTTAAGAACTTTGTGATGTATGACTTCTTATCTAATTGTTATTCGGGTTATGTAATTATCCTGATTGTTTTATTTTGAGCAAGATTCAGGTTTTGGTTTTGGATGGGACTTGTAAAAACGTCATAACCCAAAATCGGCCATATTAGCTAACGAAAAGTTTGGAACCACCGCGATCTGAATGACCCAAACTTGGCCTGGTAAAAACCAGAATTGGCCCAGTTTATGTAAGGGTTGGTCTTAGGCCCATCTATCTGGGCCGGCTTAAGCCGAATATAATACATGTCTCAAAACCTGATTTGGGCCATGTGTGGTTCGACCAGGTCTAGCTAGTATAGACCACGCCCAAGAACACAAAAAAGGAAAAAAAAATCTAAAGCCTAGTTCCCAAAAGCCCAAAGCACGGCAAGGGAAAGGCCCAACTCTAAGAAGGAATGAGCAAGAAACCGGTTTAGCAAAACTGATTTGAAACAAAAACCGAACCATCCGCTTATGAGAGAACAACATTATTACTGGTACGTACAATATCATGTTCCCTTTTAAGTTTCTGACAAGCAAACCGATAATGACTAACCTCTTGACGCGTCGCATATGGAAAACTGATAATGGCGTACCGCCGCGAAGCGCGGGTGGAAAAACCTAGTGATTAGCATTGTTATTATTATTAGGGAAAATGTCACAGAATAGTAATCAAGTTTCAAAAGTGTTCTAATTAGGTCACCCGTATCGTTTTTGTCCCAATTAGATAAGTTAACATTCAAATCGAGTCATGTCCTTTTTTCCATGTGTCAAGAGAAAAATTGAGCATAAGATGCTATGGTCGGATTATTTTAATATATGAAATTTAATTTATTAAAAATAAAAACATTTTAATTACATTAAAAATTAAAAAAATAAGTTAAAATCCATGTCATCACTCGACGTTAGCATCAAATGAAAGGGAAAAAATAAACAAAAATCCGCATCACCACGGTTACCTATGAAATGGATGATAAAACCCTTAATTTTAATAAAAAATGAATTTTGAGTGACCTGATTGAAACACTTTTGAAACTTGAGTTACCTAATTGAAACATTTTTAAAACTTGGTTACTATTCTAAAAAGTTACCCCTTATTATTAAAAAGAAAATAAACAGGCGGTTTAGGGTTTAAGCAACACGGCACCGTTTTGCTACAAAAAGGTTGAAATAAAACACCCCAAAATAATCTTTCGATTTCATACTCTGTAAACCCTAGAAACTCAAAACCAAAATCAACGATGTCAGACAACATACCATTCGAAATCCAATCGGAAATCATGAGAAAGCTTCCTGTAAAATCGTTGCTTCGATTCAGATCCGTCTCCAATTCATGTAAGTCTCTAATCGACAGCTCTCACTTTATTAACCATTACATCGGCCGACAACAACATCTGCTTGTAACGTATCAAGAACTGGATAGTTTTAACTTTAAGAAAAAATATGTTTCAATTGTTGACGATGATGATGATCATACTTTCCCCCTTCAGAACGTTTCCCCCATACTTCCTCTATATGTCCACATACTTGATAATCTTTCAATAATCGGAAGCTCTCACGGCCTGCTGTGTTTGTATGATCCTAATCCCAAAACATATCCAATGGATTTGGCTGTTATTTGGAATCCTTCAATTAGGAAAGCGGTCAATGTTGTTGTGCCTAAGAACGAAGATAATAACAAGAACCTTACAGTTATACGTTTTGGGGTGTGCCCGGAGACTAATGACCCTAAGCTTGTCAAGATTACTCATTCTAAAGATCCTTGGCAAGTTGAGGTGTTTACATTAAGCACGGGTCCTGGAGAAGTCCGTATAGCAGCATTCTCCCTCGTGGTAAATCGACTTATGATCGCTGGCATCAGGTAGTTTTAGATGGGTGTCTATATTGGCTTGCTACTGATGATACAAGTCGTGATAGTTATCGCCTGATTATTTCATTTGATATCACAAGTGAAGAGTTTAAAGAAGTAAGCCTTCCGGACCGTTTAGCAACATGTAACAACTACTTGATCATCTCTAAGCTAAGGAACTCTCTTGCTGTGATTGAGCACAATAGAAGGGAAATGCTTTACGATGTATGGACGATGGTGGATGGTGTTTCTAGATCGTTTACAAAGCTATTCACTATTTGCCAACCAGATGATGTAGAACCTGTAATTCAACTAGGCTGTCTTTCTGGATGGCATAACAAGATGTCACTTGCTGTTTATGAACTGAACTCAAAACACATCAGTAATCTTGGGGTTAATGCAGGTTATTTCTCTGATGTGAACGCCTACATGGAAACACTACTCCTGCTTGAGCAGCAAGATGATTTCATTTATGGAAAACCAGAAGGTATAAACCATTGGAGACGCTCTTATAACAGTTAATTTTATAAAAACCTTGAGTAAAAATATTTGCAGCATAATGTTATTTGAGAGTTCTTGTTATGATTAAAGCACTCTCCTTTTACCTTTTAAACAAAAGAAGAGAATGCAACTGAGATTTAAGAGCGTTTATAGTACGGATTTGAGAGGAGTGTTTTTCAATGTTGTGATTAAACCAAATCATTGACCGCCTATTTATACTAACATATGCTATATGGGATAGAAAAACAAAACGACTATTATTGTGGGTGTAACGCCTATACCCGGTAAAAAAACCGGTTTCGGGTGTTGGATACAACTGGGTTCGGATATAAAATCAGGTATTACAAAAACCGGTTTCGGGTTCTATGTTCAAAATGTGTATATACCCTACGGGTAAGGACCGGTTATGCTATAACAAGGTATAAATAACCGAGTTTTAATTTTTTGGGTTGGGTACGGGTCTATGCGCTTTTTTTACACCACTAGTCTTATCCCTTTCTAGCCAAGCCAACTTAAGCAAAAGTAATATATTTCTCAAAACTCGGTTCGTCTCTCTGTTGTTCGCTGGTTCTAGCTAGAGGTGCACAAAATAACCGGTTAACAATCGATCGAGATATAACCGATTAGTGGTTATTTTTAACTGTAGGTTAGTAACCGGTTATTGATATTCACTATAGGAACCGGTTATTTAACCCGGGGTTTAACCGGTTAACCAAAAAATCCAAAAAAAAATATGTTACTAACCGAAAATAAGTGGTTAGTTAACCAAATTGGTTAAAGTATTTAACCGGACCAGCTAAAAAAAGTAACCGGTTAAAGCATTAATTGGTTAAAGTAAAAAAGTCAAGTTATCCGGTATAACCGGTTATTAAAATTAACCGGTTTGTGCACCTCTAGTTCTAGCCCTCTAGGGCTCTAGGTTTAGTATATATCCTCAGGCCCAAGAACACTAAAAGAAGCCTCGTTCCGACAAGCCCAAAGCATGGTAGAAAAGATATATGAAGGCCCAGCTCCAAGTCTCCAACGACTCAACGAGTCTAGCGACCAAAGAACTTTTTTTTGGTAAACAGAAAAAAACATATATCAGTTCATTCATTTTTTCTTTTTTCTTTGTTGATTTAAATATTTCAAAGGCTTGCCGACTATTTTCTTAAAATGATTATAATACCATTTTTTATATTTTATTTTATTTCATCTTTTGTTAAGGCTGTATTTCTTGAGTTAAGATGATCAAAACACTCTCTTTATAAACTATAGGATTTAGTGGAGATAATAAGTTATCTAAAATCATGACTTGTAATATAGATTTAGCATGCAAATTCGAATCATTTTCTCTACTCATTATATTAAATTTAATCTCGCTATTTCATATTTTTTAGAACTAAATACTTTTATTCGGTGTGCTTTTAAATATTTTGATTTTATGTAAGTGTATTATGTTAAGATTTAGATTGTATAATAAAAACTAGTGGTATCTCCCATGCTATACGGTGAAAACTCAATCGATAGCACTTGATATAGCAACACAAAAGAAACCTCCCACACCCCCTCAAAAAAAAGGAATGATATGATCAAAAGGATATCGATACGTGTCTTACATCAATTGAAAATCACAAAAACGAATACTGAGCTAGTTCTAATAATATAGATACCAATGTTGTTAGGCCGGAATCAGTTCACTTCGTCACGATACCGACACTCGTATAGCCTATGATATCAAAAAACCACTCTATTTTAGATTCAACTGCGTTTTTAACAAAACTTATACCGGACAATTTAAGAAAAAACATAAAATTAGCTAAAAACGTATATTAGATACAGTATAAGAGTTGAAACTAAAAGTTCAAAAAAAAATAATTAATGTAACATTATGAACAACTAGGATTAAGACCCGCCCGCGTTGCGGCGCATATACATCGTAAACATTGAATGTATTAGTCCAAACGTTATATGATGCATTAACCATATGAAAACACACATTTCTACGTATCCAGTTGAACTCAATGTAACCTGTATAAGCATTGTGATTGGATCAAACGTAAAGTAAATCAGATTCATATCGAACAATCATAACGTATTATATGTGACCCAATTCATACATAAAAAACGTAACGGGTATAAAGGAAAATCTGACACATGTAAGGGATTAGTTAGAGCTTTCGAATAAAAGGGAAAAAAGAAACCATAATTTGACTCCACTCAGTTCGAAACAAACTTTACGAAACATACATAAAATAAACACGAAAACATATTATATTTGACCTGAATTATTTCCCAAAAAAGTTTACGTCGAAATGTAGGACAACTTAAATTTATACCGAAACGTACATAAAAATATGCACGTAAAGTGGTTTCTTTAAACGAAAACGTATTATATTTGATCTAGAGTTGTTTATAAAATAAAGTTTACGTCAAAATGTAGAATAAATCATATTTATACCTACCCACCCGTACATAAATATGCACGTAAAAAATAGTTTTTAAGTAAAGGAAGTATAAGGGTAAACCGAAACAAAATATTAGTAAAAATTTTAATAGGTTAAAAACGTTTGTAAAATCGTGCCAAGTAGCACCAATAACACACCGGTATCGACTCCCAACATCGGAAAAACTCGTAAAAATAAAATAGATAAAATGGAAAAAATTACATCGAACGAAAAACAGACTTAAAATCGTTGAACCACGCACACCTGTTACAGTGTGTTAATGCGAAGAATTTAAACATAAACGTAAAACGTAGAAAATAATAACTTAGTCGATCAAGGACCAGCCCATTGCGGCGAACTTGTCAAAAGGGGAAAAATGTACACGTTGCGACGGGCCTATCAAATTCGAAAAAAATAGATCAAAAAACGTTGAACCTCACATGCACGCTACGACGTGTTAACTCGCAAAATTTAGAACGAAACGTAAAACAAAAAAACTTGCAAAAGATAAAAATTATGAGGGACCAAAGTTGTAAATAATAAAGTGTTGGGTTAAATTATAAAAGATGAAAAAAGTTGTGTTAAAAGTGAAAAATTGAAAGGGGTTCAAATATGAAAAAGTGGTTAAAAGTGAAAAATCAAAGGTTTTTTTTTTATTTTTTAAAAACACCCTAAGCTTGGAGTACAACTCCTAATGCACAAAAAGTTACTAACTTATATTGTATAAATGAGAACCCATCTACATCTTTACTATAATGTTCAAGACATTTTAAAAAAGGGATATTGAATTATTATAATCTTAACTTTCATAAATTGGCCAATAACACTCCCAACTTTCGATTTGTACACCAGCACTCTCAACTTTCAACTTATTTGCTAATAACACTCATTAACTAACAAAACCATAACCCAGTTAGCTGACATCAGCTGCCACGTCATCAAAATGTCATGTCGGCTGCCACATCAGCCGCCACGTCATTGAATATGGCACATCAACTACCACGTCATAAAAAGCCACATCAGCTGCCACATCAGCAATAATAACTGGGGTAGGGTTCAGTTAGTTAGGGAGTGTTATCGGCCAGTAAGTTGAAAGTTGGGAGTGCTATTGTACAAATCGAATGTTGGGAGTATTATTGACCAATTGGTGAAAATTGAGGTTATTTAAATCTAATATCCCTTTAAAAAATTTATTTTGTGTCATTATTGCTAATTGTCTATGACTCTATTTTCGTTTACCATTCACCACCGGTATATTTAAAAAAATCTCATCTTTGAAAATTACCGTGTGAACAGAGGGACAAATTGTGTCATATATTTATATTCTTTTATAACTAAATTAGACTAAAAAACGCGTAGTGACTTTCAACATTTTTATAAAGTGATGACGGCTCTACATCTTTTATACTTTTTTTAGCTTACATATTAGCCCAATTTATAAAGCCACCTTTAGAAGAATCATATATTCCGTTACATAACATTACTATTCAATATATGTATATTTTCTTATAAAAAAAGTGGTTTTATTTAATTTGAAAGTTGCATATTGGATGTGACAATTAGTTAAAGTTCGATGTTAGTTGCCGCCAAACCAGGGTGGATCACGTTGACCCGGTACCTATGGAGATTAGATTTGCAATAAAAAATTGGTCCTTTTGATCCCAACTTGCCTCACAAGTCACAAGTTCACAATATTGATAGTTGCCTACATTGCACTTTATGTTCATCCACCACCAAAATTGTTACAAATAATAATAATCTAAAGAGTTAAATGCCATGTGGTTTGGATTATTTTACAAGTTTAGTCTAAAGGTTTTATTTTTAACCTATTGGTCCAAAAAGGTTTCACCATTGTCATTTTAGTCCACTGGGTTAACTTTATCCATTTTTTCTGTTAACTAGAAGAGCAATTCGGTCATTTTATATGTAATTTTGTTAACTAGAAGGGCAATTCAGCCATATAAAATGACTGAATTGTCCTTCTCGTTAATAGAAAAAATGGATGAAGTTAACCCAGTAGACTAAAATGGCAACGATGAAACTTTTTGGAGCCACATGCTAAAAATGAAACATTTGGACTAAACTGGCAAAATAGCCCAAACCCCAGGGACTAAAATCACATTTAACTCTAATCTAAACAAAACTGAATTTAGAATCTTGAAACTCAAATGTATTCACTTCCAAGATTTTTTTCTGTTTCTTGTAGCACAAGTAACCTATTTACACAGCCATTACCATAAAAAAAATAAAAAAAAATTAAGAAATCGTTACGGCGTTTGGAGACCGACGTTATCAAGCAACGAAAGTAGATCTTGAGTCGAAGGGCGTAGCTTCGGAGACTCGTTTAAACAAGCGCACGCGAGCTCGAGAACCTTTAGCATCTCACTAGCTTGTTCCTTGTTAAAAATGCAAGAATCGATAACCTCGATTTCCCTTTTTTCGGTCTTCATTTGCATCACCCATGATATCAACTCTCTACCGCCTTTCGGTTTGCACATATCCATCGGTCTCCTGCCGGTTAAAAGCTCCAAAAGGACGACCCCAAAACTGTAAACGTCCCCTTTGTATGATGCAACCGAAGCTTGACCGTATTCTGGAGGAATGTACCCTAATGTGCCAACAAGATCGGTTGTCACATGAGTGTCGTACGGTAAGATAAGTCTTGCAAGACCAAAATCGGCTAAATGGGCTTCAAAATTCTCATCTAGAAGAATATTGCTCGATTTGATATCACGATGTAAAATGTGTGGCTCGCAAGATTGGTGCAAGTAAGCTAGACCCCGGATCGCTCCTTGAGCTATACGCAGACGGGTGGTCCAGTCAAGTCTGGACCGCCCGTCTGGTTTTTCATGTAGCCAATAGTCTAGGCTACCGTTTTCCATAAACGAGTATATAAGTAGTCTTTCCTTTTTGTATTTGCAATACCCTTGAAGGAGGACTAGATTCGGATGCTGAGCTCTTGATAACGTTTCGACTTCGGCTTGAAACTCACGATCCACTTGACCACAATCACCCGAGAGCTTCTTGATGGCGACCTTTTGGTTATCGGGTAATGTAGCTTTGAACACAAGACCAAAACCGCCACACCCGATAATGTTTGATTGATCAAAACAGTTGGTTGATTTCAAAACGTCATCTATTGATAGCGTGTTGTGATGAAAAAGTACCAACTGTGACTCGTATTCATCGTTTTTCTTACTGTAATCATCATCATCGAAACGGTCTTCTATTTCAGGATCGACTTCTTGTCTCCCGGTTGCACGAACAACCACCATGAACATTAAACCAACAAGAAATAACGTCCCGAAACAAATCCCGATAGCCATACCGACAACTTTTCCAATCTTTTTTTTCGGTCTCCCGCCTGTTGATTCGGGATTGGTCTTTCACAAGTGTATATCGCGCGCCCTTCACCACATAAACCTAGGTTTCCCTCGTAGCTCGCATTTGTAAAAGTTGTGAATTGACCACCGGAAGGGACTGACCCGCTCAGATTATTGTACGCAACACTAAATTTCGATAAAAAACTTAGATTCACCAAAGACGGAGGGATTCTTCCCGTTAGACTATTATACGACAAATCCAACGTCTCTATGCTTCTCATACCGGATAAAGAACCAGGAATCGTACCCGATAAATTGTTATGTCTCAGATCCAAAACATGTAGCTTTTTCAAACTGCCAAACTCCGGCCAGATCGGTCCAGTGAGGTTATTCGTATTAAGGTCGATCGATGGCGGGAAGCTCATGATCTGCCGATACTGCAACCCTCGGCCGGTTGTGTTACGTTTCTTGAAGAACGGGAAATCCGGAGCGGGTTCTTCTAACGAGATATCACGCGAAATCAGGCTCGGTAGCTCTGTCAGACTTTTCGGTATCTCTCCAGACAATGAATTGTTGGATAAATCCAAGTAAAACAGAGACTTGAAATCGCCCAAAAATGCCGGAATTGTTCCGGTTAAATCGTTCCATGATAAATCCAACAACTGCAGCCGCTTCAAACCACGTACCCACAACGGAATTGTTCCCGTGAGCCTGCAATTGGCGATCACGAGAGCTTTGAGTGACTTGAACTCTAGATCATCATCATACGGCAATTGCTCGCCGTAAAAGTTCATCGTAAGAATCAACACTGTTAGATTAGGGCAGTGCTGGAGGATTTTAAGAGACGACGAGAGGTTATTGAAGCTGCAATTCGAAACCGAAAGGTACGCAAGAGAGTCAAAATTCTTGAAACTTTCTGGTATTTCGCCTACGAGTTTGTTTCTTGCAAGATTCAAACCTTTCAACTTTCTGCAAGAAACAAGATCTGCAGGTAACGTACCCGAAAAGTTATTAGTACCCAGATCAACCGACGTCAAACTAACCATCGCCGAACAGTTGAAATCAATCGAACCATCTAAAGAATTGTTCCTCAAGTTGAGCGAAGAAATACTCGGCGAATTCAACAACGACGAAGGCATCACACCAGACAGATAATTCGAATGAGCCGAGAAATAACTTAAACTCGGAAAGTTCCAAAAGAAATCAGGTATGTTTCCCGAGAGCCGATTGGACGAAACATCCAAACGAACCAAACGACTAGAGAAACCACCGATTACATTGATGGCGGTAAACCGGTTATCTTGCAGAGCTAATTCCCTCAATCTAGGTAACCTAAACAAGAACTCTGGTATATCACCCGAAAGATAATTTGAAGCCAAACACAAGTGTTCAAGAAACCTACAATCCCTAAACTGAGGTGGAACAATCCCCTCAAAGTAATTAACAGCGAATCGAACATCACGAATTCGGGTGGAGTTAACACACAAACCAGAAGGAAGTGAGCCATTAAAAAGATTATCAGATATGTCTAAAACTTCAAGTGCAGGCAGATCAATACTAACAGGCAACCCCCCACTAAAATGATTACTACTCAAATTTACTACTTCTAAATTAGGAAGATGAAAAAGGGTTTCTGGAACAGACCCTTTGAGATAATTATGTGAAAGATTAAGGCTTTTGAGATGAACCAAATTGAGAAGTGAATCAGATAAATTACCAGATAATCTTTTCTTGGATAATTCTAACCCAATAATCCTATTAGAAGAATCACAAGTAACACCTACCCATTTGCAGCAATTACTAGAAGATGATAAAGATGATGAATTTGTGAACATCCAGCCATCAATGGCTGCTTCTAACCCACTCATGAAGCTTCTTAATCCTGTGAGATCATCTGGGTTGCATGTCAGATTCTGTGAGACCACAAGAACTGGATCTTGAACAGAGACCAAAACAAGAATCAAAAACACCCAAATCTCCATATATGAACAACAAGAAAGCAAGATTTTGAGTAAAGGTGGAAGCTTTAAGGTTAAAGAAAAAAACCCATTTGAGAAATGGAGATTGGAGTCATGAATCAATGAAAAATGAAGTAATTCAGAACAAGGGTTGTGTTGTGTTTTTGAAGAGTGAGAAAAGGATATAATACAAAACAAATATCGAGAGAAGTATTAAATTGACTTTCAGAGAAATGATAATAAATTGAAGGTTTGTTTTTATATTTTTCTGGGGGGTTTGAGAAGTAGGAAACCGCTGGTGGGGATGTATTTTTAATAAATGCGCTCCTCCACCCATTAATTTAAGAAAAATGCAACTTTTTTTTGGGGGTCTTTCAAATAAAAAAAAAATCTGACTTTTCATTTGTTTAAAGTAACATTAAAAAAACATGACTTTAAAATATAAGTTATAATACTAGAATACCCAAGAGGCAGGGGTTTAAACCATAAAAGATATAAATCCTATAAAGTATAGACATGTATAAGAGTATTTTACGAATATGTTAGTTTGTTGTTTAAAAATCTATTATGTATAATAAATGAACTGGTCGAATTTTCTTTTGCTTTGCAACAGAAATTGTAGGTATGTACAAAACATGAAATATTGCTTAAGTGATACCAAATGTGATTACAAAACATAATGAGTTACAAAATTACGTTGTTGAACTTTAGGTTGCGAAAAACTTTTTTTTTATTGTGGGTGTCTATCGATATATGGACAAAAAGAACGACATGTGTTGTTAGTAGAAAGTTATTGTGTATATGTTATAAGATATTTTTTGGCTAGTGTTAAACATGTACCTATTGAAATTGGTGAGGGTGACACGGTTCGGTTTTGAATATATATAGCTTAAATGTAAATAAAAATAAGTATGACGGAATGTTCGGAATTTCATAAATATTATATATTAAAAATGTAGGGTAAGGTTGTTCTACACTTGAGCTTAACATACTAAAGGAGTGAAGGATTGGATTATTTTTATATAAAAAAGATAAAAATAAATCATATCTTTTTAAGCACGTATTTTAGTCACATAATCTTGAAAAAAAATTGTATGTACACTAATGGAGTAATTATGTAATCACTCTAGTGTCGTTGCACATAATTACTTTATTAGAGTAAATACACGGTTTTTTTTTTTGAAAAAAAAAATCAACTAAACATCATGTATAATTAGATGGGAAAAAATTTCTAAAAAAAATATTTCACTTCTCATGTTTAGTATGTTAAGCCCATTTGTATTTGATCTTTACCCAAAAATTGTAAATGAAAAATCAATAGTATTTAAAGATAATAAATTAAATTAAATACATATTATGTATGACCTGAATCAGTTTCGTATAAAATTTATATCAAAACATAGATAAAAATAAGCACATTATAACGTTGTATTTGGAAAAAAAATATGTTTAAAAGTAATTAGATTTTTAAAGTAATAAAAATTAAAAGGTAGTAAGCATTAAATACATGTATCTTTTGTGTTATAAAGACGTGTACTTTCTGTTCAAGGAACGCAAAGTGTAATATACATAATTACTAATGTTATAGTTTTTTTTTTTAAACGGCAAGGAACGACGTGCCAACCACCGTGACACCGGCCGTTGTGGCCAAGGTGGACTACTCGACCGCCGCCAGCCCCTTGGCTCTCCCAGATGCGCGGAAACCCGACCTCCACCCGCCTGAAAGCACGACAATGGAATAATCGGTAAAACCTCGCCTCCCATCCAAGACGAACCGGTGCCACTCGTATTCGCCCTTCACCTGGATGCCGCAGAAAATAGTGGGGAGAGTTGGAGTCGAACTTGGGTCACTAGGAATACCAAGTCTTTCTCCAACCACTCCACCACAACCTCACTGGCTACTAATGGTATAGTTAGATGTTTGTAGCTACGCTCACATTCATCCTTCCATCATATGGTTTGATTCGGGAAAAAAAGTTTGAAGTCGGATTTATTCGGATCTATCTAATTATATAAGGAGTCAAATTTGGTTAAATTAAAAAATGGGCCAAACGAGTCACTCGTAAAACACAAAGTAACTTAATTTAGCCGCCACTTGTGCAACCGATGTCGTCACCACGTGACGCCTTCTCCAACACCAATAGATGCTTCACTATCGCCCCTGAAACCACCATTGTGGTCACCACCACTATTGTCGTCATCGTTGTTGCCTACTTTTGGGTCTCCACCACCGCCACCATCACCCTCGTTGCCACTTGCCGCCATACAAATACACATATAATGGGTGAACTCACTTTCATTACACAAGCTAATTCTAGTCAAGAACGATTTCTACCCAAATCAAAGCGATACACTTTTTAAAATGTATGTTTTGACCCGAGCTCATCTTCACTTGATCTCGTTTAGGCCCAAACTTATTATGAATCATACCCATCCTGACCCGACATTCAACCCAACCCAACCCAACCCAACGCAACTCATCCATTTTGCGAGGTTTGTTTGTAATGCATCATTTATGGATGTATCATGTCACTTGAGATATCTCAAAAGATTTTCCTAAACAGCCATTCATCCTTAATTAATTACTACTGCTTTTTTTTTGTATATTATCACTACTTTTACATGTATGCTTTATAACCAAATTAAATAAAATTGAATACGTTTAAAGTTATAACAGATGTTTGTTTTTTTCTTTCTTGTACGACTTCCTAACACAATATACAGGTCACTAAGCTCATGACATTTACTTTTACAGTAATCTGAAAAAAAGGATATATTCTATATCACTTAAAATAAATAATATTGTATTCTTAATACGAACATATTATTATTAATATATAGTATAATAACTAGAAGGTAATAACTAATAATAGATGGAGAACCGGAGATCCTGCTGGGACTTTGACAAACTGAAAATAATAATAAAATTATATAACTAATACAGAAAATAAGAACAAAGTCAAAGATTTGGGTTGAAAGACAACAATGATAATTAATACAATAAATTGAAATCATATGTACGACTTGAAATACAGCTCATAGTTTACTTTTAATTTATTTTATTTGTGGAAAGAAAAAACTAATTCCATAAATCCTTCAGCCACCACTACCACCACTTTTTTATTGAGTAAATTACACAAAACATCCTTTATGTTTCCTTAAACTTGCAGGTTCCAGCATTAATGTTTAAAAGTTACTAAAAACAGTCTTTAAGTTTATTTTTGTTGCGGGTTCAATCCTTTACAGCTAACCACGTTATTTTCTTCAGTTAAGTTCCCTCACATGCATAACATGTGAGGGTATATTCGTCATTTTTGTTGATCTTCCACCCACGTCAATTATAAGAAAAAAGAATATTTAAGGTTTAACCTATTTTAAAAAATTCTAACCGCAGGGACTAATGTGCAATAAAACCAAACTTTTAAAAACCAAACACCCTCTTTTCCGGTCTTCTTCGCCGGCGACTTCGCCGGATTCTGGCGAACCCGGAATTAAGATAGGAATCTTGTTAAGCTAGCCCACTAAGCTGTAAAGATTAACACAGATTTTGATTATGCCAATCAAACTCTTCAGGATTATCATCAGTTGGAAGAATCGGCGCCTTATTCGCATCAGACGGAAACGACAAACGACTCTTCAACCCTAGATACCTCTCACGGAACTCCGATGCCGTCAAATCAGAGAACTTCGTAACACCGTGTTCAGTAGTCGGATCCAGCAACTGGTGACGCTTAGGACGCTGCAAGTTAGACTTAAACACTATCAAACGGTAATCGTGCTCCTCTGTAGTCATGTACGTTTTACCAAACTTTGTTTAAACTAGGTTTAAACTTAAATATTCTTTTTTTTTTTATAATTGAAGTGGGTGGAAGATCAACCAAAATGACGAATATACTCTCACAGAGGGAACTTAACTGAAGAAAATAACGTGGTTAGCTGTAAAGGATTGAACCCGCAACAAAATTAAACTTAAAGGCTGTTTTTAGCAACTTTTAAACATTAAGGCTAGAACCTGCAAGTTTGAGGAAACATAAAGGATGTTTTGTGCAATTTACTCTTTTTTATTTGAATTTATATAATTTGGAAGAATTTTGGTATTGGTGAATTAAAAAACTTGCTATGTTGAAAATACTATTTTAGCTATAAAAGAAGAAAGAAAATATATGAGTAGATTATATATCATGTTTTTTTAACTATATATGAAATTGTTGGGTATAACTTTTTTTCTTTAATAATTATACTGGATGTCCTTTATTTAAATATTTTTGAACGCATTCTATCATTTTTACTAACTAGTGTTGTCTTGTTTTTAAGTGGATATGAAATGACTAAACTTACTCTTAATAAAAAAAAATTAAGCAGCCATCCGTTACCAACTTCACTTAACGATTTTCTGACAATGGGCGACCACCACTACATCTTTCTCACCTGAAATCCCCATCCTGTAATTTGTCGTTTCACATTCAGTAAAAGAAAAAAAGAAGATAATACTAGTTTGTGAATATAGTTGAATGTGTATAAATTCTAAAATAAGGACACCTAATGTATTTATTGAAACCAAATAGCATAACCTACGATAAAAAAAAAGTTACAACTAAAGAAAATTACAGGCCACACTTGATAATAAAGAAAAAATCAACCCAACGTTACTCGTCAACCTTACTGGCCCCCTCCTGCTTTTATATATATATACAACTTTAAAGGTTAAATCAGTCGTTTCATAAAAAATAACATAAATTTTATGGTCCACTAACTTCAAGAGTCAAATGCGTTACGTTCGAGTGATCGTGAGTGGACGAAATGCGTTACTTTTTCAAAACTAAGTACCAAATCACAATACGAACATACCAGATGTACAGGGGGAGTGTATTATTAAGCAAATAAAAGTATTTACATAAATAATAAAAAAAATACTAATGTCTAGGCATACTTTTTTATTCAATTTAGAGAATCGTATATATAAATTTACATGTATTATGTATAAAATATTCTTTTTATTCAAATGCTTTATTGAATTTTGATTTGAATTCAAGGACAAACTATTTATAAAGGCAGTTGGAAAATTTGTATCCATGTATATTCAAGGTATGAAGATGTATGTGATCATAACTAAATTCGACGTCGAATCCTCTAACTTTTTTATAGTTATAGTTGAAAATTGTGTATTTTGACATTTTAGAAATAGGGCCCAACACTTTTAAATTTGTGCAAGTCAGTCAACATAGATTGGGCCAAAAACAACGTTCTATTTTTTATTTTTTTCAACCGGACAACAAAGTTCATGAAGACTTTTAATATGTAGTCCGACAAGCATTAATTTCCCTACTAGGTGGCTCAAATCATCTGATGTGTCATTAACCATTTTTTCGTAAGTCAAAGGTTTAGGAGGAATGAGTGACCATGAAGAGACACCTAATCAAAGAGGTTTAATACTCTAAATAGGATTGGGACAATGCTAGGAATAGCAAGTTTATAGGAGGATGAATTTTCAAATCATGACTAACTGAATTATAGGCGTTAGGATTGTTAAACGGGTCTTGTTTGTAGGTTAGTGGGTCGTACTCGATATGAATCCTAGAATCCACGTCATATACATGATATTGGTTATTTTAGTGTTTGTTAGAGCGTAAACAACGGTGGTCAGTTGCTCAAGTTTGATAGAGCGGACCACCCCCCACCAGACAAGGCTTGTTGGAGGTGTTTGACCCATGCGACTAGTTTGCTTGAGCGGACTAGGTTGGTCAAAATGGTGGGGACCACCCACTCACAAACTTATTTTCTTTTTGTTGTTTATTGTAAAATGTAGGGTGTGATGTGAATGTTTAGAGTGGTTTATTGTTAGAGAAAAAAGTAGGGGGTTTGAAATGGTGGTGGTTTAGAATGATGTGACATGGTGACTAGGTAGTATGTTGGATGGACTTTGACCACTGTTGGAGATGCTCTTAGTATCACTTTAGTTTAACTATAGAGTAAACTTCTGTTTTACTCCCTATTGTTTGGTTGTTTTAAAGGTTTTGTTCCAATCCTTTAAAAATAACAATTTTACTCCTTGATCTATTTAACTTATAGAATTCCAATAATACTCTTATCTTTAACAAACATTTTTGACAGAGTTAGGCTAGGGTTTCAAACTTGATTTTAGGTTTTGGTTGTTGGTTTAGGGTTGTACTTGTTGAATTTGTCTTTTGATTGTTGTTTCTATGGTTGCCTATGAGATTTTGTGTTTTGGTTTTCGTTGATTTTGGGTTGTGATAGATAATCAAGATTCAAGATTTAATGGCAGTAACATGTAATAGGTTTTGTCTGTTACATCAAATATTTTTCTATAAAACATGTAACATGTTTTTTACATGCACTAAACATTGAAAACTCGTAAATTTATAAGTTCGAAAATACCTGCAAAATTTGCTATTGAAAAAAAAAGTGTAACATGTGATGTTACATCTACGTAAATTGCGAAAGAGATGTAATGTACCAACTTTCCTCCTGACAAAGTTGTTACATGTCAGAATTATGAAAAATATTGTAACAGGTGGCAACATGTGATCCATCCATAAAGTTTCTTGAGTTTTCTTAACTCATATGGGTTTTTCCTCTATACATACCCTATATACATATACACACACTTTTTCTGATGTTTAATTCTTTTGTTCTAATACTTTGATTTTTAACCGTTTTAATGAAATTATATGATAGGTAACTATATACTTTAGACCTCGGATGATGATAGAGCCATGTCAAGAACTGAACACTTCCCAAAATTTCATTAGCTTCCGTTGTGTTTTAGTCTCTTTAAAAAAATACCAGTTGGCTTGTATTTGGATAAGGATTAATTCTAACTTGTAGTAGTTTACATTTTTAATATCGTTGCAAATGTAACCTTTCGTTTAAAATCGCTCGTTAAAGCGTTATATTTATATGTATATAAGGAGGGTCTTACGAGTGTATTGAGATGAAATACACAAGAACAAGGTATGTCATCTGGTTCTTAAGTTGTCTTTGATCAAACAGTCTTGTAATTAGTCAGCAGTCATTACTTCTTAATGAACTCAATACATGACAAAGGATCGTTCTAATAGATTAAAGAGAAAAGACAATAAGAGATGGTTTACTGTCATATGACACATGATAAAAGCGCTTCTTTAGACAATCTGGGACTATTTTCTAACTAAACCCTTGAATCCTAATGCTTCTTTCAAAAATATTTGTTTCTTTCCTTTTCATGAGGTAAAACCGGTTTCAATATCAAGCATTCTTCCAACATGTTCGAAACATTCAGAATAACTACCAGAAGAACCCACCACGTCTTCTAGTTAACTGGTTGTGCCACATGAAAAGGAATCTCAAAAGTGAGCATTGTTTGTCACCCTGTGTGAGCATCGGAAGCCCGACAAACAGTCTTGCATAGTTAATCTTAAATTGCTACAACCTTCCTTTCCCTCAATTTCCATAACATTCTCCCTAACAAGTTGTCTTTGATCAAGATTGCTACTTTTGTATAAATCAATCACATCTTACTAAATAAAGTGTAACTCGGGTTCTTGGTGTTATCCCACAGGCGGCACCACGGTAGTCTACTATGAACTGATTTGTGGGTTTTTCGCATTGTTGATCGGTGATTTGTGGGTTTTTTCTTGTTGTTGTTAAACCCTCGTTTCTGTATCTTCAAGAACAATGATGAACTAACGTGGTCGCATTCTGATCCCTAGCTGCAACAACCCAACAAACTCCGGATACTGAAAAACATGAAATAAACGAACAATGGGTATTACAGGTGGGTTGTGAGAGTTTGGAGAGTATGAAATAGACGAACAATCTCCTTCCTGAATATGAATCTGAAAGTTAACTTAGACATATCAAAGTCAGCAATCTTTTTACTTTGAAACAAATCCCATTTTTTTCTTTTTCTATACCAATCCCCGTGTTGATAGCTTAAAAAAGTACCAAATCGAAACCCTAATTTTTGAATATTAATTCAAAAAATATAATATGAGTTATACGGGCTGTATATAGTTATACGGCCCATATAAAAGAGTCGTATACATTGTATACGATCGAGTAACTTATTTTCACATGGTGTATACGGGCCGTATAAAGTTTTACGACCCATATAGAGTATATTAAACTGACAAAAGTTGTGCCAGCAGACTTTGTCAGTTTATTTATTTCTATACGGGCCGTATAACGTTATACGACCTGTATACACCATATAAAAATAAATTTTTACCATGTAATATTATTAGGACCCTTAATAAAAAGTAAACATACTTGCTACAAAATTTTCTAACACCGGTTGTTATTATCATACAACATAACTATGGTCGACATTTCTAATTGTCAACCAATATTCGACAACGTTAAATCGAGCCTAAGATTTTTCAACGAAAACTTATCACATGTTCGTTTTTGTCGAAAATGTCAAAACATATTTTGTAGAAAATGTCAAAACATATTTTGTAGAAAATGTCAAAAACATATATAAGATATTGTGGTATTATCTAAATGATTAGTAAACACTCATTTTAAACGATATAAAATATCTATATTGACTATTCGAGTTTCAATAGACATTTTTTTGAAAACGTTTGGCAATCATTCACTGATCTCCATACGTTTGAAGTCAACAATCATTTCTTTGACTTGGTCATTATTCATTTAGAATTTTTTTTAACGGCAAATTGTATCGTATTATTCCATCACCAAAAGAGTATTTCAACGTTACAAATGGTTAGTAAGCTATTAAGCCAACCATCCAAAAGAAAAAAAGAAAAAGAAAAGATTGAAAGTTCACCCTATTACAACATAATCGCTAACCCCGTAATTTTAACTTGTTATCTCGAACTTCGTCCAGCTCCTCCACTCCAAATTTGTTCTCTTTGCTCTATTTTTTATCCAAAGAAACGTAGTACCCTGCATTTCACCTAAGATTCCATCGATTTTCATGTGTTTCCCTTTAAAAATTCGGTCATTTCTTGCTTTCCAGATTCCCCAACAAGTTGCTAATATTATTGTTTGTAAGTATCTCCTCTTCGGTTCTTCTAGATGCGCTGTTTTATAGAAACTCAACAAATCTTTCATGGAATGAGCGTAGATTTGCTGAATGTTGCACCAACTGCTCACTTTTTTGCCACAACACCGCTACCACAAAACAACCGATAAATAAATGCTCCGCATCTGCTTCTCTTTCCCCGCATAGCTTACAAACCGGAGAACTAGGTAACACTCCTCTCTTCTTTAACCCAATCATTGTAGATAACCGATCTTGCTCTCCATGCCATCTGAAAATATTGACTTTTTTGGGGACCCATTTAATCCATTCATAAGGATAAAAAGGAATTGCATACCTGTTTAGCATTTTTCTGGTCGAGGCTACCGAAAAACACCATCGGTCGACAATGTCCAAATCCATTTGTCCTTATTAATTCCCAGTCAAGAAATTCTCCTTAGATGTTCGATTTGTTGCAGTTGATTTAACTGTTTAGTGGAGCTCGGATTAGTTCTCCAATCTAGTTGTTCGATCCGATCTTTAAGTGTCGCGAGCTTGTGCCTTTCAAGTCCATAAAGAACCGGAAAGCATTCCTTTAGAGGTCCATCACCCGTCCACCAGTCCAACCAGAACCGAATCTCCCTTCCATCGCCAACAATACCTTTCATCATATTTTGAACCGGTATGTCGTAATTTTGGAATTCTTTCCCTGCTCATACAATATTGTTCCAAGTTCCAGAAATGCCTTCCCTTACCGGAATGTAAGACGCCGAGTATGCATGTAGATGAATTGCTTTAATCGTTTTACCCCAAAGAGAATCACTTTCATGTTTGAATGACCACCACCATTTTGATATTAAACTTAAATTCATTTCTTGAGAAAACCCAACCCAATACCTCCCTTGTTCATCGGCCCAATGACGCTATCCCAACACACCCAAGCTGTTTTAGATTTATCTTCATTCCCTCCCAAAAAAACCTCCTACGAAGACTTTCTAACTTCTCCAGGACACCTTGCGGCGCCTTGAAGAGCAAGAAAAAATATAACGGGAGGCTGTCTAGAGATGCTTTAAAAGTGTTAATCTCCCACCCGAGGAGAGTGTTTTTTATTTTCAAAGTGACAAACGTTTTTTTTAAACAGTCAATGATGCACTTCCAATGTCTGATTTGATTCATGTTTGCCTTTGTAACAACTCAGAATTTCGTTGTTATCTTTTCTTTTATTATTGATTGTATCTATCTTTTGTAAATCTCGAGATTCGTTTATAAGAAAAGTTTATGTTAATTAATTACAATATGTATGTTATATCGCATCTAATCGCTTATTCAATCGCATCGCTAATCTCATCGCATCGCAACTCGCAGTTAATTATATAGTTTTATGTCATTTATGTGTTGTGTATGTTTGTGGTTATGATTACGCTCGCTATCGCACTGCTCTCGCACAACCAAATCGCTAGATCGCACTAATATCAATTATAACGCTTAATATAAATATATAATACGAACCGAATCGCCAAACGAACACTTAACGCGAAATCAGCAAACGAAACTTGGTCAACAGGTTAAGTTCGGCCGAACTTGACTACCACAAGTTCGCCCGAACTTGCCTGAGACACAAGAATCACTCATAATCCTCAAGTTCGCTCGAACTTGTACACATATGTACAAGTTCGGCCGAACTTAGCTAATTCCTTTTGAAAACCTAGCAAGTTCGCCCGAACTTGACTCCCACCAGCTCCATTTTTGCCTTCACCTATAAATACTCAGCCACATTATCTCATTTGAACTTGCTGCAAGTTCGCCCAGAGCCCTCAAACCCGAAACCCTTTGTTTTCTAAGTAAGAATCAACCCAATTTCAACTACAACGATGTTCAACAACGTTTTACAACAGTTTACCACGATTTTGCACAAGGCTCTGCCTTCGTTTTCATCAAAACTCTTCTGTTTATGAAAATCTTCATCTTTTTCCATAAAAACTTCTATTTTATTGATTTTTACACCATTTTCGGACTAATGACATATGTTTCGTTCACTTTTGAGTGGAACGAGGCGTTGTCGAAGCTAGATCTCAGATCCGGAAGCACAGACGAAATCGTCACTTTACACAAGCTGGAATAACCCGTACGAACCATCAAGTTCGCCAGGATTAGCCCAAGTTTCTGTAAAATGGATAAGTTCGCTCCAAAAGACCTCTCCAGCCTAAGTTTTACTCAGTGGCTTAAGGTTGGAGGGATGGATACTCGATTTCCTCAGCAAACGACGCGAAAACGCAAGATTTTGGACCCGAAAACATCAAGTTCGTTCGAGATTTCACTGATTTTGTACAGCTCACTAGTCAAGTTCGCTCGAACTTGCCCTCCGAGGGTCAAGTTCGGCCGAACTTGAGTGCTGATGACCAACTTTTCCACAGAAAACCCCCAAGTTCGCTAGAACTTGCAAAGTTTCCAAGGAAACTTCACAAGTTCGGCCGAACTTGTCTCTCCTTTTATCAAGCCCTCACAAGTTCGGCCGAACTTGTCTCTCCTCTTATCAAGCCCTCACAAGTTCGACCGAACTCAGAGAATTTTCAAATCACTTTGGATAGTCAACGTCTCAAAACCCAGGACACTCCCAATTGATTTAAGCCTATATCGTCGATTTACGCATCATCGAGTTTATTATTATTTATGTGTTTAAAATTTTGAGAAATTTTTGCTTTATTCGATTTCTCTCTTTATTTATTTCTCGTATTACCGATTTCTCGCTTTATCGCTTTACGTTCCATAAACGCATGCATAACTCGCACAGCTCTCGTAATCTAAAATGCTAATTAATACACAACCGAACTAAAACGCTCATCTCTCATACACGTATGGACTCATACGTGGTACTATCTCGCTTATGTATATACATATCGGTTATATCTCGCCTCTCATACCGCGCTACGCATGATGGCTAATTAGAAGTGAATACGTGCAAAATATGTGCTTACGTGCCTACGTGATTATGTGCTTACGTGTCTATGTGCTTACGTGTTTATGTGCCTACGTGTTTATGTGTTTATGTGGATACGTGCTTATGTGTTTATGTGCCTTGTATGAATAACAATAGTAAATATTTTAAACATAAACTTATTATAATCGAATCTCATCTATCAAATCCTTCAATGTAGATGTCTTCAATGGGATCACATACCAGGAGGAATCTCCAGCGCAGCAACGCCGATAAGTGTATCACTACAATGGTAGCCAAGGAAATGGCTAAGGTCATCCCACAAATCGTCTCGGAAATTCATGCTGTGAGCAGTAACTCCTCGGTTGACTCGAAAGCTGAAAACCCCAAGTCATGATTCAGCTTCAAAAATTTCAAAGCTTGTGCACCTCTCGCCTTCGCGGGCAACGATGGACCGAACGCTATGTTCCATTAGTTTGACGCCATTGGGTCACCTTTAGGCAAAGTGGATGCCCCGATGACCTCTGCACGGTGAACGCTACAGGAGTCTTCCAGTCCCGTGCTCTCGACTGGTGGATCGCCGAAAGGAATAGGCGCGGTAATGATGAAGCCTATAATCTGTCTTGGGAGGAACTCAAGGAAGTGATGATGAAGGAGTTTTGTCCTCCGCATGAGATGCAAAAGCTCTAGAACGAGTTTTGGGGAATCAAACAAGATGGTCCCGACAATGCTGGATTCACCGCTCGATCCAAGATTTTGAGCATCATCTGTCCCAGCCAAGTTGATACTACTGAGAAAGCTATCAACAAGTATATCCATGGTCCGCCCGAATGTGTCGCGAATTTTATGAAAGTTTCTCGTACTACAACCATCGAGGAAACCTACATGCTCGCCGCTGAGATCAATGATCAGCGAGTTCAAGATGGTTACTTCAAGAATTCTATGAAAGTTGCCAATCAAGCTATCACCGAACCAACTGCTGCTATCGAACCACCCAGTGACCCGAAGGGAAAGCGTCAAGGACGCAAAAGAGGAAACCCTAGCAAGAACTACGCCGCTGCTACACCACTCAACTCTCAGACTTACCAGGCTCCTGCTCAGGATGCACCCTCAGCTAAACGTGCGTACACCGGTCCTCACCCACTGTGCCCTAAATGCACATACCATCACTTGGTGGGTGGAAATTGCCGTTTTTGCAAAAACTTCAATATCTACGGTCACTTTACTGTCAGTTGCCGTACCGGCCCTCGTCAGCCAGCTCCTAAAGCTCCAGCACTGCCAGCTCCTCAGCGTACTCCCCAGAACAACCAACAACAACAAGCAGCTCCAAAAGCACGTGTGTGTTACGTGTGTGGTGACCCGAACCACTTTGCAAATGTCTGCCCAAACCGTACCGTCAAGCAAGAGCCGCAACAACAGCAACAGCCAGCACAGCCACAGCCTTAGCAGCAACGACCTCAGGCTGCGCGTGGAAGAGCTGTCAACCTGAATCACCACCAGGCCCAGAATGAAAATAATGTTGTCAATGGTACGTTCCTCGTTAATGGTATTTATGCTTCATGTTTATTTGATACTGGTGCCGATAATTGTTTTGTATCGTTAGAATTCGAAAAGGTTTTAAAATGTAAGCGCGCTAAACTCCCAAATACTTTCGATGTCGAAGTCGCCACCAGAAAATCCATCACCGTCACCTCTGTCCTACGTGGTTGTTCTCTCGATCTCAACAACCACATCTTCTCGATTAATCTCATACCTATGCAGTTAGGTAGCTTCGATATCATAGTAGGCATGGATTTTCTTCGTGAAAAACATGCTGAAGTTGTTTGCTTCGATAAAATGATTCGTTTCCCTATTCCAAACGGTGATCAGCTAAATGTATACGGTGAAACTCCCTCAAAGAAGTTGATGCTTTTGTCATGTACTCGAGCACACAAATGTGTGCGAAAGCAATGTGTTGCTTTCCTCGCTCATATCATGAACCTGGAGAAAGAAAAGAAGATTTATAAAGATGTTCCCGTTGTTTGTGAATTTCCTAAAGTCTTTCCCGACAATTTACCTGGTTTACCCCTACCCGAGATGATGAATTCCGTATCGATTTAGTTCCCGGTGCTACTCCCGTTGCTAAAGCTCCCTATCCTCTCGCACCATCAAAAATGCGTGAGCTATCAAGCCAACTTCAAGAGCTTCTTGATAAAGGTTTCATACGCCCGAGCACTTCGCCATGGGGCGCACCCGTTCTTTTTGTGAAAAAGAAAGATGGGACGTTCCGAATGTGCATCGATTATCGTGAACTTAACAAACTCACGATAAAGAACCGCTATCCTCTTCCTCGTATCAACGACTTATTTGATCAGCTTCAAGGTGCTACTTGTTTTTCCAAGATCGATCTTTGTTCCGGTTATCATCAGTTACGCGTATTGGAAGAAGACATTCCGAAAACCGCCTTTCGTACTCGTTATGGCCATTTCGAATTGTGGTCATGCCCTTTGGTCTAAATGCACCCGCGGTCTTCATGGATTTGATGAACCATGTGTGTAAAGCTTTCTTAGATCGTTTCGTCATTGTTTTCATTGATGATATCCTTATCTACTCGAAGTCGAGAGACAAATACGCGCGCCATCTCTGTTTAGTCCTTGAACTTCTTCAAGGTAATCGCCTTTATGCTAAGTTCTCTAAATGTGAATTCTGGCTCGAAGAAGTCCAATTTCTCAGCCACATCATTAACAGTCAAGGAATTCACGTCGACCCTGCAAAGATCGAGGCCCTCAAGAGTTGGATTACACCGAAGAATGCTTCCGAAATCCGTTCATTTCTTGGATTGGCGGGGTACTACTGTCGAGTCATCGCCGACTTCTCGAAACTCGTCGTTCCGCTTACCGCCTTAACTCATAAAGACAAACCATTTGTTTGGGATTCCTAACAAGATGAAGCTTTTCAAACTCTCAAGCGTATGCTATGTAACGCTCCTGTCCTCGCTTTACCCGACGGAAACGACGATTTCGTTATTTACTTCGATGCGTCAAACCTTGGTCTTGGTTGTGTCCTCATGCAACGAGACAAGGTTATCGCGTATGCGTCTCGACAACTCAAGACCCACGAGAAGAACTACACGACCCATGATCTCGAACTCGGTGCAGTTGTTTTTGCATTAAAGATATGGCGACACTACCTTTACGGTACTAAGTGTATGGTCTTCACCAGCCATAAGAGCTTACAACATATCTTTAATCAAAAAGAACTAAATATGCGCCAACGCAGATGGGTTGAACTCCTCAACGATTACGACTGTGAGATACGCTACCATCCCGGCAAAGCAAACGTTGATGTGTGGTTAATATTTAGTGTTATTTTGTGTGTTTTGAGTCAGTTTTATGTATATATGAGTGTTTAGTTGGTTCGGTATTACTATTTATTGTGCGAACGTCGTTTCAGGCTAAGCAGTGCAAAACGAGTGGATAAACGCGTGCTGGAAGGAGCTGGAAGTTGAAAAAAAAAGATATTCAGATGGTAGTTCCCCGCGCCACGCGGGGAGATCGAGAGACCTGTCGTGACGCGCGACAGGTGTTAATTGTGGGGTCGGTTTGTGTAGTCCAGGCGACACGCGCCAGCTGCTGATGACTATCCTGCGACGCGCGGGAGAGATCAATATCGGGAAAGTATAAAAACTGGATTTTATTAGGTTTTGAGGGCGTTCTGTGACCTAGTAGCCGGCTTTCCGAACTCAGCAGTCATTAGAGGCGATTTAGAAGAAGTTTTCATCCCAATCAAGCCAGTTTCTCATGTCAGATCGATTCCAAACTATTATTGAAGCTGTGATGATGACCACGAGCGGCTAAGCTCTTCGTGACTTCTGCCCGGATGAACTGTTACTGTGTTTTTCATTGAACCTTGTTTACGTATTCGTTGTAACTGGTACAGCTTGACCACTTGTGTTGGATTCTTGGTAAACGTTTCTTGTGTTTGAATTATTTGTCGTTTATTAAGCGTATTGGCGATTTCCTTGCATCGTTAGCGGGTTGGTAAATTGGCGGGTAATTGATGCAAACAAACGGGTTATTAGGTGGCATAGTGAATCTTAAAAACTATCCTTAATAATTAACCAAATTCATTAATTCCGAGGCCATGTCTATGTGGTGTTCTGAATTGGTAAACAGGTTTTGATGATAGACGGGTAATTGGGATTCCGGGTGGAAGTTATCTTTCTCATATTGATTACAACTCTTTAATTTAGTTTTCGTGTTTTTCTAAACAATCAATCAAATTCCCCCAAGTTAGTTAATTTAGTTCTTAGTCAAAAATCTTTACACTGACCAAAAATTCCCCGTGGATTCGATACCCTACTTACGCTATCTACGTAGTTTAAGTAGGTTTTTTATTAGCCCACGACAGCTACATCAAGATGGCGCCGTTGCCAGGGAATTCATGCGCTTAGTGTTAGTTTAGATTAGTTGTTTTTCTTTTTCTCTAAAAATCATAAAAATCCAAAATATTTCCTTTTGTTTGTTTTTGTTTCGTTCGGTATTACGCGCATCTTTCTTGTTTGCTTGTGTGCAGGTGATTCAGTTGCATGCATACCAGGTTTTTAGGAAAGTCTTCACCACTGCTTTTCGACCCAGAAATTGAGAAGACTGCTAGGCAAAATCTGCTCCTCAGATTAGCTTTAAAAGGAAAAGCAACAATTCAGAATATGGACCCACCAGAAATTCAATCAACCCCACAACAACAAACTTCACACCAAGAGCCAGTTACAGAGATGCCACCAATGCCACCTCCCCCATACCCAACTCAAACTCAACAATAACAAACTTCCCCCATGGCACCACTATCCAGTTCCACCACCCAAGCAACTGCTGCTCCAACTGGAGATTTCCACATTATTGGGGCAGCAACCTACCCGTTAGAAAGCCGAATACCACCACAGCCAAACCCGTTGCGAGCTGTGAATCAGCCAAATGTAGTTCCACATCCGAATCGGTCGGTGTGATGTTTGAGCCGGTTGAAAATAGAGCAAGAACTGGAACTTGGGAAGATGGGTATGGGGATGAAGTATGGGGCACAAATGAAGGGTACATGTGTTATCAAGGAGGTATGCAACATCAGGAATTTACTCAGGCTCAACCATTATTTCAGCAGAGACAGCCTCGAGGTGGGGAAGGGTATTACACCCCACCACCAGTTCAGCGATCACCGGTAGCTCCACGTTATCCACAGAGGGATCCCAGATTTCCCGCCCAACATTCGAGGAGTTGAGAGTCACTTTCGGCCGTAAATTGCGGAACACTCTTCACCGATTGTTATGCCGGTTGTACAAGGTAATGTGGATAGATCGTTTGAAGCGAAACCGTATATTTTGAACATGCTCCCTACTTTTCATAGGAAAGCTATCGAGGAGCCTTATGCGCACATCGCAGAGTTCGAGGCAGTGTGTAGTATGATTGGGGGACATGGGTTCACGCCGGATCAGGTAAAGTTGGTGTTATTTCAGTTTTCGTTAAAGGATTCGACACGTGACTGGTTTGTATCTTTGCCCTACGCAAGTATCCACACTTGGCAAGAGATGCAACAACAATTTTTAGAAGAGTACTATACGCCACAACGAACCAAGATGGGGAGAGTGGCCATTAGGGAATTTCAACATCTTCCGAGTGAGTTGTTGTATGAGTCGTGGAAGCGGTTTAACCAGTTGCTTCGAAATTGCCCTCACCATGGCATACCAAGATGGGACTTAATCACTGCTTTTCACGATGGGATGTCTAATGAGGATAGACGTGATATAAAGGCCATAACTAGTGGAACTTTCTTGAGGAATCACGTAGATGTGTATTGGGATTACTTGGAGATTTGTGTAGGGGATTCAAAAAGACAAGCACAAGCTAAACGTACAAAGAAGTATTCAACTACTTTGTCGACTAGTGTGGGTACTTCTTCTACATCTAGAGTTGCTCATTTGGAAAGGGAAAAAGAGGAGTTGGAGAAGCAGCTTGCGAAATTTAAAGGTTTAGACAGTGGTAGAGATGCATTGCATGCGGCGCAAACCATTCCGGTTTGTGGTAGTTGTAACGATTTGGGCCATACTTCGACTGAATGCCCGGGTACATTTGTTGCGGTTGAGGAGGATGTTAACATGGTTTACGACGAACAAAAGAATTATGATATGGATGCTAACACATATCATCCAGGTTTGCGTAATCACCCGAATTTTAGATACGGTAATATCACTAACCAGTTGAATCCTAATTTTCAGGTACCAAATCAGGGAGGTCATGGTGTCTGTCGCGATGCGCGGCAGGTGTCATTTGCAGATCTGAACTTAAATACGCGAACCAGTCGGTTTTTTTTTGTCAAAACTCTTCTCATCTTTCCCCTTTTTCTTCCAGCCGGTCAGGTATGTTTTGACTTTTGTAAACTGAGTCGTGTAATTTGAGTCTATATAATTTTTATTTTTTATTTATTTATTTGAGTATGTTATGGTTTTATGGGTTCACTTTGAGAAAAATTTTGCAGGATTCAGTCAGAACTGTCCATACTCAATCTCCATTTGGATGGGAATGATTTGAACACCACTCTTAGAGAGCGAACCGAATCTTTGCTGAATGCGGCCGCGAATGAAATGCTATACGGTCGATGTGGAACATGACTTATGAGGATTCTACTGCTTTAAACCAGGGGAGTCTGTTCCAGTTTGTTTATTTATTTATTGTTAGTTTTATTTATTTATTTTATTATTTTCTTCGTTTATTGGCCGTTAAGTAGTTTCTCGCTCCATTGAGGACAATGTAGGAATTAAGTGTGGGGAGGGGAACTAGTGTCTAGTTTAGTGTGTTAGTCGTTGTTATAGAGTCTTGTGTTATTGGTATTTGTGTTTAAAAAAAATTAGAAAATTCGAAAATGTCTCGTAAAGCGTTGCGAAAAATGGAAGATGATAGGTATAACCGACATGTTAGCATTTGATTACTATAGATATGAAATAATAATGGTCGGTCATGCGTATAATTCGGGATATGTGGGTAGGCCCAGCCAGTTTAAGGGTTTCTTTGAAGCGATATAATATACTTAAAAGTAGGAGTCTAGTGGGTACCCGCCTTAGGAGCTATGGCGAAACTGAAACTATGGGGAGCACAAGAGGTACGTTATAAATAAAAATCTTATAAGTTTTTCCGATTAAATTGGCACACCTGTTTCTTTTTGTGAAAACAAATCCGAAACAGTGTGGCGCCCGAAAAAACATTCCATCAATCCATTTGAGCTATATGTTGAAAAAAAAAAACAAAGCCTATGGTATTGCCGCGGGGATAGCGACTCATGCGGGACATACCCTCTTGGTGGAGTTAAAAAAATATGTGAGGTTTATGGCATTAATCGCGGGGATGGTGACTCATGCGAGGTATGTCCGCTAAACTAATCATATACAAAAGCATGTAAAGCTCACAACATCATCCATCTATCCATCATAAAGTTTAATCGGAATAATATAAAGGTTTTTTATATAAGACGGTAGATTATAAATCTTTTAATCTTTTGGGCTTGAGATGGGAATAGGTGGAGTTGTAGTCTTTTAAGTGTGGGATCCATAGATAACTATAATCACTTGAACCTAACTGGATCGTGGATAAGGGCTTGGAAGCTGGCGGTTGGGTTTAAGTGGACAAGATAAATAAAGTAATTAAAGGTATTGAGTGATAATGTGTTTGGTTGTGATTCCATTGCAAATAACTTTTTCGGGGACGAAAAAAGATAAGTGTGGGTATGTGATGTGTGGTTAATATTTAGTGTTATTTTGTGTGTTTCGAGTCAGTTTTACGTATATATAAGTGTTTAGTCGGTTCGGTATTACTATTTAATGTGCGTGCGTCGTTTCAGGCTAAACAGTGCAAAACGAGCGGATAAACGTGTGCTGGAAGGAGCTGGAAGTTGAAAAAAAAAGAAATTCAGATTGTAGTTCCCCGCGCCACGCGGGGGAGACGAGAGACCTGTCGCGACGCGCGACAGGTGTTAATTGTAGGGTCAGTTTGTGTAGTCCAGGCGACACGCGCCAGCTGCTGATGACTCTCCCGCGACGCGCGGGAGAGGTCAATATTGGGAAAGTATAAAACTGGATTTTATTAGGTTTTGAGGGCGTTCTGTGACCTAGTAGCTGTTTTTTCGAACTCAGCAGTCATTAGAGGCGATTTAGAAGAGGTTTTCATCCCAATCAAGCCAGTTTCTCATGTCAGATCGATTCCAAACTATTATTGAAGCTGTGATGACGACCATGAGCGGCTAAGCTCTTCGTGACTTCTGCCCGGATGAACTGTTACTGTGTTTTTCATTGAACCTTGTTTACGTATTCGTTGTAACTGGTACAGCTAGACCACTTGTGCTGGATTCTTGGTAAACATTTCTTGTGTTTGAATTATTTGTCGTTTATTAAGCGTATTGGTGATTTCCTTGCATCGTTAGCGGGTTGGTAAACTGGCGGGTAATTGATGCAAACAAACGGGTTATTAGGTGGCATAGTGAATCTTAAAAACTATCCTTAATAATTAACCAAATTCATTAATTCCGAGGCCATGTCTATGTGGTGTTCTGAATTGGTAAACAGGTTTTGATGATAAACGGGTAATTGGGATTCCGGGTGGAAGTTATCTTTCTCATATTGATTACAACTCTTTAATTTAGTTTTCGTGTTTTTCTAAACAATCAATCAAATTCCCCCAAGTTAGTTAATTTAGTTCTTAGTAAAAAATCTTTACACTAACCACAAATTCCCCGTGGATTCGATACCCTACTTACGCTATCCACATAGTTTAAATAGGTTTTTGATTAGCCCATGACAGCTACATCAAACGTCGTTGCCGATGCTCTAAGTCGACGAAGCTATGTATATAGTGTTCGTGACTCTCAAGCTTTGAATGATCTCGAAATCATGATTCGCTCCGCCCAATTTGCCTGCTTTAACGAGAATACTTTGGAGGAAGAAATGAAATGTGGTGCCGAAACTTATCTCGTTGTTAAACCTAATGGTATTTATTACTATCTCGAGCGCATTTGGATTCCTACCCGTGACAATCTTTGTGAATTACTATTGACCGAATCTCATAAATCTCGATATTCCATTCACCCTGGTCCCGACAAGATGTAACAGGACCTTCGTCCTAAGTACTGGTGGCCGGGCATGAAAAAGGATATCGCCGTGTATGTCTCGAAGTGCTTAACTTGTTCGAAAGTTAAAGCCGAACATCAAAGGCCCTCTGGCTTACTCGAACAACCCGAAATCCCGATGTGGAAGTGGGAGAGTATAGCTATGGACTTCGTTACCAAACTTCCCCGCACTTCATCCCGTCACGATAGCATTTGGGTTATCGTTGATCGTCTTACTAAATCTGTGCACTTTATTGCTATACGAGAAGACTTTAAGGTTGAACGGTTAGCCCGAATCTATACCGACGAAGTTATATGTCGACACGGGACGCCTCGTGACATTATCTCTGACCGCGACGGTCGCTTTACCTTACGTCTCTGGGAGACTTTTCAATCCGCTCTTGGTACTACTATCAATCTCAGTACCGCTTTTCACCCTCAAACCGACGGTCAGCACGAGTGCATGATCCGCACCCTCAGAGAGTCAAGTTTGGTCGAACTTGGCTCCCTTATCTTGAAATCTCTACAAGTTCGTACGAACTTGACTCCACCAGCTCACCCTTTTGCCTTTACCTATAAATACCCAACCCATTCCTCTCATTTGAACTTGTTGAAAGTCAACCCGATTTCAACTACAACATTGTTTATCAACGTTTTACAAAGGTTTACAACAATTTTGGCACAAGGCATAGCCTTCGTTTTCAACAAATCTTCTCTGTTTACAAAAATCTTCATCTTTTTTACATAAAACTTCTATTTTTCACTCAGATCTATGCTTAGATCTGAGCAAAACCCTTTAAAGACTTGATTTCTACACAAAATTACGGACTTTTGATGATGTTTTGTTCATTTTCTGATATGAAACGAAGCATTTATCATTCATGATCCCAGATCTGGAAGCACAAGGACGTTTATGTTGGTTTACACAAGCCGGACTAACCCGAACGAACCCCGAGTTCGTCCGGATTACCCCATGCTTTTGTAAAATGGCTAAAACCGCTCTAAAAAACCTCTCCGACCTAAGTTTGCTCAGTAGCATAGGGTTAGAGGAATGAACATTCGATTTACTCAGCAAACGACACGAAAACGCAAGATTTTGGACCCGAAAACATCAAGTTCGCTCGAGATTACACTGATTTTGTCAACACAGCATGTCAAGTTCGCTCGAACTTGCCCTCTAAGGGTCATGTTCGGCCGAACTCGAGTGGAAATGCACAAAAATTCTCTTCAGGAACCCCAAGTTCGCTCGAACTTGTCAAGTTTCTCAGGAAACTTCACAAGTTCGGCCGAACTTGTCTCACCTATCAAGGTTAACTGCAAGTTTGCTCGAACTTGTCAAGTTTCCTTGAGAAACTTGCAAGTTTGCCCGAACTTGACTCTCAACTCACCAAAACCATGCAAGTTCGCTCGAACTTGTATTTTTACATGCAAGTTCGCTCGAACTTGTATGTTACATACAAGTTCGGCCGAATTTGTCTACTGCCCAACCAAAACTTCACCGTTTCAGCTTTTCGGAGACTGATGCACTTCCGTTCACGTATGCAGGCTGATCCGGCGCTCACAGTGAGTATACTTGACCCATTTTCGCTTTAATGCACTTTTTGGGTGTTACATACTTTCCTATATCTAAAACACTTCACAAATCAAAATTGTTTATCGCAAGCGAATAATCTGATTGTTTATGCTCGATACGTGATACTAGAAACATGTGACTAGGACTTATTTTCGTTAAAACTTGCCTCCTTAGCTAGTATGGTACTATAGTTTGGCTAACACCCGACGGGGTCTAGTTAGGATGGTCGCGCAAGCCTTCTCATGGTAGTTAGCATGAGAAATGAGCCTATGTTGTATGATGTGTTTTGGTGTATCATGATATGTAGTTAGATTATTTCGCGAACGCTTTCTCGATTATGCTAGTAGTACTTAAACCTGTATGCTCACCTTTACTTAATTGTATTGACTTGGATTTTAACATATGTAACAGGTTGAGGATTTAGCTTGGATGCCTTAGATGTTGCATGCATAGTTTAGTTCGTTTTGTTAGTTTGTTTAGAATGGTTGTAATAAAATCTAGGAGGGATCGAATTGGATTTATGTTAATAGATTTTGTTGAAATGTAATGGTTATTTTGAAGGTTTATGAGTTTGATAGTATGAGATATTGAATGTTGAATATTATCTTTGAAATGGTTGTTATGGAAATCTCTTGATAAATCTGATTCGCCTAGTGCCACTACCCCGATGATTCCGCCATCGGTTGGGGTGTGACAGATTGGTATCAGAGCGCCATAACCATAGGATAATAGGTAGAATTGCCATGTTCGACCTAGTAGCATGTTTAAGTACCCGATTGACCTATCTTTGACTTAAATGTTAAACTACTTGCCATAAATGCTTAAATGTGCCTTTCCTAAGGCTAATACAATATACACGATTATGAAACGCTCGTATCTCACCAACGAGTGATCAAGTCGAGAATAGGTGTGAAAACCGAGAACTCTTGATGGGATCATTTGTCACACCCCGACCCGCAGTGGAAAAGGTGATCGGGGCATGATTGGGTTTTCATCAAAGCTCATGACATTTATTATAACGTTTCATATTTAATATTTCTATTTAAAGGAGAATCATTACAATCAATCATACTAGTACAACATGTTCTATACATTTTTCAAGACTTCATTATTTTTCTTCTAAGGCAATTTCCTATGTGTTACTTGCTTCAACCTGTCCACCTGTATCATGTGTAAAAATGGTTTTTGGGTCAACAAAAAGTTGGCGAGTGAATCCTATGAAAACATTTAAACGTGTTTATTGTATCGATTATAAAATAAAGTGCATAACCACACATGAGTAAACGCAAATGTAAATTTAATCACAAAACACATAATATTAATTGTTGCACACATATACACCAAATGATTGATTTTGAGGCACGCGTTGTTCAACTCGTCTCCACGAGGAACTGATGGGCCTAATGAATGATTTTGAGGCACGCGTTGTTCAACGAACTGATGGGCCTAATGAATGTTTTTGAGGCACGCGTTGTTCAACTCGTCTCCCACGAGGAACTGATGGGCCTAATGAATAATTTGTACACAACTTGACAATATGTAATACATCACAACAAACAATATTTACATTCTAAGTTTAGATCTTATAATGGTATAGCACGAGTTTGAATAAGCGAATTAATTTAAGCGACACATGATACACCCCAAAACATGAATAAAAAGGGGAATTTGTAAGAATTCACTCACAGTGGTTGCGTTTCTTGGATTGATGATGAATGCGCACGAATTTGGATTTAACCACGATAGAAACTAACCTAAATAATAACATAATGGTTCGGTAAATAAATGGATTTTTATTTGAGATTAATAATTTTAATTCATAACCTTAATAGGATTTCTAGATTTATTTTTGTGAGTTTAAGGACATTTTCTAACTTTAAAAAAAATATTATTTTTAAGTATTTTTAAATAATTTTCTGATTAAATATATAAATAAATAAAATGTTGACCGTTGACTTTGACCGCTGACCGGTCTGATTGTGTTTATTATGTGCGCTGAGTGAGGTTCGAACTCGTGACCTCCCGTACGCGTGCACGCAGCTCTACCAACTGAGCTACTTGTCTAACCCGAAATAAATCTGATTTTAATTATATTTATATATTAATTCGATTAATTCATTTCTGTCTCTTTTAAAAAAGCTTTGATAATTGCAAGAACCGGTTACAGAAGCAGGATTCAAACTAGGGACCTGTGGTTTAACTTTGCACACAGTCCACCGCTGGACTGTGTGTCTAACCTGATTAAAATACTGATTTTAATTATATTTACGTATTATATGTTTTGTTTTATATTAACGTTATAAAAATGCTCGGTTAATATAAAGGATTCAGTATTATGTATGGGACTCGAACTCGGTATCTTTGCGTTTCAAGTGCACACAGTCCACCACTGGACTGTGTGTCTAACTCGATACAAATCCCATTTTTAATTATACTTATAAACTACTCGCTGTTCATCTTCTTCGTTAATCTTAGATCGAACACAGATTTGTTAAGCATTTGATTTCACTGCTCTGTTGTTTTAGAGTTTGAACAAAATAAATCGAATAGAACTGACAGAAAGATTAAGAATGCATACCGAACACAGGGGTCCGGTTTTCCGGTGACTAACTCCGACGGGTTCAGCAATTTCCGGCGATGTATAACTTGTGACAGAGGCTCTACCAGAAGTTTGAGGTGAGTGCGGTGCTTTCTGTTTGAGCTCTAGAAGTCCTATTTTAGAGTAGGGCAATAAGGGAATGGATTCTTCGGTTTTCCGGCGATTTGCAGAAATTTCCGGCGAGGTGTTCTTGATGAATAGAGACTTGTTGAAAGGTTAGCGAGAGGGTGAAAGTTGTGCGAGTGTGAGCAGGTTTGAGAGAAATACACATGGTATTTATAGATTGACAGAAGTTGCCCGATTTCAGTTTCAAGAGTTTCGGTCAAATCTCTCCGGCGGTTACGACTGGAATTGGGGCTAGACATCGGTTATAACCGATGTTGTCGTCAGTTATAGCGTTTTAGTCAAAAGGAGAATGGCTGAACTCGCGGATTGCCGGATTTTCCAGTGATTGCGAGTTCTGCCGCGCTGATGTCTGGTTTTTGAATTCGAGTTTTGATTTAAGTATTAATCGTTTCAGTATTATTCCAAAGTTGAGCGTGTGGCGGAGTGGTGTGTTGTTTGCTTGTTGAACCGGCTGACCCGGGTTCGAAACCCGGCAGCCTCATTTCATTTTTTTCTCACTTATTTTTATCATTATTAATTATGGTTTAAAATTCTAACAATGTTTATTAATTATGTATCGTTTAAAATTAAAATAAACAATATATACGCGACGAAAATTATGACTGACTATTCGGTTAATAAATGAAGCGGGTTTTGGAAACCCGTTTTTTGATGGATGTTACAGTATCCCCTACTTTTAGAAATTTCGTCCCGAAATTTAAGTAATAGTGGTATATTTGACTTGTGGAGAGGGTGTTTTAATTTGACAATTACATAATCAGAAGAGGGTGAAAGTTTAAAATTTTATTGGAGGCGGTAACGTTCCTAGTAAGGGTTGGATACCCTGCTACAGGAATCGCTTTTTGATGCCTAAGATAAGGAATATTGATAAACAGAGTTGATTGACTAGATATGATCTCATGCACAAGAGTTTTGAGAGAATCGATACGTTTGGAAAGATAAGGTTATATCCTAAAACAAAACTTCTACTACTATAACCTACATGGAACCTCTCATAACTGCCTGACAATGCCTCTGATCCTTTGTCAAGAATACTTATATATAGGAAGTACCAGCGGCGTATCCACCATATTCTTGTCAAATTTTCATTGGCTTTATCAGTAAGTTATGATTAGTTCTATGTGACTCTAGAACATAAACAAACACAACAACCAAAGCTTGAGTCTTAATTCTGAAAGTATACATGTTTGAATGATGACAGTACCTCTCTCGTTTGTTATGATGAAGAGGTTAGTCTATGTAGAAGTGAGACACAACCCAACTTCTTTGAATGATGAGATTGAGATACGTTGAGATGTATGATGATATGAATGCTAAATCAATGAGTATAAAAATAAACTTCAACCATGACATTACTAAATCCTACATGGAACTTCTCATAACCGCCTGACAATGCCTCTGATCCTTTGGCAAGAATACTTATATATAGGAAGTACCAGCGGCGTATCCACCATATTCTTGTCAAATTTTCATTGGCTTTATCAGTAAATTATGATTAGTTCTATGTGACTCTAAAACATAAACAAACACAACAACCAAAACTTGAGTCTCAAATATGAAGGTATACATGATTGAATGATGACAGTACCTCTCTCGTTTGTTATGATGAAGGGGTTAGTCTAGGTAAAAGTGAGACACAACCCAACTTCTTTGAATGATGAGATTGAGAGACGTCGAGATGTATGATGATATGAATGTTAAATCAATGAGTATAAAACAAAACTGAAATAGTAATTCGCATTAAGATTCTTGGATAAATTTCCAATTTATAATTGAGATACGTGAAGATTGAGATAACATAAAGAAAACATAAAAACTAAGCGGTTGGAGTTGAATCTTGATTTTTGGTGAAGAAAACTAGTTGGGTGGTTCGTTTGGGCCGTTATTATCTTCAACAGGATTGGTGTTGATGTTGTAAGCTCTTCCTCTTGCTGGTGGCCTAGTGGTTAGGTTTTCTTGATTTGCTAGGTTAACTGGGTTTGCTTGAGCTTGGGCGTTTATGATGTTAACCAATCGAGGGCACGTGTTTCTAAAGTGGGTAGGGTCGCCACAATTAAAACAAGCTCGAACATATGGGAACATGGGGTATTGGGGTTGTTGATATGTTTGGATCATGTTTTGAGTAGGGGGTGAGGTTTGGTTTTGAGAGGTGCGGCAAACCTTGCTCAAATGACCATAGCGTCCACAATTCGCACATAGTCGACAAGGTAAGGTAGATGGATGGTGATAAAAACAGGTGTTGCATTGAGGGTGAGGTCCAAAGTAAGGTTTCTTATTTGGGTAAGTTGAGTTGGGTGCTACTTGAGTGATTGGGATAGCTTGGAGGGGTATGGCTTGTGAAGTTGGTTGATTGTGTTGGGTGACAGCGAAAATTTGCCCATCTCGTTTTCTCTTAGAAATGGGTTGTGAAGAGGATTCGGTTCGGGTGGAGTTTGAGGTTTCGGTTGATGTTTTATCCTTCTTCTTCTCCTCCGTGAAGTCTTTATTACGTATGCGGTTTTCGGTGAGCTCTGTAGCTAACTCCATTGCTGCTTCCAAAGTTGCAGGTGTGGTACTTATTACAGAGTCTTGAATTTTTGAAGGAAGACCTCGAATGTAGTGCTCGATCAAACGGTAGAGGGGAGTGAACAAGTTGGGGACCATTTGATTTAACTCAAGGAATCTCTTGTTGTATGTGGTGTGGTCGCCCTCCTTTTGTTTCAAAGAATAGAACTCATCTTCCAATTTCTTGATTTCGCTTCTTGGACAAAACCGTCTTGTCATGATTTCCTTCAACTCTTCCCAAGTCAAAGTCATAGCATCTTCAACACCTCGCTTGGCCTTCTCTGTATTCCACCATGTAAGTGCTACTCCGAGCAAACGACCGGTAGCATATCGCACCTTGCGATCATCGGGACAGTCACAATTGAGAAAAGTGTTTTCCATCTCCTCAAACCAATGGAGGAGAGCGGTGACACCTTCAGTCCCTTCGTATTTTGGAGGATCGCAGGATTTGAAATGTTTGTAGGTGCATTTAGTGGCTTTTGGGGAAGGATTGACAATGTTTTGATCTTCTTGGTGGATTGGGTTGACGGGATTAGCGGTAAGGGCCTGTTGAACTTGAACTACAATGTTGGGTATTACGGCTGCCATTTGTTGAGCGATTTGGGCAGCCATGCGCTCGCGGGATTTTCCTGATCTCATTTTTCTACGAGAGAGACTAGAAGACATCTACAAGAAATACGCATCGAGAGTATGAGTTTGAAGTTTTAGGTGTCATGTGTCGTATTTAGGAATGAACATAAAATAAATATAGAATTATAAATCTACTACATCCATAGGATGTCTTGGGCTTTGCTCGTAATTGGGACTTGCATGCCGCCATACTTCACCTTCGTAATCATGTGGGCCCCCATGATTACTGGGTCTTTCATATGGTTCGCATGTGTTAGCCTGGTAACGTACACTAAAACCCGGAGAAAATCGAGAAATATGTATGTAACGTATGGAATTCGGAGTGCATCCAGGTGTGGACACGGTGATACCTCAAAGTGGGGTTAGTTCGAACGACGTTTGGTGTGGCATGCTTTGGCCTACTAGGTCCTTCGTACTCTCATCGTTAGTCCCCAGGTAGGCAAACTGGTCCGTTATATTGGATTTCTACGAATGCCAACCTAGACAGGATGTTCCGACTACCGGTACTTGTACCCTTACAGTTACTACATGCCCGTCGTAGAACTCACTTTGATAAGATTGAAAAATGAAAAAATGCGACAAAATCTTGAATAACGGAAGTAGGATGATTTGAATATGTGAACATCGAAATATGCGTGATGATTGTATATGTAAGCATGTTATGTTCGACTATAAGTATGATTCATTAAGTATCACAAAATATAATATTGGAAGTGTTTGCATGCATTTGTGTATGTAATAAATATGAAACAAATAAACATCATGAGTTTGCATGTAACCACTTAAACAATTAAAATCTAATCAACTATAGTATAGGCTCTAAGGGTCTAATAACCTATCCTATATCCCTATAGTCAAAAGCTCTGATACCAATCTGTCACACCCCGACCCGCAGCGGAAAAGGTGATCGGGGCATGATTGGGTTTTCATCAAAGCTCATGACATTTATTATAACGTTTCATATTTATTATTTCTATTTAAAGGAGAATCATTACAATCAATCATACTAGTACAACATGTTCTATACATTTTTCAAGACTTCATTATTTTTCTTCTAAGGCAATTTCCTATGTGTTCCTTGCTTCAACCTGTCCACCTGTATCATGTGTAAAAATGGTTTTTGGGTCAATCCTATGAAAACATTTAAACGTGTTTATTGTATCGATTATAAAATAAAGTGCATAACCACACATGAGTAAACGCAAATGTAAATTTAATCACAAAACACATAATATTAATTATTGCACACATATACACCAAATGATTGATTTTGAGGCACGCGTTGTTCAACTCGTCTCCCACGAGGAACTGATGGGCCTAATGAATGATTTTGAGGCACGTGTTGTTCAACGAACTGATGGGCCTAATGAATGTTTTTGAGGCACGCGTTGTTCAACTCGTCTCCCACGAGGAACTGATGGGCCTAATGAATAAGTTGCACACAACTTGACAATATGTAATACATCACAACAAACAATATTTACATTCTAAGTTTAGATCTTATAATGGTATAGCACGAGTTTGAATAAGCGAATTAATTTAAGCGACACATGATACACCCCAAAACATGAATAAAAAGGGGAATTTGTAAGAATTCACTCACAGTGGTTGCGTTTCTTGGATTGATGATGAATGCGCACGAATTTGGATTTAACCACGATAGAAACTAACCTAAATAATAACATAATAGTTCGGTAAATAAATGGATTTTTATTTGAGATTAATAATTTTAATTCATAACCTTAATAGGATTTCTAGATTTATTTTTGTGAGTTTAAGGACATTTTCTAACTTTAAAAAAATATTATTTTTAAGTATTTTTAAATAATTTTCTGATTAAATAAATAAATAAAAAAATGTTGACCGTTGACCGGTCTGATTGTGTTTATTATGTGTGCTGAGTGAGGTTCGAACTCGTAACCTCCCGTACGCGTGCACGCAGCTCTACCAACTGAGCTACGTGTCTAACCCGAAATAAATCTGATTTTAATTATATTTATATATTAATTCGATTAATTCATTTCTGTCTCTTTTTAAAAAGCTTTGATAATTGCCAGAACCGGTTACAGAAGCAGGATTCGAACTCGGGACCTGTGGTTTAACTTTGCACACAGTCCACCGCTGGACTGTGTGTCTAACCTGGTTAAAATACTGATTTTAATTATATTTACGTATTATATGTTTTGTTTTATATTAACGTTATAAAAATGCTCGGTTAATATAAAGGATTCAGTATTATGTATGGGACTCGAACTCGGTATCTTTGCGTTTCAAGTGCACACAGTCCACCACTGGACTGTGTGTCTAACCCGATACAAATCCCATTTTTAATTATACTTATAAACTACTCGCTGTTCATCTTCTTCGTTAATCTTAGATCGAACACAGATTTGTTAAGCATTTGATTTCACTGCTCTGTTGTTTTAGAGTTTGAACAAAATAAATCGAATAGAACTGACAGAAAGATTAAGAATGCATACCGAACACAGGGGTCCGGTTTTCCGATGACTAACTCCGACGGGTTCAGCAATTTCCGGCAATGTATAACTTGTGACAGAGGCTCTACCAGAAGTTTGAGGTGAGTGTGGTGCTTTCTGTTTGAGCTCTAGAAGTCCTATTTTAGAGTAGGGCAATAAGGGAATGGATTCTTCGGTTTTCCTGGGATTTGCATAAAATTCCGGTGAGGTGTTCTTGATGAATAAAGACTTGTTGAAAGGTTAGCGAGAGGGTGAAAGTTGTGCGAGTGTGAGCAGGTTTGAGAGAAATACACATGGTATTATAGATTGACAGAAGCTGCCCGATTTCAGTTTCAAGAGTTTCGGTCAAATCTCTCCGGCGGTTACGACTGGAATTGGGGCTAGACATCGGTTATAACCGATGTTGTCGTCAGTTATAGCGTTTTAGTCAAAAGGAGAATGGCTGAACTCGCGGATTGCCGGATTTTCCGATGATTGCGAGTTCTGCCGCGCTGATGTCTGGTTTTTGAATTCGAGTTTTGATTTAAGTATTAATCGTTTCAGTATTATTCCAAAGTTGAGCGTGTGGCGGAGTGGTGTGTTGTTCTCTTGTTGAACCGGCTGACCCAGGTTCGAAACCCGGCAGCCTCATTTCATTTTTTCTCACTTATTTTTATCATTTATTAATTATGGTTTAAAATTCTAACAATGTTTATTAATTATGTATCGTTTAAAATTAAAATAAACAATATATACGCGACGAAAATTATGACTGACTATTCGGTTAATAAACGAAGCGGGTTTTGGAAACCCGTTTTTTGACGGATGTTACATCATTCACTCCGCGCAATCTCTCGCACGAGATATCTTCGTAGAGTTAGGAGAGACATCCAAACGTCGACGAACATCTCCCTTTCTATCTAGTGGAACGCCCGATGTGATCGGTGAGCGTGGCCACAACTAGGAATGATGTTGTTAAGTTAGGGGTGAAACCTGCATCTTAATAACTAATTCAGTGCTTCGATCTTCAATCTCACCAAAGTCTCAGTTATGCTGATGGTTTGAACACGTATTAACTGGAAGGGTAAACGTCGTTAGCCACTTGCGGTGAGAACGTTTATCTATTAGGCCAAAACGTGGGTCCAAATGCAAAGGGTAGTCGAATCACTTTGGGTAGTCAACATCTCAAAACCCCGGACACTCCCAATTGATTTAAGCCTATATTGTCGATTTACGCATGATCGAGTTTATTGTTATTTATGTGTTTAAAATTTTGAGAATTTTCGCTTTATTCGATTTCTCGCTTAATTGTTTATTTCTCGCATTATCGATTTCTCGCTTTATCGCTTTACGCTCCATGAACGCACGCACTACTCGCACAGCTCTCGAAAATCTAAAACGCTAATAATACACCAACCAAACTAATCGCTTAACTAGCTTACGCCTATGAGGACGCCTCATAAGCGGTATTATCTCGCTTATCTCGCTTATATACATCGCTTATATCTCGCTATTATATCGCATCTCGAACGTGCTACGCTTTACTTATAAGAAGGTGAATACGTGCAAAGTATATGCTTACGTGAAATACGTGCTTATGTGCTTATGTGCCTATCTGCTTACGTGCTTATGTGCTTATGTGGATGCGTGCTTATGTGTTTACGTGCCTTGTATGAATAATAATAATAATAATAATAATAATAATAATAATAATAATAATAATAATAATAATAATAATAATAAATATTTTAGACATAAACTTATTGTAATCGAATCTCATCCTATCGGATATTTTCTTTGTAGATGTCGTCACTCGGATCTCATACTCGCCGTACTGCTCAACGCCACAGCGACAACAAGCGCATCGCCTCACTAGTCACCAAGGAAGTGGCAAAAGTCATCCCGCAAATCGTCTCGGAAATTCATGCCGTGAGCAGCAACTGTCACACCCCAACCGATGGCGGAAACGTCGGGATGAGACGAACAAATCGCTCAAAACTTCATAACGCTATGTGACAATATAGATTAAATTCAAATTTCATACGAGACTAAATTTTCATACAAAAATTCCAAATAATAGTCAACAATTGTTTCAAAACGTCATAACATCAAAATAGATGAATTAATCTAGGCGTGTATCTAAGCAATCCTACTAGATTTCTTGCATCATCAGCTTTCCTGCAACATGTATTAAAAGTGTAGATCAATACAAAAGTATTGGCGAGCATACAAGTATGAAAATAAAATCTAAGTGTAAGAGTTTATTTCAATCATGACGAGAGTATAACAAAGCTGAATCGCATATATATGTAGCCGACACTCACATAATAATAGCATATAATTGAATTCCTTAACTAGCATGCATAGTAACATAGTCATAAAAATGTCGTGAGAATACAAATTAAAACTAATAAGCATAAACAACTCAAACGTAACAAGTAGCATGTATAAACGAGTTTAATCTAACACATATAATTCACATAAGCGTAATTGGTAACCCGTTTGGTATTGGGAACACATTTAATCTTGTTAAAATAAATTTTGTAATTTATACATGTTGCACCCCAAAATGCGTTAAAGTGTAAAAGGGGGTCGAGTATGCTCACATATTAGCGAAGCTCCCTTTGGCAAATTTCGCAAAGGTTAGACAGTCGAAAGATGGAATACCGAGGTCACCTCGCATGGATAGGAGAAAGATACATGAGTTATATCAAAATGAACTATCCGTTTATGATTATTTATAAACTTTGTTCAAGTCTTGATACATATTTATTAGCGTTCCGACTAAAAAGTGGATATTTGGATATATATGTTTTTAACGAAAATCGGGCAGAGTCTCCTCTGTTTTTGGACGATCCCGACAATACGAATTGTCGATATAAATCTCAAACTCAACAATACATGAATAAATATGCGAATATCTAATTCTATGTATAATTAATTACAATTTATGGGGTTCGGCCTAGAGGTTTAAAACGCTATAAAAATATGAAACGCTAGCATTAATTTGTGCCGTTATATTTTCAAAACTTGACGATCTCGATGACAATGTATATAAGTCTTACAATTTCCGATGTAACACCACTTTTTATTTTGTAAATCTACTACTTATACATTTATAACGCCATCTCGCTTATTAATCGGTTCGTTTTTTAAAGATTGACCTCAAATTTAGACAATATATATACCAAATAGTAAGAATGAATATGCGTAATTATATTACCGAGCTCGCATTGACTGTTGTTGACTGAGCCGGAACCGACGTTTGACTAAAACCACAGAAATGAACCCATGCCGCGACTGGGCCTGTTGACCGCGTTTGACTGTTTGACCCGAATCCCGTACTTAAGCCGAGACTCAAACTGAAACAGATCCCAAAACTAACTCGATCGCGAACCATTCGAACCTGAATGAACTTGAACCGGGCGAGTCGAGATTCGAACCGACTGGACCTGATACGGATCTGAACCGAGTGCCCAAACCAAGACCCGACCCAAGCTGAACCAATCATCACCATCGACGCTGGTGCCGGAATCGGAAGGTCGGTGACCTGGTCTCGCCTGAACTCGAACCGGAGCTATCCTTTCTGCTGGCGAGTTTGCCTGAAAATCGATGACTGAACCGAGCCGCTGCCACCGTGAGCGCTGTCTTTGCCTGGCCGTCACCATCGCTGCCGTCGTTGCCGGAGCGGCTGTCACCACCTCCTGCGGCTTCTGCCGCTGTGTCCTTGGTGCGCCTCCACCAAGATGGTGGTGGCCGCCGTTCGTGTTCAAGGAGGGAGGGAGGGCGAGAGTGAAGAGGAGAGTGGGTGTTGTGGTTTACCGGAAGATTGGTCGGTTTTTGGCCGGAAAAACAACTCCGGCTGCCAGAGTTTAGAGAGGGCAGAGATGTGTCTTGTGGGAGGCTAGGGTTTGTGTTACAAAGTGATGAATATATAGGTCTAGGGTTTTGACTGGGTCAGACGTAAAGCCCATTCGCTGCTCGTTTGCGTTTTAAGGCCCGTTACGTACTCAAACTTTTATAAGGTGTCGTAGTTATTTAACTAAGGTTAAAATGTACGTAAAGACGGTGCCGGTAATCAATATCGTGTTCGTTTGTCGGTTACGATACAATGGCGTAAAATGCATTTTTTGCTTTATATATATATATATATATATATATATATATATATATTCATTTTTCGTTTATGATTTTAATAAATGTCGAAACGTTACGTATTTTTCTAAAATATAATATCACAGAAAATACGTGGCGTTACAGTCTCCCCTACTTTAGGAAATTTCGTCCCGAAATTTATTCAAGAGGAAGACTCTAGAAAAGATGGCATTTCGAAGTATGTGTGAGTTTAATCGAGGAATAGGTGGTGAGTGATTAAAGTTTGTCTTTAAATATAGCAGTGAAACACTGAATTTCTCATGGTACGTTTTACGAAACCTTAGTAATATGGCATGAACACTTATATATAGGAAGTACTAGCGGCGTATCCACCATGTTCATACCATATTACGTCCGTTTCGCTAATCGATGTCATGCCGCGTCCAATGTCACAATCAGGGTTTATTAGCGTATTACTAGTGAGAATGATAACGTATAGAAATATAAGCCTATAAGTATGATTGTAATTAAGTATGAATGAGTATAGTGTATAAGTGTAAGTGTGCGTATATGCACATTCGTGTACAATACAAATGATATATTTTAGTTAACCAAGATTAACGGATTACTGGCATGTGAATAAACAGGTCAAACCATCGTGTACCGCAATGTAGACTACCCATCATCGCTAAAACGAAGAGGGTGTAAAATAGTTTACTTAACATGACCTCAAGAATACAGGTGGGCGTCACTCCTATAGCGCTACACAAGCGCTATACATGTTAAGGTGTGGCTTGATCAAAGTTAATGACGAGTCTACCACATAAACATGTGAATAAACAAGTCAAACCATCGTGTACGCAATGTTGACTAGTCAATATTGTCGAAACATAGTGTAAAATTGTTTACTTAGTATGAAATAGTTTACTTAACATGACCCCAAGTCTCAAGGGCGGTGCGCTACTCCTATAGCACTACACATAGTGCTATACATGTTAAGGTGTGGTTGTATAACGAGTTTATCACATATAATGTTCTAGTAATCCCAAATCAAGTATGATGTTTAGTATGCACCTATAGAATCGTTGTGTAATAGATTTAGTATAATTTCGAAGTTTGTCTTGCATAAATTCGATTTTAGTATAGTGTGACATTGAAAAAAAATGAAGGAATAAGAATTATATAGCATAAAATGTAAGATAGCATAAAAGAGAGGCTTGTTAAAATGTTGGAGTGTTTCGGTTTTAGAAACTTCGATTATTCCAAAGTGACTTGTAAGTCCTTTCGAATTAGGGAGACATGATTTGGCCTAATAGGTGTAATACTCTCGTCAACAAGCAATTAACGGTACTTTACCTTCCAGTTAGTACATGTCCCTAATTTGATCGAAAAATACTAAACTTTGGCGAGATTGAAAACTGAGGAGTGGAACCAGTCATCAAGGTGTGGATGTCAATCCTGGCTTGACAATTTCGTCCCCAAATTGTGGTTTATTGAACGTATCAAGATATAATCTCGAATCGTCAATAAGGATCCACTAGATTATGAAATGAAACTCCCATCAAGATATGGATATCACTCCTGACTTGATGGTGAATTTCGTGCGAAATAACATGTAAAACGGATTAAAACTCGTCACCAATGGCGGGAATCACCCCTGTATTGATGAGTTATTTTGATTGTGGAACAAGAATATTCTCAAAATGTGCATTGTGTTTCATGTCTTAGGAAAGACATATTGTAAGTTTTAAGAACAGAAAGGGGAGGAGCATGAAAGAAAGAATAACGATTTAAACAAGTATCACAAATGGTCAAGAGTATGGTACTTAAACTATAGACTAGGTCGAACATGGCAATTCTACCTAATTCCCTATAGTTATGGCTCTGATACCAATCTGTCACACCCCAACCGATGGCTGAAACATCGGGATGAGACGAACAAATTGCTCCTTCATAACGCTATGTGACAATATAGATTAAATTCAAATTTCATACGAGACTAAATTGTCATACAAAATTCCAAATAATAGTCAACAATTGTTTCAAAAAGTCATAACATCAAAATATATAAATTAATCTAGGCGTGTATCTAAACAATCCTACTAGATTTCTTGCATCATCAGCTTTCCTGCAACATGTATTAAAAGTGTAGATCAATACAAAAATATTGGCGAGCATACAAGTTTGAAAATAAAATCTAAGTGTAAGAGTTTATTTCAATCATGACGGGAGTATAACAAAGCTGAATCGCATATATATGTAGCCGACTCTCACATAATAATAGCATATAATTGAATTCCTTAACTAGCATGCATAGTAACATAGTCATAACAATTTCGTGAGAATACAAATTAAAACTAATAAGCATAAACAACTCAAACGTAACAAGTAGCATATATAAACGAGTTTAATCTAACACATATAATTCACATAAGCGTAATTGGTAACCCGTTTGGTATTGGGAACACATTTAATCTTGTTAAAAATAAATTTTGTAATTTATACATGTTGCACCCCAAAATGCGTTAAAGTGTAAAAAGGGGTCGAGTATGCTCACATATTAGCGAAGCTTCCTTTGGCAAATTTCGCGAAGGTTCGACAGTCGAAAGATGGAATACCGAGGTCACCTCGCATGGATAGGAGAAAGATATATGAGTTATATCAAAATGAACTATCCATTTATGATTATTTTATAAACTTCGTTCGAGTCTCGATACATATTTATTAGCGTTCCGACTAAAAAGTGGATATTTGGATATATATGTTTTTAACGAAAATCGGCAGAGTCTCCTCTGTTTTTGGACGATCCCGACAATACGAATTGCCGATATAAATCTCAAACTCAACAATACATGAATAAATATGCGAATATCTAGTTCTATGTATAATTAATTGCAATTTATGGGGTTCGGCCTTGAGGTTTAAAACGCTATAAAAATATGAAACGCTAGCATTAATTTGTGCCGTTATATTTTCAAAACTCTACGATCTCGATGACAATGTATATAAGTCTTACAATTTCCGATGTAACACCACTTTTTATTTTGTAAATCTACTGCTTATACATTTATAACGCCATCTCGCTTATTAATCGGTTCGTTTTTTAAAGATTGACCTCAAATTTAGACAATATATATACCAAATAGTAAGAATGAATATGCGTAATTATATTACCGAGCTCGCATTGACTGTTGTTGACTGAGCCGGAACCGATGTTTGACTAAAACTACATAAATGAACCCATGCCGCGAGTGGGCCTGTTGACCGAATCATCAAGTGAACCAAAGGGAAAGCATCAGGGGCACAAAAGAGGAAACCCGAGTAAGAACTATGCTCTCGCCGCTCCAGCAAACCCTCAGCCGCTCTGAACGTACCTCCAGCTAAGCGTGCGTATACCGGACCTCATCCTCTGTGTCCTAAGTGCATTTATCATCATGCCATTGGTGGAAAATGCCTTTTTCCCAAACTGCAATATCTACGGCCATTTTACTGTGAGTTGCCGATTAGGTCCTCGTCAGCCAGCTCCTCAGGCTCCAGCAGCTCCAGCTTTACCCGCTCCTCCTCAAGCCAATCAGCAGCAAGCTCCAAAAGCACGAGTGTGCTATGTGTGTGGCGATCCGAATCATTTCGCCAATGTCTGTCTGAATCGTCCTGTCAAGCAAGAGCAGCCAACATCGCAGCCTCAGCAACAGCCACAGCCACAGCAGCAGCAACAACCACAAGCTGTACGTGGCAGAGCCTTCAATCTCAACCACCGCCAGGCTCAGAATGACAACAATGTTGTCAATGGTACGCTTCTTGTTAATGGTATTTATGCTTCATGTTTATTTGATACTGGTGTCGATAATTGTTTTGTATCGTTAGAATTCGAAAAGGTTTTAAAATGTAAGCGCGCTAAAATCCCAATGACTTTCGATGTGGAAGTCGCCACTGGAAGAACCGTTACCGTAAATTCCGTCCTACGTGGTTGTAATCTCGATCTCGACAACCATGTCTTCTCGATCAATCTCATACCTATGCAGTTAGGTAGCTTCGATATCATAGTAGGTATGGACTTTCTTCGTGAAAACCATGCTGAAGTTGTATGTTTCGATAAAATGATTCGCTTCCCTCTCTCTAATGGTGATCAACTTCATGTCTACGGTGAAACTCCTTCAAAGAAGTTGATGCTTTTGTCATGTACTCGAGCGCACAAATGTTTGCAAAAGCGATGTGTTGCTTTCCTTGCCCATATCATGAACCCGGGGGAAGAAAAAAAGACTTATAAAGATGTTCCCGTTGTTTGTGAATTTCCTAAGGTCTTTCCCGACGATTTACCCGGTTTACCCCCTACTCGAGATGTTGAATTCCGTATCGATTTAGTTCCCAGAGCTACTCCCGTTGCTAAAGCTCCTTATCGCCTCGCACCATCCAAAATGCGCAAGCTATCAAGCCAACTTCAAGAGCTTCTTGATAAAGGTTTCATACGCCGAGCACTTCGCCTTGGGGCGCACCCGTTCTTTTCGTGAAAAAGAAGGATGGATCGTTCCGTATGTGCATGATTACCGTGAACTTAACAAACTTATGATAAAGAACCGCTACCCTCTTCCTCGAATTGACGACTTATTTGATCAGCTTCAAGGTGCTACTTGTTTTTCTAAGATCGACCTTCGTTCCGGTTATCATCAGTTACGCGTGTTGGAAGAAGACATTCCGAAAACCGCCTTTCGTACTCGCTATGGCCATTTCGAATTCGTGGTCATGCCTTTTGGTCTAACCAATGCACCCGCGGTTTTCATGGACTTGATGAACCGTGTGTGTAAAGCTTTCTTAGATCGTTTCGTCATCGTTTTCATTGATGATATCTTGATTTACTCGAAGTCGAGAGACGAACACGCGCGTCATCTCCGTTTAGTCCTCGAACTTCTTCAAGGTAATCGCCTTTATGCTAAGTTCTCTAAATGTGAATTCTTGCACGAAGAAGTATAATTTCTTGGCCACATCGTTAATAGTCAAGGAATTCATGTCGACCCTGCAAAGATTGAAGCCGTCAAGAGTTTGATTACACCAAAAAATGCTTCCGAAATCCGTTCATTTCTTGATTAGCGGGTTACTACCGTCGATTCATCGCCGACTTCTCGAAAATCGCCGGTCTGCTTACCGCTTTGACTCATAAGGACCAACCTTTTGTTTGGGATTCTAAACAAGAGGAACCTTTTCAAACTCTCAAGCGTATGCTATGAAACGCTCCTATCCTCGCTTTACACGACGGAAACGACGATTTCATTGTTTATTGTGATGCCTCTAACCTTGTTCTTGGTTGTGTGCTTATGCAACGAGACAAGGTTATCGCGTATGCGTCTCGCCAACTCAAGATCCACGAGAAGAATTACACAACCCACGATCTCAAACTCGGCGCAGTTGTTTTTACATTGAAGATATGGCAACACTACCTTTACGGTACCAAGTGTACGGTCTTCACCGACCATAAAAGCTTACACCATATCTTCAATCAAAAGGAACTGAATATGCTCCAACGCAGATGGGTTGAACTTCTCAACGATTACGCTACCATCCCAGCAAAGCAAACGTCGTCGCCAATGTTCTAAGTCGACGAAGCTATGTATATAGTGTTCGTGACTCTCAAGCTTTGAATGATCTCGAAATCATGATTCGCTCCGCCCAATTCGCTTTTTTTAACGAGAATCTTTGGAGGAAGAAATGAAATGTGGTACCGAAACCCAGCTTGTATCCAAGCCTAATGGTATTTATTACTACCTACATCGCATTTGCATTCCTACCCGTGATAATCTTCGTGAGCTGCTAATGACCGAATCTCATAAATCTCGATATTCCATTCACCCCGGTGCCGACAAGATGTACCAGGACCTTTGTCCTAAGTATTGGTGGCCGGGCATGAAAAAGGATATCGCCTTGTACGTCTCAAAATGCTTAACTTGTTCGAAAGTTAAAGCTAAACATCAAAGGCCCTCTGGCTTACTCGAACAACCCGAAATCCCGATGTGGAAGTGGGATAGTATAGCTATGGACTTCGTTACAAAACTTCCCCGCACTTCATCCGGTCACGATAGCATTTGGGTTATCGTTGATCGTCTTACTAAATCTGCGCACTTTATTGCTATACGAGAAGACTTTAAGGTTGAACGGTTAGCCCGAATCTATACCGACGAAGTTATATGTCGACACGGGACGCCTCGTGATATCATTTCTGACCGAGATGGTCGTTTTACCTCGCGTCTCTGGGAGACTTATCAATCCGCTCTCGGTACTACTCTCAATCTCAGTACCGCTTTTCACCCTCAAACCGACGGTCAGACTGAGCGTACGATCCGCACCCTCGAATACATGCTTCATGCGTGCATCATAGATTTTGGTGGTAACTGGGATACGCATTACCTTTAATTGAATTCTCGTAAAATAATAGTTATCATACCAGCATTCAAATGGCTCCTTTTGAGGCACTGTATAGAAGAAAATGTCGATCGCCTATTGCATGGCACGAGATCGGAGAAGCACAAATCACCGGTCCCGAGTTAATTCAAGAAACGACATACAAGATCCTCCAGATCAGAGACAATCTCTTGAAAGCTCGGAGTCGTCAAAAGAGTTACGCAGATAAACACCGCAAGCCCTTGCAGTTCGAAGTGGGAGATCATGTTCTCCTAAAGGTTGCACCTTGGAAGGGAGTGGTCCGCTTCGGCAAGAAAGGAAAGCTAGCGCCTCGATACGTAGGACCCTTCAAGATTCTGGAAAGGATCGGTAAAGTAGCCTATCGTCTCGAACTACTGGCGGAACTTAATAATGTACATTCGACTTTCCACGTGTCTAATCTCAAAAAGTGCCCAGCCGAAGAAAATCTGCATGTCCCTCTCGAAGATCGGCAAATCACGAGACTCTCTGTTTCATGGAAAAACCCGTTGAAATCATGGATCGGGAAACCAAGAAACTCCGACGCTCTCGCATACCTATCGTGAAGGTCCGATGGGAAGGCAAACGCGGCGCCGAGTTCACTTGGGAACTCGAAAATGATATGAAAATGAAATATCCACATCTCTTTGTTACGGCTTAATTTTGGGACGAAATTCCCTAAAGTAGGGGAGCCTGTAACAACTCGAAAATTCGATTGTTATCTTCCATTTTGTTTTCCCGTTTATCTACCTTTGTATTCCCGAGATTCGGTTTATAATAAAGTTTATGTTAATTACTTATGGTGTTGTACGTTATTATCGCATCTAATCGCTTATTAAATCGCATCGCTAATCTCATCGCATCGTAAATCACAATTATTTATGTGGTTTTATATTATTTATGTGGTATGTGTGTTTGTGGTTATGATTACTCTCGCTATCGCATCTCTCTCGCACTCTCGAATCGCTAAATCACACTATTACATCAAGTATAACGGTTAACGCTTTACTTAAACGCTTAATATAACTAATTAATATTAACCGAATCGCCAAACGAACACTTAACGCGAAATAAACGAAGAAAACCTAACTTTTGGGTCAAGTTCGCTCGAACTTGGTGTTACCAAGTTCGGCCGAATTTGACTGGCCTAATCAACTCCTCAATGACCTCAAGTTCGCTCGAACTTAACCTCAGAGAGTTCAAGTTCGGTCGAACTTGGCTCCCTTCTCTTGAAATCTCTACAAGTTCGGCCGAACTTGACTCCACCAGCTCACCTTTTTGCCTTTACCTATAAATACCCAGCCCATTCCTCTCATTTGAACTTGCTGAAAGTTCGCCTAGAGCTCTCAAAACCTGAAACCTTCGTATTCTAAGTAAGAATCAACCCGATTTCAACTACAACAACGTTTATCAACGTTTTACAAAGGTTTACAATGATTTTGGCACAAGGCATAGCCTTCGTTTTCAACAAATCTTCTCTGTTTACGAAAATCTTCATCTTTTTTACATAAACTTCTGTTTTTCACTTAGATCTATGCTTAGATCTGAGAAAAACCCCTTTAAAGACTTGATTTCTACACAAAATTACGGACTTTTGATGATGTTTTGTTCATTTTCTGATATGAAACGAAGCATTTATCATTCAAGATCCCAGATCTGGAAGCACAAGGACGTTTATGTTGGTTTACACAAGCCGGACTAACCCGAACAAACCCTGAGTTGGTCCAGATTAGCCCACCCTTTTGTAAAATGGCTAAAACCGCTCTAAAAGACCTCTCCGACCTAAGTTTGCTCAGAAGCACAGGACTGGAGGGATGAACACTCGATTTACTCAGCAAACAACGCGAAAACGCAAGATTTTGGACCCGAAAACATCAAGTTCGCTCGAGATTACACTGGTTTTGTCAACACAGCATGTCAAGTTCGCTCGAACTTGCCCTCTAAGGGTCAAGTTCGTCAGAACTCGAGTAGAAATGCACAAAAATTCTCTTCAGGAACCCCCAAGTTCGCTCGAACTTGTCTCACCTATCAAGGTTAACTGCAAGTTTGCTCGAACTTGTCAAGTTTCCTTGAGAAACTTGCAAGTTCGCCCGAACTTGACTCTCAACTCACCAAAACCATGCAAGTTCGCTCGAACTTGTATGTTTACATACAAGTTCGGCCGAACTTGTCTACTACTCAACGAAAACTTCACCGTTTCAGCTTTTCGGAGACTGATGCACTTCCATTCGCGTATGAAGGTTGATCCGGTGCTCCTCTTCACCTCTCGGCAGTCGTCTACTCTCTCCTAAACGCACCCACAGTGAGTATACTTGACCCATTTTCGCTTTAATGCACTTTTTTGGTGTTATATACGTTCCTATATCAAAAACACTTCATAGATCAAAATTGTTTATCACACGCGAATAATCTGATTGTATATGCTTGATACGTGATACTAGAAACATGTGACCAGGACTTATTTTCGTTAACTTGCCTCCTTAGCTAGTATGGTACTATAGTTTGGCTAACACCCGACGGGGTCTAGTTAGGATGGTCGCGCAAGCCTTCTCACGGTAGTTAGCATGAGAAATGAGCCTATGTTGCATGATGTGTTTTGGTGTATCATGATATGAAGTTAAATTATTTCGCGAACGCTTTCTCGATTATGCTAGTAGTACTTAAACATGTATGCTCACCTTTACTTAATTGTATTGACTTGTATTTTAACATATGTAACAGGTTGAGGATTTAGCTTGGATGCCTTGGATGTTGCATGCGTAGTTTAGTTCGTTTTGTTAGTTTGTTTAGAATGGTTGTAATAAAATCTAGAGGAGATCGAATTGGATTTATGTTAAAAGATTTTGTTGAAATGTAATGGTTATTTTGAAGGTTTATGAGTTTAATAGTATGGGATATTGAAAGTTGAATATTATCTTTGAAATGGCTGTTATGGAAATCTCTTGATAAATCTGATTCGCCTAGTGCCACTACCACGATGATTCCGCCATCAGTTGGGGTGTGACAGATTGGTATCAGAGCGCCATAACCATAGGATAATAGGTAGAATTGCCATGTTCGACCTAGTAGCATGTTTAAGTACCCGATTGACCTATCTTTGACTCAAATGTTAAACTACTTGCCATAAATGCTTAAATGTGCCTTTCCTAAGGCTAATACAACATACACGATTATGAAACGCTCGTATCTCACCAACGCGAAATCAGCAACCGAAACTTGGTCACCAGGTCAAGTTCGGCCGAACTTGACTACCACAAGTTCGCCCAAACTTGCCTGAGACACAAGAATCCCTCATAATCCTCAAGTTCGCTCGAACTTGTACACACATGTACAAGTTCGGCCGAACTTAGCTAATTCCTTTTGAAAACCTAGCAAGTTCTCCCGAACTTGCATGAATTTCATGCAAGTTCGACCGAACTTGACTCCCACCAGCTCCATTTTTGCCTTCACCCATAAATACTCAGCCCCATTCTCTCATTTGAACTTGTTGCAAGTTCGCCCAGAGCTCTCAAACCCGAAACCCTTTGTTTTCTAAGTAAGAATCAACCCGATTTCAACTACAATGATGTTCAACAACGTTTTACAACAGTTTACAACGATTTTGCACAAGGCGCTGCCTTCGTTTTCATCAAAACTCTTCTGTTTACGAAAATCTTCATCTTTTTCCATAAAAACTTCTATTTTCACTCAGATCTATACTAGATCTGAGCAAAACCTTTTAAAGTATTGATTTTTACACCATTTTCGGACTAATGACGTATGTTTCTTTCACTTTAGAGTGGAACGAGGCGTTGTCGAAGCTAGATCTTAGATCCGGAAGCACAAGGATGAAATCGTCACTTTACACAAGTTGGACTAACCCGTACGAACCATCAAGTTCGCCCGGATTAGCCCGAGTTTCTGTAAAATGGCTAAGTTCGCTCCAAAAGACCTCTCCAGCCTAAGTTTTACTCAGTGGCTTAAGGTTTGGGCACTCGATTTCCTTAGCAAACGACGCGAAAATGCAAGATTTTGGATCCGAAAACATCAAGTTCGCTCGAGATTTCAATGATTTTGTACAGCTCACTAGTCAAGTTCGCTCGAACTTGCCCTCTAAGGGTCAAGTTCGGCCGAACTTGAGTGCTGAGGACCAACTTTTCCACATAAAACCCCCAAGTTCGCTCGAACTTGAAAAGTTTCCAATGAAACTTCACAAGTTCGGCCGAACTTGTCTCTCCTCTTATCAAGCCCTCACAAGTTTGACCGAACTTGTCAAGTTTCCTTGAGAAACTTACAAGTCGTCCTGAACTTGACTTAAACCTCAGCAATCCTGCACAAGTTCGCTCGAACTTGTATGTTTACATACAAGTTCGGCCGAACTTGCCTACTGTTCAATTCAAACTTAACCGTTTCAGCTCCTCGGAGATTGATGCATTTCCGTTCGTGTATGCAGGCTGATCCGGCGCTCCTCTTCACCTCTCGACAGTCGTCTACTCTCTCCTAAACGCACCGACCGTGAGTATACTTGACCCGTTTTCGCTTTACTGCACTATTTGGGTGTTACAATACGTTCCTATATCAAAATCACCTCACAAATCAAACTGTTTATCACACGCGAATAATCTGATTATATATGCTCAATACGTGATACTAGAAACACGTGACTAGGACTTATTTTCGTTATCTTGCCTCCTTAGCTAGTATGGTACTATAGTGTGGCTGACACCCGACGGGGTCTAGTTAGATGGATGCGCAAGCCTTCTCACGGTAGTTAGCATGAGAAATAAGCCTATGTTTATCTGTGTGATGTGTTTTGGCGTATCATGATATGTAATTGGACTATTTCGCGAACAGTTTCTCTATTATGCTAGTATTACTAAAACCCATATGCTCACCTTTACTTAATTGTATTGACTTGTATTCTAACGTATGTAACAGGTTGAGGATTTTAGCTTGGACGCTTTGGATGTAGTGTGCTTAGTTTAGTTTGCTTTTGTTTAGTTTCCAAATGTAATAAATCTAGGGAAAATCGAACCCGATTAGTTTCGTGGTAAAACAAGATTCTGTATGATTATTTTGAAATATTGTGTTTAATGGTATGGGACGTTAAATGTTGACTGATGTTGATAGATAATTGTTATGGAACTCTCATGAGATAATATGGCCGCCTAGTGCCACTAACCCCGATGTTTCCGCCATCGGTTGGGGTGTGACAGCCCCCACCGGAACCCCAAGATATTTGCACGGAAATTTCCCGACTTTACAGTTAATTAACGATGCCATTTGAAAATTTGTTGTCCCCCACTACAATCCCAAAAAGATTAGTTTTTTAATAACTAATTTTTAAGCCCGAGATGCAATGAAAACACCATTAACCGAATAATGTTACGAATGGAATTTTCTTCCCAATCCCCCAAAACAACTACATGATCTGCATACATCAAGTGAGTTAGCACCGGCCCACCATTAGGTAATGATACGCCCTTTACTTTCCCCAGTTCCGTTGCCTTACTCATAAAACCTGTTAGAGCTTCCATTGCAAGAATAACGATAAACGCTGATAGCATATCACCCTGTCACACACCTTTATAGCATTGGAACTCTAGAGAGGGTGATACGTTAATTAGAACCGACGCTCCCGAGGAGGTCAGGATTCCGTTAACCCATTACCTCCATCTCGCAGGAAAACCCATTTGCTGTAACACCCGTTTAATGAAACCCCAATTAATAGTATCATATGCCTTTTCAATGTCAACTTTTAAAATAAAGGCATTCTTTTTAGTTTTCTTTGCCCAAGAAATAATTTCATTTAACATTAAAGGCCCATCGAGAATATAACGTGAATCCAAAAACCGAATTGGAAATCCGACACTACTGAACCAATTAACCTTTTTAGCCTATTTGCGAGTATCTTCGAAATGATTTTTGAAATACACCCAATAGGCTAATGGGACGGTAATCATTGAAAGAAATTGGGTCCATACCTTTGGGAATTAGTGCCAAGAAAGACGACCCGCACCCTCGATTGATAGCACCGTCTCTGTGGAATGCTTCCATGATCTTCACTAAATCAACTTTGAAGGTTTCTCAATAGTGTTTTAGGAAACCGAAATTAAAACCGTCCAGTCCAGGAGTGTCACACCCCGATTTCCACGTGTATCCCGGTGGGCCTGGTGGGGAGTATCGTGACGCATGTTGATATCATCATAACCAAACAACACATAATAGCACAGCGGAAGTCTTGGATTTAAAATACCATTACAAACCAAATATATTCAAAGTTCAAAATATAATAACAATGGTTTGTAATGAAGATCCACAGGCGGATCAAAAATACATACAAAGAAGATTAACAGACTTGGCACATCTAAGGACTTGCAAGATCCTCTTATTGCTACTGAGCAGCTTCCAGCCTATTTACGTATTTATACCTGTAACTTAATTATTTTGAAAATACGTCAGTTTACACTGGTAAATACAATCAACCGACACATTCTGAAAACATTTCAAAATCATTTTATGTACACATTGGTACATTTGTTTAATATTTAACTTGGGACAAACTATATCTCATGTTATCAGTTTTACATAACTCGACAATACATACGGGGCCCGGAAACTATGCCGGTTCATGATTAACCGACTCACCACTTATTCCCTTATTGGGAAAACCCATATTGGGTTATAAAATTATCTCTTTAAACCATTTCACATCTGTCAGGTGTATGCCTACACCCCATGCTTAGGTCGTGGCCACTTACAATTAAATGAGTCAAGGATATCCAGGACACGGTCGCATTAACCCCCAATGTTTAAGTCAAGCAATACGAATTAAAACGGTTATTTGAATTTCCCGGCACATAGGTCTTCGAATCCCATACCCGACCATACGGCAATAATTTACCGTATCCCAAGCCCGTATAGGAAAAATAGGTTAAGAGTATTTACCTGAGATTAGCAATCCTTTTAAAATAAGAAATACAATAAGCACATCCGTATCCAATTAAGTAAGCGTAGGTACAATTTACCGGAAGGCTCTAGTCTAGAATGATGGTATAAATAACCAATTAGAATGCTAACGGACCTTATTTAAGTCATAGACTTAGATCGGCTAGCTTAAAGTATTAAAAAACGGTACGATGTGCTTGATTAAGCGATGACCGGAAAGAATGTAGTTTAAACCCGACAAGTACAATGACTTGTATAATATGGGTAAACATATAACATTCCGGATTTTGAAATAAAAATGATAAGGTTAAACTTGTTTCGGTTAAATTACGTAAACTAGCCTCGTAGGCTTAACCGTACGCATATAAGCAATATCGGGTAAACGGATGAGTCATGAACGAGTTCCATATGACAATATACTTTTAAAAAAGTTATAATATCAGTAGGATATCAACTTGTATGCCCGTTAAGGTTTTAAAACCAAATTATGCCTCATAAGGGCGTTTTGGTCATTTAGCGACGTATAAAAGGAACTTGCGTATAACCCGATGTTACAACCATAAAAATTCTGTGAAAAATACTTTATTTATGATATAATATCGGTAGGATATCAAACATATGTGTGTTTCATAATTTAAAACCAAGATATGCACCGTAAGGGCATTTTGGTAATTTCACACATAGTTTCGAAAGCTTATTTGGGATTCTGAGTTTATAACATGTACCTACTGTAAAAATACCTTAAATGATTTATAACATCAGTAGGTAACAAGTCTTGGTTGGTAAATATGGTTTAAAACCATAATATGCGCCGAAAAGGCGTAAAAGTCGTTAAATGACGATATTTGCGATATTTTGTGAAATCTGATGTTTTGAACAGGTTTAAATAGTCAAAATATGTTATTTAATATAACACATTAGTATATGAAAGGTTTTATATGAAAATCATGATTTAAAACCATTTTAGGTGCCGTAAGGGCGTTATCGTCACTTAAGAGCGTAATACAAGATCTTGTGCATAAACTCAGCTTATAAACGAAGATGATATCCCAATATATCCTAATCATTATATTATATTAGTAGGTAATAATTTTAGTATGAGAAATTATGTTTAAAACCGTTGTATGCGCCGAAAGGGCTTTTCGGTCGCTTTAAAGCATATTTTACGACATTATATGAAAACTTAGTTTATGGTCAAACTTGTAACATCAAAATATGTTAAACATGTTAACATATCAGTAGCTAAATCATTTACAAGTTAATTTATGTTAAAAACCTTTTTTTGAACAAAATGGCGAAATGGTCAAAGTATGGCATTTTTACGGAAACTCGAATAAGACTCGGATAACTATCATCATCATGTAATATAACCTCAGAGGGTTATGCCATATCATAATACGATCATAATGAGGCCTTAAATCAGCAGCATACTAATCTAATTCGATTCATAATCGAAAGTCAACGCAGAAGTCAAACTTCGCGACTTTCGGTTGTGAACCGACCCTAAAAACTGAAATTGACGAGCCAAACATGTTTACACATGTTCTATTAATTATTCCCAAGTTGTTTATGTGTTAAAACATATTTTAGTAAGCCTTTAAACTCAGTTTATGAATATTTCTAAAATCTGACCCGTTGACTTTTAAAAATATATATATTTACTCGTCAATTGATCTAGCAAACGTGGTAATTAGGAGGAGCCCTTTTGAGGGATTAACACCTACCTAATTACGATCACGTAGCCACATTCGGATTGATCCATGGCTGGACCATCATGGCCTTAGCTCAAAGTCAAGGCGTTTTTACGTCAAGACTTTGACTTTAGCTTAAATCCTAATGAAATAACTTAGCATGAAGATGGAGCACTTACACAAGGTCCAGAGGTTGCTAAGAACAGAAAGGAATGCTTCAAAATGGTCAGGAGCTCCTCTAGATGAACTTGGTGAGTTTAAAGTGGATGAAAGTTTGTTGCAACCCACATGTTCATCATACATTTACAATGATTGAGGATTGCTAGGATCATTCCAGGTATTAACAAGGGTTAGAGGATCATTACAAATATTAGGGAGGTGTCAAAACCAGGTTAAGAGTAGCAAAAACGAGCTAGGTGGCGAGCTAGGAGGTTACACAATTTTTTTGCTGCTTGCACTTGGATGCGGACCGCATCCATATATGGATGAGGTCCTCATCCACCTTCAGGGGCTAAATTTTGTTTTTTTTTGCAGAAATGGCCCCTGGACTTGTTTCGTCGTGTTTTGTCACCCGTAACCCCTTTTAACCTAATTTCTAGGCTCAATAAAGGTGTTAAGGCATATGTGACTTGGATTGTGTACGAAAATATCCCGGATGTCGGTTCGTTCGGTTGTACGGTTGCGTGTTTCGCTAAAATGCGTAAAACGCTAAAACGGACAAAAAAACGATCGAAATTTCGCAACGTGGACATCCTTGCATCCTTATCAATAAAACATAATATTTAATTGTATGCAATATATTCGGATCCATATATTGGGTCTGTATATCAAAATACGATAATCGACAAGTTTCCGCAGTTAGTCAGGAATAGTCCCTGGACTTCCAAACTTGCGTAAAACGTTATAAATTAGTGCGTAAAGCCTTCATTGGCATATAATAGGCACACATAAGAGTATGGATAATATTTTATGACTCTCGGTTCATTAAAAGGTCATTCAGAGGCTTAGTTTGAGCATGTTGACACTTTTAGTCCCTTAACCATTAATTTATCGTTCAGAGGTTATAAATTAACATAAAGATGCATTTGGTCCCTCTCGTTTTAGCACGTGGCATACGAGTATCAGTGGGACACGTGTCGGAATTTTACAGGACGGGTTTTTACTAGGTGTTACAAGGAGCTTTATCACTATCGCATTCCCACACCGCTTCCTTGATCTCATTTAGAGTAAAAGGCATCACTAGACCATTTGCCTCATCACTCGACAATTGTTTTAAATTGGGAGCCGAGAAGCTTGGTATGTGACGAAGAGGCTCCCGAAATTTTAAAGCAAAAAATTTTCTGGCCTCCATTTTTATTTTGACCGGGTCCGTCTCCCATACCCTGTTGATATTTACCCCATTCAGCCTTTTAATGATATTGTTTTATTTATTAAACCATGGAAAAAAGCTGAATTTTCATCCCTCAACCGCCCACTTGACCCTTGATTTTTGTTTTAAATCGGTTACTTTAGCTAAAAGAAGATCATGCAATTGTCTTTTACATTCCGTCCATTCATGAATTTCACAAACACTTAGAGGCCGAAGTTCCATTAATTCCTCTAAGTCCTTTAATTTCTTTTCCACTAAATTACTCGTTTTCTTCACCCATTCCCTTTCTGTGGCTAACCAAGCCTTAACCCGTTGTTTAACTATTTTCAATTTGTCTGCCAGCACATGATCCGGAGGCCCTACCATCCCCGAATCTAGCACCGCCTGATTTACAATCCCATCCAACCCATCCTTACCCATCCAAGAATTATAAAACGAAAGGGAATAGAGCCAAAGTTACGTACCGAGGTAGAGAGCGTGATAGGACAGTGATCTGATTCACATCTCTATAGTGCCATCACCGAGGCGTTCGGCCACCGATTCCAAAAAGATGTCGAGACCAGAAATCTGTCTAGCTTACGTAATTTGTTACCCCCGTCTCCCACTCTGGTAAATTTCCTGGCTCCCATAGGATACTCAAGAAGTCCATTATCTTCGATAAAATCATTGAAAGCCTCTGCGCAACTTGGAACAAATTCAGTGTTGAACGTTCTTCCGGGCTTCTTACCGCATTAAAATCCCCATTAACACCCACAATTCATACAAATCATCGAGTTGTTCTGATATCGACTCCCAAAGTTCACGTTTTAGATTCAAACTTAGTAGCGCATACACATTTACCAAATGGATTACTTCACCTCCCGTTAGTGTACCATAAATCTTCAAATAGTTTTGATTATAATACTTTTAACTATTCCATAGAAATGCACAAATCATTTTCCATATTAGTTATAATACAAAGGAGTTTTAAATAAGAAGTGTAAGAAGGAACCATAGAGTGACAAGTGTCCATAATTTTGTTCATAAGAGAAAAAGAACATGCACCAAAAAACCTAACCCCCCCCCCCCAATATATATATATATATATATACCTCACCAAAAAACCCCTCAAACCTAACCCCCTACCCCCCAAAACCTAACCCTCTCATAGAGCGCAATGATGTTCCCGCTTTCCCGCAATGCTTTCTTTCAAGTTGGTACTCCTTGCCACCTCAACCTTAGCGCTCCCTTTTCGCCCCTTGCATTCCCTCCACCCTAAAATCAAACAAAACCATCTTAATTGTTAAAGTAAATTGTGAAATTTAACTTATTTGGAATTAACTCACAAACTTGAGTATAATCATCTCAAGTCAACTTACTCGTAAACTTTTAGATGTGTATGAGCCTGCTAGAGTAAGATGTCCATGATAAAAAGAAAAACCAACTAGTTAAGGCCAGACAGATTACCGACCCTCATTGGCCTAGCTAGAAGGAACATCACTATAGACTCGGTGGCGTGCAAGCTTTGCAGCGAAGGGGACGAGAACAGTGATCATCTTTTCTCCTCTTGCTATATAGCCTTGATTATCTGGGAGTTTATTAGCCGATGGTGTGTTATGTCGAATTTATTCTGCTTTTTCGGTTAAAGATGTCATCACGGCTCACAAGAATGCTTATGGGGATAACAAGAAAAAGAAGGCGAGACATGTGATTGTCTTCACGGCTATGTGGTGTCTATGGAAATCTAGGAACGAAGTCATTTTCGCTAATAAAAGCATCAACGTGGCGAACATAAAAGAAGATATCAAGGCGCTGGGTTATTTGTGGACTAAAAATAGATCGATATATAAGAGTACTACGTGAAGGGATTGATGTAACTTTAATTTGTAAGTCGTGTATGTTTTGTTAACCTTAGCGATTTGCTAATGGTTGTTTTTATGAAAGTTGTTGTTAAAGAAAATAAAAGTCAAGGCCAAAGATGAAAGCCCAACATTACATAAGTGGATCCGATAATCCATTAGTCCTTTAATTCTTTCTCAGTGCCGTGACTTTCTTTGGGTTACTTCACAACCCTTTGATTTTTTTTTGATTTTTTTGTCTTTTTTAGTTTTTGTTTTATAGTGAGTTTTTTTTTTCGTCATTTTCATTTTTAGTTCCTCTGTTGTTTCACTTTTGGCTTTTCAAGTTTTGTTTTTTTTCTTTGTTTTTAAGTTAAGCTTTCTTGATATAGTTCAAGTTTATTTACATTTTACGTCACGTGGTGGTATAAATTCACGTTTTTTTTTACGACTCTTTTCGGTTTTTGTCGTCATTTGCTCAATTAATACTTAGCAATGTTTTACGACTCTCGCACCTTCCAATGCGGGGTTAAACACTATTTTTTATAATCAGTGTCCCCCTAGCATGTGAGAGTTTAATGATGATTCATTTGAATGAATTCTATATTCCCAAATCAAGTATTCTATTTTATTAATTCTACTTCAAATGAAGCTTTATTGAGCCAAAGCTTCCAAGCAAGTTTCGATACTTTCTTTTAAATGAAGCGGTAACTTATAAAACGTAGCGGTACCGAATTTTCCGAACCGAGTGCATTTTCGGTACCAATTTGGTACCAACATTTAGCGTTTTCGGTACCGGTATTTACCAAATTTTACCTTCAAATACCGGTCCGTGCTGGTACCGATCCATACGTACTAGGTATTTTCAGTACTGGTACCTGTTTTTAGGGATTTTCTGTACCGATACCTGTTTTTTGGGATTTTCGGTACCTGTACCGTTTGAAACCAAGCTCATCCCTAGCTACATCTATGCTTTTCATGTGGCCTAGATCATAGGCGCCTTTCAATGCATTTGACATCAGCTATGCCTTTTACCTTTGACCCGTTTGAAATATAACAAGACCCGGATCATCTATCATGTCTAGTGATCTAAATGTCAACCCTGCAATTTTTTTCACTCTTATAGAAAACTAAAAGAAAAAAAAACTAACTTTGCTTAGTTTCTTATCAGGTTACATGCAGCAGTGGAAAGAGAGTGATGTCCTGAAGGTGTTGGAGTTTAAACGCAGAAGTTTACCGGCGTTGATCTGAATGGATGGAAGTTTTATGTTTGAATAATATTATTGCCGGAAAATTATAGATATGATATCATTATTTCCGGCAATAATATTTCATAGCTAGTTATAGAAAGATTGCAGAACCGAAAAAAACCTTAATAAGTTATTTTAGAAAACAGACGAATAGCAGCCAATCACAAGCAACCATGGTAATAAATACTTGCAGCCTAGCATTATTATTGTTACGAGACAGATAATGTGTTTGCCAACAATGACACTAATTCAAAGAACCTGCTAAGAAGAACATTGTAAGCTAAAATGCACCAACCAAAACGATACATATATAGAGTTTGTTATGTTAAATACATAACCAAATTTAAGTAGAGAACCGCAAAAACCCCTATATCTATTGCACCGATTTTAAGTAGAGGAAACACATAAGGATTTGTACGTGTATGGTAGGAGGGAGAGAGAAGAAGAGGCGGTTATCTGGTTCTCGTGGTGCTCTACCTAATATTAATTATGCATTGAATGTGCCTATGGTTGTAAAACAAGGTTTCCAAGTCAGAGTACTCTCCGAGTAATCGCTCCAAGGTAGGCTGCCGATGCAACTTTCTTCAACTCCGCCTAATTACTCGGAATCGATCAAACGCGGTCAACCTTGGCCAGAATCAGATCTAGTAGGTCAACTCAGGCCGAGTTTGACTTAAAAAAAAATAAAACATAATTTCTATGCCTATCATATTCAAGAATGAATATCATTTTCACGTATTTTGTTATAATTATTAGTAAATTCATGTTATTTGACATATATTTAATTTCCGAAAACTAATTTCTTTATAACTTAGCATGTCGGAGGACTCTCAACTCCCCGCTCGACCGACTAGGGAGCGCCTAGCGACTTTTGCAACCATGAATGTGTATATGTGTTGGTAGAGAACTATGCTTACATCCATTTGGTCCATCGTTAATGACAATTCTGAATCCTTCTTCAAGACCTTCTTGCTTTGCTACAACCTTTGCGGTGTAGAGAAGATGGCCAAGAATCTCGCTATGCCTCTCCTCGGCCTACAAGATCACACAGAAGTATACGCTAAGCTGATTAATCATGTGAAAGGATAACAAAATCGTAATAACCAAGCAAATAATCTTTTAACTGTTTCTTACTGCTATCGCAACCTGTAGCTCAATACAAGTGTGTGACCATCAATCAACACATTAGCCATGAAGGGGCTCCAAGAGTGTTGGAAACCGAGACATCGTGCTTTTATTTATTGCATATAAATATACAACTAGGTGTGAATACATATAATTACCTTTGAAAGACCAGTCAAACCATCCCTAACTTTTGGAATAAGCAAGATGTGTGTTGGTGCTTGAGGAGCAATGTCCCGGAATGCAAGAACCTGCAAGAAGAATCATTGGATGACTTCAGTTGTTACAACCATAGTTGTTAAAAGCCATCGCCTCTTGCGCCTAGGCCCAATTTCCTAGCGAGGCAAGGCAAATGCGCCTTAAGTCAAGGCAATTGCGCTTTAATTCTCCATGTGATGGTTCATGCGTAGATTCCGGCCAAATTCTCTAAATTCCAGCAAGATTTCTGCTTTTATCTAACGAAACTACTTTTCTACACTAATAAACTAGCATTTTATAACTTTTGGTACTAAATAGACGATATTAAATGTTATATAATAGCTTTAATTTAATTTATTTTAAGAATAGAATTAATTTTCTATTATACAAAAATATATATATAATTTTTGTTGTGCGCTTTTTTTTCTCAGGCCCATGCTTTCTTTGCGCCTAGGCCCCAGGCGAGGCCTATGCGCCTTGGGTGCGCCTAACGCCTTTGATAACTATGGTTACAACTTACAATATACAATATAAATAAAAATTATAGACTTATAGTGTGATTTATAATTAGAAAACTATACTGGGACATGCATGCTAAATTAATATGACTTCTTATTAAAACTCCAAGCACAAACTTTTGTTCGTTTATAATTAACACATATCTTCATCACTCACCGATTACAATTCACAAAATAGATTGATTATGATAAAAAAATGATATTAATCACTTGACAGATTCCTCAATCAACTCTTCACTTAAATAGTTTTAAATCCAGAGTTACTAATATTATTAGACCTATGTGTTTCTGGGTCAAGATTTCGATAAGAGTGTTTGACTCATGATCGATGCAGTTAATGCAGTAAAATATCGGATATCGATCAAGGACCGATATTGGAGATATAAGTTATCTCGGTGAGATATCGGTGGGATATCGGTAATTTTAATATAATGCAGAATTTATATATATATAGCAATTTAACACTAATAATCAAGTGATATATTGCAGATAATATCCGGACCGATATTCTGACCGGTATTTGACACCGATATTTTACTACATGACCGATATAACTGATATATCACCAATATTAACTGCATAGCTCATGATATTTACCCAATGAAACCTGTGTTCTCTATATATGGACCGTTCGGTGGACAAATATGGCCTTTCCTTTCAGCTACTTAATCATAGATTCATAGATTTAACCTCCTCACTGAAATTTGAATATAGCTAATAACTGTATAAATACATAAAAATTGATCATAGAATACACACAATCTTACTTCAAAATAAAAGACCTTAACGATTTAAAAGGTAATGTGCAACCTTATCATCTTCGTAAACAACATTTGCTGGGATTTCTTTGTTAATGATCTTGTCAAAACTGCAAAATAAACAAAGAAGACTTACAGTAACATATTTGTGAGGCGTTTATGCAGGATAGCCTATTAGAATAATATACAAAGTCAACGATACCTAAAAACAACAGAACAAATAAATTTAAACAATGACTAGATACACAACAGAGTACACAATATGCCAGAAAACAAATTCAAGGGTAACTTACAACAAAACAGAAGGATACGAAACAACATAGTTAGCTTTAATACATAATACGCATTTTTTACTAGTTTTCCTTTAGCTTCATGGGGATCAGCTTATTCTGTTATTTGCAAGCCCTATAATATCAAAAACTTGTTATTTATATTAACGCAATCATTCGCTTCTTGAATGGGTAACCCGTAACCCCTCACTCTCACCATCCGGAATATCATGTGTCTGGAGCTGGTAACGTCCTAACTACCATATGTCACGAGCTAGTTATGCCGGATTCTGGTCACAAAGAGATATTCCCCCTCTTCTATTGCGAGTCTAACAGCACTTACATAGTTACACATGAACATATGTCCGAATCTGGTAACATCCAAAGCAAGTTACACGCGATTCCCCCCACCCCTCTTCCATGGCAAGTTCAATGGTGCTTACATGTGCAGAAAAGCCCCAAAGAAAGGGCCTGAGAGGATCAACCATACGCACAAGTGACGAAGACGTAAGAAAGTTTTGGTCCGTCTTACTACAATATAACATGGTGTTGTTTTTCCAAAAAAGATCTGCGCAGTCTGCGCCGCGCAAACATTGCCATCTGCAGCCTGTTTGTTTTTCCGAAGACGTTTCAATTAAAAAACGTTTGCGAAGATCTTCTAAGATCTGCAGAGGGTTAAACACCACCACCCACCACAGTCCACCATCACCACCCATTGTCCACGTACACCTACCACCACCACCATTTTATTTTAGAAGTCTACATACGTTAAAAACAAACAGCCTTCTTCTTGCATAAGGCAGAGGTTTGGTCAACCTCTTCTTCTACAAGAGATGTCTGCAGTTAAAAAACAAACAGCCTTCTTCTTACAGACTGCAGAGGTTTGATCAACCTCTTCTTCTACAACAGATGTCTACAGATATGGTCCGCAGACTGCAGACATTTTACCGCTTAAAAAACAAACTGCACGTAAGTAAAGAATCTTAACCAGAACGTGCATCCTAACAAAAGTTGAAAATTCATAAATACTAATATAAGACATCATTCTTGATTTATACTTTATGTTATCTCCACATATAACATCATCATCCAAGACCAAAATACATTAACACTTTAATGAATTCGATTTATTTGCAATCGAAACCCATCCCTACTCCGATCTTAGGGCATATAACACAATCTAATTATCAGTACAAACACACTCAATTAAAAAAAAACGTTGACCCACTAATATACAGAAACAGCCAGCATCAGTAGTATATCTAGAGACAGAGAGAGAGTACATAGTAGGAGAATCGGAGGGAACGGCTGCAAGAGCGGCGTCTTTCTCGGACGCCATCGCAGTAGGGTTTTGTTGAACACCAGAAATGTGAGAGTTGAGTAGTTGCAGCCGCTTACCACTGCTCATTCGTCTGGATAATTTAATTTCCTAACTAATAATCTTTTATGAATAAATTATAAAAGTCATCAATTATATTGACACTAGATTATAAACTGAATCCTTTACTTTTGAAAAGTACAAAAAACATAGTTGGTGTTTACAAACCCTTACACGTTGTATCATTTTTTTGTTAAATTAGACCAAGTGGACTTCCCACAAAGGTATTTTAGTCATTTACCCTAAATACTAAAAGATATATGTTACACACACATTGACACATAATCCTCGCTGTCTCATTCTACTCTCTCTTTCTCCAAAATTACCCTACCACCACCGCTCCCACCTGCCACCACCACTGCCGCCACGACCTACCCTGGCGGCCATCACCACCTTCCCCTACAACCATATACCACCACATAAATCTGGTAGAGAGAGAGTGTTAAAGAGGGGATTTGATTTTTAATTTATTAATTTGAGTAAATAAGATAAAAATACCCTCATAGGAGGTCCACTTAGTCATTTTTAACCAAAAAATTAACTGAGTTTGGGTTAAAGGACGTAACGTGTAAGGGTTTGTAAACATCGAGTACGTTTTTGTACTTTTTGAAGACAAAGGATACAATTTGCAATCTGGTGTTAACATAAAGGACGATTTTTGTAATTTACTCATCTTTTATTGATAACATCGTCTCAGGAGATAAATACTTATTTTTTTAGCAGGGTTGTGCAAAAAAAACGAATTAATCGAACCATAACCGAATTAACCGATATAACAGAATCAAAAAAACCGAACCAAATAAAAAACCGATGGGTCGGTTAATGGTTTTTTTTAAAACCAAAAGTAGCGGGTCGGTTATGGTTATTAATGTATCCATACCCACCATAACCGAACCGACATGTAATATACAGTGGCAGAACTAGCAATTTTTTTCACGGGTTTCCTTTTGGTAGATTCTCACTATTTTTTTTCAAATCATACAAGGTTTCCACTATTTTTTTTCTATTTTCTTCCGAACCGAGGGGGTTCCTGGGAACCCCCAAAACACCCCTGGATCCGCCCCTGGTAATAAATCTTTGTAGGATTTAAGCCTTTTTACTATATTTTTAATATTTTATATTTTTTATTGAAGATTTTTGGTATTTATGAGTTTCTCATATCGTTTTGTGGTTTTGGTTGAATGTTTATATTAATTTATGGAATATATCATATCACTTTACTTGATTATTTGATAATAATTGATATTAATATTATAGATTATATGTATTTTCTATATTATGTAATATCTGTTATATACAGTAAAAGAAAGAAATTTGGACCACGTGTCAGTTGATTAGGGCACCTTTTTGTTGCTTTTGGCGGGAAAAATTTTGGGTTTTTTTTGTCGGTGAAGTTCCGTATGTTGATGCCCGTGATACTTAATGGGTACATATATAAACCAGCTCTTTTGGTAAAAACCCTAATCCTATACTTCGCCAATACCTTCCTAAAGATTTGTGTCTCCTGATTCTTGCATACATTCTTCCTCACAGAGTTTCTTTCGATCTGAAGGTTAGATCCTAAAATTCTTCTTGTTCCATCAGAGTAACGTGCTACCAAAAAAGTTAATTATTTTGTTTTCTTTTAGCAAAACTATTTCATGATTTGATTTTACTCAATTCGATTTATGAAAATGGAGGTTAGAGCCAGAGCTCCCGGAAAAATCATTCTCACCGGAGAACACGTCGTCGTTCATGGATCCGCCACCGTCACCGCCTCCATCGGCGTTTATACATCCGTCTCTGTTCATTGATCTTCACCAATGGGAGTTTACTCGCACCTAATGTTTCTTATTTGATTGTTTTGTTGATGGATGTTGTTTGCTTTTAAATGTTTGGGAATTTAGTTTCAGTAAAGATCACCAAGTGTTCGATGAAATGACCGAATGAACAGTTTGACGTTTTTACTAGAGATAATTTGCTAGAATTCAATAAGAAGTTTATACTAATCTTCAAATAAGAAGTTTGATGTTTTGAATTCTTTTTTCGCAAACTTATTTACAGATTTTCTTGGTGTGGTTTCGTTTTTTTCATTCAAATCTGGGTTGCTTTTGTTCGACTAATCTGATTTAGATGAAACTATTAAAAATGATTCATATGCGAATAAATATCATTTTTGCCAAAAAGAGTTCAACTGTAGTGATGATTTGTGTAGGGTTTGTAGAGAGGGTAGAGATCTCTTGCCTTGTGATGGATAGCCTAGGTCCTTTCATGATGGTCAGTTTAGACTTTGTTACTTTGTGTCACACCCCAACCGATGGTGGAATCATCGGGGTAGTAGCACTAGGCGAACCAGATTGTCTCAAGAGATTCCATAACAATTATTTAAAGATAATAAATCAACATTTAACATCTCATACTATTAACTCATAATATCCTTAAACAATCATTACATTAACAAAATCCCTTAAATAGTAAAATCTGATCCGATCTCCCTTAGATTTATTAAACTTGGAACTAAACAAAATAAAACAAAACTAAACTACGCAAGCCACATCCAAGCATCCAAGCTACAAAATCCTCATCCTGTTACATACGTTAAATACAAGTCAATACAATTAAGTAAAGGTGAGCATACGAGTTTGGATACTACTAGCATAGTCGAGAAAGCGTTTGCGAAACAATCTAATTACATATCATGATACACCAAAACACTTAACATAACATAGGCTCATTTCTCATGCTAACTGCCGTGAGAAGGCTTGCGTGTCCGTCCTAACTAGACCCCGTCGGGTGTAAGCCACACTATAGTACCATACTAGCTAAGGAGGCAAGTTAATGAAAATAAGTCCTAGTCACATGTTTCTAGTATCACGTATAGAGCATATACAATCAGATCATTCGCGTGTGATAAACAGTTTGATTTGTGATGTGATTTTAAAATAGGAACGTATGTAACACCCAAAAGTGCGTTTTAAGCGAAAATGGGCCAAGTATACTCACTGTGGGTGCGTTTTAGTTAGCTTAGAGATTCTGAGGACAGTCGAGAAGAGCGCCGGATCAGCCTGCATAAGCGAACGGAAGTGCATCAGTCTCCGATAAGCTGAAATGGTTAAGTCTTGGTAGGGCAGTAGACAAGTTCGGGCGAACTTGTGTGTAAACACACAAGTTCGAGCGAACTTGTGTAGAATTGGTGAGATTTATAGCCAAGTTCGGTCGAACTTGATGAAATCCTTAAGAATCTTGTCAAGTTCGGGCGAACTTGTGGAGAACCCTTACTGAGGAGACAAGTTCGGGCGAACTTGTATAGTTTCCTAAGAAACTATGCAAGTTTGCAAGAAAACTTGGTGAAAAGTACCGAAGTTCAGTCGAACTTGACCCATTTGGGTACAAGTTCGGTCGAACTTGACTTGGGAAACTGGTGATTCTCGAGCGACTTGATGTTTTCGGGTCCAAAATCTTGCGTTTTCGCGTCGTTTGCTGAGGAAAATCGAGTGTTCCTCCCTCTAATCCTGTGCTACTGAGCAAACTTAGGTCGGAGAGGTCTTTTAGAGCTGTTTTAGCCGTTTTACAAAAGCGTGGGCTAATCCGGGCGAACTCGGGGTTCGTTCGGATTAGTCCGGCTTGTGTAAACCAACATAAACGTCCTTGTGCTTCCAGATCTGGGTTCTTGAATGATAGATGCTTCGTTTCATATCAGAAAATGAACAGAACATCCTCAAAAGTCCGTATTTTGTGTCAAAATCGATATTTATCAAAGGTTTTCTCAGATCTAGAACTTACAAGCCGAGATCTTGCTGATCTCGTGTTTGGGAAGCTTCTGCTAACACCAAACGAACTCGTATTGTGTAGATCTAAGTTAAAAACAGAAGTTATGAAGAAAAAGATGAAGATTTTCGTAAAAGAATGGGTTTTTGATGAAAACGAAGGTAGATCCTTGTGCAAAATCATTGTAAACCTTTGTAAATCATTGATAAACGTTGTTGTAGTTGAAATCGGGTCGTTTCTTACTTAGAACACGAGAGATTTGGGATGAGGGAGCTCTGAGCGAACTTGGTCAGTAAGTGCAAATGAGAGGAATGAGCTGAGTATTTATAGGAGAAGAAGCTGAGGGAGACAAGTTCGGCCGAACTTGCATATTTCCATGCAAGTTCGCGCGAACTTACAAGGTTTTGAGGGAAAAAACAGCTAAGTTCGATAGAACTTGCATATACATATGCAAGTTCGCACGAACTTGATGGCAACAAGGGATCCTTGGTTATCAGGCAAGTTCGGGCGAACTTGTGGTAGGCAAGTTCGGCCGAACTTGGCCTGGTGACCAAGTTTCGTTTGCCGATTTCGCGTTAAGTGTTCGTTTGGTTATTCGGTTCGCATTAGATAGTTATATTAAGCGTTAAATTAAAGCGTTAAGCGTTATAGTTGATATAATAGTGCGATTTAGCGATTTGAGAGTGCGAGAGTGATGCGATAACGATTGTAATAACCACAAACACACATAACACATAAATAATATAACACACATAAATAACTGCGATTTGCGATGCGATGAGATTAGCGATGCGATTTATCAAGCGATTAGATGCGATAATAGCGTATAACACCATAATTAATTTACATAAACTTTATTATTAACCGAATCTCGGGATTACAAAAGAAGTACAGCGATAAAAAAACAAGGAAAAAGATAACAACGAATTTCCGAGTTGTTACAGTCTCCCCTACTTTAGGGAATTTTGTCCCAAAATTAAGCAGTAGCTGTAACAAATAGATGCGGGTACTTGGCCTTCATTTCACTTTCCAATTCCCAAGTAAACTCGGCGCCGCGTTTGCCCTCCCATCAGACCTTCACGATAGGGATGCGAGAGCGTCGTAGTTTCTTAGTCTCTCGGTCCATGATTTTCACAGGCTTTTCCACGAAATGGAAAGTCTCGTTGATTTGCAGATCTTCGAGAGGGACATGCAGATTTTCTTCGGCGAGGCATTTCTTGAGGTTAGACACGTGGAAAGTCGGATGTACATTATTGAGTTCTTCTGGTAATTCGAGACGATAGGCTACTTTACCGATTCTTTCCAGAATCTTAAAGGGACCAACGTATCGAGGCGCTAGCTTTCCTTTCTTGCCGAAGCGGACCACTTCCTTCCAAGGTGCAACCTTTAGGAGAACGTGATCTCCCACTTCGAACTGTAGGGGCTTGCGGCGTTTATCGGCGTAACTCTTTTGACGACTCCGAGCTTTCAAGAGATTGTCTCTGATTTGGAGGATCTTGTCGGTCGTTTCTTGAATTAGCTAGGGGCCGGTGATTTGTGCTTCTCCGATCTCGTGCCATGCAATAAGCGATCGACATTTTCCATACAGTGCCTCAAAAGGAGCCATTTGAATGATGGTATGATAACTATTATTGTACGAGAATTCAATTAAAGGTAAGTGCGTATCCCAGTTACCACCAAGATCTATGATGCACGCACGAAGCATGTCTTCGAGGGTGCGAATCGGGCGCTCAGTCTGACCGTCGGTCTGAGGGTGAAAAGCGGTACTGAGATTGAGAGTAGTACCGAGAGCGGATTGAAAAGTCTCCCAGAGAGCGAGGTAAAACGACCGTCGCGGTCAGAAATGATGTCACGAGGCGTCCCGTGTCGACATATAACCTCGTCGGTATAGATTCAGGCTAACCGTTCGACCTTAAAGTCTTCTCGTATAGCAATAAAGTGCGCAAATTTGATGAGACGATCAACGATAACCCAAATGCTATCGTGACCGGATGAAGTACGTAGGAGTTTAGTAACGAAGTCCATAGCTATACTCCCCCACTTCCACATCGGGATTTCGGGTTGTTCGAGTAAACCAGAGGGCCTTTGATGTTCGGCTTTGACTTTCGAACAAGTTAAGCACTTTGAGACGTACACGGCGATATCCTTTTTCATGCCCGGCCACCAGTACTTAGGACGAAGGTCCTGGTACATCTTGTCGGCACCGAGGTGAATGGAATATCGAGATTTATGAGCTTCGGTCATTAGCAATTCACGAAGATTATCACGACTAGGAATCCAAATACGATCGAGATAGTAATAAATACCATCGGATTTAGATACACGCTGAGTTTCGGCACCACATTTTATTTCTTCTTGAATGGTATTCTCGTTAAAGCAGGCGAATTGAGTGGCACAGATGAGGGTTTCAAGTTTAGAACAAGCTTGAGAGTCACGAATACCAAATACATAGCTTCGTCGACTTAGAGCATCGGCGACGACGTTTGCTTTGCCGGGATGGTAGCGTATCTCACAATCGTAGTCGTTGAGAAGTTCAACCCATCGACGTTGTCGAATGTTTAGTTCTTTTTTATTAAAGATATGTTGTAAGCTCTTATAGTCGGTGAAGACCGTACACTTTGTACCGTAAAGGTAGTGTCGCCATATCTTCAAAGCAAAAACAACTGCACCGAGTTCGAGATCGTGGGTTGTGTAGTCTTCCCGTGGATATTGAGTTGTCGAGACGCATACGCGATAACCTTGTCTCGTTGCATGAGAACACAACCAAGACCAAGATTAGAGGCATCACAATAAACAACGAAATCGTCGTTTCCGTCGGGTAAAGCGAGAACGGGAGCGTTGCATAGCATACGCTTGAGAGTTTGAAAGGCTTCCTCTTGCTTGGAATCCCAAACAAAAGGTTTGTCTTTGTGAGTTAAAGCGGTAAGCGGAACAACGATTTTCGAGAAGTCGACGATGGATCGACGGTAGTAACCCGCCAATCCAAGAAATGAACGTATTTCAGAAGCATTCTTCGGCGTAATCCAGCTCTTGACAGCTTCAATCTTTGCAGGGTCGACGTGAATTCCTTGACTATTAACGATGTGGCCGAGAAATTGGACTTCTTCGAGCCAGAATTCACATTTAGATAACTTAGCATAAATGCGATTACCTTGAAGAAGTTCGAGGACTAAACGGAGATGACGCGCGTGTTCGTCTCTCGACTTCGAATAGATAAGGATATCATCGATGAAAACAATGACGAAACGATCTAAGCTTTACATGTCACACCCCGACCGATGACGGAATCACCGGGGTTAGTGGCACTAGGCGACCAGATTGTTCTCACGAGAAATTCCATAACAATTATTCACAACATTACCAAACGTTTAACATCACATACTAATAAACATAATATTCTAAATAATCATTACAAAATCCAAAGTTTTCTCATAAAAACAAAACGGTTCGATTTCCCCTAGATTTATTACATTCCAACTAAACAAAACAAAAGGAAATAAACTAAGCTAAGCATGCAATCATCCAAGCGTCCATAGCTAAATCCTCAACCTGTTACATACGTTAAAATACAAGTCAATACAATTATGTAAAGGTGAGCATACAGGTTTGAATACTACTAGCATAATCGAGAAAAGCTTTTGCGAAACATTCTAATTACATATCATGATACACCAAAACACTTAACATAACATAGGCTCATTTCTCATGCTAACTACCATGAGAAGGCTTGCGCGTCCATCCTAACTAGACCCCGTCGGGTGTAAGCCACACTATAGTACCATACTAGCTAAGGAGGCAAGTTAAAGAAAACAAGTCCTAGTCACATGTTTCTAGTATCACGTATTCGAGCATATACAATCAGATTATTCGCGTATGATAAACAGTTTGATTTGTGATGTGATTTTGATATACGAACGTACGTAACACCCAAAAAGTGCGTTTAAAGTGAAAATGGGTCAAGTATACTCATTGTGGGTGCGTTTTGTTAGGTTTGAGATTCTGCGAGGAGTCGAGAAGAGCGCCGGATTAGCCTGCATACGCGAACGGAAGTGCATCAGTCTCCGAAAAGCTGAACCAATTAAGTCTTGGTTGGGCAGTAGCCAAGTTCGGGCAAACTTGTGTGTAAACACACAAGTTCGAGCGAACTTGCTGGGTTTTGGTGGGTTTAGAGTCAAGTTCGGTCGAACTTGATGAGTTTCCTAAGAAACTTGTCAAGTTCGGGCGAACTTGTAGGAAACCTTACTGATTTGGCAAGTTCGGTCGAACTTGTATGGTTTCCTAAGAAACCAGGCAAGTTCGGGGGAACTTGCAAGAAACTTGGGGAAGAAACACTCAAGTTCGGCCGAACTTGACCCAAATGGGTACAAGTTCGGTCGAACTTGACCTGGTGATCTGGTGATTCTCGAGCGAACTTGATGTTTCCGAGTCCAAAATCTTGCGTTTTCGCGTCGCTTGGTGAGTAAATCAAGTGTTCATCCCTCCGACCCTGTGCTACTGAGCGAACTTAGGTCAGAGAGGTCTTTTAAGAGCAGTTTTAGCCGTTTTACAAAAGCGTTGGCTAATCCGGACGAACTCGGGGTTTGTTCGGGTTTGTCCGGCTTGTGTAAACCGTCAAAAACGTCCATGTGCTTCCAGATCTGGGATCTTGAATGATAGATGCTTCGTTTCATATCAGAAAATGAACGAAACACCATCAAAAGTCCGTATCTCGTGTAGAAATCGATGTCTATCAAAGGTTTTCTCAGATCTAGAACTTACAAGCCGAGATCTTGCAGATCTCGTGTTTGGGAAGCCTCTGCTAACACCAAACGAACTCGTATTGTGTAGATCCAAGTTAAAAATAGAAGTTTTGAAGAAAAAGATGAAGATTTTCGTAAAAGAATGGTTTTGATGAAAACGAAGGCTATGCCTTGTGCCAAAATCGTTGTAAACCTTTGTAGATCATTGATAAACGTTGTTGCAGTGAAATCGGGTCGATTCTTACTTAGAACACGAAGGTTTCGGGTTTTGAGAGCTCTGGGCGAACTTGCAGCAAGTTTAAATGAGAGAAATGAGCTTAGTATTTATAGGCGAAGGCAAAAAGTGAGGCTAGTGAGACCAAGTTCGGCCGAACTTGCATGAAAACATGCAAGTTCGCGCGAACATGAGGTATTTTAAGAGAATGGAAGCCATGTTCGGCCGAACTAGTGCATATATGTACAAGTTCGAGCGAACTTGAGCCAAACAAAGAAGAAAGCTTGGCAGTCAAGTTCGGCCGAACTTGACCCAAAAGCTGGGTTTTCTTCGTTCATTCCGCGTTAAGAGTTTGATTGGTTATTCGGTTCACATTAGATAGTTATATTAAGCGTTTTAATTGATATAATAGTGCGATTTAGCGATTCGAGAGTGCGAGAGCGATGCGATAGCGAGCGTAAACATAACCACAAACACACTTAATACATAAATAATATAAAACCACATAAATAACTGCGATTTGCGATACGATGAGATAGGCGATGCGATTCAATAAGCGATTAGATGCGATAATAACGTAATACACCATAATTAATTGACATAAACTTTATTATACTCGAATCTCGAAAATACATAAGACGGAAACAAATGAAAAAGATAACAACGAAAAACAGAGTTATTACATTACACACACGGTTCATCAAATCCATGAAAACCGCGGGTGCATTGGTAAGACCAAAAGGCATGACCACGAATTCGAAATGGCCATAGTGAGTACGAAAGGCGGTTTTCGGAATGTCTTCTTCCAACACACGTAACTGATGATAACCGGAACGAAGATCGATCTTAGAAAAACAAGTAGCACCTTGAAGCTGATCAAACAAATCGTCGATACGAAGAAGAGGGTAACGATTCTTTATCGTGATTTTGTTAAGTTCACGATAATCGATGCACATTCGGAACGATCCATCCTTCTTTTTCATGAAGAGGACGGGTGCGCCCCATGGCGAAGTGCTCGGGCGTATAAAACCTTTATCAAGAAGCTCTTGAAGTTGGCTTGATAGCTCGCGCATTTTGGATGGTGCGAGACGATAAGAAGCTTTAGCAACGGGATTAGCTCCGAGAACTAAATCGATATGGAATTCAACATCTCGAGTAGGGGGTAAACTAGGTAAATCGACGGGAAAGACTTTAGGAAATTCCCAAACAACGGGAACGTCTTTATAAGTCTTCTTTTCTTTCTCCGGGTTCACGATATGAGCGAGGAAAACAACACATCGCTTTTGCAAGCATTTGTGTGCTCGAGTACATGACAAGAGCATCAACTTCTTTGAGGGAGTTCCACCATAAACATGAAGTTGATCACCGTTAGGAAGAGGGAAACAAATCATTTTATCGAAGCATACAACTTCAGCATGATTCTCACGAAGAAAGTCCATGCCTACTATGATATCGAAACTACCTAACTGCATAGGTATGAGATTGATCGAGAAGACATGGTTGTTGAGATCGAGATTACAACCACGTAAAACGGAGTTAACGGTAACAGTTCTTCCGGTGGCGACTTCCACATCGAAAGTCTTTGGGAGTTTAGCGCGCTTACATTTTAAAACCTTTTCGAATTCTAACGATACAAAACAATTATCGGCACCAGTATCAAATAAGCATGAAGCATAAATACCATTAATGAGAAATGTACCATTGACAACATTGTTGTCATTCTGGGCCTGGCGGTGATTGAGGCTGAAGGCTCTTCCACGCGCAACTTGTTGTTGCTGCTGAGGCTGCGGTGGTGGTTGCTGCTGAGGCTGCTGCTGCGGCTCTTGTTTCATGGTGCGGTTTGGGCAAATATTAGCAAAGTGGTTCGGATCACCACACACGAAGCACACTCGTGCCTTTGGAGCTTGCTGCTGGTTGGCTTGAGGAGGAGCAGGTAAAGCTGGAGCTGTTGGAGCTTGAGGAGCTGGCTGACGAGTACCACTACGGCAACTGACTGTAAAGTGGCCGTAGATGTTGCAGTTCGTGCAAAAACGTTGCCTCCAACTGCATGATGATATGTGCACTTAGGCACATAGGGTGCGCACCAGTGTACGCACGCTTTGCTGGTGGTGCGTTTGGTGCTGCTGACTGGAGTGGTTGAGGGTTCGCTGGAGCAGTAAGAGCAAAGTTCTTGCTCGGGTTTTCCCTTTTGCGACCACGGCGACTGTTCTTTGGCTCTTGGGGCTGTTCGGTAGTAGGAGCTGCTGATTCGGTGACTGTCTGATTTGCGACCTTGCTGCTTTTAAAGTAACCAGACTGAACTCGTTTGTCATTAATCTCAGCGGCTAGCTGGTAGGTCTCCTCGATAGTAGCAGGGCGTGCTGCTTGAACAAAGTCAGCGACGCAATCGGGGAGAGCATTGAGGTATTTCTTGATTGCCTTTTTGGTCGTATCCACTTGACCGGGACAAATGATGCTCAACTGTTTGAAGCGAGCAGTGAGACCAGCGTTATCGGGACCATCTTGCTTGATATTCCATAATTCGTTCTCTAACTTCTGGATCTCGTAGGGAGGACAGAATTCCTTGATCATAATTTCCTTAAGTTCCTCCCAAGTGAGTCCGTAAGCTTCGTCGTTCTCACGCCTGTTGCGCTCGGCTGTCCACCGGTCGAGAGCCCTTGACTGAAACACACCGGTGGCATTGATTGTGCGCAGAGCCTCGGGACACCCACTTTGGCGGAATGTGACCTCGATTGAGTCAAACCAGTGGAACATGGCACTCGGTCCTTCGGTGCCTGAGAAAGTAAGCGGTCCACATGATTTGAACTGCTTAAAGCTGAAGTGGGGTTTCGGGGCATCTCCCTTGGAGTCCACTGATGAGTTGCTGCTTACAGCATGGATTTCCGAGACAATTTGCGGGATGACTTTAGCCATTTCCTTGGCTACCATTGTAGCAATACGCTTGTCGGCGTTGCTGCGCTGGAGGTTCCTTCGGGTGTGCGATCCCATTGAAGACATCTACACGAGGGATTTAGATTAGATGATATTCGATTATAATAGGGTTATGTCTAAATATTTATTATTATTATAATTCATCCAGCACAAAAACACATAAGCACATAGGCACGTAATCACGTAAGCACATAAGCACGTAAGCACATAAGCACATAGTTGCACTTATTCACCTTCTAATAATAACAATGCGTAGCGGGATACGAGATGCGAAATATAGCGAGATATAAGCGATATATAATAGCGAGATAAGCGAGATAATACCGCGTATGAAGCACACGTCCTCATAGGCGTAAGCGAGTTTAGCGATTAGTTTTGTTGATGTATTAATATAGCGTTTTAGATTGCGAGAGCTGTGCGAGTTGTGCATACATTCGATGGAGCGTAAATGTGATAAATCGAGAAATCGATGATATGATAAATCATCAAAGCGAGAAATCGAATAAAGCGAAAATTCTCAAAATTTTAAACACATAAATAATAATAAATTCGATGATGCGTAAATTGACGATATAGGCTTAAATCAATTGGGAGTGTCCGGGGTTTTGAGACATTTGACACGCCAAAGTGATTCGACTACCCTTTGCATTTGGACCCACGCTTTGGCCTAATAGATAAACGTTCTTACCACAAGCGGCTAATGACGTTTACCTTCCAGTTAATATGTGTCCCAAACCATCGGCATAACCGAGACTTTGGTGAGATTGAAAATCGAATTGCGGAATCAGTTACTAGGATGCGGGTTTCACCCCTAACTTAGAAACTTCATTCCTAGATAGAAATGTATATTTTCGTCGAGGTTTGGATGTCACTCCTAACTCAACAAAGGTATCTCGTGCGAGAGAATGCGCGGAGTGAATGATCTCATCGAGAGTTCTCGGTTTCACACCTAATCTCGAATTGATCACTCGTTTTGCGTGATACGAGCGTTTCCAAGCCTGTAGTATTGTATTAGCCTTAGGAAAGGCATATTTAAGCATTTATGGCAAGTAGATTAGCATTTAAGTCATAGATAGGTCAATTGGGTACTTAAACATGCTACTAGGTCGAATCATGTCAATTCTACCTATTATCCTAAAGTTATGGCGCTCTGATACCAATCTGTCACACCCCAACCGATGGCGGAATCATCGGGGTAGTGGCACTAGGCAAACCAGATTATCTCAAGAGATTCCATAACAATTATTTAAAGATAATAAATCAACATTTAACATCCTATACTATTAAACTCATAATATCCTTAAACAATCATTACAGTAACAAAATCTCTTAAATAGTAAAATCTGATCGCTCTCCCCTAGATTTATTACACTTGGAACTAAATAAAATAAAACAAAACTAAACTACGCAAGCCACATCCAAGCATCCAAGCTACAAAATCCTCATCCTGTTACATACGTTAAAATACAAGTCAATACAATTAAATAAAGGTGAGCATACGAGTTTGGATAATACTAGCATAGTCGAGAAAGCGTTTGCGAAACAATCTAATTACATATCATGATACACCAAAACACTTAACATAACATAGGCTCATTTCTCATGCTAACTAACGTGAGAAGGCTTGCGCGTCCGTCCTAACTAGACCCCTTCGGGTGTAAGCCACACTATAGTACCATACTAGCTAAGGAGGCAAGTTAACGAAAATAAGTCATAGTCACATGTTTCTAGCATCACTTATAGAGCATATACAATCAGATCATTCGCGTGTGATAAGCAGTTTGATTTGTGATGTGTTTTAATATAGGAACGTATGTAACACCCAAAAGTGCATTTTAAGCGAAAATGGGTCAAGTATACTCACTGTGGGTGCGTTTTAGTTAGCTTAGAGATTCTGAGGAGAGTCGAGAAGAGCGCCGGATCAGCCTGCATAAGCGAACAGAAGTGCATCAGTCTCCGATAAGCTGAAACGGTTAAGTCTTGGTAGGGCAGTAGACAACTTCGGGCGAACTTGTGTAGAATTGGTGAGATTTATAGCCAAGTTCGGTTGAACTTGATGAGATCCTTAAGAATCTTGTCAAGTTCGGGCGAACTTGTATAGTTTCCTAAGAAACTATGCAGGTTTGCAAGAAAACTTGGTGAAAAGTACCCAAGTTCGGTCGAACTTGACCCATTTGGGTACAAGTTCGGTCGAACTTGACTTGGAAACTGGTGATTCTCAAGCGAACTTGATGTTTTCGGGTCCAAAATCTTGCGTGTTCGCGTCGTTTGCTGAGGAAAATCGAGTGTTCCTCCCTCTAATCCTGTGCTACTGAGCAAACTTAGGTCGGAGAGGTCTTTTAGAGCTGTTTTAGCCGTTTTACAAAAGCGTGGGCTAATCCGGCGAACTCGGGGTTCGTTCGGATTAGTCCAGCTTGTGTAAACCAACATAAACGTCCTTGTGCTTCCAGATCTGGGATCTTGAATGATAGATGCTTCATTTCATATCAGAAAATGAACAAAACATCCTCAAAAGTCCGTATTTTGTGTCAAAATCGATATTTATCAAAGGTTTTCTCAGATCTAGAACTTACAAGCCGAGATCTTGCAGATCTCGTGTTTGGGAAGCCTCTGCTAACACCAAACGAACTCGTATTGTGTAGATCTAAGTTAAAAACAGAAGTTTTGAAGAAAAAGATGAAGATTTTCGTAAAAGAATGGGTTTTTGATGAAAACGAAGGTAGATCCTTGTGCAAAATCGTTGTAAACCTTTGTAGATCATTGATAAACGTTGTTGTAGTTGAAATCGGGTCATTTCTTACTTAGAACACGAGAGATTTGGGATGAAGGAGCTCTGAGCGAACTTGGTCAGCAAGTGAAAATGAGAGGAATGAGCTGAGTATTTATAGGAGAAGAAGCTGAGGGAGACAAGTTCTGCCGAACTTGCATGTTTCCATGCAAGTTCGCGCGAACTTACAAGGTTTTGAGGGGAAAAAACAGCTAAGTTCGGTCGAACTTGCATATACATATGCAAGTTCGCGCGAACTTGATGGCAACAAAGGATCCTTGGTTATCAGGCAAGTTCGGGCGAACTTGTGGTAGGCAAGTTCGGCCGAACTTGACCTGGTGACCAAGTTTCGTTTGCCGATTTCGCGTTAAGTGTTCGTTTGGTTATTCGGTTCGCATTAGATAGTTATATTAAGCGTTAAATTAAAGCGTTAAGCGTTATAGTTGATATAATAGTGCGATTTAGCGATTCGAGAGTGCGAGAGTGATGCGATAGCGATTGTAATAACCACAAACACACATAACACATAAATAATATAACACACATAAATAACTGCGATTTGCGATGCGATGAGATTAGCGATGCGATTTATCAAGCGATTAGATGCGATAATAACGTACAACACCATAATTAATTTACATAAACTTTATTATTAACCGAATATCGGGATTACAAAAGAAGTACAACGATAAAAAAACAAGGAAAAAGATAACAACGAATTTCCGAGTTGTTACACTTTGACTACCAAGAACAATGCTTATTCATATATCTCTTGATTGATATCTTTGGTACTAAAGGTTTCTTGATTTGTGAAGGCATCTTACATGGAAAAGAGATAAAGGCTACGGACGCACATAGGTGTTATGCTCGGTTACCACCGGAACTTTGATTGTTATTGAGGCGAGGGTCGATATTGTGAAATCGTTATATTTGCTGCCATCATTATGTAACGCTCCAAAACTCGAATGTTTATATTCACCATATGTTTCCTTATGATAAAACATGAAATAAAATAACTAGGCTATTTAACCTAGTTAAATTATTTAGTCAAAACAAGCAAGGAATGAATTTGGTGGAAATTGTGATGGTGTGACAAACTAGAGGGACTAAACTTGGAATATTGAGTTTAAGTATCCATTAAACTAGAAAGTTCAGTATGTAAGTATGTGTTGACACCCACAAGAAGGAGAAAGAAGAACCTTCAATTCAGCCATTTTTGCCTAAATTGAAGATGGATTCAAGCTAAAATTCGTGCATGTACTTGAATTCTTGACCATCTAGCCCTAAAAATCACTTGGAGTCATGTCGAGATGGACTCAGGCACCAAAGACTAACGGGTCAAGAGGAGGCAAGGAAGCGGACACGAATACAGACACATAAGGTAAGTGATTTCCGAACTACATTTATTATTATGAATGAGTTTTGATTGCAAAAAAAAAGATGGAAATTATGAAAGGATGGGTAAGTAATGGCAGAACGAAAGTAAGTTCTTATACTTACAAATAATAGTAGTTTACAATGTTTAAGTTAAGTTTATAAATGTGTATTATGTTAAATGAAAGTACATGGAAGTTAGATTTGTACATAAAGGTTTGGAATTCTTTGTTAATGACTATCGTAGCCTATGGCTGGATATCGATAGGGTAAGATGAACGTTTGGGTTGTGACAATTCATCTGGGTTATGTCTCAGTTGAGTCATGACTGATACCCCAGATGACCAGATATCTCGTATGGGTTATGCCTTAGAAATTGACTGATAACCCAGATGACCAGGTAACTCGTCTGGGTTATGCCTCAGAAATATTACAGAATTTGACCATACTAAATGGATTATTAGTATCACGTTTGATGAAAGGTTTGAATTCTTTAGTTATATGATAATTAACTATAGAGCATACCCCAAACTCATTAAAGAGTGTTTATGAGGTACAATTAAGAATGGGGCGTGTATGCAAGTATGTGTGGGAACGAGATAAATATGTAGGATGTATGAATAGATTAATTGTATGTTAGTAGATGGAACCCATTAGTAAACACGAATAGAAATGAGTATACACGTAGGTTGATGTGTACGAGACTTATATGTATAGTAGTTAACGACTAAGAATTGTTAGTATGAATATGTGAGAATGTAAGTTGTATGTAAGAGTTTGGATAGAGGGGTAGGTGTATGAAGTAGGATTTATTAGTTGGATTAGATATATGTATGCGTGTTATTGAACCATATGTATTCGATAGAGTGAGACTTGTATGTATGTATGTATGTATGTATGTATGTATGTATGTATGTATGTATGTATGTATGTATGTATGTATGTATGGTGTAAATACACATGAGTATTAACGATGCTAACTAGGTTGCCTTTGAGAATGAAATTAAATGCAGGTACATTATCGTTGACTTATTGAAGGTTAAACACCGAGATAAAATGTTTGGATTCAGAAAGATGATCGAATGGAATGTATATGAGGATAGAATGCGACGTGATCCTATAATTATGAATCTTTGATTATATATAATGTCACCAAGTACTAATGATGTGAATGTATGTGGTGACTGCAGATTGTACAGAATCACAGATCATCATCACGAGGTGTAAGCTGTCGAAGATCGAGTCAAAAGATAGATTGTACGGGAATGTGTGATTAGGAAATTTAGTAAACATAAGTTATGTTTTATTTCATAAATGAGAACGAAGAATGTATTTATTTTAAAAGAGTTATTTTAAAATGGACTTTTAAGTATGTCAAGACGTTTATAAAGAAATAAATTTTAAGGCTCGTATTTCCACTGCGTCTTTATGGTTAAAACGTGTTAGGGTCTTACACATTCATGCACCGGTTTATTATATACCTCTGGAACTGGAAGAGCCACAAGTTATTGGCCAGTTGTAATGATGTTGTTGCTGCACAAAAAATAGCCAATGTTGGCCATAGACTCCTTTTAAACATTTGTAAGTTCTTATGGATTTCGTTGAGTACTTGTTTTTATTATTTTGTCCTTTTGAGTTATGGATGTCTCACTACTTTTAGCTCTATATGTTTTTCAGTTGGATAATTCATGTTTGCAATTTCGCACCATACATGCCTGTCACGCTTACTTCTCATCACCATGTTATTGATGGTATGTGTTGTTGTGTAGGGCTGTTCAAATTGCTTGGTGCTCGACACTCGTTCGATGCTTGCTCAAAAATGCTCGCAATTTGCTCGTTCGATTCAGCTCGATTAAATAAATGCTTGGTTCGGATCGGTTCGGTTTGTAAACGAACCGAGCACGAGCAAAGGTCCGCTCAGTTCGGTTTGGCTCGGTTGGCTCGATTTATTTTTTAATATATATATATTATATATATATATATATATATATATATATATATATATATATATATATATATTTGTGTTTGCGTGTGTATCATTTTTAATGAAATGACTAGAGACCAACATCAACAGTGTATGGTCTAAGATCCAATTAGAGCGCATTTAAGTATTTAGAATTGAAATCCAATACCAATAGTCCATTGTCCAATGCTTAAACGTCTATTTGAGTAACAGAGTTAAAATTTCAAATACTAAAATGTGAAGCGCCGATCAATACTCAAGTCTCAACCCGCCATTTGATTTAGAAGTACAAGACCCTAATCAAAACTCCCATTGGCCATTGTTATTCCATTTCTCCACCTCCACTCGGATCAAAAGAGGCTCGCTCGACTTTGGCTCGGTTGAAAAAAACATTCGGTTCGGTTCGGATCGGTTTGTAAACGAACCGAGCACGAGCAAAGGTCTGATCGGTCCGTTTCGGCTCGTGAACAACCCTATTGTTGTGGCTATAAAGATGTGTCTAAATGGACTCGGTTGGGTAACGGGTCAAATCAGTATGCTTGGTACATGTCGGGTTGGCATGTAGTTCTTACTTTAAGTTATAAGTTGATAAATAGTTGGTCATACATTATCAAACATTCTTAGATATTTGTTAACTGTTATTATCGTCTGTCTAATCTGTTAACTGATTTGGATTTAGGCCTGAATAGGTACTTTGACATGCACTTAAGTCTAAATAAAGCATCCCCTTTTTTGGGTGAAAATTATAGCTTGAATAACCAATTCCTTAATGTAATGTGTTAGATAGGAATAAGTAGAGTAATCATCAAGGCTCACATAAAACTCTACAACATAAATGTACTAATATATTCTAAGGTCATTACGGGTAAGGCGATGCTTGCAAAAGCATTTTTATCAACATTTCAATGTCAAGCATTTCTTTGAAGGTATTTTTTTTGTCTTGGTGATGACTAAGCAGTAAGCATATTTGTATGACTAAGCGTTTTCTGATGGATTCATTGTGGATTCAATTGCTTTTCCTTTCAACGCTGAACGAAGTAGTAAATTTTGCCTGGCGGTCTTTTCAATCTTGGGATTAAATAAGAGTGGTGATGATTTTCCTAAAAACCTGGTATGCATGCAACTAAAAACCACATGCACACAAGTAAACAAGAAAATTGCGCGTAATACCGAATGAAACAAGAATAAACAAAAAGAAATATTTTTGGGTTTTTTTTAGAAAACAAGAAAAACAACTAATTCTAAACTAACACTAAGCGCACGAATTCCAAGGAAACGACGCCATTTCGATAACTGTTGTAAGGGTCAATAAAAAACTTAATTAAACTACGTAGATAGCGTAAGTAGGATAACGTATCCACAAGGAATTTGTGGTCAGTGTAGAGATTTTTACCTAACAACTAAATTATCTAACTTTGGGGGTTTAATGATTTGATTGCAAAACACAAAAACTAATTAAGAAAGTTCTGATCAAGATGAGAAAAAGCAACCTCCATCCGGAATCCCGATTACCCGTTTAACACAAAAACATGTTTACTGATTCAAAACACCACATAGACATGGTCTTGGAATTAATGAATTTGATTCATTATTAGGGATAGTTTTTAAGATTCACTATACAACCTAACAACCTGTTTGTTTATATCAATTACCCACCAATTTACCAACCCGCTAACTATGCAAGTATATCGCCAATACGCTTGATAAACGACAAATAATTCAAATATAAGAAACGTTTACCAAGAATTCAACACAAGTGGTCAAGCTTTACCAGTTTAAAAGAATCTATAAACAAAGTCTAATGAAAAACAAGATAATCGTTCATCTAGGCGGAAGCCACAAGTGGTTTAGCCGCACATGATTGTCATCCCGTGTCGCGAACACGAATCTGCCATCAAAAACTCTCTTCTCTTTTGCGATGTCTCAAAGCTGCGTCCCTTCTCAATTGCCGTCAATGAATATATTATGCGATCTCTTAAATAATGCTCTTCATTCCTTTTAATTCTAACACCTCCACAGCCCGTGTTTTCTTTTTCTTGTCAACCAAGTTCCTCCTAAAACCCATGATGCCCAGCCCATTCAAACAAATCATTTGTAGGTCCATTTAAATACAAGTAGCCCAAGGAATACCACTAATAAAAACAATATTCTGATCCCTTCTGCAGCCCAACCGATTGATATTTTTAGTTGCCTCAAACCCATATTCTTTGCTTTTAATTGTAAAATAATGACATGTCTTTAATTCAAATTACTGGCACATTATTGTATTATTCGTTAGTCCCTGCACAAACCAAAAAACGAATTCATTTGATTGGCAAATTAATTCACATACATTCATTCACTCAGAAAAATCAGTCACACCAATTAATATTCAGTTGATTCTATATGATGCCAATTCAACGAAACTCATCCAATAGACAATAGACAAGTTATTTTCTTTATTTACTCTAATAATCGATATATTTTTATTATAAATAATATAAACAAGTGTATACCTACAATGCACCGATCACCATGCATTTACCATGTAGCAGCCACTCGCGATTATGGTTGACAGGGTTCCCTGACCAGGAAGTTGTCTTTTATTATTGCTTATTGTAGTGGCGTGGGGAGGGGGGATTTTTAATGAAAACGTGTTTAGTAAAAAAAAAATAGAAAATTTAACATACAAATTGTTTAACATATCTAATACATAAAAAAAGGTATTAAGTACAAAATCCTGAATTATTTATATTTTCTATTTGGTTTATAAAAAAATATATGCCTAGGTTACATGTGTCTAGAATAAATATTATAGTTTGGGGGGGGGGGGGGGGGGGGGACACGGTGTTTACTAAATAATATAGAAAATTTAATACATAAATTGTTTAACATGTTTAATACATAGAAAAAAAAATCCTATTTTGTTTATAAAAAAATATGTGCCTAGGTTATATGTGGCTCGAATGAAAAAAAAACATAAACTTTTGATGTCTTAAATAAAAAGGAAAAATGTTACTGTAGCTGACATGATGTTATTTAACAAGAACAAGAACAAGAACAATAACAATAATATACCACACTATGAGATGGATCACGTATGATTCTACCCCATAGGGTATCACTGTAGATAGTTAAAAGCAAATAAAGAAAATAGAGGGAGGGTGGTCTATCACTACATTATAGATTTTATGTCCCGTTTGGTCAGGTTACATGATAAAAAATGAGTCAATCGTCAATGAGTATGGATAATTTGATTAACCACAATATCTCTACAATTAATCTTTGTTTTAATATCTTGAATTAATTTTTCTTGAGCATTGGTGTCAAAAGTTAAGTTTGTGGGAGTGGATGACAAAATTAATTGGGTGTCGCTTGCGATTAGATTGCATGTACGTCTAGCGATTAATGTCATGGGTGTCAGGTGACCCCAATCTTCAATGGGAAGGTCCGCCCTGAACAAATCTAATTGATGATATTTATCATCGAAAATGACATTTGTGACATAATTAGACCATGAAAAAAAAGTTATCAATTTTTTTTTTGAATGTGTTACGTGGAAAAGAATTTACGATTCTGGCCTTGTGATATACGCTAAGGGTGAAGGGAGTGGGCGGCAAACCCACTCAGCAAACGTGTTTACCGAGCGATAACACCGCCGCCGGTGGGTTTTGCCACTCGATAAACTTAGTTGGTCGGTAAGGATTTGTCGATTCGGCAAAGGTGGTGGGTTGTTGCTTGCTGCTATTCAAAATAAATAAAAATTATTTTTTTAAACCTACTTTTAAAAATAAATAAATAAAAAACCTTATATTCAAAATAAATAAAAAAACATTGTTATTTAAAAGCCAAAAGCTGCTATTTAATTTTTTTCAAAACTGCAAAACGATGGCACTCAGGCTCGTTTTGTAATCTCTTTGAATTTTATGTTTTTTTTAAGTTAGATTTTAATGTAATGGTTTTTTGTAATTGATTTTAAATTATTTTAGTTTTTTTTGTTTTAACACATAATTTAAAAAAATGAAAACAACAAAAAAGTTTGTCACTTTCAAGTGTTTAACCATTGCCAACACTTTTCACAATAGTTTAAACTTTTTTGGTCTGACATGGGGGCACCCTCTGATTGGTTGATTTTAAAGTTTGTCATTTCAAGTGTTTAACCACTCTCTTCACTCTAAGTTTGTTAGTGAATCCCGGTATACATTGAATTGTAAAATATGGTGTATTAAATTAACCTAATTTAGATAATCTAAATTTACTCTAGCCTATACAATGCTAGACCATTATACCATGCATTGAACTAGAATTTCACTCTCTTTTTTATATCATGCTGCATGCACACTATTTGATCAGAATTCTCCTATGCATGAATACCTCAAACTTTTATTCTTCCTAAATTCTTACCCAAAAACAAAAACTGTTTCGTTAAATTCTAATGATAATTGCTTCCTTTCCTGTTTGAATGAATTCTATATATTCTCGTATCAGTACTCTTCTTAATTTTCTACCTCAAATTAAGCTTTATTGACTCTTGTACTTAAGGGGATAGGATGAATGTAGGTTTTCAACGAGTGACTACGGGATTTTTAAAGATTTTTTGGACACAGAATAGGTTTTTTAATAACAAAAACACAAGGACAAGACTGACTATAAGATTAAGCCATGCATGGGGAACCCATGTTACTCAAGTTTGTCGGTCTCTTAGCGTGTACCCCTAATTCTAGGAACAACCAACAAAGCGATGACGGTGACAAGGAAACCAGGTCCAAACCCAGTCAATGCAAGCAAACGAAGGATGTAAACTTCACTGTCCTCGGATGTTGGAGTTGGCGACGAGTCTTGATTTTCTTGACACTTCATAAACAGTTCTCCACATAAACCAGGGTTTCCTTGAAAGCTAGAGTAGGTAAAGGTCGAAAATTGGCCTCCAGAAGGAATAATCCCCGTTAGATTATTATATGCAACACTGAACTTGGACAAAAAATTTAGTTTATCCAAGGATTGAGGGATTGTTCCTGTTAGACTATTACACGACAAATCCAACGTCTCTATGTTCCTCGTACCTGATAATGAACTGGGAATCGGTCCAGATAAGTTGTTGTATTTGAGATTCAAAACATGTAGCCTTTTCAAGTTTCCGAATTCTGGCAAGATTGGGCCTGTGAGGAAGTTTCTACTGAGGTCGACTAGTGGCGGAAACTTCATAATTTGGTTGTACTGCAACATGGACTTTGTATTGCTCATGTTATCATTCTTCAGTAATGGGAAATACGGTAACGACTCTTCAAATGAGATATCTCTTGAAATCAGGCTCTGTAACTGTGTTAGATTCTTGGGTATCTCGCCTGATAATGAATTGTTGGATAAGTCCAAGTAGAAGAGGAACTTGAAATCGCCTAAATATGCTGGAACTGATCCTGTTAAGTAGTTCCATGACAAATCTAACAACTACAAGTGGGTCAAACCGTTTAGCCACAACGGAATGCTCCCTGTGAGCATGCAATCCGCGATAATGAGAGCTTTGAGTGCTTTGAATTGGAGATCATCATCAGATGGAAACTGTTCGCCATAAAAGTTCATTGTAAGAATCAACACAGTTAGATTCGGGCAGTGCTGAAGGATCCTCAGAGATGCCAAGAGGTTATTGAAGCTGCAATTGGAAAGTGAAAGGCACGAAAGAGACTCAAAGTCCTTGAAACTTTCTGGGATTCGAGCCGTGAGCTTGTTTTTTGCAAGATTTAGAGATTTTAAATTTCGGCATGAAACAAGATTTGCAGGAATTGTACCCGAAAAGTTATTTGTGCCCAGATCAACTGAGGTGAGATTAACCATCATCGAACAGTTGAAATCAATCGCACCATCTAAAGAATTGTTTCTCAAGTTGAGGGAAGAAATAGATGCTGAATTAGACAATGATGGAGGAATCACACCGGATAGATTATTTGAAAGAGCTGAGAAATAACTTAAATCCGGAAAGTTATGAAAGACATCAGGTATGTTTCCTGAGAGCATGTTGGATGAGACGAACCAAACGACTAGTGGAATTACCGAATCCGGTGATGGATGTGAACTTGTTATCCTGGAGAGCTAATTCTCTAATTTGAACAAGAATTCTGGTATGTCACTGACAAGACGGTTGGAAGCTAGGTACAGGTGTTCAAGAAAAGTGCAATTCCCCAACTGAAGTGATATAGTTCCAGTGAAATTATTAACAGCAAATCTAAGATCACTAATTCGGATGGAGTTAACACATAAACCAGCTGGAAGTAAACCATTAAAAAGATTATCAGATATGTCTAAAACTTCAAGTGCAGGCAGATCAGTACTAACTGGTAACTCCCCATTGAAATGATTACTACTCAAATCTACTACTTCCAAACTAGCAAGATGAAAAAGGGAAACTGGAACAGGGCCTTTAAGGTAATTATGTGAAAGATTGAGGGTACAAAGCTGATCTAAGTTGGATATAGAATTAGATAAGTTACCGGTCAATGTTTTGCTTGCAAGTTCTAATTTAACAATCCTACCAGAAGAGGAACTGCAAGTGATGCCTTCCAAGTTGCAGCAGGATAAAGTTGATGAGCTTGAAGGCCACCCATCAATAGGTGACTCAAGTCCATTCACGAAACCCGCTAATCCTCTTAGATCGTCGTAATGGCATGTTAGATTCTTTGAGATCACAAGAACCCGAGAGAACACGAGAATAACCACAAGTACCCATATCTCCAATGCTACAGCCATCTCTGTAACTAAAGCCCCTGAAGGTTTGAAATCCGGTCAAAAGGTGTTTGAGTCGGTGTTATCTTGCAAGATGGTTCTATTTCACCTGTGAAACAACTCAATGTTTACCCAAGACTAGGAATCCGTTGATAATCCTACCAAGTACAAGTATTAGTGACACGTATTTAAGAAAAGTATAAACTTCTTTTTAGATATTATGATAATTCTACCAAGTACAAGTATTAGTGACACGTATTTAGGAAAAGTACAAACTTCTTAGATATTATTTAATGATCAAATGGTTTCAACACGTTTCTATAAAAGAAATCAGTTTACACCACTTCTTCGTCTATGACCTTTTAGTGTATTGGCACGCACACAACGGACCTTCAGATCGTGGGTTTCCTCTGAAATGAAGACGAACCAGGTCATCAACACTGTTTAGTGGTCTTTTGCCTTTGTAAAAAAGAAAAGTTTACAACACTCCTTCATAGAACATAGTTGTATCTATAGTGTATTATAATGCATAAGGGAATGACATCTTAAGACACCCAACAATTAGATTTTTTTTTCTAGCATAATATACAACCCTAAAATGATGGTAAATTAAACTTTCAAACAATAATTAAACTTTAAACTTCTTATCTTAATTACACTTCACACTCATATTTAGCTAAATTATAAATAATTAGTTAATAGTTACACTTTATCCCCTTTATAGAAAACTAGTTACCTTCACAATTTTTAAACGACCATCACTTTTTTGTATGTTAATATTTTTATTAAAAAAAAACATCATAAAAACAAGCATTTTATTCTTTTTAATTTGAGTGTAGTATAGTATAGCTATAGTTTTTTTAGTTAAAAAAATGATACTTACATGTTTAACAGTGTTTAAGAATGAACAACAACTGAATTGTTAACCGAAATCAAACCCAAAATATACAAAACCGAACCGAATTAACTAAAAACTGGATTAACTTAAAACCTATTGACCAAGAGCCGGTTATCATTTTTTTGTATCATTGTTTAACCAAAATAAACCGAACCGAAATTAACTAAAAACTGGATTAACTGAAAACCTATTGACCAAAAGCTGGTTATCATTTTTTTGTACCCTCGTTTAACCAAAATTAACCGAACTGAAATTAACTAAAAACTGGATTAACTGAAGACCTATTGACCAAAAGCCGGTCATCATTTTTTTGTGCCCTCGTTTAACCAAAATTAACCGAACCGAAACTTTCATATATCATTTATGCCTCCAGGTCATGTATTTTTATATTTATACATTCATTTCATGTATTTATACTTCACTTCATGTATTTATACCTCAATTTCATGTATTTATAAACAAAAGTCTTCGCCCAAGTGTTGTTTTGGCTATTAACATAAATACAAAGAAACGAACAAAAAAGTCAATCTAACCGAATAAACCGAGCTAATTAACTAAAAACCAATTGGTTAATAAAATATGACTAACCGATGACTTCGGTTGAGGATAATAGTCGAACCGATCTAATCATACACACCACAATGAAATGGACCAATGAATAACTTCGCGTATAACATATATCCACCATAATAATACTACAATAAATATTATAGAAAACTAATAGAATAAAAAATACCGCAATACAAATTCTCATTACCTTACTAGTTTTATTAATAATATCCAAGATAGTCGAAGTAGATTAACTAACCAAACTGACATCCTTCTCATGCATTGACCAAATGTGCAACGTTACCGCAAACTCCTAACTACTCAAATAATTTAATATCCAAACAGTGGCGGACCCAGGAATTTTCTCATGGGGGTGCGGAAAAATTTTAAAGATTTTAGGCCCATAGGTATATAAAAAATCAGTTCATAGCGGGTCGGATCCGGTTGGGTCGGGTCGGGTCATGTAAAACAAAAGTACATCAAGCTAAAATTTATATAATCATTAAAAACACGTCAAATATCGTCACAAACATATTTAGATTGTCGCCCTAGGGGTTTTCATTTTTTGAAATCTTTTCAAAACATCGTGTAGAGCTACTTTTCAATTTATAAATCTATCCAAATATATAAATAGATCCATAAGTTCATAAAACAACACTAAAGTAGTAAACATACGAATCGCCCCATAACTCATCGCTCTATAATTTTCAATTTTCTTTTCCAGCCTAGTAGTTGTCGATTACTTATGTCTTGTAAGTTTTAAAAACCAAAAACTCATCTAAACATCAAAAGACATAAAAATTCAAACCTCTTTTTATCATCTCTATAACTCTACTTCTTCTAAAAACCAACATAAAACAATGTAACATTAAAACACGTAGGTACCTTGTATTGTTTGGATTCCGTTGAGTTTGGTGGCCGGATATTTGCGATTTCCGGCAAGAAATTGGAATTGGATGGCTGTTGTTGGTTGTTGCGTCACTGTGGAAGATCACAGACGCAGGCGAGGTCACGAGAGAGAGTGGGGGAATCCCATAAATAAGTTGAGACTTTAATTATTCCATTTGGATTATACTACATGAGAATGGATTTGGGTACATTACAGTTCTACTGTTTATTAATTATTAGTTCAATTATGTAATTTTTTGCAGATCTGTTGGTTGATCCGCAACAAGCATTAATGGTCTTTGTCAAAAACAATGGTATATATTGACATCAGTTACAGACCTTCAAGATTACAACTCAGAATATTACAAATCTCTCGAATACAATCAAGCTCTCAAAATAGATCACCAACATGATGATCTACACTCACAAAACTCTTGAATCTAACAGATTTACACATAAAAACCCTAGAAACAGATGTCCGTACAGGATAAGCTAATGACATATGAGAGAGAAGAAAAGTCTGAGATCATCACCTAAATGAACCATACTCCACCCTTTTATATAATCCTCTTACTTATGTTGAGCCATGATTAGTTATAAGTTCACAAGCCTGCGAACATAACAAGCCTTCACAAGCCCATATAGACTTCAACCAGCTAGCCCAAGTGGAGTCCTTTAATCAGCTATAGCCCATGATGAAATTGTTAACCTGCTAGCCCACGATCAGCCCAGTATTACTTGGAGGATGCGTCGGGCCGTGTCCTGGCCCAGACGTGAACCCTGTATACACAGCCCATAACTTGTACCAAGCCCATTATTGTGAACATGTGACAACACATAAACATGATGAGTTATAAGTATAAAAAATAAACGTAACAAATATATAAAAGTGAAATAAGATGTATTATATTTAACAGTCTTTGTTGCAGCTGCTTTGAGAGCAGTAGGCTATGAAATGAAGGTAAGTTTGTTGTTCAGGGTAATTCAGGTGCTTTAAGGACTTTGATAACAATAGTGATACCGATTTAAAAGTTTTGACGGCATGGATATGAGAATATTTAGAATAAATTTAAGAGATTGAACTTGAAATTGCGTGTAAAACAATAGTAATGTACTTCATATTAATCTTGCATGCGTGTATGAAGCCTATAGGATAGTTGTCAGTTGTCACTATGTCCTCTCTTAAATCCTTGATCCCAATTATATAGAACTTGAAATCCCTTAAGATTGTGTAGGGTTTACTCACTTGAAGATGGCCCTGTGCATGCAATGTGGAAAAATATTGGAGTTCCAATCAATATAGTGGAGGACGCTAAGACAGCAGGGTGTGGGCGGCACTTTGGGCGTGGGTTGGGGGGCAACGCCAGCTTTCCCACCCCAGCTTGGCGTTGGGCTGGGCGTTGCCCCTCTGGCGTGGGGATTCCGCCTGGCGTGAGGAGGGGGGCAAGGTGAGCTGGCTGGCTTTGATTGGCTGGTCCAATATGGTTAGCTTTGGTTGGTTACTTTAGGCTGGCCCCCTCCACACCCCACTTTTTTTGGGTTGGCCTGGTGAAGCCCATCTCCGCCACGCGTTGTGCAAAGCCCCCCACACCTAGCAGTCTGAGGGTGATACAAAGGCTATAATCAAGTGCCTAGTGTGTTTGCTTACAAAAATAAATTATGATGGTATTTAAAGTAATGTTTATATGATATGTTCATTTACTGTTTCAAATGTACTTTGCAGCTATGATTAACTGAAAGATTGAAAGGGAAACAAATGGCTGCTTTGTTATCGAGTGATCCATTGTATTCTGGAATACATGTAAACAACCCATGTAAAAAGTCTTATGATAAGCATGTAACTAGTGGACTTTGGTATTTTTCTTGGAAGAAAAGTCAACATATAGAGCAGATGGCATTGATTTGAAGAATCAAACTTACTTTTGCAATTCCTGGAGGACTTTGGTATGAAACTTTAAGTGTAGGTTATGCTTTTCTTTTGTTTTTGTATTAATATTTTGAGTAAACTTCTCTTTTACTCCCTGTGGTTTAGTCACTTTAATGGTTTTGCCTCAAACCTTTAAAAATAGCCGTTTACTCCCTGATCTATGAAGCCCTTCATGATTTTACTCCCGCCTCTAACTCCATCCAAATTGTTTATTAACTGAAAGAGTAATTTAGTAACTTCAAATATAAAACTAAGGGTATTTTAGACTACAAATAAAGATTATATTATATATAATAAAAATCAAATGCAACAAAACTCAACCTCAGATCATCCATTCTCTTTCTACTCTCTTCCTTCTCTCTCTCTCTCTACACCCTCTCTTCTCTCTCACCAACCACTGCTACCAACCATCACCACCTCACCACCACCGTGCACGGCCCCCACTTGACCACCACCTTGAAGCAGCTCCCCATCGGACCACCACTACCAACCCTACTCCATCACCATCAGCCGCGTCATCACCGCCGACGACCACCACCTCACCGGTACCCAGCCAACCATTAGAAACCACCGCCATACTCCACCACCAACAACATCTTCCCCAACCTAAACCCCAACCATTTCCATGTTATGTCAATCCTAAATCCTAAATACACCTAACCTTCCGGGCACAACCTTCAACGCCGACAAGCACATAAGAAATCCATATCACCATCTGATGTGTTTTTTCACATGGCTTCAACCCCCAAATAGTTGGGTTCGGATTTGCAAGACCCACTCCAGTAGTAGATTTGTTTTTTGTGCATCAAAGAAGAACAGAAGAAGCTTAATCTGAATGTTTTGAGATTTGAAATTGAAAAACGGAAAAAGCTTTCAGATCTAAATGTTTGAAGCTAAATGTGATATTCTTCAGCGATTTTAATAAGAATCTGTCTTGTTTCTTGTGTTGTTTTCGAACAGGAAAGACGAAGAGAAAAAATAAATCGATTCAAAACTGTTTTTGATGAGATCTGAGACGAAGAAACGGAAGTTGTTTTCATGAGATTCAATTCTAAGCTGTTGAATGGCTGCTAATTAGCAGTGATCGGGGATATATTTTCACAGTGGAGGGCTCGTAGTGGTGGCCAACTAGTGGTGGTGGTGGTGTTCACTTAGTAGGGGTTGGATTAATTAAATAGGTTTATATATTTAATATTAATAAATTAGAAAAAAAACAAATTTAAAGAAATTAAGGGTATTGAAGTTACCATTATACCCTTTCAGTTAACAAACAATTTGGATGAAGTTAGAGGCGGGGCGTTAAAATCATGAAAGGCTTCATAGATCAGGGAGTAAACTGACTATTTTTAAAGGATTGGGGCAAAACCATTAAAGTGACCAAACCACAGGAAGCAAAACAGAAGTTTACTCTAATATTTTTCCCTGTTCTTGTATATTATTTCACTCAAATGAATTTCATTATTTTGATTCATTTTTTTTAAGTATCACATAAGAAAACTTGGCCATTGCATTTGTTAAATTTCAGAGTTTGCACCATTATGTGATTATGTGGATAATTTGGTTAAGGTTAGGCCCTTGCTTTTTTTATGTGATTACGTGGATAATTCTAATTTGAAGGCATAGTTATGAAGTTGAGGATCATAGCTAGGTCAAGCCAATAATAGAGTGGCTAAGTGTAGTGGTGCATCAATCGGGTTTTTTGAATACTCGGTTTCGGGTATGGAACCAAGTTCAGGCACGATCGAGTTCTACAAAATCGGGCTTCGGGTATGGATCGGGTTCGTGTATTGATCGGGTATTCATTTTTTTTTTGCATAAAACATAGAAATATAAAATGCAAAACCTTATTATTTCATAAAACATAGAAATATATGACACCTAAATAATTATAGAACCAGGTCGAATAAGATGATGAACATAGATAGCTTCGAATAACTTGATCGTCTTCGTTTATTGTGCGTCCCGAGGATAACACTTGCGGAAATATTTAGTCGCTAAGGAGTTCAGGTCAAAGAAACTACCGCAACGAACGCATCGAGTCGTGTTTAGACCGTAAGGCATTCTTAGACAGTCGGAATACTTCCAAATAGGTGATAATCGAGTAGTTCGAGTTGTATAACCCAACGAATCCATATATACAGAGATGTATATGTTCTTTGATAAGTTGTGGCTAAACCAAACATTAAAGACCCCTTTTATAGGGTAATATTACTGTTACTAACTAGCTTGTAATGGTAATACCCGATTCAACCCGGTTCTGGAGTTATAAAGCCCGGTTCGTGTATTTATAAAACCCGGTTCCGGGTATTTCCAAAAACCGGTTGTGGGTTTTGAAAAAACATGGGTTGAAAACGGGTATAAAAAAATCTGATTCCGGGTTCGGGTTTTATAACAGAAATGCATACCTGACCCCTATCCTATGGATAAGGTCGGGTTCGGGTATTAAAAACCCAGGTTTATTTTTCGGGTCCAGGTTTGGGTTTTTTGTGCACCACTAGTTAAGTGGGACATCATATTATATTATATTATATTATATATTAAATAACATCACTAGCTACAATACTTATTATGTCCATCATTTTTCTTTTAGTTACAAGAATGACATCTACTCACATACTTTACTTCTTTTATTCTTCATGCCATTTTTGTAATTTATTCCTCTTTGAGTGGCATTTGTAACCATCTCACAGGAATTCTTAATTTTTTTTTATGTATTGACCATCAAGGTTTTGATTCTTATCATTTTGTCTCCTTCAACTTTTGTTAGTTTTTTTTAAAACAGCTTACATTCTTACTCCTTGAATTTCGATAAACTTATTAAACGTCTCTAAACTCTAGAAAAGTTATTAATACCCCTTTTTAAACCGTTTTACATACAAAGCAACAATTTTGTTAAGTTTCAAATTAATCCCTTACACTTTAAATAATATAGACCTTTAACCCAATAGTTTCATTTTCCTATTATAACTTCCGTTTATTATTTTTTACAAATAATTCCCGTTATAATTATTTTAGAAAACAGACTAATTCTGTACGCACCGAAAAAATTATAAATTTACTTTTACGTTATCTAAAATTGATGTTTTAAAACCGGTTTTATTAGAACGAGTTAGTTTTGAATATATATTGTAATGTAATATAATAGCTTAAAAAGCTGATCCTTATTGTTTGATTCGTACATGGATTTTCCGCTGTGACGCACAGTAAAAAATCCTAGTTTTGACAAATGTACAACTTTGGCCTGAGGGGTACTATTTATTATTATTATTATTATTATTATTGGGGGGAGAGGGGAGGGGAGGGAATAACTTAATAGCATTTATATTCCTAAGGTTTGATAAAAAAAAAAAAGGTTACATCATTTTTTTAAAATATACATTTCTAACATGCATTTTGGTTGGTTTTATAAAAATAATGTTTTTGTATAGAATTTAAAATAAAATAAAATAAAATTACTTATGTCATTACACCATGAATGGGTAAAGAAATAGTTTAGATGAATTTGGAACCCCTCAATGTTGGTACCTATTTCATTTATCTTACTTCCTTGATAAAAATAATTCACCAAATTTTCACTTAATTACAGTTATATCATTGATGAATTATAGTCATTGAATCAATGGTTATTAAGGGTTTTTAAAGTTTTCATAAATAACGAAGTTCACATAAATACATAAACATATACGTACATGAGGTTCATTTCAGCATATTGAACCATTATCTGAGCAGAATGAACAAACCTAAAGTGTTTAATTTTTATAATAGTTTATATTGTTTTAAAAAACTTACTTTTTACATGCAAATCATAGAAATCATTAAAACATTTTTTTTATGTTTTTTAAACTTTAAAACGTTCACTAACGTATGTGTAGATGGTATAATCAACACATGACTTGCATATGTGTAGGTTTAAATTTATTAAATTTCTTTAATTACCTTAATTACATAAAATTTATGAACTTTACTTATTTTTCTAAAATCTTAAAAATAACTAATTAATTATAAGTTCTTAAAATTCCCAAAATTTCTTATTAGTCCTACAATTCTTAATGTGTTAAACCATGTCTCTTGAATCAACTAGAATGATTCTTTGAAATTTTCCAACTTCATCTACATCAACGTATATCTGGTATATATGTTTGTGTTTGGTGAGTTTTATACAGGTGAGTAACATAGCCATTTTAAACTTCTGCGTGAAACGTGTACAATACTTAATCATTAGATATCATTGAATCTTTACACTTCTTGTCTTAAGCATGTGCAATACTTAAACATTACATTAGCAATCATTCCATATCATTGAATCTTTACACTTCTTGTCTTAAGCATTATTTTAGGAGCTAACGTTTACACTTCTTTTCTTAAGCATTACTTTAGAAGCTAACGTAAGATACATGTACAATCATTAACTTTGATCAAGGTAACTCTAGTAGATTATAACCCTATAGGTATGACAAACCCATACAGCATTTGTTTTCAAGATGAATGGTCGGCGCTTGCCACCACAAGAAGACAAATACCAAATTTCAGAAATGATACCAATAGTCCCTAGACTTTTAAAATTGACATCTACACCCCTACATTTTCTTAAAACTATATAAAATGTCATCCCCCCACTTGAGTTCTAACTTTTCAAATTTACCTTCACATTTTCATTCTTTAGCTTAGAAGAAAAAAAACTATTTTCGCACGTGGTTATTTTTATGTACGTGCCGATATAAATTCACGCTTCGACATACATTTTTCGGAAATGAGTAGGGTCAAATATAATGTTTTTCATGCTTATTTTTATGTACGTTTTCAGTTGATCTACGTTTTAACATTTTAATGTATGTGTCTGTATAAATTTACGTTTCAATGAAAGTGATATAAATTCACGTTTCGACAAAAAAAATTTTCGAAAATGTGTCTGGTCAAATATAATTTGTTTTCATGCTTATTTATGCGTGCGTCTTCGGTTGGTCTACGTTTTGACGTAAGGTTTGTTCGGAAACAAGGCATGTCAAATATAATATATTTTCATTCAACGGTATAAAATTCGAGTTATTGTATGTTTTGACTCTGCTAAGTCTTGATGCAAAGGTAAGCGTTGTATGGTGGTTAGGTAACGAACCACCGTGTTCAATTCCGTTTCTTTTGTAACGGCAATGCTTTAGATTGGTTACATCTAAACACGCGTTTTTATATGGTTAACGGACATAACATGTTGCCAGCTTATAAACAACTAAAAAATCGACGCCGCAATACTAAGGCAACTATCTAGTTTATATTAAAGAACATTAAAGAAACAGTGTAGCTAATGTCACATCAATGCTACAGTGTTTTTAGATTGTATATATATATAACATTTAAGGGTGACCTTATGTGTTAGATCTTGACATCGATGCTACAGTGTTCGTTTTTTTTCTTTTTAATTATGTCTGAAGAGAGATAAATAGGGTAGAAACGGGTAGGTTAGAAGCGTTAATATGGTGATGACCTCGGTGATGGTTGAGGTGCGGTGGTGGGGTTTTATCTTCCTTCTCCAGCGATTTGGTGGACCACAGGCGGTAGAAAGTGGGTCTCTTTTTTTTCTTTTTCTTTTTGCAAAATTTCTTATTCGTAGAGAGAGAAACCTTCGTTGGAGACATTGTAGAGACGGTGATGGGAAGGAGCCGGAGGTTGGGGTGGGGATGTTGGTGATATAGAAAGAGAAGAGAGTACATAAATATCTAAGTGTGTTCATGGTCGTTCATGTCGTCTAATATCCATTTTCCGTGATTTTGTGACCAACGGAGAGGTGGTTGTCGCCAATGGTGGTGGCGATGGCTATCTGTTGGAAGTAATTGTTTGGTGGTGTGTTGGTAATGGTGATAATGGTGTGTTGGTACTTGGTAATATTGGTGGTGCTTTTAAGTTTTAACTAATGTTGCTAAGTGGGCTAGCTAACTTGGTAGAGGTTTTTGTTTTTTAGTGGGAGGTTTTAAGTTTAATCCCAAGCAATGGTGATTTATTTATAAATATAGAAGTTTGGGAGAGTAATATTAGCCATTAACAAAGTTTTAACTAATGTTTAGGGCTGGCAATTCTGACACGAACCTACACGAAGTTATCATGTTTCGTGTTTGACCTTAACATGTTTCGTTTCTAAAACAGGTCGACACGATAAGACCTTAACAGGTTTCGTGTCTAAACACGTTAAAACCCGCTAACCTGTTAAGACCCGTTAAGTACATGTTAATAATTAAAACTAAAAATTAAATAATATTATAAGTGGGGGGTCATCATTCGTCGGACATGGGATAAATTATACACAAACACACGTGAGTTTTTTCCACAATCCAAACCCTAATTTTTAAATCTCTATCACAAACACCACCATTCCCAATTCGGTTCACAGCTTTCCCAATTCGGCCGTGTTCGTGTCTTAAACAGGTCGTGTTCGTATCTTAACAGGTCGTGTTCATGTCTTAAACAGGTCGTACGATACGTTGGTAATTTTTTTCGTGTCTTAGCAGGTCGTTTCGTGTAACCTGTTTATTAACAGGTTAGTGTTCGTGTTTCGAAAATCTGATACGATAAGATTTTGTCTCGTGTTCATGTTTACATGCTTCGGGTTCGTGTTTTATCGTGTTCCTGTCTTATCGTGTTCGTGTCTTAACAGAACGGGTTAACCCGTTATGCCAGCCTATTAGTGTTGTAGTCTGTACACGGGTTTTAAAAAATGGAAAAAACAACACATGGTTTCTATGAGCTAGGTGGTTTTGATAAATAATCTAACTTTTTTAATTGAAATGTATATGTTAGTATTGATAACAATTTCGGGACATCTATATATCTTTTTTTTTTTGAAAATGTGAACTCCATGTATAAGGTTATCACACTTTTCAAATTAGAGAGCCCTATTTTGCCCCACTTTGGCCAAACTATGTTGTCTTAACCGGACCCATGTTGGCTTCGTAGATTGGTTCTTTTGGGCGTTCCCCGGGAAACCATTCCGCCGGCTGCCACTTACAGTCGTTAGGTTACCACAAGAGCACAACTCTCTAATGTAACACACGGTGGGACAAAAACCCGGTTGGGCTTGGGAATCGAATTGACTCGCTCACACAAGGCCTAGTTCAACTCCTTCATTGCTAATATCCAGCCCAAATGACACAAGTGAAAATTGAACTTGAGTCTCCATAGGAAACCCAAGCCTCATACCACTTGGCCAAAAGTGGGGGATGACATCTCTATATCGTTTTTATCGTTAACATTAGTGATACATTAATAGTTATTACTGTTGTTTTATTTCTTCTTATATTGTGTTTTCTATTTTTAATACAACATCAAACAATATGGTTGTATCCTAAATATTAATTATGCTAAAACAATAATAATAAACTATTTATAGCAACCATAAAATAATTTAAAAGATACATAGAAAATAAATGATTTTTAAATCCGCACAATGCACGATGGGTATGTTTTTTATCTTTTAGATTTAATTACGTTTTCAGTCCATGTGACAAACCACAAGAACGAAAAACGTAATTAACTCAATCTTTTATTTGGTCAACTTTCGATGTAAATTTCACTCGGCAACCACATATGTACGCATTGACATAAATTTTAAGTAGATTTTGTTTGGAGTAAAGTACTTTATATTTGATGGTATAAATTCCAGTTACTCTACATTGCTATTGGTAGAATTTACTGAGTATGATGCTACATTACGACGTAAATGTAGTTTGGAACGAGTCGAGTACGCCGTCGCAACACACGACAGGTAAAATTTTCTGTTATATAAAATTTATGCATAAAAGGTATCCAATGTTAATGCTTTAACTTATTTGAGATTAACTAAAAAATTTGAGTAAAAACATCTCAAGTCAACTTACTTGTAAAGTTTTAGCTAGATGCTAGAATGCTAGACAAGGGGCTTGCTAAAATAAGTCAATAAGATGTCCATAGGAAAAGAAAAGCCCCACTAATTACGGCCAGGGATGAAAGCCCAACAATGCATGTGGACCCAATAGCCCATGATGAGTTCTTTAATTCTTTCTCATTCCAGACTTGATAGCCAAAATCCCAAATCACAAGAACCCCAAATTAAACAAAACCCCCTGCAAATCATATTCCTTAAAGATAATGATAACTCAGTACTTAACCCATCATATCTAATGGTAACTCGGTACTTAACCCTGTCCTCTTTTTATAGGATGACTGTAGGATTTCAATAAGTGTGTTATGAGAATCTTAAATGATTTTTTGGAAACACATAATTAGGTTTATTATTAACTAAAAACATAATTATTTAAAGAGATACACACACATATATATAATTGTTTCTGGACCTCTACCTGATTTTAAGCATCCAATGACTACAAAAACTGGTTTAAATGAAAAGCCCAAAAGGCCCAGACAAGACGGGCCAGTTAGTACTGATTGGACTCAATTAGGCCTAGAATTTGTAGACCTTTTTTAATCTGGCCCACAGGCTTTTTAGACCAAAGTTATGACACTTGTTGAAACTTCAAATGGCTGCAAATGAATAATTATAGCACAAGAAATGTTCAAGATTAAGTCAAACAGAATGGATATCATTGTCAAAGGATCATATTTTAAGCATCTATTAAAAAAATAAATAAACTTGCAAGTTGCAACATCATAATTCATAAGTAGATCATTTCTTCTAAAATCTTGATATGTACAACTCTTGACAAAATAGCCAAGAGTACTAGTTTTGTCATTTAAAGATGTTATAAGCATGCGAAAACTTGACAGTTTGGTTATAAACTATTCCTATTTTCACGATCACAATTTCCACATCAATCGCTCTTTGTGGTGTTATCATCAAGCATACGAGCCTTCCACCAACGATCTAGCAACAAATCTTTCAAACTCTTCGCCGCAAAGTCTTCCCCTTTTGCCTTCACAAACACATCAAAAACAGTTTTCTATCAAGAAACTAACATTTTTGTTGGAATATATGTCACTTAGCAAGGGATAATCTTGTCATTTCTCAATCATACCTCTACTTTGAGAATGTTCAACACTTTGCCATAACAAGTAGTGACATTGACATCCAGTACTTGAAGTCCCAACGAATCGACTGTCTCCATAATTCTCTGAAACCCCCCTTGTTGTTCGTCACAAACTAGTTTAAGCAAGTAACCTTTAGCCCCGATTTGGTCTACTTCCACTTGAACCTCGGTTTTTCTGGTTGATGTTGTTGAAACAAGACTATGCCCTTTTGTAGGTGAGTGCTCGTATGCTTTTTTCGGTTTGCAGATCTCTAGTTCATCCAAATAAGATTTGGAATCATCTTCTTCCAATCTCTCAAGCTCATCTTGCAGTTCTTTAACATTAGTTTGCAACTCTTTTATATAATCGATCGCGTCTCCAATTATGGAAGTTCTATCCATCTGATCAAGATTTCAGATTAAACAACTAAAACGAATAAAAATTCATTTAAATACAATAACCAACCTTGGAAATATTCGGGACTAAAGCACGTAGAACATAAAGACGGTCTCTAATTCGATCCCTTCGGTTTCTCTCGGTCACAAGATTCTTTGCATGGTATTGACCATTGCTAGTTTTCTCCCGAACCTTTTTGTGTTCTTTTGGTTGCTCGGAGATAGTATAGCCCGACATATTTATTGGCTTATCGATGGATTGAGTTGGTGAAACGTGAGTTGAACCAGCCGAAACACGTGATGAGTTTCCACTCCACGGGCTTGAAATATCCGGTGATCCTTCGGTTTTCAGCTGCTCAATATGTTGAGATAAGATACTGAACTGCGCGGAAAGAGTCTCTATCATCTTTTCGTCTCTAGCGACCTAAAACACAACGATTTACGTTCGATTAGCATCAAAACACTTTCAAATTGTTATTTATAGATTGAGACACAGGGGTAGTCGGGTATTACTTGTTTTGATACGCAGAGCTCGACCATACCTCCATTAACCGGAATCAAAACCTGTGTTCCAATCTCATCCTGTTAAACGCGCATGATAACGTTAGGATGCCTTTGGTTCGATGTTCGAAATGAATTCACCAATTTAAATATAAATACTAATGACATGCTTACATGACTCCAAGCTGGTTGAGCTGACAAGGCAACCTCTCCATGTATCCTGATTCAAGTTTCAAATTCAAACATTAAAGCAACTTTCTTGAACATTAAACAACTAATAATCAATTAAGTAATTAACCATAAATCATCATCATCATCATACTCAGTAAATCCCACCAATAGCAAAGCTAAGGTAGGGTCTGAGGAGGGTAAGATGTAGACAGCCTTACCTCTACCTAGGATAGAGAGGCTACTTCCAGCGAGACCCTCGGCTCTCGTAATTAACCATAAAAACAACATATATATAAAACTATATAAATGAATACCCAGAATACAGAGGCAAATGAGAAGGAATGTTAGCAAGTTTCAAGCAAGCATTTGTATTCACAGAGTGTTTAACATAAGTATCTCTGCATAGTGGAGAAAGATGAACTTTTGTTGTTGCATCAACTTTCTCTTTGACATTTCTACAAACACCTTTGCTACCATTGCAACAACAACCAATCCACTCAATGTACCTGAAAAAAATTAAAAACCTGATAAGTTTACGCAAACTTTGGACTTAACCAAACAGAATTTATACATATTTTGATGATAATACCTAGAGGGATCATCACCAAACTTCCAAACAATGCAGTAGTCCCATGCCATTGTCTCTACAAGAGGTCTTAGCAACTCTAATGCCTTCATTTTCAAAGGTTTTAGATGATATCTGGTAATTTGTTTGAAGTGGGTATGATTTAAATCTGCAAAAACAATTTTTAGTAGAGGAATCTGATACTCATTGTACGTTTGTAGATGTACTATAGGGGGTACGGATGATATTGACCCAAGACTATTATTTGAAAATAAACTTTATACATAACTAAATTCAGAGAACATAACTGCTATATTTAAAATAAATATTGAATAATGCTTTGATGAGTGTGAATTTAATCACTTATGGCATGACATAGATTTAATATAATATTTGTGGGTTCGGTTTTAGTCTAAACGTGTTTGAGTCAATTTAGTTGAATGCACAAACATGTATGGCAACAGGTTGTGGCCGTCAATCTAGCGGATTTTAATAATGTATTTTAAAAATATATATATGTTTTACATCATAACTTAAAGTAATTGAATTAATTGGCTATTTTATGATGAAATTTATAAAGATAAAAGAAAACAGAGTGTTAAATTTTATAGTTTAAACGTAATAACTTTATATATTCGCACTTACATGATTTTTTTTTGCAGTTTAGCGTATTAATATGTGAATAAAAAATATAAAAACCTTCAAGTAAAGATATGATTGTGGAGTATTACTCTATATATTTTTATTTTCTTTTCCAAACCACGTAACATAAAGATATGATTGTGAAATTGTAATGAGCCCTAGATAAAACCGAGATTACAATAAATTAAATAACTTTTAGACCGTATAGTCGTGAATGGGAGCTTAGCCAGTTGGACTCACTACAACAAAAACACAACGCCGGACCCAAGTGAGTGGCCTGAGAGGGCTCACTGTGACACTATGGCTATGAAAATTGGTATGAATGAAAAAAAAAACACGCAAACACACTCACTACCACACAAAAAAAACAAGCAGTATCTACATCGCGCAATTTCACTATCCCTTACATTTGAACATTACATATGACGCTAACGCCATTTGTGTGACTGAAACTTCATGTGAATATTTTTAAAACGGATGTACGAATATGATCTTTTAACTTCACTTAGTTGAAAGCATGTTAAGACCATGCGTAGTCTAGCGTGATCCGGCGTGGATCTCCCCCAAACACGCCCAAAAACGCTGCCCCCACCCCCTCCGGCATGATTGAGCGGGATTTCGCAAAAAAGCCCTCCGCGCGTGTTTTGAATCACGCTAGAATGGAATATGGTTGACCAATCAGATTTATCCTTCTTTTTTTTAACCAATCCCCCTTTCTTGGTTAGTTTTTTTTATTTAATTCTTTACACCCCTTTTAACATAATACCTACATCCCCACTACACCTATTTTAGAAAAACGTCCAATAATGCCCCTTGCTGACTGGACTGCCACATGGCGGAAAACGCCCAAGGGTAGGGGCAATATTCGCCCTTACCACTACGCATGGTCTAAGAGACGGATGTGCTTATATGATGTGAATTCTTATGAATTAAAACCAATCCAAAAGGATATGTTTGAATTTTGATCACTGATCAAAACTTCCAATGTTAGTAGCTAACAATTTTCATGTCTTTTGAATTTAGTACTTCTTTTTCAAAAATAAAAAAGGTTTTTTTTTGGTAAAAAAAGTTTAAAACAAATACATGCAGACTGTTTCAAAAAAGTTGTCATGAGAAAGCAACCGTTACCTGCAGAATGCCACAAAATGTACCAGTTGAAGACTTTAAGTAGCAGGGAAAAGATATCATGTTTTGCTGGGTTTAAAGGGTAATTTCAGTTTTTGAACATCTGGTCCATCTTTTGTACTATTTTTAACTTATGAAAGTACCAACCAACCAGACGAATATCTTAACAATTGTGTTTAAAACAAATTATGTATTTGTTAGTCACTTGGGAACAAGGGGGTGTCCCGGGTCGGATGAAGTTTCGGTCGGTAACCTTTTTTTTAATAAATGTATCAGGTCGTTTTCTTAAAATTTGACCTCTCCCAATTGAATATAAAATCACGTATTATGACGGACGGCTGTATATTTTTTAGCTTTTATTTATGAGTTGTTAAAATGTTATTTTAACATCAAATCTCTCGTACCACCAATATTGTCCGCTTTACTTAAGTGGAGCTCTCGAGTTTTTAGTTGCTCGAGCGGAGACTTCACAAAAAGTCACCCATCCGTATACTCGATATTACCCTTACATAAGCACGTTGATTATGAGTTTTCAGTCTTTCTGCATCGGAATCCGCCCAATACGTGTTGGTGATATTTGGATGTAGGGAATTTCTTATGGCCCAACATCCCTCCTAGGGACAACAGAACAAAACATAACGCTGTAAGATTTGTCAAAGGAAGGTGCAGGGCTGTCCATAAGAATTCATGTACCCTGTTCGAGCTCGAAAATACGTGCCCTTAGTCCATAACGAAATTGGGTATTAGGCTCACTAAAGGTCTAAACCTAATGTCAATAGGCTAATAACTAATCTAAATCATATGAATAGTTTTGTGAGTGAGCCTATGTTGTGTTTGTACGGGTATACCCTATTAAAAAATTACATATACATATCAGGGTTTTTTTTTTAAATTACATGCCTTTCAAAATATCGGTCCTGACCGGTGGTTCTCCCCGCCTACCCCAGGACCGTCCCTAGGAAGGTGTTACATTTGTTTATATAATATAATATAATATAACTTCTAAAGATTTTAATATACCCTTTTTGTTTTTATAATTTTAAATTTTAGTACATGTTTCTAATTTATTTTCAGTTATATATTTATTCAAGATCTAACCATTCGGATTCATCCTAATACAAATAGAACTGATCGACGTTTGAATTAGATAGCTCGTTTACTTGAAATAATCACTTATTAATTCTTAGAAGAAAGGATTTGGTTTCAATGATATATGATTACTTATTGGTCTATAAACAATCTTCAAAAATAGGTAACATTTGTCTTGTAGTTTTTGATAAAAATAGGTAACATTGGTCCACATGCTAACTAATATAAAAATTTGTATACGTTCACATGGGAACTGATATTGAAATTTAACCAACTGCAATTACAAAAAAACAAAGGTTAAGATAATATATTATAATCTATATTAAATAAATATTAGACTTATGTTTGTCTGTAGCTATTTGCTTTCTTCTCCTCTTGCCACACGTATCTTCCAACTTTACACTCATACATACAACCCTAATTTTGCACCCACATATAGAGGCATGTGAGGGAAAGATAAAGAGAAAGTGAGTGATCAGCTCTCCACCGGCGAACTCCCAGACGAAAATCTCTAAACCAAACCACCTGCTAAAGTTTCTTTTATCTCTCTATCTCTGACACTAGAGTACCGGCTGTCTCGACCGCCGCCGATGATGATGGCGGGTGGTTTTTGTGTCGGATTCTTACTTGAGGGTTTAGCCGGCGATGATGGTGGCCTGCCACCTGGCTTGGGAACTCCAGTTGCAGCCGTGGCGGAGCTGAGCCGTGCTTTGTAGGTGACGGCGATGATGAATTTTGCATCTAAGCCCCTTTGTTTTGCAACGACGATCTACAGATCTGAGTCGATTGCTATTATTGTTTATTTTTTTTTCTTTCTTTTGTTTTATGATTTTAAAGAACTAATTTGGGGAAGAAAGAAGAATGATGGTCATCAAATTGAAGGTGGTGGTTATAATGGTGTTTGTGATGATGGGGTGGACGATGGTGTTGGTGTGGCAGCGTCAATGTTGGTGTGGGGAGAAAGAAAAGAGAGATTGACAAGGATGTGGTGGTGGTGGTGGTAAGTTCATACAATTTTTCCTTTCCCGAAATAAGGAAAGTATGAAAACAAATGCCAAGACAGATGGCTACAAGTGTGGTCTCAAAACTTTTAACAAAATTGATAATCTATTTTTTTTTAACTTCAGATAATATTTACTAAACTCTATTGTTAAAAGTAATTTTATTTTTCATTACTTGTTGATGTCTTAAAGGTCGCATCGTCTGAAAACATTTTCTTTTTTACTCTGTTATATACGTGTACATAAAAATAATAATACAAACAAGTGCTGCATCATTATTGTAGCAATGTCACATGCATAGACGTATTGGGGTTTTGGGTTTTTACCCAAATAATAATTTCGTAGGTTTGTCGTCACTAAATAAAAATCGGCTTTGACTGTTATTTTGCGCGAAATTCACTATCAAGTTAGGAGTGATGTCCATATCTTGATGTGAGTTTCTATTTCGTAATCTAGTGGATCTTTATTGACGATTCGAGATTATATCTTGATACGTTCAATAAACCAATTTGGGGACGAAATTGTCAAGCCAGGATTGACATCCACACCTTGATGACTGGTCCCGCTCCTCAATTTTCAATCTCACCAAAGTTTCGTAATTTTTCGATCAAATTAGGGACATGTACTAACTGGAAGGGTAAAGTACCGTTAATCGCTTGGCAACAGAGTATTAGACCTATTAGGCCAAATCATGTCTCCCTAATTCGAAAGGACTTACGAGTCACTTTGGAATAGTCAAAGTTTCTAAAACCGAAACACTCCAACATTTTAACAAGCCTCTCTTTTATGCTATCTTACATTTTATGCTATATAATTCTTATTCCTTCATTTTTTTTCAATGTCACACTATACTAAAATCGAATTTATGCACGACAAACTTCGCATTTATACTAAATCTATTACACAACGATTCTATAGGTGCATACTAAACATCATACTTGATTTGGGATTACTGGAACATTATATGTGATAAACTCGTTATAAAACCACACCTTAACATGTATAGCGCTTGCGTAGTGCTATAGGAGTAGCACCCGCCCGTATTCTTGAGGTCATGTTAAGTAAACTATTTCATACTAAGTAAACTATTTTACACTATGTTTCGACAATATTGACTAGTCAACATTGCGTACACGATGGTTTGACTTGCTTATTCACATGTTTATGTGGTATACTCGTCATTAACTTTGATCAAGCCACACCTTAACATGTATAGCGCTTGTGTAGCGCTATAGGAGTGACGCCCGCCCGTATTCTTGAGGTCATGTTAAGTAAACTATTTTACACCCTCTTCGTTTTAACGATGATGGGTAGTCTACATTGCGGTACACGATGGTTTGACCTGTTTATTCACATGCCAGTAATCCGTTAATCTTGGTTAACTAAAATATATCATTTGTATTGTACACGAATGTGCATATACGCACACTTACGCTTATACACTATACTCATTCATACTTAATTACAATCATACTTATAGGCTTATATTTCATACGTTATCATTCTCACTAGTAATAAGCTAATAAACCCTGATCGTGACACGGGACGCGACATGACATCGATTAGCGAAACGGACGTAATATGGTATGAACATGGTAAATACGCCGCTGGTACTTCCTATATATAAGTGTTAATGCCATATTACTAAGGTTTCGTAAAACATGCCATGACAAATTCGGTGTTTCACTGTTGTGTTTAATACAAACATCAATAACTCACCACCTAACTCTCGGTTATACCCATACGTATTCGAAGTGCCATTTTTCATAAAGCCTTCCTCTTGAATGAATTTCGGGGTGAAATTCTCTAAAGTAGGGGAGACTGTAACGCCTCGCGTTTCCATAAAATTTTATTTTAGGAATTACGTGTCGTACCACTAAATTATTTATTTGTCCATTTTTATTATCGTTGTTATTATTTATTTATTTATTTATTCTTTTATAAATAATAATAACAATGATAATAATAATAATGATAATAATAATAAATAATAAAAATAAAAATAAAATAATTTAATAAAACAGAATAAATACGACATTTTTATGGAGCTCGTAAACGTATATCGCGGACATGATCGGGCCGCTCAAAATCCTAAACACTAGCTAACGCCCAAACACACAAGCCACTCCAAACCCTAATTAAACCCTATCCTATATAAAACTACACACATACTCAGCTCACACATTCACCAGCTGACACCCCTCTTCTCTCCCACAATCCCGGTCACCGGAAGTGATTCCGGCCGACCCGCCGATGACCTCGGCCACACACCTACACACACCTCTGCAACCCCTCCCCTTGTACCATCTACCACATACACACATCCAAGATCAAGCGAGAGAGATCCAGAGGGAAAGAGAGTGCGAAGAGAGAGAGAAAGATAACAGTGGGAGAAAGGGGAGCCGACCCTCCTCCACTATACACGGCGGCAACAACCCGACGGCAGAGCCGTCGCACACGACGGACAGAAACGCCGCGTTCGGTGGCTGTGGTGCTAGGCCTTGCGTCGGAAGCTGAAATTCACGACGGGGTGCGTGGCTCGAGTCCGAGCAGTGACAGCGGTGCAAGGATAGCAACAGTAGTGCGGAGATAGTGGTGACCCGGGTTTTGTTTGGCAGATTATGTCCCAACTCGGCTCAAGCTCAGGTACGGGTCAGCTTTGGACAACCGAGTTCACATCGACTCAACTCCAGTTGCAGGAACGGTATGATAGTAATTCTAGCTCGAATGGTGATTTGGCTCAGTTGTGTCACGACTCAAGCCGAGTCCCGGTGAAACCCAGTTCAACCCGGTTCAACGCAGTCAACGTTAGTCAACAGGTCAACCTGGTCGACATGTTCGGTCATGGTTCAGTTTGGTTCAATCTTGGTTTGGGACTTGGTTACACTCGTGCTCATTACGGTTCAGTCTCTAAACAGGTTTCGGGCTAGGTTCACTTCAATCTTGGTTCGGTCAACTCCGGTCAACACCAGTCAAAGCTGGTCAACTGTCGGGTCCACCCAGTCAAACCGTCGGCAAGTGACTTGGTAAACAAATCTTAATTTTATTGTTACATATATATTGATAATATTTTGTTAATTACTATAGTTAACGCGAATCAATACCCTTAACAACTAATTATGTTTTAGTATTTGACGCGAAAATTTATCATATTGTTATAACATTGCAACCTGACGCGGATCCGTGTTTAAAACCAATACCTTGCCGATTAATTTCGTTTCAGCACATGTAATGAGAGTTCGATATAAACTGTTATCGAATATTTGAATTTTGAAAACATTAAACGACAACTTGTGCTGTCGGGTGCGTCCAAAAACAGAGGAAACTCTGCCCGTTTTTCGTATAAATCCTTAAAGCAAAACGCGTTAAATAAACAAACGAGCCTATTGGATCCGGCTAAATATTTTTTAACGAAATAATTATATTTATACAAATATACATACATACATATATATATACACATAAATAAATGTATAATCTTTTTCTAAATACAATTCATTACTTACGTATGCCTATGTATGATGACCTCGGCGTTCGCCGTCAACTCGTCAACTCCTCGCGGGATTTCCAAGGAAAGCATTGCAAGAATGTGAGCATACTCGACCCCTTTTTACACTTTAACGCATTTTGGGGTGCAACATGTACAAATTAACAAAATTATATTATACGATACAAATATCTTCAAATTACCAAACGTATTACCAGTTATGCTTAAGTGAGTTATACGTGTTAGTTCAAATTCGTCTATTTCATGCTATTTGTTATGCTTGAGTTGTTTACGCTTATTTGTCTCAACTCGTATTCACATGTTATTATTATGCATAAGATGCCATGTATGCTAGATAAAGAATTCAGTTATATGTTATCGTTATGCGAAAATCGTCTACATATATGTGCAATTTGATTTGAACATACACTTGTCGTGATTAAAACAAAGTTTAATACTTATAATTATTTTCAAACTTGTATGCTCGCCAATACTTTTGTATTGATCCATGATTTTAATACATGTTGCAGGATTGCTGATGATGCAAAGAATCTAGTAGGATTGCCTAGAAACGCATTAAAAATTCTAAATACTTTTGTATCGTATTTTATTTCAACATGTTGTATTTGTTTCGAAACCATGTATTAAATGTTATTAATGAAATGAAATTGTATTCTTTTTTTGTTACATGATTAAATTTCGTATTATCTGATTTAACGCGATGTAAAATGTAATTATTAAACACTCGACACAAATAGCGTTATGAAGCTTCTAGCAATCTCGTTTTCGTCTCATCCCGATGTTTCCGCCATCGGTTGGGTGTGATACAAGTTCGCCCGAACTTGCATGAATCTCATGTAAGTTCAACCGAACTTGGTCTCCACCAGATCTCTTTTGGCCTTCTCCTATAAATACCAAGCTCTGTTCTCTCATTTGAACTTGCTGTAAGTTCGCCCAGAGCTCTCAAAACCCAAAACCTTCGTGTCCTAAGTAAGAATCAACCCGATTTCACTGCAACAACGTTTATCAACGATCTACAAAGGTTTACAACCATTTTGGCACAAGGCATAGCCTTCGCTTTCATCAAAACTCATTCTTTTACGAAAACCTTCATTTTTTCTTCAAAAACTTCTGTTTTAAGCTTGGATCTACACAATACGAGTTCGTTTGGCGATAGTAAAGACTTCCCAAACACGAGATCTGCAAGATCTCGGCTTGTAAGTGATAGATCTGAGGAAAACCTTTAAAAACCATTGATTTCTACACAAGATACGGACTTTTGATGATGTTTTGTTCATTTTATGGTATGAAACGAAGCATCTATCATTCAAGATCCCAGATCTGGAAGCACAAGGACAAACCTTTTGTTTGGGATTCCAAGCAAGAGGAAGCTTTTCAAACTCTCAAGCTTCCGAAATCCGTTCATTTCTTGGATTGGCGGGTTATTACTGTCGATTCATCACCGACTTCTCAAAAATCGTCGTTCCGCTTACTGATTTAACTCATAAGGACAAACCTTTTGTTTGGGATTCCAAGCAAGAGGAAGCTTTTCAAACTCTCAAGCGTATGCTATGCAACGCTCCCGTTCTCGCTTTACACGACGGAAACGACGATTTCGTTGTTTACTGCGATGCCTCTAGTCTTGGTCTTGGTTGCGTTCTCATACAACGAGACAAGGTTATCGCGTATGCGTCTCGACAACTCAAGATCCACGAGAAGAACTACACAACCCATGATCTCGAACTCGGTGTAGTTGTTTTTGCATTAAAGATATGACGACACTACCTTTACGGTACTAAGTGTACGGTCTTCACCGACCATAAGAGCTTACAACGTATCTTTAATAAAAAAGAACTAAACATGAGACAACGACGATGGGTTGAACTTCTCAACGACTACGATTGTGAAATACGCTACCATCCGGCAAAGCAAACATCGTCGCCGATGCTCTCAGTAGACGAAGCTATGTATATAGCATTCGTGACTCTCAAGCTTGTGCTAAACTTGAAACCCTCATCCGTGCCGCTCAATTCGCATGTTTCAACGAGAATACTTTGGAAGACGAAATGAAATGTGGTGCCGAAACTCAGCTTGTATCTAAATCTGATGGTATTTACTACTATCTCAATCGCATTTGGATTCCCAATCGTGATAATCTCGTAAGTTGCTAATGGACGAAGCTTATAAATCTCGATATTCCATTCACCCCGGTGCCGACAAGATGTACCAGGACCTTCGTCCTAAGTACTGGTGGCCGGGCATGAAAAAGATTATCGCCTTGTACGTCTCAAAGTGCTTAACTTGTTCGAAAGTTAAAGCCGAACATCAAAGGCCCTCTGGTTTACTCGAACAACCCAAAATCCCGATGTGGAAGTGGGAGAGTATAGCTATAGACTTCGTTACAAAACTCTCGCGCACTTCATCCGGTCACGATAGCATTTGGGTTATCGTTGATCGTCTCATTAAATCTGCGCACTTTATTGCCATACGAGAAGACTTTAAGGTCGAACGGTTAGCCCGAATCTATACCGACGAAGTTATATGTCGACACGGGACGCCTCGTGACATCATTTATGACCGCGACGGTCGTTTTACCTCGCGTCTCTGTGAGACTTTTCAATCCGTTCTCGGTACTACTCTCAATCTCAGTACCGCTTTTCACCCTCAGACCGACGGTCAGACTGAGCGAACGATCCGCACCCTCGAAGACATGCTTCGTGCGTGCATCATAGATTTCGGTGGTAACTAGGATACGCATTTACCTTTGATTGAATTCTCGTACAATCATAGTTATCATGCCAGCATTCAAATGGCTCCTTTTGAGGCACTATATGGAAGAAAATGTCGATCGCCTATTACATGGCACGAGATCGGTTAAGCACAAATCACAGGTCCCGAGCTACTTCAAGAAACGACGGACAAGATCCTCCAAATCAGAGACAATCTCTTGAAAGCTCGGAGTCGTCAAAAGAGTTACGCCGATAAACGCCGCAAGCCCCTACAGTTCGAAGTGGGAGATCACGTTCTCCTAAAGGTTGCACCTTGGAAGGGAGTGGTCCGTTTCAGCAAGAAAGGAAAGCTAGCGCCTCGATACTTGGTCCCTTTAAGATTCTGGAAAGGATCGGTAAAGTAGCCTATCGTCTCGAATTACCGGAGGAACTCAATAATGTACATCTGACTTTCCACGTGTCTAACCTCAAGAAATGCCTCGCCGAAGAAAATCTCCATGTCCCTCTCGAAGATCTGCAAATCAACGAGACTTTCCATTTCGTGGAAAAACCCGTTGAAATCATGGATCGGGAAACCAAGAAACCCCGACGCTCTCGCATACCTATCGTGAAGGTCCGATGGGAAGGCAAACGCGGCGCCGAGTTCACTTGGGAACTCGAAAGTGATATGAAAACGAAATATCCGCATCTCTTTGTTACGGCCGCTGCCTAATTTCGGGACAAAATTCCCTAAAGTAGGGGAGACTGTAACAACTCTGTTTTTCGTTGTTATCTTTTTCAATTGTTTCCGTCTTATGTATTCCCGAGATTCGAGTATAATAAAGTTTATGTTAATTAATTATGGTGTATTACGTTATTATCGCATCTAATCGCTTATTAAATCGCATCGCCTATCTCACCGCATCGCAATCGCAGTTAATTATGTGTTTTTTGTGTTATTTGTGTGTTATATGTGTTTGTGGTTATGTTTACAATCGCTATCGCATCGTCGCACTCTCAAATCGCTAAATCGCACTATTATACCAACTATAACGCTTAACGCTTTAATTTAACGCTTAATATAATATCTAATGCGAACCGAATAACCAAACGAACCCTTAACGCGAAATCAAGCAAACGGAACTTGGTCAACAGGCCAAGTTCGGCCGAACTTGACTACCACAAATTCGCCCGAACTTGCCTGGCAACCAGGAACCCCTTTGTTTTATCAAGTTCGCGCGAACTTGCATGAGTATATGCAAGTTCGGCAGAACTTACTCATAATTCTTCCCAAAATCCATCAAGTTCACGCGAACTTGCATGAATTTCATGCAAGTTCGGCCGAACATGCCTCCACCAGCTCTCCTCCTATAAATCGCATCTAATCGCTTATTAAATCGCATCGCTAATCTCATCGCATTGCAAATCACAGTAATTATAGGTTTTATGTTATTTATGTGTTACGTGTGTTGTGGTTATGTTTACGCTCGCTATCGCATCGCTCTTCGCACTCTCGAATCGCTAAATCACACTATTATACCAATTATAACGCTTAATATAACTAACTAATACGAAATAACCAAACGAACTCTTAACGCGAAATAAGCGAAGAAAACCCAACTTTTGGGTTAAGTTCGCTCGAACTTGGCGTTACCAAGTTCGGCCCGAACTTGACTGGCCAAAAAAATTCCTTCTTTACTCTCAAGTTCGCTCGAACTTGTTTGATTCCTCACAGAATCAGCAAGTTCGGCCGAACTTGACTGATCTCCTTTGAAATCCTAGCAAGTTTGCCCGAACTTGCATGAATCTCATGCAAGTTCGACCGAACTTGGTCTCCACCAGTTCTCTTTTTGCCTTCTCCTATAAATACCAAGCTCTGTTCTCTCATTTGAACTTGCTGTAAGTTCGCCCAGATCTCTCAAACCCGAAACCTTCGTGTCTTAAGTAAGAATCAACCCGATTTCACTGCAACAACGTTTATCAACGATCTACAAAGGTTTACACCGATTTTGGCACAAGGCGTAGCCTTCGCTTTCATCAAAACTCATTCTTTTACGAAAACCTTCATTTTTTTCTTCAAAAACTTCTGTTTTAAGCTTAGATCTACACAATACGAGTTCGTTTAGCAATAGTAGAGGCTTCCCAAACACGAGATCTGCAAGATCTCGGCTTGTAAGTGATAGATCTGAGGAAAACCTTTGAAAACCATTGATTTCTACACAAGATACGGACTTTTGATGATGTTTTGTTCATTTTATGGTATGAAACGAAGCATCTATCATTCAAGATCCCAGATCTGGAAGCACAAGGACGTTTATGTTGGTTTACACAAGCCGGACTAATCCGAACGAACCCCGAGTTCGCCCGGATTAGCCCACGCTTTTGTAAAACGGCTAAAACAGCTCTAAAAGACCTCTCCGACCTAAGTTTGCTCAGTAGCACAGGGTTGGAGGGATGAACACTCGATTTTCCTCAGCAAACGACGCGAAAACACAAGATTTTGGACCGAAAACATCAAGTTAGCTCGAGAATCACCAGCTCCACAGGTCAAGTTCGACCGAACTTGCACCCAAATGGGTCAAGTTCGACCGAACTTGGGCACTTTTTCACCAAATATCTCACAGTCCAACAAGTCCAATTGTCATCCTAGTAAGGTTTCTTACAAGTTCGCCCGAACTTGACAAGTTTCCTAAGGAAACTCATCAAGTTCGACCGAACTTGACTCACAACCCACCAAACCACACAAGTTCGCTCGAACTTGTGTGTTTACACACAAGTTCGCCCGAACTTGGCTACTGCCCAACCAAGACTTAACCGTTTCAGCTTTTCGGAGACTGATGCACTTCCGTTCGCGTATGCAGGCTGATCGGCGCTCTTCTCGACTCTCCTCATAATCTCTAACCTAAGAAAACGCACCCACAGTGAGTATACTTGACCCATTTTGGCTTTAACGCACTTTTTGGGTGTTACATCGTTCCTATATTAAAATCACATCACAAATCAAAACTGTTTATCACACGCGAATAATCTGGTTGTATATGCTCAATACGTGATAATAGAAACATGTGACTAGGACTTATTTTCGTTAACTTGCCTCCTTAGCTAGTATGGTACTATAGTGTGGCTTACACCCGACGGGGTCTAGTTAGGATGGACGCGCAAGCCTTCTCGATGGTAGTTAGCATGAGAAATGAGTCTATGTTATGTTAAGTGTTTTGGTGTATCATGATATGTAATTAGATTGTTTCGCAAAAGCTTTTCTCGATTATGCTAGTAGTATTCAAACTTGTATGCTCACCTTTACATAATTGTATTGACTTGTATTTTAATGTATGTAACAGGTTGAGGATTTTAGCTATGGATGCTTGGATGTTGCATGCTTAGGTTTAGTTTTGTTTAGTTAGTTTGTTGATGTAATTCAGATTTGGAACTTAAGTATGAAATCCAGGGGAAATCGAACCCGGTTGAATTTTATGAGAAATCTCCGTTTTGTAATAATTGTTTAAATGTTACGTTTAATAGTATGGGATATTAAGCAGGTTGTGATATGTTAAATGATTGTTATGGAACATCTCGTGAAATCAATCTGGTCGCCTAGTGCCACTAACCCCGACGTTTCCGCCATCGGTTGGGGTGTGACAAGAAAACAGCATAATTGATATCCATGTCAAAAAAAAAATTATTGGTGATGTCATCGTTCCGTAAACAAAAATTACATAAGGCCTAACTACCGGCTCGAAATTTTTTTTTACAGATGTGTTTATCACGTTTTCATCTACGTTTGTGTAAAAAATGGTAACCCAACTCGCGCGGTAAGTAAGAGTTTCCGTAATTCTCACAACTTGTGGTGGTTCTTAATTGAACCAAATCATATATGTGTGTGTCCATTTTTAACTGTTAAAAATCGTAAATTATGTGATGCATACGTAAATAATTAGGAAACTGAAGTTTTCAAAGCAGTCGTATGATATACGGACATTCTGATATGTTATGTCAAAATGAAAAAACAACAGTAGGGACTTGGTGAAAAATTAATGGTCAATAGGTTACCCAATGCCTAGATGATCGGGGTGAAAGATGATAGCCTTAGTTGGTGAAATATTGTTGAATGCTTGATGATAAGTAACAACAAAGTCAGATAATGTTAGCGAGTGAAATGTTGATAAATGTTTTATGATAAGTAACCACAAAGCCAAATAAAATTGTTTACATGTTAGGCAAATTACCACAATATAAATAATCAACATTTTGTTACTTCATATGCTTGTACCCTATGCATAGGATGATTTTTTTTTAAACATAATTTTTCACTTTTAACCTATAAATTTTTTATCCTTTACATTTTAACCCTTTTGAATTTTTTTACTTTTAACCTAACTGTTCATCTTTTACAATTTAACACAAACACTTTTTTATGTTCAACTATAGTCTCTCATACTTTTATCTTTCACAAGTTTTTCGTTTTTTGTTTCGTTCTAAATTTACGAGTTAACACGCCGCAACGTGCGTGTGGGGTTCAATGTTTTTTCGTCTTTTTTTTCAGTTTGACAGGCCTCGTCGCAACGCGTCTATTTTTCTCGGTTTGACAAGTTTATCGCAACGCACGGGTCCTAGACGGACATAGTTATTCTTTTCTACGTTTTACATTACGTCTATTTTTTTGCATTAACATGACGCAATGGGTGTGCGTGGTTCAACAATTTTACGTCTGTTTTTCGTTCGGTGTTATTTATTCTTTTTTATTTATTTTATTTTTACGAGCTTTTCTGATGTTGGTGGTCGCTGGCAGTGGTGTGGCGTTAGTGTTACTTGGCATGATTTTACGAACGTATTTAACCTATTAAGTTTTTTACTAATAATTAGTTTCGAGTTTACCCCCATATCTTCTTTACTTAAAAAAAACTATTTTATGTATGTGTCGGTATGAATTCAATTTGCTCTACATTTCGAAGTAAACCTTTTTCTAAAAATGAGCTAGGTCAAATATAACACGTTTTCGTATAAAAAAACCATTTTTAGGTACATACTTTTATGTACGTTTCGGTATAAATTCAAGTTGGTGTATGTTTCGACGTAAACTATTTTGGGAAACGAGTCAGGTCAAATATAATATGTTTGGTGCTTATTTTATGAATGTTTTGTAAAAGTTGTTTCAAATCGAGTGGAGTCAAATCGGAGTTTCTTTTTTTTTTCGGTTTTTTCAAAAGCTCTTATTAATCTATTTTAATTATAAGTGTTAACTTTTCCATTACATGTGTTACGTTTTCTATATATATGTCGGGTCACATATAATACGTTATGATTGCATGGTATAAATATGATTTACTTTATATTTTGATCCAATTACAATGCTTATATATGTTACATTGAGCTCAATCGGAAACGTCGAAACACGCATTTTCATATGATTAACACATCACATAACATTTGGATTAATTCGTTCGATGTTTGCGACGTACGACGTACCCGCGCTGCAACGTGCGCGGGTCTTATTCCTAGTTATAATTAAGTAGCCAATGACTTAGGGGTGTTTGGTGTTGCGTTTTCAAAATAGATTATGCGTTTTCAAAATAGATTTTGCGTTTTCAGAACTACGTTTTGAAAAAGCATGTAGGTACATGCTTCTCCAAAACTGCGTTTTCGAGGCAGATAATCACTTTTTCATCCGAACACTTTTTTAGATTATTTATGTTTTACAAACGCAATAATCAAATAATCACTTTAAAACGTAATCCCAAACACCCTCTTAATTTCATTAGTGAATTTTTAATTGTAGATTTATAAAGTAGCTAGATGATTTTATAACCAACTGTAACACAGTTATGGTGATGGTTTTGAAAATCAAAATTAATGTCGCAAAGACAAATCAATGATTGAATCACGGGTGAAAGGACCACTACCATGATGTGAATATAATAAGACTATTTATTGAAATTCTTAAACAGTAATCCAGCAAGGTGAAATAATATTTATTGAAATAATATTTCACTTGCTGGGCTCTTGCATGGGTGTTGCTAAGTTGTTATTTGGCCTCAGAACGTGCCAACCCACATTTGTTGGGGAGGCTGTTTCGGTTTTTGACAAAGACCTTCGGAGAGCTATCGAGGATATCGTGGTTTGCGGGGGTCCGTTTTTTGGGGATCTTCAATGGAGGCTTGCATCCCTCCCGACCCGTTTTGGGGGTTTAGGTTTATGTTCGGCTGAGAATGTATCCATGTATGCTTTTGTGGCATCGAGGGCGCAATCTTGGAGTTTACAAGACCACATTCTTCGAGACTGTGGTATTGTTGGGTTAGATTCTAAGTATGTGTGCGCGTTGGATTGCATGCACATGTCCCTTCCGGATTTTGATCTTTGTGGTTTCTCTAATAAGGACACCCCCCCCTAAAGCCTATTATGCTTTGGCGAGTGCCCTATTTAGTAGAACTGTCCAGTGTTTGGGAGAGAAGTTTAGTCTATCCCCTCGTCAGAAAGCTGTGTTTGATTGTATCCGGGCACCTCATTCTCAGGATTTTCTGACAGTTATCCCCATTGAAGGACTAGGCCAACACATGTCAGCAGTGGAATATCGGGCAATTCTTAAGTACCGGCTAATGATACCTCTGTTTCCGGTTGATGAGCCCTGCCCAGTTTGTCGCAAGGCTTGTTTAGATATTTTTGGCGAACATGCGGTCCATTGTAAGGAGTTGCCTGATTTTAAATACCGACATGATTTGGTAAGGGATATTCTCTATGATGTTCTAAAGCGGGCAGGGATTTCGGTGAAAAAGGAGGCTCCGGTGAACTTTCTGACGGATCCGCTCGATGGGAGGTCTACTCTTCGGCCAGCTGATATTCTTGTGTTCGGGTGGGCTAGGAGAAAACACGCTTGTGTTGACCTTACAGGAGTGTCCCTTCTTATTGGACTCAGGGATAATGGATTTGTTGCTGGCCAGGCTGCGTCAAAGGCGGAATCAGGCAAGGTCGCTAAACACGAGAAGGCTTGTTTAGAGAATCAACACGTGTTTATCCCATTCGCTTTTGATACATTTGGGTCCCTAGCCCCAGAGGCTGTGGAATTTCTAAACAGGGTCCAACAGGTTGTGAATAGTAATCTTTCAACATTTAAGGGCCGTTTCGTCTTTAGTAGGATTGGTTTTGCAATTCAAAAGGGGGTTGCGGCGCAGCTTGTTGCCCGTTTACCTGCCACTTGTTTGTAATTTGTTACTTTGGTATTTTAATGAACAAATATAGATAATCATAAAAAAAATTTCTTAAACAGTAAACCCATCATAACTTATCACGGGTATCATGAAATATAACTGTTTTAAAAACGGTTAATTCAGTCGGTCTTTAAACATAAACCTAAATCTACACCATTATCTGTCATGGGACTAGAACCCTTTATAACCTACAGAGGGACGTCTTTACTACACACCTATACTACTATGTTACAAGTCCTATGGTTCCTAATATATACGGACACTTGTGTAGTTTTTTGTATAAATAAATAACGTGCCCATAATTATGGAGATGTGAATTAGTTTGGATGAATATTAGTAGTGTAATTTTAAAAGAAGCATTGCCAAATTACGAGTTAAATCAAATAATTAATGATAATTACAAGTTTGACTATATTGAGAGCAAGGATTGGCGAAAAGAAAGTATCTTTGATTCGATTCTTTATTATTCATTTACGTGGGTATCAATTAGAAACAAGGCAATCGACATTAGTTGGTCGGGATGGTTACCGAACCCGCTTCTTTTAGTGTAATGTTTGTTGTTTGCTAGCTTCTAGCTAGCCGAGTTTTTTTTTAAAAGTTCCTTGTTCGAAAAAGAAAAGTATATGAGTAATGTTTGTGTTTTGAATAAGATTTTATTTCAAACAGTAGTTTATGACATGGGCAGACGGTGCTAGTGTTTACTAGCTAATAGGTATTTTGAGCCAAATTTGATATAATAAGTGTTGGTTGGTCGGGGCTAGGGTTCATACATGTAGGTCCACTCGGAGGATCAAGTATAACCTACTTCCTTATTGTCTAACACACACACGAGTGCGGAATCCAAGTGTGTATGCAGACCAAAGCAAGAGCACAACCAATATAACAAAATATACAAACTTCAACGATTCACTATATTGATTTGTAGAGAGACCCAGTGCATAAACTCTTGACAAACTGCTTATCTCTCACACTCTGCACTCTTACAAAACCCAAATAACATATGTGGATATTTATAGGCACTACCCAGCTAACACCCACGAATAATATGCATGCCCCACAAAAAACAGACCAGGCCCACGAAGAATAAGATTCTTCGTGGCCTGACCCACGAACAACCAACAATCTCCACGAAGAACCCTTAGTTCTTCGTCATTTTCATAATTCATATGTTGCATGGGTTCTTCGTCCATATATAATATGCATGAGTTCTTCGTCCATATATAATATGCATGAGTTCTTCGCCATGAACATATAAAGTTCAATATGAATTTGCATGTGAAATCATCATGGTGATGTCATCTTGCATGATCTTCGTTCTCGTATCGCTAATATCTGGTCGTACGACGGAGGAACATCGTCGACTTCGGTCTCGAAACCGAACCGAGCTGAGCCGAGCCGAAACGAATCGAACCGAGCCGCATCCACACATATATGCATCAACTATACCCTTAAGTGCCTAAATTCAAGAGTCTGCCTAAATTTGATATAGCTTGGGTAAAGTTATCGTACAAAGTCTCTTAAATTCAAGAAATGTACAAAGACATAATGGATCGCAAAATATAACACAATGTCGAGAAAAAAAGACACAACGATCGCAAAAAAAAGACACAATAACGCAAATATAGAAAAGTCACAATCCTAAATTAAAAGACACAATGATATAAACAAAAATTCTAAAATCTACAAGCTATAAATCCAAAAGTGAAAACCTAAAATCTCATACCGTAAAGTTCGATAAGATAGTTCAAATGTTGCTTGAATGAGGTTTATCGGATTCCTTTTAGTACCATTCTTAAGACTTTTTATTATCAGGAGACTTTGTATTTGGTGTTTCGGTACCATATTTTTTTGGTTCGGTATCGTACTAATACCCATATTTGGTGATTTTTGGCATCGGTATTTTCGATACCGATACCTAGCTCATTTCTAAATGAAAGTACAAGAACGCGTCATAATATTTGCATCCGCATTTGATCCCTAATAAGTGAAATTTAGGCTTTTAAGGGGGGCCAAGCACTATACGCGTAGGGCTCACAGGTTCAAACTAGTGCCAGAACACCGTCGATCCGTCGCCACCCTAAGGATAGGCAAGGCGTGTTGGTTAAGCTAGTAGGTTTACCCATGCAAGGGTTGAGTTTGGTTGAGAAGGTTGTTGACCCTGAGATTGGTGGTTGAGTTTTGATTAGTTAGGACATTTAACCTTTTCTAAATAAAAAAAATTGACATGGGCAGACGCTACTAGTGTTTACTAGCTAATAGGTTTTTTGAGCCAAATTTGATATAACAAGTGTTGGTTGGTCGGGGCCAGGGTTCATACCCTTAAGTGTTATTCCTCCCCGAAGAACAATATATGACTATGTATTTGTGTTCACATAATCGTTTGTGTCACATCCCAACCGATGACGGAAACATCGGATGAGACGAACAAAATCGTTCATACCATCATAACACTAGTTGTGACAATATAAATTAAATCCAATTTCCTAAATTAACTAAATTCAAATACATTGTTTTCAACAAACCAAACAAAATAGCATATCAAAACAAACGTTTATTCTCTAGTGGGTTTCTAAGTTCACCCTAACTTGTTTCTTCACTTCATCTTGTCTATCAACCTGCAACATGTATTAAAATACATTAACAAAAATGTTGGCGAGCATACAAGTTTGATACATAGTATAATATAAAAATTGTTTAAATCATACCCAAACATGTAAACAATGAGCAAGTAAACAAGTATGCTGAAACGGTGTAAACTATGTGGTCAAAACCAAGGTTCCAACGCAAAGTGTCTTTCCCAAAATCTAACGGGAGGTTAAAGTGTTTAACTTAACAAAATTTTTCTAAAACGCAATAGACTAAAACACAAAAGAAATGTTCTTTCTAAACATAATGGACAAAAAACATAAAAGAAAGTGTTTTTTTAGAAAACGCAATGGATCAATGGATCAAACATACAAAACAAAATGTTCTTTCTAAGACGCAATGGACAAAAAACACAAATAAATGTTTTTTTAAACGCACTTGAACAAAAATACCTAAAAAGGTGTTTTTCTAAAATGCAATGGACCAAAAACACAAAGAAATGTGTTGTTCCTAAAATGCAATGGACAAAAAACACAAAGAAATATGTTGTTCCTAAAACGCAATAGACAAAAAAACGCAAAAAAAAATATGTCTTTCCTAAAACGCAATGGATCTAAAACACAAAAAAATATATGTTTTTTTATTGTTTTATAAAATGTAATGAAAGAAAACACAATTAAAAACATAGTAAAGTGTGTTTAAAAACAAAATATGTTAGTCCAGACTGATACTGTAGCAAGGTAGAACCCAAAAATGAAAATACTTAATTTGTTAATTGATAACAATAGATTCAATATCATTGCATTATTACCTCTTTATATCCCAAAAGTATTTGACTAAAAAGACAGAGACCAAAGCGAGCATTTGACTAAAGAAATAAAACGCAATCCATACACAAATAAAACTCAAACATGCTATACATTAAAAATAATCCTTCTTTCACCTCATGATGATGTCATACATGCATGGTATCAAATAGACAAAAAAAAAAACAAGTAAAACGCAACATGTTGCAAGACGACATGTAACACCTTAAAAACAGGTTTGGTAACCGAATCACGTTAATATTAAATAACGGGTAAAGTACCGTTTGCGGTAAAAGTGGACCCGTAAACAAAATAACTAGGAACAAATTAACCTAGTTAGAACTTCTATATAGTTAATAAAACAATGTGTAATGGCCCTATCTAATAAAAAATATATATATATGTAAACTTGGGGGACCAAAGTTGTCAAAATGGAAACTAGTGACTTATAAACAAAAATCTAAACATAACACACACAAAAAGTGTGTGTGTAGAACGATCATCAGGAGAATAAAAGGGGGGAAGCCCTAGTTCAAGCTTAATCCACCAGATTGAAGATCAATTCGAGACCCAAATCAGTGCATGAACGCATTTTAACGATCACCTAGACAAGGGGATCGTAAGGTATGTCTTAAAACCTAGATTGGTTAAAGTTGAAATTCGAGACAAGTAGGTTACTTACAAATAACTTGATGATTATGATCCAAATATGAAATTAGATGTTTATGTATGCCTAATTTCGTTAGATATGATGAAATTATAAAGTACTTGATGTAAGGTTACTTCTAAGTGATGAACAAGTAGATTATCAAGTGGGTTTTGATAATATGATAAAGTTTATGATATAATCATGTTTAGAATCATCATGCATGATAGTAATAAGAAGAAACTTGAATAAATTAGAGATTCGAGTAAGTAATCATACATGATTTACAATGGGTTTTGTATGATACTATGAAATAGATGATATATTCATGTTAATAAATGCTTGGAATCATCATGTGTGTAAGAATGTTTGAAACCTTAGGCTAAGTTTGATAATTGGGTAAATCTCATACATGAGATGCAATGGGTTGTTTCATGGTGATGAAACAATCCCTAGTTCTTAAATAATATTAATAGATTAGCATATGATGATTGAGACTATGTTAATATAATGATTTATGGTTTCATGAATTTAGTTGTTTTGGTAGCCTAGAAATAACGTCTACCGGGTATTGATGAAATGCCTAAATAAGTTTGTTCAAACTATTTATGCATTTACATATGTTAATAGACAGTTGACTTTTAAAAGTCAAACTGATCTACGATAAGATCAAATGGTAGTTTTTGATATAAATGCGTAAGATGGGGTAGTCGTGATAGGAGATGACGAATCTAACCGTCTTACGAATTATGATGATAGTTTGACGCTTGATAAGCTAGGTAGAGGCTTGGAAAAGAAGCGGGTTAAACGAACCAAGTATGAAGGAAAAGCGCATTTAGGATGCAAGGTAAGTAAAGCTTACACCTTTTTTATAGAATACCTACTTGTGTGTATTGGATACGAATAAAGTAAATTTCATAATTAAAATATGATGTTCCGACGTGGAATAATATGGGTCGGAACAAGTGAAAATGGTGAGAAACCATAATTTATGGTAAAAAAAGGGTAAAACGGTAAATTAGTCATGTGATGATGAACAAATAAGGAATTTTGAAACATTACGTTATGGTATAAACCGTGACTGGCAAAAGTGGTAAAGTAGTAATCCGGACATGAGTTGACGGATAGATAAAGAGATTTCAAAAGACATCACATGGTGTAAGTCATAATGGGTCAAACAAAATAAGAAACGACTTTTAAATAATATGAACTCACGGAGTAACCCGGAATAGGTTAAAGATGTGAGATGGTAATTAAATACCATCTCATAAATATAAATGGTTATTTCAACTAAATGGGTCGAATGGTGTTGTTAACACCATTTGACAATAATAATTGATGATCGCTTGTTGAGTTTTGTGATCACAGGGAAATAAGATATGGTTCCGTTGCTATTATCTAGTAATTAATAGTTAAAGGTATTTAAATGGGTCAATGCTATGACCCGAGCCAGGTATGCATAAGTAAGATTATAGTTAAACATGCGATTTTGGTCAAGTAGTTCATTAAAAGTCTTTCGTTGTAAAATGAGGGACTAAAGATGACCAAAACGCCCTCGATCAAATAACCGGGTAAATGACCCTTAAGGGTTGTTTAGGAACATGTATTATGACCATGAAAATCTTTTGAAAAGTATAAAAGTTATAGGGATAAGCCATTTTGGGTCAAATAACTATAAATGGGTATTTTCCGTAAAATGACGAACCGAAAGGTAGAATTTAAAATAAATGATTTTACTATAGCAAATCCACCACAAATATAATTGTGGTGGAAGATAAATCAAAGTCTTAGTGTGGGAATCGGAGGTAAGGAAAGAAAAAGCGAGATTTAGGCTTAAAGTGCTTAAATCCCTCAACGGATCAAAATATTTGTATGAATTCAATCTTACACCACTTATAAAGGGTCAGAAATTATTGTTTTGAATGACTGATTTTGATTCTAAAATGTGGGAAATTGAACTACGATCGCGTGGAATCGAAAATGAAGGAAAACGAACTTGTAACGAAAAAGTTATGAGCATTTTAGCGAAAACAAAAAAATAAAAAAGCTGCATCTGGGAAAACCGTAAGTTACGGTTCTGAACCGTAACTTACGGTCCAGCAGTTCTGTTTTGAGCTGGGAGAACCGTAAGTTACGGTTCATACCGTAGCTTACGGTCCGGAAAGGCTGTTTTTGGGTATTTAGACCTACCGTAGGTTACGGTAGGCAACCGTAACCTACAGCGAGTTTTCGAACAATATTCGTTTGTTGGCTATTTTGAATTTTCGGGTCCGTCTAGACGGGTTCTAAGATCTCAATTACTAACGTTTATGATAAATTTATAATGTAGGTGTGTTTAAACTTCTGATGGGTGAAGATGAAGCTCCAAAGTGAACCGAACACAAGAAATTCGAGCTTCCGCAAGTTGTTTAGTTATTACGTAACTAAATAACAATAATATATTGAAAACTTTTAACTATTTGAGAAGTTTTATAAGACTCAGATCTTAGTAACGAATGTGTATTTGCATATAAACTCTTTTATATGCGAAATTTTTTTAAAATTTTGATTTTCTAAGTAAGGGTCTTACACGACACCTTTGTTAGATAAGTGAAATCAGATCCGATGTGAACGCCGGTAGCTTCTAGAAGAGAGTGCGAACTCCGATTCCGGTGAACGCAACATGTTACACCTCTTTATGTTTTTTCAACTTTACAACATGTCATTCTATTATTGCTTCATACCCTTCCTACTCAAAACATAGTTCCTATTTGATCCCCTCCCTTGTAAACCAAACTATGATATTATTATTATTTTAAGAGTTAATTACTGTTTTCGTCCCTGTTGTTTGTCAAAAATCCTTATTTCAGTCCATTAGTTTAAAAATTATGATTTCAGTCCCTGTGGTTTCACTTTCGTAACCATTTCAGTCCCTGTGGTTTCACTTTCGTAACCACTTCAATCCATTTATTCTATAAGTACAAGGACTGAAATGGTTGCGAGGTGGACTGAAATGGTTAGGAAAGTGAAACCACAAGGACTGAAATCGCAATTTTTAAACTAATGGACTGAAATAGTATTTTTGACAAACCACGGGGACGAAAATAGTAATTAACTCTTATTTTAATGTATAACCTTAATCACATTCACTTAACGTTTTACCAAGTATTTTAGGTTTCACATAGCAAACCCTCGTACATGAGCATGACAAAAAAAATTAATAATAATAATAATAATAATTTTGGTTATACTTAATAAGCATCTTAAATCATACATATAAAACTTTTTACGTATCATTTTATTACACAACTTTTATAATATTGTACTTTGATGGTAGATAAAACATAAATACTCTCTCTTAATTAAATAATATTATAAGTATTTTCCATCCACAGGTATTTGGATTAGTGACATGAAAGGTGGCCTACCTGATTTAGGTTAGAATAAAAACAATCCTATGTAAATATTTGTCGTGGAGAAAATAAAGAACATCTATTTAAAGATGAGTATCATCGTTTGATTTATGATTCTAAAGGAGGTCGGTAGGTAAGTACTAAAGATAACATATACAGGTTCATGAAAGAAAATAAATGCCATATATGAGGTTATTAATAATTAAAAATATTATAATAAAAAAATAGTTATTTAGTGATATTGCTAGTTGAGTAGTGAATCGTGTCAGGTTAACAACTCAATTTGGTTGAGCTCAAATACGGCTCATTTATTTATTTATGTTTAAAGATATGAATCCTATTCTTTCACTTTAAATGTGTAACCTAAGCACTATTCGATTAATCTGTTTATCGAAACGAGTCAAACGGTTTATGAATTATTCTCAAGTGGTAACCATATTAAACGAGTCTAGGGTTGGATTAAATGAGTTAAACGTTGTAAATGGGTTGGTGACTCGACCTGTTTAACTAAACAGGTTAGCGGATCAACTTATATAATTAAATGGGTAAATGTGTCAATTCGAACACATTAATTGAACCGGCTAACAGTTAGCTTGAACACAACCCATTTGTCAATTAAACAAGTTAGAACTAACAACATAAAAGTTAGAGTAAATTGCACAAAACGTCCTTTAAGTTTCACCAATCTTGCTGGTTTCAGCCTTAATCTTTAAAAGTTGCTAAAACCAGTCTTTAAGATTAATTTTGTTGCAGGTTTCATCCTTTATCACTAACCCAGTTACCAATCCATGTTAAATGGCCTCACATGCATAGCATGTGAGGGTAAAACCATCTTTTCATCTCTATCTCTCTCTCTCTCTCTCTCTCTCACTTTCTATATCTTCGACCTCCAAAACCACCATAGCTTCAACCCTCCATTGTTGACAGCTATGTCGTTCCTTCCAATTTTTGGGTTTTGACTCTGCACAGCCTCTTCAGCTGCATTAACAGCAACGTGTTCATCTGAGCCTAACCCCATGAGACCTCTTGATTTACCCGCCAAACCATCCTCTATCTCTGAGTCAAACAAGACCCCTGCAACAACACCTATCTGTTCACCAACGACTGGGCAGCAGAGGCGGTTGACTGCTGAACACCCACCACATCCATCGCTTGCTCAAAACCCTCCAAGTCAGCAGGGGTGGTATCCAACTCCCTGTTATTTCCTTCCAAATCCATACTCTCATCAACAAACCCCTGCGATTGGGGGTATTTTACCGAAGAAACTGTCACGGCCCTCGACCCGTTTTGCCGGTTCGGAAGCCGCGGGACAGAAACCCGTGGTATTGATATTTATTTGGCAGCGGAAATCTTAACAGGACCGTTTAAAATGGAAACACCAGATTATTTTATTAATAATATCGGGACAAACCCCGTATTTTACAAGAAAGGAATTTCATTGGGAATTTCCCTAATCACAGTAAACTCTATCTCTCTCACTTCGTTCAAGATGTAAACAATGGAGGGTTGAAGCTATGGTGATTTTGGAGGTTGAAGATAAAGCAAGTGGAGAGAGAGAGAGATGAAAAGACGGTTTTACCCTCACATGCTATGCATGTGAGGACATTTAACATGGATTAATAACTGGGTTAGTGATAAAGGATGAAACCTGCAACAAAATTAATCTTAAAGGCTGGTTTTGACAACTTTTAAAGATTAAGGCTGAAACCAACAAGATTTGTGAAACTTAAAGGACGCTTTATGCAATTTACTCTAAAAGTTATTATTTTGTGACATGTCATGTTTCAATGTTATTATCTGATAAAGCGAAATATAAATTAGTAAAGGTAGAAATAATGGTATTCGCATGTTATGAGGATAACAAGATTAAAATTTAAGCGTCTAAATAAACAATAATTTATGTTTTCGATTTTAAAAAAATTGTTTCATTTGGAAAGCTATAATTACTATCAATTTGTAATTAGATGTTTACACTAAACAAATAATTTTGAGTTACGAAGAAATAAAGAAAAATTAATATTATCTAGCGTGACATACACGACAACCCTACATATAGTAATTGTGTGGAAGAAATGAACGGACAGGATTAGATGTACCGGATCATGTATTAAATCGTCATTTATGTGACGTGATCCCAAGTATCAATATCCTTTATTAACCATTAACATTGTTTTTATTTTTCATTTGTTCACGTTACTTTTCGAGTTAAATGCTTGGTTGGTCCCTGTGGTTTGCAAATCTTGCAGACTTGGTCCCAGTGGTTCACTAATTACACACTTGGTCCCAGTAGTTTCAAATTTTGCACTCGGGTGGTCCTTACCACTAACCTTTGTTAGATTTCTCAGTTAAGTATATGCAAAATTACTATTATACCCCTCATCTTCTTCATACTTTCTCTGCTACCACCTGCAACTACTCTGCTACCACCACCCTCACCCTCGCCGCCTTTCACCGCCATACTACTCAGCCATACCCTCGCCGCCTTTCACCGCCATCTTCCCCATTGCCACAACCATCCACCAGATTCTCAGTTAACGGAACGAAGAAAACCGTTGGATTACTGTCGTCACATTAACCAAGCATTTAACTCTAAACTCTTCTATCTCCACTTCCACACCAAATGCCATAACTGTCAATGGAAACCCTAGCTATCTCCCACCGCCCTCTTCCGCCGTCTCTCCGTCGTACCTCCGCCCGCTCCGGCGTCTCTTCCACTCCTCCCTCCGTCACTCTCCTCAACAACGCCTCCACCTCTCGCTTCCTCACTCTCAGATGCTCTGCTCAGTCTCCAACCGCATCAGGTGATTTTAATCTTCTGTTAATTTGCAGTTCATTTCATGCTTTCGTTGATTGTATGCGCATTTTGACCTGTTTTCTACTGCGTTTGTTGCGAAAACGTTTGTAGTTTTGGTTAATTTGCTCAGTTCGTTCGTTAATTGTAGTCGCATTTTGACTTGTTTTTCACTATATTTGTTTTGAAAATATTTGTAGTTTTGGTTAATTTGCTAAGTTCGTTTGTTAGGTCAGTGTGATTAGGGACAGATATTGTTTTTCGCAATCGAAAATTCGATGAAGTTCATTTTCAATTAGTTTGATGCTTGGATTCGCATTTTGACTGGTTTTCCACTGCATTCCTTTATAAAACATTGATAGTTTTGGTTAATTTGCTCACTTCGATTAGGGACTGATGGATGATTGTTATTGTTTTTGTAGTCGATCATTTGGTGAAGTTCATTTTGAATTAATTTGATGCTTATATTCGCATTCTGACCTGTTTTCCATGGCATTCCTCTATAAAACAGTGATAGTTTTGGTTAATTTGCTCAGTTCGTTAGGGCAATATAATTATTAATTAGGGACTGATGGATGATTGTTATTGTTTTCGCAGTCGACCATTTGGTGAAGTTCATTTTCAATTATTTTGATGCTTTCATTGATTGTATTTGCATCAAACCGATGGGTCTACTCCGACCAGCGGATGTGACGACAGTAATCCAACGGTTTTCTTCGTTCCGTTAACTGAGAATCTGGTGGATGGTTGTGGCAATGGGGAAGATGGCGGTGAAAGGCGGCGAGGGTATGGCTGAGTGGTATGGCGGTGAAAGGCGGCGAGGGTGAGGGTGGTGGTAGCAGAGTAGTTGCAGGTGGTAGCAGAGAAAGGATGAAGAAGACGAGGGGTATAATAGTAATTTTGCATATACTTAACTGAGAAATCTAACAAAGGTTAGTGGTAAGGACCACCCGAGTGCAAAATTTGAAACTACTGGGACCAAGTGTGTAATTAGTGAACCACTGAGACCAAGTCTGCGAGATTTGCAAACCACAGGGACCAACCAAGCATTTAACTCTTACTTTTCAAAAATAATGGTTTCAATTTTTCTTGTTCACATTTCTTCTTTAACATAAGTCAGTAGGTTAGACCTTAAATAAACTTTATATACTAAATAAAATATGATATTATATCTTTAAAAACCCCTTTATTACACGGGTTGGATAAATGTATTTTTATATAAGGAACCATATTATACGGGTTGAATAAATGTAATTTTATATACCAAAAAATAAAAAAAAGATTATATCTTTAAAACCATGTGTATTACACTGGGTGAATAAATGTAATATTGTTTACCAAATAATGGAAAAAAGTTATATATTTAAAAACCCTCGGGTATTACACACGGCTTGAATAAATATGATTTTATATACCAAATAATGAGAAAATTATATTTGAAAAAAAACTAATAGATATACTCGGTACGTGATAGATATGGTGATTATGGAGATGATTATTGAAAAGAAGATACGGTAGTCAAACATTTTATTCAAGAAGCAAATAAGCAGCCAATTGAGTGACACAATATAAATTAAATTTAAAAAAACCTGTAATAGATATGATTTTAAAAAACTAAGACTTTGTTATTATTAGTAAAATAAACGATTTTATATTTGTAATTTTGTTTGATATTATTTTATTAAAAAGTGCATATTATGCATATAATTATATTGTGTCTTAAGGTATTGATATCATCTAAAATGTTTTTCGATTTTATGTCTAGCATTATATATACTATAGTAAAAGTTTAAAAGTTATTAGAGATAATTACATCATCGAAAAGAATAAGAGTAAATTTGTACATTACAAATAAAAAATATATGATATAAAAAATCAAATAACAATATTATAAATGAGAAGTATGCATTAAATTAAACTAAATAATAATTATTTATAGTTAAGTAGGAGAGGGTAAACAAAATAATATTTAGGGTTATCAATAATTAACTAGAAGAGATTAAACTAAATAATAATTATTCATAAGATATTAAACTAAATAATATTTAGTAGAAGACTTATCTATAATTAATTAGTATAGATTAAATTAAAATAAAAATTATCCTTAAGACATGGCGACATATGTTCCCTAAATGGTTTCTTTTATTATATAGTATAGAAGATATAGATATAGATATAGATTTTAATTTCAATAATTTTTATATATTCTTAAAAATAAATTTATATTTATTAAAAAATAGATAAAAAAGAATTATTTACGTTATTCTCATCACCCGTTAATTCATTTTCTAAATTGAACCATCTGCTGATTAAATAATGGTTAAATCTGAATATAAGTTAACATGTAAACTACTTTTTGGTTATCTTAATAAACGTTGATTTGTATATGTATTTAGTGACAAAGGGATAAGCCAAGCTTGGTATTCTATTGAAATACAGTCTATACTATTCACTTTCGTTTATAACTCTTCCAATGATACTTCCACCTGATATTATTATTAAAAGTGAGAAGACGTAACGTGTATAAAAAGATTTTAATTTATTATTATAAGAAGAAGATATGGATGTTGTTCACAAATACATATAAAAATATAAAAATCGATTTTTGAATATACCTAATATGAAATCTGGGCAATAATCTCTAGATCAAGTGGTTAAAAGATTGTATTTTTCTTGAAAGATGCAGGTTTAATTTTCAATTGGTGTTGAGTGAGACATTGGTGGGCAATGATCTGAGACCCAAAGAAACCTGAATTCGATCCTTGAGCCAAACGAGCTTTATTGGTAATTCCACTGTCGTGCCTACGGGCAGGTGGATTACCGGGTTTCCCTGGAATTGGTGGTGGACTCGGGTTACTCCCGTTTGGTCTAGTGTATGCCCCAAAAGTGCTCGAAATTGATTCTGTTAGCCGTAAAAAAAAAGAAAAAAAAAGTAATATGAAATCTGAAGCTTAAAAAAAGTCCATTTTTAAATATATAATGTTTAAGTCTATTGTAGAATTCATACAAGATCAAATACAATCCACTAACTCATGAAAGTTTAAATGTAATCTTCCAACTCAAAGAAGTGTGAACATGATCCACCAACCAATAATATTTAGTTAAATATTACATAGATAAATTTTAAATTGCTTATTATAATCTTAGTTAAAGACTAAAAGCTTAAACGTAATCCTCCAAGTCATTGTAAACATAACCCACCGACTAATAAGGTTTGCTTAAGCCTTAAGGGTTATATAAATAAGTTTGAAATTACTCATGAGTTCATCAAATGAGGATTTAACTTAGAGTAAATTGCACAAAATGTCCTTTAAGTTTCACCAATCTTGCTGGTTTCAGCCTTAATCTTTAAAAGTTGTCAAAACCAGCCTTTAAGATTAAATTAGTTACGGGTTTCATCCTTTATCACTAACCCAGTTATTAAATCATGTTAAATGGCATCACATGCAAACCATGTGAGGGTAAAACCGTCTATTTCATACTTAAAGGACGTTTTGTGCAATTTACTCATATTTTTCATCCTCTTCATCCTCCTCATCCTCGTCTCCTCCGCCACTTTGCTAACATACGCCGACCCTTCGGATGAAACCCTAACGGAAGTCGACACACTTCTCGATTTCAAACTCAACCTCCATGATCCACTCGGTGCACTCACTAGCTGGGACCGGTCAACCTCTTCCGCTCCATGCGACTGGCGAGGTGTCGGTTGCTCCGGCGGCCACGTCACCGACCTCCGTCTGCCACGTCTGCAACTACGGCGCATTGTCTACCAAACTCGGTAACCTGCGCATGCTGTGCAGGCTAAGCCTCCGGTCAAACAGCTTCAACGGTAGTATTCCGGTATCTCTGTCAAAATGTGAACTCTTACAATATGTTTTCCTTCAGTATAACTCTTTCTCCGGCGAGATTCCGCCGGAGATTTCAAATCTGAAACAGATTTTAATATTTAACGTCGCCGGAAACAATATCTCCGGCGAAGTTCCGAAAACTTTTTCGTCAAGTCTCCGGTACCTCGATCTGTCCGCAAACTCACTCTCCGGCGAGTTACCGAACAACCTCTCCGACTCACCGGATCTGCAACTCGTAAACTTTTCATACAATCACCTCACGGGAGTGATTCCGGAGAGGTATGGTGATTTTGTGGATGGTGTATGTTACATCTTTTAAATGAGTAGTTATAACTTTTAAACCAAAATGTAATGTTACATATGATCGTCTTATTTATATTTAAATTTTGCAGTGTTTGTTCTGCATATCGTTGTAGTGATTCAGTTGTTGCTGCTGCTGCACTCGTGGTTGTTGACTTTACTACTTGTATTGCTATTTATACAGGCATTGTTGGGTTAGTGGAGTCTTGATTGGGCTTAGTTTAAGACAAGGCAGCACGCTTAATGAGTTAATGGAGAACCACAGGGCTCATGGCTCATGCCTACCAGGATGTTGCTGATTGCTAGGGTATGTGGCGGAGGAGACGAGGATGAGGAGGATGAAGAGGATGAAAAATATGAGTAAATTGCACAAAACGTCCTTTAAGTATGAAATAGACGGTTTTAACCTCACATTGCTTGCATGTGATGCCATTTAACATGATTTAATAACTGGGTTAGTGATAAAGGATGAAACCCGTAACTAATTTAATCTTAAAGGCTGGTTTTGGCAACTTTTAAAGATTAAGGCTGAAACCAGCAAGATTGGTGAAACTTAAAGGACGTTTTGTGCAATTTACTCTTTAACTTATTGTGAAAATAATAAAAAAAAAACCTTTTAACGCTTAACTAATAGTTAAAATGACTCATTGACGATAACATTATTGACTTATTGTAGTTCTTTGAAGAAAATCTGAGTTCTTTTTAGTATACGAATAGCATAATAGGCAACATAAGCCTTATTGTGCGGATCTTTTATTATTAAATCTATCTGATTAAGATGCGTGTTAAACCAGTTTTGAGATAGAATATATTAATAAAAGCCCATATATTATTAAAGTTACATACATATATGGATGCCTTTGTTACATAACTTAGAAAATATTCATAACTCATAATATTTACAAAAACAAATAAATGGTTTTTATTTACTTGAATAGACAATTCCAAGCATCGTGATACCCACTACGGCCACAGATACGACAAATCTCTTCACGACATTTCTATATGGCCCAACAATATCTTCCTTAACCCTCACCACCACCATTAACATCTGATTATTGATGGTATGAACACCGAACACCCACATTTAAACCGAGAGGGTGGTTAAATCTAAAATGAAGCTTTTGGTTTAAGAGGTCCAACCAAATAAAAATAATGTTATTTAATGGACGAAACTTACACTTATAAGCCCAAAAACAGAAGACCCCACCATCAACATCTAGCATTTATTATCCGCGACAACACTCGATTCCATGTGCCTTAAATAATTGTACGTACAAAAAAAACTATATTGTCTACATTTTACCAATTGGTTAATATCAAGAAAACATGTAAGGACTATGAAAAAAAAAATGTATGAAAAATCGATAGGAATTAGTTGTATATTGTGAATCCAATGGAATTTGAAAATTCTCAATAGTACCGGTTCATCATAGATAATAACATTAGGGTTGCATATGAATTAAACAAAGATAAATGATACCATGTTCGTGTTTGTTTGTTAAGAAAAAATATGTGTTTACGAACTGTTCATGAATACTTACCGAACGAGATTTTATGTCCGTGTTCGTTTGTTAATAGGTAACGAACACAAACGAACGTTCATGAAGACAAACGAACACAAATTAATACTCACGAACACAATGGGAACAAATAAACACAAACATGAGTTCATGAATAGAATATATATAATACATTGATACTTATTAAATATTTTTATTCATTGGAATTTTGAAGTATTTATACAATAATGATAAAAACATAATAAACTATCGAACACAAACAAACATGATTCTGAACATTCACGAAAATTAATAAATGAACGTTGCCTCTATTTATGTTCATTTATGTAACCAAATGAATAAAATTTCTTGTTCGTGTTTGTTCCTTTATTAAAAAAGGAACGAATACAAACAAACTTTTCACCACACATTTCACAAATTGTTCGTTAAACATTCGATTCATTTCCAACCGTGTTTGAAAGCTTGGATGAACACTAATTCCACCTATTGGTTCACATGTATGGTCCATGAGTTATACCCTATTGTATTTTCTTTTTAGTCCTTTATTTTTTTTAATTTATTCAACTAAAATTTAACTAACACAACTTTTAACAATTTTTCAAATGGTGTTTCCTTTTTTCAATCTAACGTTATTCTTATTTTCTGGTTTTTTCTTTTGTTTGTTATAAAGAGTAAATCGAAACCAACCAATTTTTCTTATGTCATAACATATCGGGCTATTTCTACTGGTTGCAAGATGGATTAATAGTACTCCACGTTTTACTTTATTGTTTTTTTCCTTTTCTAAAGAATCCAAGGTTTTGGTTTTGGAGTTTTGACTTTTGCCACATTATTTAACATCTACGATTTACATTTAGTTATATAGTGTAAGGCTTCTTAAATTTTTATTTTTTGTCTAAGTTATTTAATAATATAAAATATTATTATAATTACTTTTATATGTGTTGTTTTTCGCTTATAACTTTCTAGATATGATCATTTATAAAATTTCGAGTATACCGTTATGACACGTTAATTTTTATCTACGCCTAATATAAATTGTACTTAAATTCAGTTGTAAATAGCATTGCATAAGTGATCAAAACATAAGTGTACATGTCTTCAAGCTGCCTCGCCATTAATTTATTTTTTTTATAAAGTGACGTTTACACCTTTTGTCATTTTAGTAAATAAAATGTAAGAGTTCATAAAATTTCAAATATACTATTGCGACGTGTTTATTCTTTATTTGTAGTTTAATAAAAGATTAATTTAATTTGAAGGAGGTTAAATTTTATCGTTTCTTCCTTTAGGGTGACGAACCCAACAGATACCGTTCAAACAACATCCGTACCGGAACATTATTATTGCTTATGATTTTTCAACGTATCGCAATAGAGGTTTTTTTTGTCCCGTAAGCCATAGATAATGTTAGTAACCAAGCTTATACTAACCAAACAACATCGGTACAAGCATTCTTTTTTTATATCGATGTAAAACACGTGTTGATGTCCTATGTAAAACACGTGTTGATGTCCTCTTAGGAATATCTTTTTTTTGTTACCATACCGAGTGATAGATTTATACTAGTACTAAATTGAACCGATATCGACTAATATCCCCCCACCGAAGAATCTCACTAGTTAGAAGATTATTCTCTTATACAATTAGCAACCAAATAACTACCGTTTACACAACCATTGCATCCACCAAAAAAACTGTCACATAACAGTTAAAACAACACGTTTCAAACATATACCCGTTAAATTACACAAAAAGCAACTTCACTTACCATTTTCCTGGTACAAGCCACGTGCTTTGTAATTCAAACATATACCCGTTAAATTACACAAAAAGCAACTTCATTACCATTTTCCTGGTACAAGCCACGTACTTTGTAATTCAAACATATACCAGTTAATTACACAACACCAGAACTACTAATCGTCGAAAAAACCCGCCATGCAACCGTCGTACCCCTCTGAATAGCACATACCCCAACATATACACATAAAATTACATGCACACGTTTAGAAAAACAAATTCCGTGAGATTCACATGATAATCACTCGCCATACGAAGGAAACCAAATTGTCGTCTAAACAAATTCGAAAAGAAGATATATAGACCATCGAATACGGTTGAGGCGTTTGATCAATGGTTTTCATGCTTTTAGTGTTGGGATGATTGTTGTTATTGCCATGGGTATGGCACCGATGGCACCGCCCGTCGATTACGATGAATGTTTTGGTTCCGGTGTTCTTGTGGCCGTTGTCATCTCCCTCACTGTAACAACTCGTATTTTCATTGTTGTCTTGTTTCTGTTTATTCCGTTTACGTCTATCATTGTAATCCGATATTTGATTAAGGGAATGGTTTATATTTACTAAATACATTTTGTCACAACTATATCACATCTAAACGCCTATTAAACGCAACGCTAACTCAACACAATCACGAGTAACTATGTTACCTTAAGAGACGAGTGTGTTGTTGTACAATAACCACTTGTGCCATCGACATCGCTTATCAAATCGCATCGCAAACACAGTTATTTATGTGGAATTATGTTATATGTGTGTTATACTTGTTTATGTTATGTGTTACTATCTCTAAAACGCTCATACGCTCACGCAACTCGCTCTCTCTCATTACAATGGTAAAACAACGCTTAACGCTTCGTTAAAACGCTTAACATAACTATCTAATACGAACCGAATCGCCAATCGAACACCTAACGTGCAAATAACGAACACAATTTAGCCAAAAGGCCAAGTTCGCCCGAAGTTGGGTACCCCAACTTCGCCCGAACTTGACCAGGCCTCGAGAAACCTCCAAAAATTAGCAAGTTCGCTCGAACTTGCACAAATTCCAGCAGAACAGGCCAAGTTTGGCTGAACTTGATGTCTGCCACTTCTATTTCTCCTCACCTATAAATACCCAGCACCTCCTGTAACACCCAGCTTTTCCATACTTTCCGTATTTTAGAAAGCTCGTGCTGTATTTTCAATTTTTGGAAACCTTTGTATCTTGTATTCGTCCTTTCGTTGTAATCTTTGTATTCGTTGTAAACCGAGACTTGGATCATAATAAAAAATGTGTATTTTATTCCTATGCATGTTATACTTAATCATAATCATTTCATACATATACACATTCAAACGTTCATGCTTGAATACTTGGGAACGTGACAAACTTGCAAATACGTGACATGCATGCAACATACGATACTTATACACGATTCATATACTTAATCATAATTGTTAGTACTTATTATTATGCTTACATTACGTAAATAAACCTTATACTAGGCCTTTGTTGCATAAATCACCCTAAAACTCGTCAAACACAAACTACAGGGGCTAAATGTGTCAAAAATAACCAAACTTTGGGTTTTTACCTTCTCGCGGGCCGCCAGCGCCAAACCCAATTCTTCTCGCTCCCCGCCAGAAGGCAAAATCCACAGAATTATTATTCAGCTCGTGGGTTGGTCAATTTTGGAGCACAAGGATTGTGCTTCTTGCACTAAATGGCCACCAAACTAACCCTAATCCTCAACTATAAAACCCACACTACCTCCACACTTCTTCCACTTTACAAACACTCTAATATCACTCTCAAACCCTCAAGAACTCAGCTGGAAATCAGTAACTTGGCAGATTCATCTCAAGTTACTAAAGTGAGCATAACCTCACTTATACTTCATCTTTTTCATTGTTCTTTCTTTCTTAGCACTTGGGACACCTCTAGGATTGTTTCCTTAGGTTTTTCCATGGAAAACCAAGATGGAACTCCTTCATATTTGAGGTGGAAGTGCAATAAACTTCCTGATTTTAACAAAACTCTTTCAAAACTTATGTTTTCATCAAACAACTTTGTGTTCTTGAGCTTGCAATCAAAGCTATGATTAGTGAGACTAACCAAGGTTGTTATACATGTAATTAAGAGTGTTTTAACACTCTAAACTTTCTGTTTTGAAGAGCTTTAAGCTCACAAGTGATGCCAAGCCAAAAGCTTGATGATAGTGTGTCCACCTTGGTTAGCTTGGGCTATCCTAACTTTGAGACCACACATCGCTTGATGATTTTCATTATTATCCCAAGTAGTTTGCTAGCTCTAAAGTGTCACAACCCGCCTAGCCGTCGCATGTTCGATGTGTGCTCCCCGGATTGTAGTTTACTTGGCTACTTGGTATAGTGGTAACAAACTTTACATTCTTGTCATTTACATTTTGTTCTTGTTCTAAGACCCTCTTTGTTGTCTATGACAACTTGTGAAAGTGGTGAACATCATACGAGGTCCCAAAGTGGATGGTTAATCCTCCCACCTCCTACTTGAATTACATGACACTAAGAGGTACCTAAGTGGATGGTTCATCCTCCCACCTCCTACATGATTATATAACTAGATATATACATATGGACTATAATATAATCCTTGAAACCGAATCCTTGATAATGACTAAATAAGCATCTATCAAGTTATTAAGTTTATCACTATGTGTGTAGTTCCTTGTCAACGATTCTTATAGGTCTTGAACCTATGAAACCACACCTAATCCTTATGGGTTATTATAAGTTTCAAGGACAAGTGCTATACCTTAGTGAGTATTTTCGTATACGTTACTTTGAATGCATTATTCCAAATCCCGAATCTCTTGTTATCATTCCAATGCTCACACCTACGTTTTCCTCTTGTAGGATAACTCGGTGTTCATCCTACAACTTAACAACTCTTCACGGAAATTGCTAATCGGAACGCTTGCAAAACCGTGAGTACTCGAACCCCCTTTTTACGTTTATCACTTTTGGGGTGTAACATGTTTACATTATCAAAACTCAACACAAAACTTATGCTTTATTACTTGCACGAACAATCCATTATACATGAACGCTTTGATATGTATGTTATGCTTATACTAGGACCGAACGTATGTGATCCATAGTCATTAGCTTATTTTGAGCCTCCATTTGACATGTATAGCGCTATAGGAGTAACGCACCGCCCGTGAATGAGTGGTCATGTTGAATTATTTATACTAGTTGCGTAAACAGAGGGTTGACTAGAAATATCGCATGCCTTGTATATGCTCGTATGTAAACTTAGTTTCCATGTGGATTTGTTTAAACCTATGCTTATACGTATGCTATGCTCAAACTTGTATACTCGCCTTTGCTTTTGCATTGAACTCGTATTTTAAACATGTTACAGGTTGAGAAGGTTGATGCCATGAAAACGAAGTAGCGATGACGCTAGATACACATTTAGACGTTTAGGTTTATTATGGATGTATCAAATTTTGTCTTAGTTAATGTTGTATTTGAATTTACCCTTGTATTGTAATGACTTTATGCCATGAAATGAAATTCGGATTTAATTTAATTATTGTCGATGAGCAATCTATTTCGTCCCACCTTGATGTTTCCGCCATCGGTTGGGGTGTGACACCTCCATTCATGCTCCCCTTGCTGCAAGTTCGCCCCAGAGCTCCCAAAACCGAAAACCTTTGATTTCCAAGTAAGAATCAACCGTTTTATGCAAAACAACAAAGTTTTTACTACGATTTTGCACAAGGATTACCTTCGTTTTCGTCAAAACTCTTCTGTTTATGAAAATCTTCATATTTTTCTATAAAACTTCTTCTTTTCACTTAGATCAACACTAAACAGTGTGTTTGGGATTAGCTTTGGCTTCCCAAGCTAGAAATATTTATGATTTCGACGCACCAAGTGTTAGATCTAAGTTAAACCCTTTTTAAGCATCGATTTTTACACAGAATACAGACTAATGACGTTGTTTCGTTCACTATAAAGTGGAACGAGGCGTTGTCAAGCAAGATCTCAGATCCGAAAGCACAAGGACGATATTGTCACCTTGCACAAACTGGACTAACCCGTACGAACCATCAAGTTCGCCCGGATTAGCCCAAGTTCCTGTAAAGTGGCTAAAACTCATTTCAAAAGACCTCTCCAGCCTATGTTTTGCTCAGGAGCTTAAGGTTGGAGGGATGGACACTCGATTTCCTCAGCAAATGACGTGAAAACGCACGATTTGGTGACCAAAATAGTCAAGTTCGCTCCAAAAAGAGCAAGTTCGCTCGAAGTTGTCATCAGATTGATGACCAACTTCTCCCGAACTTGTCCAAATCTCAAGAAAATCAGTTAAGTTCGCCCGAACTTGTACAGTTTCTAAGGAAACCAGACAAGTTCGCCCGAACTTGTAAGATTCCAGTCAAGTTCGCCCGAACTTGTACCTTTTTCTAAGAAAAGGCACCCGAACTTGTACATTCCAATAGCTTTCAGGCAAGTTCGCCCGAACTTGTACCAATCCAAGGGATTTGGTACAACTTCGCCCGAACTTGTTCACTTCTCATTCATTCGGAAGACTGATGCACTTCTGTTCGCGTTTACAGGCTGAACCGGCGCTCCCTTCAATCCAGAACCACTTCATGTTTGTTTATCAAATACTACTGTGAGTATACTTGAACCTTTTTTACGCTTAAACGCACTTTTGGCTGTCACATATGTTCCTATATCAAAACACATCACAAACTCAAGACGTTTATTCGCAACCCGCCTTTACATGATTATACGTGAATCGATGAATAGTATGTATTGCTTGGTTTGTATGCCACCCTTAACATGATAGCTTGCTAGAGGTTGACCCGCCACCCGGAGGCCGGGGTTGTTAAGGCTCGCACTTTTTACTTCTCATTTGTTTTCTCTTTAGGACGTGGACACTTGTTTCGCGTGCCTCGCACTCGCGGTTTGTTGGTTTACATGTATCAATGCAGTAGTATAATTCACATCTCTTACGTATGTTCATGCGGTGTATGCAAAACGCTTTTATATCTATTATCTATGCAAACCTGTATGCTCACCTTTACTTAATTGAATTGACGTTTAATTTAACATATGTGACAGGTTGATGACTTTCGCTGAAATGGATTAGGGCTATCTTTAGAAACTCATGTAATAGAAATCTAGGGAAGATCGGATTGGATGTGTTTTAAGAGATGTTATGCTTTGTAATAATTGATGTGAGATATTGGTTGATTGTATGGGAGGTTGACTAATTAAAATATCATCATTATTAGTTGTTATGGAATTTCTCTTGAAACAATCTGATTCTTCTAGTGTCGCGCCCCGATGTTTCCGCCATCGGTTGGGGTGTGACACTCACCATTGTAAAGTTGAAAACAAAGAGATGGTTTGAATATGTAAGAGATATATTCATCACAAGTTACAACAACGGCTATGTAAGAGATACATATCCATCACAATTTACAACAACAACCCAAAGCAATTTTCTCTGTGCCGTCTTTTTCTCTATATATTGTTTTATGATTATATGTGTTTTTGTCTGATTTTTGTGTAATTTGATCTATTGTGGTGCCTAAAACTATATTATAATGTTTAATTATTATGTGATTGAATCTGTTACCATATGATTGAACATAGAAGAGATGGTTTGCATTTTTTAGATGCACAATTGATGCGTTTGAAGGGGTATGGTCCCAAAAACCTTGCGCCAATCAAGGAAACCATACCCATTAATAACTACTAAGAAAACTGCACGCAAACTTCTTTGCCAAAATAAGATTTATTAGAACTATGCGCCAAATATCCAAGAGAAGAAAGGATAATATAACTACCTTGCACAGGCTCACGCAAGGTTCAAAGTTAAAAGCCTAAACATTCTCTTGGGATAAATGGATCATATAACTACCTTGCACGGGCTCGCGCAAGGTTCAAAGTTAAAAGCCTAAACATTCTCTTGGGATAAATGCTTCATTTAACTACCTTGCGCGGGCTCGCGCAAGGTTCCAAGTTAATCTTGAACACTCTCGTTTGATAATGCTTCATTTAACTACCTTGCGCGGCCTCGCGCAAGGTTCAAAGTTAACCTTGAACATTCTCGTTTGATAATGCTTCATTTAACTACCTTGCGCGGGCTTGCGCAAGGTTCAAAGTTAACCTTGAACATTCTCGTTTGATAATGCTTCATGCATAAACCTTGCGCAGATATTTTTATCAAAGCAAGTATCCACCAAACGTTGCGCTAAGCAGCAAGGAGAAGAAGGAAGATCAGATTAACTAACTTGCGCTTCTAGCGCAAGGAAACAGTAAATCCTGAGAAACTTTCCCTCAGCAAAATCCTTGACTTAGTGCAGAAGCAAAGGGAATCTTTTCTGTTGTAACAAAATGTACACGTGGCGAATACTAGATGGGTAACAGCTGTGAAACCTTCTAGAAGCCATTAACACCCAATCGTGCAAGCATCTCTTCGGTTATAACCAATTGCAACATGGCAGCATCTGGACGTTGAGGAAGATCACGGTGATGGCATGCTCACATTCATAAGATGTAGTGATCTCATGTTGACACGTGGCACCTCCCTAACCGCTGATGAGCTTACGATCCGTGTGCACTAACAGATTGCCAACAAACATTAACGGAATAGCAAAAGATTCTGTTAAAGTTAACAATCTCTCCTTTTTGGCGCCAAAGACCGGCTATAAATAAGTAACTTGGAGTTCAAGGAAAGGTATTCACTATCAACTACTTCTCTCTCTCTTATAATACTTACTTCCGACTACTTGTACTTATTCTCACGCCGGAGGGTGGTCACGGAGAGAACCCACCTTCTCCCTGTGGCGAGCTAACGGTGTTCTGTTTTGTAGGTTTAGCCAACGTATTGTATTGTTCATCATCCGTCGTGAAACCAAACGGAGGGTTAACCCTTTTATGCAGAGCCCATTCCATAGATCTACTTAGATTCCGATCTAGTTGATCTAGGGTTTCTTCATTGGCGCCCACCGATTTCGATTCTTTCTCACCTTTCGTTTCGTTTCATTTAGATCTGCAGCATCATGGCTGACGGATCATCTTTTCAAGGTCCTCGATCTGGGATTCGACATGTTGTTATCGGACCTCAGGTCGACGGACAAATAGTTGAGGATTCTTCCGGCAAAGCTAATGCTCAGTATGATCCTAATCATGCGAGTATTCCTGTAACACCGGCGGCTCCTCAGGTCGATGTTATGTCGATTTTACCACCTAGAGAGACTCCATTATCGTGGTTAATCAAATCTCAAGCGACTCTAAACGCTATGTATGCTCAGTTATGTGCCCAAACCGGAACTCCAGCTTTTCAAGCTCCGGTTAATGCTCCTCAGGTCTGTGCTTCGCCGGCACCTGAGTTTTGAGTTATAATACTCAAAGTCATGCTCGTTCCCCTTCGTGCATGCCTGAAGATGGAACAGAAATGTATTCTAAAACCAGGAATGATCCTGTTCATTCTGGTAATAGAAGGTAAGAAGACAAGTTCAACGTCGCACATCTGTCCACTCTCATTTGGGCCCGTGGTCTTCGCAGAAACGGGACACCAACACGATGAGCTCGATAGAACCTATGACGAAAGGATAGTGCAAGTATTTTCAATCGCATATATGCAGATCATGCCAGTTACAGGCCAAAAGTATGTGCAGTATACAATCAAGAAGCTGAGCATGATCACAATTTGGTGTATCGCCCAACCGAAGCAGCTGAGCAATCAAAGTTTACCAGAGAGATAGCACTGGCTCCGTTGGAGCGAGCGAAATTACCATCCAATGTTGGAAAGTTTAACGGTTTGACCGATCCTGATGATCACATGCGCATCTTTACCGGTGCAGGGTTACTTGGGTGCTGGACATTGCCAATGTGGTGTCACTTATTTGTACAAACCCTTACTGGTGCTGCGCGCCTTTGGTTTGATAATTTGACGGCAGGTAAACTTTCCTCTCGGAATGACTTAAAAGAAAATTTTCTTACACACTTTAGTCGGAACGACGATACGTGCGCGACTCCTCAGATGTAATGAACATCTGGCGGAGGGGCGATGAAAGCCTCGAAGATTTCATAACACGTTACAATAAAGAGGAGTTGGAGATTGGAGATGTCCATGAAGACCTTATACGCGCGCAGTTCAAGTATGCGGTAAGGTGCGACGAATTGATTAAAGTGTTGTCCGGTACAACTGGCCTTCCAAAAAACTGGGATAAACTCATGGCGGCAGCCAAAGTCTACGCCAGACTGAGCGCACTTAAGTTCTAACAGGCCACCTCTACCTCAGAATCGTCCGCAAGACCTGAGTAGAGGTAGTCGCAAGTATAAGAGAAATTGGAAAGAATCAAGTCAGAATTGTATTTCCTTATTCACCAATTGATACGCGAGCAACAATCAACAAGATAACAACTCAAAAAGCGATTAAACAAGAGAATAGGGAACGTCAGTGGACTCCCTTAACGAAATGCCGGCCGAGGTTCTCAGCACTGAGAATTATCAGTTTAAACAGCCGCAACCAATGAAAAACAAAAAAGGGCAAGACCCAAATTTGTTCTGTGACTATCATAGAGAAACAGGCCACACAACAGATAACTGCATCAGTCTGCGCACGGAGATTGAGAAAGCATTAAAGAGTGGGAAGCTTACACATCTAGTCCAGAATGTGCGCAAAGAGATTAAATAGATTACGCGCGAGAATGAAGGGCCTAGCAACAAGAAAATGAAACAACACGTTTCCATGATTCAAGGTGGATCATCGCGCAAGCATAGCCTTCAACATTTTCAAAACAACACTTGGCACGAACAGCAAGTCATTTTTCCTATCGTTCCAGGAGGTCCTCAAGAAGACCGGCCATTAGTTATCACCGCTATCTTTGGGCACTACCAAACAGACTATATGTTTATAGATCCGGGTAGTTCCATGGATATCATGTATGAGCAGTGCTTCAAGCAACTAGATCCTGAGGATAAGGCACGCTTGGAACCAGTTGATTTTCCATTAACTGGGTTCTGCAATGAGGTTGTCTTTCCTCTAGGACAAATCCTTTTTCCTGTCACTTTATCTGATGGGAGGTGTTCTCGAATGAGTAACGTCAACTTCATGGTGATGCCGGCAAATTCCCGTCATGATGTACTATTGGGGCGCCGCACGCAGCGTGATTTTAGTATGATTACCTCCGCTCCGCATGCTGCTTGTGGTTTTCCGACACCAAATAGTATAGCTATACTTTATGCGCGGAAAGAAATCATGTCAATTGAGGAACCAGTTATGAAGGCAGGCAAGACATTGCCAAGCAATGAACCAGAAAAGTGGGTACTCAACAATAAGTACCCTAAGTAGACAATCTTATTAGGGCCTGCAGTCAGTATTGAAATTCGTGCAAAGCTTAAACTACTGTTGTTTCGCAACAAAGACATTTTCGCCTAGAAACCTGCTGACATGGTTGGTGTCCTGCGCGACGTTGTGAAACATTGCCTGAATGTATTTCCATCAGCAGAACCAGTTGTGTAGAAAAAGCGCAGCCTCGGGTCAGAAAAGACAGAGGCAATGAACGAATAAATCACCGAGTTATTAAATGCTGGTATTCTGCGCGAAGTCAAATACCAGACCTGGGTGGCAAACCCCAGTCATGGTAAAGAAAAAAATTATGGCGGATGGCGGATGTGCGTAGATTTTAAAGATCTAAACAAGGCGTGTCCGAAAGATTGTTATTCTCTTCCTGAGATTGACAAAAAGGTTGACTCATTAGCTTCCTTTCGCTGGAAATGTTTTCTAGATTGTTATAAAGGTTATCATCAGGTCTTGATGAAAAAAGAAAACGAAGATAAAACTGCTTTTCGCACGGAGAAGGGCATTTTTTGTTATACCAAGATGCCTTTTGGTCTCCGCAATGCGGGTGCTACTTATCAAAGATTGATGGATACAGTGTTTGGAGATGACATCAGGAAAACTGTGGAAGTCTACATTGATGATTTGGTCATTATGAGTAATTTAGAAGACACTATGCTAGACAACATCCAACGAACTTTTGATTCTCTGTGCGAGGTAATCTAAAGTTAAATCCCAGCAAATGCTCCTTCGGCATGGAGGAGGGCAAATTTTTGGGTTTCATCGTCACCAAAGACGGTTTCAAAGTTAATCCCGAGAAGGTCGAGGCAATACCAAAATGTCTTTCCTACTACCATCAAAGAGATGCAACGTTTGGCTGGAAGGTTAGCTGCGCTAAACCGCTTCCTCGCCAATCACGCTGCAAAGTCTTATCCATTTATTCAAACCTTGCGCAATTGTACGAAGAGCAAAGAGTTCGCATGGATTCCTGAAGCTGATCGAGATTTCCAGCAGATGAAAGATTGTTTAGTTCAACTTCCCACACTTACTGCTCCTCGTGAAAAAGAACTCATGGTCTTATATCTTGATGCATATGAGGTAGCAGTAGGTGTTGTCTTGTTGGTAGATCGCGAAGGTGTAACATTTGTTAAAAACGGGTTTCCAAAACCCGCTCCGTTTGTAATCGAATATCAAATTATAAATGTCACGTTGAATATTTATGATTATTTTGATTTAAAATGATACATAATTAATAAATAAACTAAACTATAAAAATTATATTTGATAAAAGTTAAAACAAAATAAATAAAAAGGAAATGTTGCTGCCGGGACTCGAACCCGGGTCAGCCAGGACTGAATCCAAAGACTTAGCACACACTCACATCACCACTCCGCCACTTGTTGTTTTCTGTTATCTCTAGGAAACAAATAAGATTTATACACAAACTCAGTTAAACCGGTTGCGCCAACTGAGAAACGGAAATCGGCAAATCAACCGTCAAATCGCTTGATTACTCGCACATTCAGTTTATAACCGATGCACCGACGATTTTAATCAAGTCGGAATTGATTGAACATCAATTCTCATCATTTTCGGTTTTATAATCGAAAAATAATCAAGTCCAGATTACTTCAACTCCAGACCCCTCTCGCGACTCAGAAACATCATACCAACATTCCATTTCACTTTCGTCACACTTTCAGTTGGTCAGAACGCTTAAATCAACTCGCCGGAATTTTCTGCAAGATTCGCCGGAAAACCGTATTCATCCTCAAACGGTAAATCTTTCAATAACATTGTAGTTCAACAATTGTTAGGCTATTTCTAACTTAAACCTTTCAATTGAAATCGAATTCAAGCACTGTATTCAGCTAATTTCAGTTCGCCGGAAAAATTCTGAAAATCTCTATATTCATCTGAGAATCGGTAAGGGCATTCAAACCCTCTGTTAACATTTGCTGATCACTTCAATTTCACGATTAGCTAATCAGACGGTTAATTGTCTTGTTCAGTTGCGGTGCACAAAAACAGAGCCGACGCATTGCCGGAGACTCTGTAATAAATCATTCATACGGTATGTTTAACCTCCAACACCGTCTCTGCTATTTCGTTTTTTTCTTATGAATGTTGGATAATCGTAAACGCAAGAAACGGAGTAGTAATTCAGTCGACTGAAATTTGAATGAAGAAGACGAAGTTAGTTAAGCTATAAGTTTATTTAAAACTAGTAAAATGAACGGGTTAGACACACAGTCCAGCGGTGGACTGTGTGCAAAACATAGTCGCATGTCACAAGTTCGATTCCTGATACACGCATTCCCTATGTAATAAAATGCCTTTTTGTTTGAAACTAAACCGGGTTAACTCCGTTAGTTGTTAAGTATAATAAAAACCGAAATATTAATCAGGTTAGACACACAGTCCAGCGGTGGACTGTGTGCAACACTGAATCGCACGTCACGAGTTCGAAACCCGTTACTGGCACCGGTTTGTTGAATTAAAATGTTTTTGAAATTAAAAGAATTTTGGTTAAACTGAATTAGTATATAAATCTAATTAAAAACAAGATTATTTCGGGTTAGACACGTAGCTTAGTTGGTAGAGCTGCGTGCACGCGTACGGGAGTTCTCGGGTTCGAGCCTCACCTGGCGCAAACAATTCCACTGACCGAACTGGTCAACAAGTCAACGGTCAACGCAAAATAAACAATTTTTTTTATATTTTTATTTATTTAATTTAATTTAAAAATCAATTAAAAATACTTAAAAATAACATTTTTAAAGATAGAAAATAGCCTTAAACTCACAAAAACATATCTAAAAATTTCATTAAAATCCTTAATAAAATCCACACATTTAATATATTTTTCCGTTATTATTTAGGTTAGTATTTCTCGTTGTTCCGCTCATCTAATTCGTGCGCATCTCACCATCTCCAATCCAACGCACCCAATGTGAGTGAATCTTTACAAATTCCCCGTTTAATCACGTTTTGGGGTGTATCATGTGTCTTGTTATATATATTATATTTAAACCATTGTGCATACATCATATCATGAACTTGTGTATTCAGTTTGTTGTTGTGTGGTCATTGTTGGATGTAATTTATTATTTTCAGTACATGCAATTTCATAGGCCGCCGCTCCCCATTACATTATGAGCGTTGAGCATGTTCCCCATTTCATTATGAGCGTGAACCTGGCGTGCCCACATACGATCGGCTCCGTTTGATTGAGCCTTGATCGCACAGACATTTTCATTTTCAATACATGCAATACGATCGGCTCCGTTTGATTGAGCCTTGATCGCACAGTTTCATTTATGTTATTTATCGTATGTTGTTGGTATGTTTATGTATGCTATCATATGTTATTGTATGTTATAGTTGTGATTGCTAATTGCCACTGCTTGATTATTTACAGTTGCTCATTATGATTATGCACAATTTTTCATTTATAAACTAACAAGTAAATCAATAATAAATGTTTATTTAACAAGGTTCACTCGCCAACTTATGTTGACCCAAAAACCCCCATTTTTACACATGATACAGGTGAACCAGCTGCAGTCAGAAACACATAGGGTTGGACTAGAAGAATAAAATGATATAGAGATTGGGATTGTTATGTTTGGTTTATTTTCTTTGTATTGTATGGACATGTTTGGATATTTGGAAATGTAACTTTGACTTTAATAAATATGAAACATATTAGTAAATGTCATGAGCTTTGGTGATAACCCAATTATGCCCCGACTCTTATTCCGCTGCGGGTCGGGGTGTGACAGAAGGGGTCCAGTCTCCAATTTATTATATCAGCAAGATGTTGAACGATCCAGAGACAATGTATTCAATCATGGAGAAATTAATTTTAGCATTGGTCCATGCTTCGCGCAGGCTACGAAGATACTTTTCTGGACATGTTATTACAGTTTTAACAAATTTTCACATTGGCCAAGTCCTGGCCACACCAGATGTTTCTGGACGACTTGCGAAACGGGCAATAGAATTGGGAGGTTATAACCTCTGTTGTAAACCTAGACCAGCTATCAGAGGCCAAGTTGGCAGATTTCATCGCTGAAATTCCCGCCGATAAACTTGAAGAATACCAAGCAATCCAAAACCCAGTCCCAGTCATCGACAATAGAGCCTGGACATTGTTTACAGATGGCGCATCAAACAGTGATGGGGCTGGAGCAGGTCTTCGATTAATGAGTCCAGAGGGAGCAGAATTCACATATGCAATTCGGTTGGATTTTAAAAGCACCAACAACGGGGCCGAATATGAAGCTTTCCTAGCAGGTTTACGTCTCGCTATCAAAATGGGTTCAACAAATTTAGAAGCCCATGTTGATTCATTACTAGTTGCTGAGCAAGTAGTTGGAACGTACAATGCAAAGGGAGATATCATGGCTCTATACTTGGCGCAAGCCAGGCTCTTATAGCACGGTTCCAACAATTTAAAATCACACACGCCAAGCGAAGCGAAAACAAACATGCTGACGCTCTAAGTAAACTCGCTGCAACTACTTTCAAGCATTTAGCAAAAGAGGTTCGCATCGAGGTTTTAAGTAATCCATCAGTCCCTCTCAGACAAGTGACAATGGTCGAAGTAGGAGATCCATCATGGATGTCTCCAATAATGATGTATTTGTTACATGGTTCTTTACCAGAAGATAAAGCGCAAGCACGTAAGTTACGATGCAAAGCCCTCAATTATGAAATGATTGACGGTATTCTGTACCGACGCTCTTTCATGGGTCCTTCGCTCCGCTGTGTTGACAAACATGACACGCAATAGCTAATCAGGGAGGTCCATGAGGGGCTATGTGGCATACATTCTGGGCCCCGCATGATCGTAGCCAAAGTGAAAAGCGCAGGGTATTATTGGCCCGGAATGTACGTTGACGCGGTAGAGATCTTGCGCAAATGCATGTCCTGCCAAAAGCATGCCCCTAAAATGTTGCGCCCAAAGAATCCTTTGGTACCCGTCACAACAACTTGGCCATTTCAACAATGGGCCATCGACTTAGTGGGACCATTTCCCGATGCGCCCGGCGCAGTAAAGTTTATCATTGTTGCGGTCGATTACTTCACCAAATGGTTTGAAGCCAAACCTTTAGCTTCCACTACAGCGATGATAATTCGCAAATTCATCTGGGATACATTATTTGCCGTTTTGGTTTGCCCATGCGCATTATTACAGACAACGGTCCAAATTTAACGGCTGAAGAGTTGCAAACATGGATGACCAACATGGGAATCCAGCATGTTTTTGCTTCTATTGCGCACCCACAAGCAAATGGCCAAGTTGAAAGCATAAACAAACAGTTGGTCGATGGTATCAAGGCCCGCCTTGGCACAGCACGGCGGGGGTGGGTTGATGAATTGCCTAGCATCTTGTGGGCACACCGAACTATGCCCAAGACTAGTACTGGAGAAACTCCTTTTAGCCTTGTGTACGCCACGGAAGCTGTGATTCATGCCAAAATTGGGTTATCATCTCCAAGAATGCTAGCTTTGGAAAAACAAGATAACGAAGAACAAAGGCGCATCGACCTAGACTTATTGGAAGAACGACGAGAAAATGCAACGATTCGCGAAGCTAAATACAAGTCCCAGCTTGAAAAATATTACAACAAAAGGGTGCGCATCTGTTCCTTATTTCCTGGTGACTTTGTTCTTTGCGATAATGAAGCGTCAAATGCCGAAAAACCGGGGAAGTTAGCCCCGCGATGGGAAGGTCCGTACGTGATAAATGAAGTATTGGGAAAAGGCGCGTACACTCTGAAGCGTATGGACGGATCCAGCGTTCCTTGAACCTGGAACGCCCAACAACTACGCGATGTTATATGTAATCTCAGTCCTCTAAGCAATTTCTGAGCGTTGCGTAACGAGACTGCTTACTTTATTTTGTTATGTAATCTTAGTGGCAGCCATAGCTTTGCGCTTTACCAGTATGAATAAAATACTTTACCACTACCTACAGTCTCGTATATGTTCATTTACAAATGTATGCAATTCCTTAGGATAAACAAAAACACAAACTCATGAGCCACAAGCTAACTTAATACTTACGCTCATACATGAGAAAAGAAATTGTTCATTTGTCTATCCTACACAAGTAATTGGTCCCATGCAAACATTGTAAAGCTGAAATATATTATATTCACATCCACAATACTTACGCAGCAGCGCAACGTTACAAGTTATCATAAAGTAAAAAATTACAAATTTCCTATTCTATGGATTTGGTTCCCGCCTGCTTCTCTGTTGAAGAAAAGATCTCCTTTAGCTTATCAACAAAGTCGTCTTGCTGCAGTGCGGCGTCCACAAGGTCCATAATCGGAATTTGCAATTGATCATATTTTTCTTTCGCAGCAAAATAAACGGCGACAGTATTTAGCCCATGCGTGGCAGCACGGCTGGTATCCCATTCGGTCTTTAGCGCATGGGCCACGTGCAAAGTGCATTCTCTATAGCCCTCGGCATGCCCGTCATTGCGCGCCGCCATCATTAATTCTGCCATTCTCTCATCCAACTCCGTAGAGTTAAGGATGGCATTTGCGATCTGTACACAAATACAATTAGTATATGTTGCGAAATCAAACCAGACATATAAAGAAAAGGGAATATTACCTCCACAATCCCATACTCCCGCAACCAGGTAAGCTGGTTCATGAGGGATTCGGCCAAGCTTTCTGCGGTAGCGCGAGCGACCTCTGTGTCGTTAAACTTTTGTTCGCCTTCAGTTAAACGGCGGATCAACTCGGCTTTCTCTGTTCGGTGAAGGTTGATATCTTTTTTCAAACTATCAACCTGAGCTTGCAGCCGCGCCTGGCCAAAGAGCATAGCAGTTAGATCATCAATTTCTTTATTCTTAAGAAGGAGAGTCATTTTGGTTGATACCTCATTCTGCTCGCTCCTTTCTCTGTGTGAGCACGCCTCTTCTGCTGCCGCAACTGCATCAGCTTTCTCTTTTTTAAGTTTTTCAATTTCATTGCGCAAAGATATTTTTTCTTTGTTGTCACGATCGCAAGCCTCCACAAAGCGCTTTCGCTCATCCGCATATTGCGCAGCAGAGGCCTCACACTTGCGCTTCCATGACAGCGCAGCCCACACTTCAGTCTTCCTCTCTTCCTCAAACTGGGCCTTTTCCGCCTCAAAATCAACAAGCATTTTCAACGTCTTCTCTTTCTCAAGTTTGGCCTTCGCCTTTTCGAGCTCACCTCATCCCACTCCTTGTTCATGCTGCGCCATTCGCGCACAATTCTATTTATTGTGGAAGAGGCAAGGGAAGACTCTTGTAGATATGACTCGTAAGTAGCCTCGTGGTCTTTTTCTTCCTGGCGCTTCACTTCGGCCGGAGGGAAGATGCCCTTATACCACTCCCTACAGGAGTGCCAATCAGTGAAAACATCGCCCTGCTTAACTTTCCACACGGGCTGATGAATCGCATAGGCCCGCCTCTCAGAATAGAAGCGATAATAATAGTCCCCAAGGGTCTCCTCTGGGCGAATAGCCGACTCCTCCTCCGAATCCTCAACAAACACAAAGCCTTCGCTTTGTGTTGAAGGTCCGGCTTCCTTGGATATCAACTTTGACGGTTCCCCAACATCTACAGTCGTATCTTTAACCTGCTCGCCAGCAGGATTCTCAGCATCAAAATTTTTGGGCTCTTCTTCCGGAGCCACTTTCTCAATATTTTCCGGGACGATGGGGTCGGCATCAAGAACAGGAGTTTCTTGCCCCGCATCTCCCTCTTCAACGTTCTCAGGCCTGCGCGGCGATGGTATAGCAGATGAGGTGGCCGGCGCAGCCTTCACCATTTTCTCTGCAAAGCATGTCAACAAATACCAAGTATAAGATTCTGTGCAACTTTTGTGACAGAAATGCGTAACAAACTAAATGTACCAGGTGAGAACTTCTTTGCAAAGGCATCCAGATTGCCCTTCTTGCCAATGCGCGGGCGCGCAACCTTTGTTGGCGCAGGGGTTTTAGTTTCTGCCTCCTTCCTCTTCTTGGAAGTGCGCTTCAACGCCTCTTCCGGGCTAGAAGGTACTTCCAAGGATCATCTGGGTTCACAGCTGGAAGAGAGGAGGTGTCAATGGGTTCGGGCTTTGGTTTCTTCGAACCTACAGGCGCAAGACCCTCCAGTGAGTCCGACACCACCACATAATTGCACCAAGAGTCAGATACGAGACGCGTACCTTTCTTGCCCTCAGCTTTCGCAGCAGCTGATAGCTTGGTTTTCTGATCTGGGTTCGAAGGAGGAGGCGCAACAGCTGCAGCAGCAGTTGGTTTCTTCTTCTTCGAATCAGGGCCTACGCCCAAGTTTAGCAAGTCACCTACATAATCAATCATGTTGAGCAAATGTTGTGCCATTAGTTATATTGCAATATTACTTAGAAAAAATGTTCAAGAGTAATATTGCAATATCAACTTAAGCTTTGTAAGAGCTTAGTTACCAGTTTTCGAAGATGGTTGCGCCTCCAGATCCTCCTTCTTGGGCAACTCAAAGTTCACCAAGATTTGTGAGAACCAAGTTTCCTCACCATCAGCAAGAGGCACGACGGCCATTTTCCCTTTCTCTCTCTTGAAAGAGACCAAGTAGAGAGGCGCAGCTACATAACAAACATTTTTGCATCAGTAAATATCTATTGAAAGATATTGCTAGGAAGTTAAAGGGTTACATACCAGTTCCATCTTCGGTATACACTGGTTTTTCCCGGCGGCGATAAGGGCCCTCTCCGGCAAAACGATATTGGGCACATCTTTAATATCTTGATACCACACCTCGTCGACAGGTATAGGAAGGTCTGCTGCTCTCACCGGCCCGAAATGTCATCTTCATCGGGATCACCGCCGCCTTGATAAAGAAGAACTTCTGCTTCCAGTCGTGGTAGGACTTCGACGGCACCAACAACAATCGTTTGGCTTGCACACGCTGTTGGAACGAATAAAAACCCAACGAGCAGTGCAACTGCTAGAAAACTCTAAACTTCTCGACCGGCGGCACGATCTGCATCGGTCGGCAAACGAACTCAAAATACCGGATCCTCACCATTCCCATCGGGCTCAACTGAGAAATGTGAATCTTGTAAAAACCAGGAATTTCCAGCAGGAAATGGGTCACCGGCAGCCGAAAGTTCCCTTCGGCAAAATAATCGTAAAATAATGTAATATAGCCGGCCGGCGCATCAGCCGCCGTGGCATTCGCCACTGGAAAGAATGCTTTCCAGGAAGGAGCAAAAAGAAAATTGGTGGCAAGATTATCGAAATCTTTCTTGACCACTTTAATGGTGACAAACTTGACGACGATATCTCAGCAGAACTTGCACCGGTGGCCATAACAAAAACTTTGAAGAATACTTCGAAAATTTTGAAGATCGCCGGAAGATATGACCATAAATTTCTCTCAAGTTGTGATTTGGTGAGGAAGCAAATGGATCGTTGATCCCTTTATATACTAACCGCAATTAATGCACGATTTGACTGCAACGACTTTTGCGACCATCACGTATCCCCAAGTAACCGCAGGGGCGAGTGGGGAACAGTAACCGCCCCACGCGTGCGAGTGTCACTGAAAAGCATTAAATACGGTAAGACATGTACTGTTGACAGCCTGTCAACAGTACCACCACGTCTCAAGAACGTGCGTCGTCACCAACTACACCATCCAGATAAGTGACACGTGTCTAAGTATATTTGAGATTTAAATACTTTTTCAAAATTCACTTACGACACGTCACCAAGATGCTTAAAGCAACAAAAAGCTGGTCCTTACCTAGCGCAGCACATTTATCTTAAGTCCAGTGCTCCACCTACTTTCTATTCTTACATAGGAGCAACACTGGACTGGGAGGACTTGAAGGGGTATGGTCCCAAAAACCTTGCGCCAATCAAGGAAACCATACCCATTAATAACTTCTAAGAAAACTACGCGCATACTTCTTTGCCAAAATAAGATTTATTATAACTATGCGCCAAATATCCAAGAGAATAAAGGATCATATAACTACCTTGCGCGGGTTCGCGCAAGGTTCAAAGTTAAAGGCCTAAACATTCTCTTGGGATAAATGGATCATATAATTACCTTGCGCGGGCTCGCGCAAGGTTCAAAGTTAAAAGCCTAAACATTCTCTTGGGATAAATGCTTCATTTAACTACCTTGTGCGGGCTCGCGCAAGGTTCAAAGTTAACCTTGAACATTCTCGTTTGATAATGCTTCATTTAACTACCTTGCTCGGGCTCGCGCAAGGTTCAAAGTTAACCTTGAACATTCTCGTTTGATAATGCTTCATGCACAAACCTTGCACAGATATTTGTATCAAAGCAAGTATCCACCAAACGTTGCGCTAAGCAGCAAGGAGAAGAAGGAAGATCAGATTAACTAACTTGCGCTTCTCGCGCAAGGAAACAGTAAATCCTGAGAAACTTTCCCTTAGCAAAATCCTTGACTTAGTGCAGAAGCAAAGGGAGTCTTTTCTGTTGTAACATAATGTACACGTGGCGAATAATAGATGGGTAACAGATGTGAAACCTTCTAGAAGCCATTAACACCCAATCGTGCAAGCATCTCTTCGGTTATAACTAATTGGCACATGGCAGCATCTGGACGGCTGAGGAAGATCACGGTGATGGCATACTCACATTTATAAGATGTAGTGATCTCTGTTGACACGTGGCACCTCCATAACCGCTTATGAGCTTACGATCCGTGTGCACTAACAGATTGCCAACAAACATTAACGGAATAGCAAAAGATTCCGTTATTCCGTTAAAGTTAACAATCTCTCCTTTTTGGCGCCAAACGCCAGCTATAAATAAGTAACTTGGAGTTCAAGGAAAGGTATTCACTCTCAACTACTCTCTCTCTTACAATACTTACTTCCGACTACCTGTACTTATTCTCACGCCGGAGGGTGGTCACGGAGAGAACCCCCCTTCTCCCCGTGGCGAGCTAACGGTGTTCTATTTTGCAGGTTTAGCCGACGTATTGTATTGTTCATCATCCATCGTGAAACCAAACGGAGGGTTAACCCTTTTATGCAGAGCCAATTCCATAGATCTACTTAGATTCGATCTAGTTGATCTAGGGTTTTTTCAAATGGTTTGCATTTTTTAGATGCACAATTGATACGAATAATCCTACGAGTATTCTTTTTCGACGAGACGGATGCGTTTTTTTATTGTAGATCTGGTCCATTGTAGTTTTATATGAGTTGTTAGATTGTTAGTTTTTTTTATTTATTTAGATGTGAAATTGTTTGATTAATTCTTTCATGTGTAACTGAATGATGAACATAGTGACGAAGAGATGATTTAGATGCATAATTGACTTGAATAATCCTTGGAGTGATCGTTTTTAATGCGACGGATTCCTGTCTTCATCGAGTGATCCGGCCAATTGTAGGTTTATACGAGTTCTTATTGGAACCTATAGTTATTAAAAAAATAACTCTTCCTCCGTTCAAAACCGTCACAAACTGAATTGGTTTGTTAATTTTTTTCCGTATCAAATGTCAAAGACAAAGGAATAAATTTAAGAGTTGCGAAGTTTATTTTTTTTAGTGTTAAGATCGACTTTTTGTTTAAAACAACCGAGACCACATAAAAAGTAGTTTATGTGTGTGGGGGTTTTATTTTGATACTCCCTAACAATTCGGTTAGAGTTGTAACAGCCGTCTCTGGCGGTCGTATGGGTTTTCTTTCGTCAAACTTCGAAAATCATAATCAACGGACTGAAGTTTAAGATGGGGTGGTTAAAATCCTTGACTAAAAGATGTTAAAATGGTGATGGTGGGTTATTTATTATTATTATTATTATTATTATTATTATTATTATTATTATTATTATTATTATTATTATTATTATTATTATTATTATTATTATTATTATTATTATTATTATTATTATTATTATTATTATTATTATTACAATAAACCAAGAATATGAAAAAAAAAAAACAGCACATATGAAGTTCGTGATTAGTTACCAATTTATACGCAAAAAATGGTAATATGAATATAAAAAAAGAAAATTAATCGGTATGGGTCGAAGCCTTCTCACAACAGAAAGCACGAATAGAGTTTGAGCCATGCATGATCTTATGCATATAAATGGATCATGCTATGTGGAACAAGGAGTGCACGTGCTTATATCTTTTTTATAATTCATTTATTAGTCTTATATTTATTATTAGTTTTTATTTGAATGTGGAATATGCGGATGTCCATTCCTTGGTATTTTTCCATAATATTAGGAAATGGATAGAGATAGTGGAGTATTGGTTTAATGTTTGTTTGTTTTGGTCGATGTAAGGCTATAAATTAGCCAGTAGATTTGTTTCAATTATGAATGAAAAATAATTAGTCTTAATATTTCTCTCAAAATTTCTATTCAGTATTCTCTTTATTTTCTGTGAACTTTAACGGGTTATCTGGTACACATCATAATCAAGAATATTGTATCCTCACTAATAATCAAGAAGATAACAATCAAAGAGAATATTGTATTCTCACTCTGAGGGCAGGTGGTCGCCAAGACATTCGTACATTGGCCCATTCAGTCACGACTTCTATACAATTTTTAGGGTGTTTGCCTGGGAGGTTTTTCTTTTCCGTATATTGGTTTGGTTTACAAAATTATCAATCTAAATGATTCTAGGACTTTTACACAATTTTAACGAGTTTTTTTTTTTTTTTGCTGATGTATTATTGATTTTGAAAACTTAATCACAAGGAGTAAATTGCACAAAACATCCTTTATGTTTCCTTAAACTTGCAGGTTCCAGCCTTAATGTTTAAAAGTTGCTAAAAACAGCCTTTAAGTTTATTTTTGTTGTGGGTTCAGTCCTTTACAGCTAACTACGTTATTTTCTTCAGTTAAGTTCCCTCACATGCATAACATGTGAGGGTATATTCGTCATTTTGGTTGATCATGTGAGGGAACTTAACTGAAGAAAATAACGTGGTTAGCTGTAAAGGACTGAACCCGCAACAAAAATAAACTTAAAGGTTGTTTTTAGCAACTTTTAAACATTAAGGCTGAAACCTACAAGTTTGAGAAAACATAAAGGATGTTTTGTGCAATTTACTCAATCACAATTAGTGCCACCTTCAAAAAATATTTCACAAATAGTGACATCTAATGACGAATTTCTTGAACACCTAGGCTAGTATCTTCTACTATAATAAAGCAGAAGTTTCTCCTGCCACGTATCATACATGAAGCCCCCCTCATTAAATCCTTTTTTTTAGGTGTTTTTTTTTTTATTATTATTATTTAAACCTAAAGTCAAACCAGATATATACAAATTGAAAGTGTTGGTATGAAACTTCTCTTTCTGTGTTCCTGCAGGTCAAAAACTCTACACGTCCTCCCAAGCTTCTTTCCCTTTCCTCTTCATCTTCATCTTCATCTTCATCTTCATCTTCATCTTCGTTCCCTCTGTATCATCTCTTCTCTATATGTTGTCTATTCCATTTCAAGCTAGGGTTCAAAAAACCCATAACAACTCTTCTGTATAGGACAATGTCAATCGTCCATTTTCACATTGATTACAATCATACCATTCATTTTGAAACCCTTAACATCTGGTGTTTTGGCTCTGGTTTTTAATTTTAAAACATGGTTTTGGCTGCACAAAACCTAGGCAACCATTCCTTGCACCGCCTATTCTTTATTTTCCCCATTTTCACTTCCATTCGTTCATTCATTATCATTCCACCGCTGGTAGGAGATCCGATGGTTGCAGAAGCATGGTAGGAGATCTGGGGTCCGTTATCGGTGTCTAGGGTTGGTGAATAGACTTTTCCGGCGAAGTTGGCTAGGGTTCAGGCCGAGATTCCGGCCACACAGGTAAGTCCGGCAGAAAAGATCATCTTTGTATGCCTTGATTTTGTTTAGATTGGTGGTATATGGCCCTATTTCGGTTAGAGACGGTGTTCACACTGGTGTCTGTTCAGATTCCGACCAGACCTAGGATTTTGGCAACACTCAAGGTGTTCCGGTGTTTTATAATATGCTCAAACTGTATTTTGTAATCTCGTATTTGTGAGACTGCTGTATCAGTTACATCTTAACTCATATATGTTATAAAACACTCAAGGAGTTCCAGTGTTTTATAGAATGTTTAGATTATATTTATTTATAAATGACTGGTTGATGTGTAACACTCTTAACATTAGTGATTTTGGTTTCGTATATTAAAATAGTTTAATATAAGATTAATGTTTTGACTGAAAAAGTTCATCTTCTTGCAGCTTCGACAAGTTATTTTAACAGTGGTTGAAATTAAACTTGAGGGGTTCAACTAAAGAGAGTTGATTGGCTGTTGAGGCCCTTGGTTGTCTAGATTTCTATTTTTCCAGAATACTGGCTATCACCATTGGTTGTGGGCAAGATAGTCATGAACTATATATAGAAGCAGCCTCTATTCTTTCAAAAGCTCTCAAAATCCAGTCTCAATCAAAGAAGATAAATTCAGTAAGCCATTTACCAATTTTATGTTTATTTTCATAATCTATATTTTTGATTGACTTATAACTTAAGGAGACTAATTTAAAACTTCTTTGGTAGATCTCGGATAGTTTGGTTGTTATCTCTTTTGTTGGGGGGAAACAACTTAGATGAGACTTAAAGATCTATGCAAAGTATTTGGGTTTTTCATGCACTCTAGAATGGATGCTAAGGCATGTTAGATCGTCATAGTAATTTTATAATTTTATTAATCAATATTAATATCTAGGATCCTCTTTAATCAGGTTTGCCGCTCACATGGATGGAGGAACTATGGTGTTTTTATTTCTGAATATCTATGCAACTATACCTTAAAACAATGGAATTTTAACTTTATGCTAGCCAAGTTTTTTTTTTTCATTTTCAGCTGGTTGTGCTGGCAATTTAGGATGTGACAAAGTAAATGAAATGATGCTGCAACGACAGATGCTTTTGCTTTGTTTTTTTTTTTTTTACATTTTTTATTTAGTATGTTAATGTAGACACTTGGTTCGCTTTTCTATATTAATGTAGGCACAAGCAAGTGAGGAAGACAAAATCACAAGTGATATTATTTATACTCAACTCTTCGGTCAAGACATCATCTTTAACCATGTAACTGTAGCCATATGTGCATATTAAAGCACATAAGAAATGATTAAAAAATTGTGAACTGCAAGGAATACACAGGCTGGTTGTTTATGAGATTGTTTGCAAAGATTCATTAGATCAACACTTACCAAGTAAGATGAAATAGATTTGGTGACAAGTGAATATACTCTTATTAATATTTTTAGTTATAACTTGCAAGAGACAATGATGCAGAAGACTATTGAAAATTTGAAACCAAAACTCACTGCAAGCTAGGTATCCCACATTTACGATCAAAGTATTTTCTTTATTTGTCAAAATATGCAGGCAATGTACAAGTCTACATAGGGATGAGCACGGTACCCGTTTGGTACCGGAAAACGGGAAAAATGGGTACCGGTATTTACCGGTGTTTTACCCGTAAATACCAGTACCAAAAACGGGGAAAGTGGGTACCGGTACCGAATATACCTGGTATGGTATCGGTACCCGGTACCAAATGCTCATCCCTAAGTCTACATGCATACTGTACAACAAATAGGTAGTAAATGTTGTTCATTTAATTGTTTTCAGGACAAGTTATACTTGATGGGCATGAATTTAAAGGACATGGCTAAGGTAACCAATTCGTCAGGTAGCCAAGAGCCAGCACTGTTTACAACCACCATAAAAGAAAACATACTTTTGGGTCGGCTCGAAGCATTCAAGATTGAGGTTAAGGAAACAACATTTGTCGCCAATGCTGGTCATAGTGTGAGCTCCTCTGGGTACATCTTTATGCAGAAGATGACGAATGTAAAGTTTTAGATTAGATTTTATTGGAAGGTTAAGGTATCATTATGTATGTAAAGTTTCAGATTAGATTATATTGGAAGGTTTGACACTTTCACCTTCGACACGAGAACACCGTCAAATAGAAGTCTTCTCAAACTGCTGCGAAGGTGTTGAGTAATTTAACTATAATTTATATGATTGTATGATGCATTTCATACACTCTTAACTTCCCTGTAAGGCTGTAACTATGATTCTATGAATTGTATTTTTTTTTCTCAATGACAACTTCATAAAAGTGTCTAGACATGGTGAGGTAGGACTTGGGAGGGGGGTCATGGGCATAAAAATGGAAGGTGGAGGCACTAAAAAAGCCACGGTAATCATCTGGCTTTGAAAGCTTTCCTGGTTAGTCTTCCTAGATTTTGTTCTTCTTTATTTTTGTCTTTTTTGATCTAACACCTATATGGGTCACTTGTGAGACATATGTTGTTTAAGCTGCTTTTGTGACTGAAGACTTAGGTATGGATAAGCATGATGTATAATATAGCAATCAGGAATAGTATGGATCACCAGGGTTAGTAAGGAATATAAGGGGCAGATGCATCGAAAACTAAAACTTGCGATTATGGGGTAGAAAGTGTAAGATGGTTAAAATATAAAGGTTTAACTGCCAATTGAAAATGGGAAGTCACTCTTGTGACTCTGGATATGCTTGCTAATAATTAGACATAGGTAATGGGGCATGAAAACTTTGATAATGCCCCAGTACCATCCCCATGGGCATTATAGTGGCATGAAGAGGTTGGGGCATTTCTAGAATAATGCCTAATAAGGAGAGAAAAAAAGAAAAGTAATCAATGAAATAACATTAAGGGGCATTAACCATTACAAACTTTTTGAATGGGCTTTATGATGATGATGTGGTTAAAAATACCCCTTATAGGGCATTAACCATTACATATGGTCTTAGAGACGGTACAATTAGGGTATGCACTAGGTAAAGTGTTTTATTTTTTGTGAGAATGGTTGTTTGTTAAGAAAAAAAAAGGAATGTTGACTTTTTGGTCAATGGTGACAAACGAGCTTCCATTCACGAAAGTTATATAATTATAGTTACTGATTTTGGATCTAGAATGGGCTTGGTGAACCAAGCTTTTAGGAAGAGCTTCCATGTGAAGTTTATAGCAGGGAATTAATGCTCTAAAAATGGATAGAAATTTGGTGTATGAAGTCAAAAGACATAATTGACTTGATCCCTTGCTGCAAAGAACTAAGTAAGTGGGATATATCTCTCGTGGAACCCACATTTGATGCTTTAATTGAAGTTCATATAATGTGTGCTAATGAACAAGAGCAATTGGGTAAAGAGTAGAATTTATCATGTAAAATATTATAAAACTTCATTCAATCAAATTTGATTTATTTAAGCTAAAATAGAAATGGGTAGTCTGGTATAAGGTCACCCAAAGTATACTTTACTTTTAATGGGGGATGAATTGGGTTGAGTTGACCTGGTAGAGATTGTGTCCATGTTTTTATTAAGTTAATATGTTAACTATAACTATGAATGCTTAACAATATTATTAAAATAATATATTTTAAATTTATGATATACTTTTAAGTCTTAACAGGTTCAGAAAGTTTGACAAATAGTCATAATAGGTTGGGGTTCAAATAGACACTTTTTGAGTTTGACAAACACTTTTTTTTTTAATGTTTGCCGTATGGATTATTTTTGTTGGTAATGTTTGCCAAACATGAAAGTTGGTTATCCACTTATAAGAATTCATATAAAAAAAGTTCTTTTGTAAATATATAATTTTTTTTAATACAACCCATAACCCGTGAAGCTACGGGTATATAACCTAGTAAGTATATAAAGCAATTCTTGTAACACCCTTTTAATCACTTTCACAAAATTCACAAATGAGGAAGCAAATTATGATCTCCATTGCCCCACTAATCTCAACCTTCACTCATAATTTGTCCGAAACGCATCAACAACGTCTTCTTTTTTTCCCTCGCATTTTGACTCTTACTTCGAACCCAATCCTCGAGACAGGATTTACACCTACAACAGAGACATTGAAGCCTTAATGAAATCTGGGTCAGTTGATCATGCACTCCAACTGTTCGACGAAATGCCCATGAGAGACATAATCACATGGAACATAGTTCTTTCAGGGCTTAAGCGTAATGGGCTGTCAAAAGAAGCATTGTATGTGTATAATCAAATGGTATCCCAAGGATTTATTGAGAGTTCGTCTACGTTTTCGACGGTTTTGGGTGTGTTTAGTCAAGAAGGGTTGTTTCAAGAAGGACTTCAAGTTCACAACAGGGTGGTTGTTCTTGGGTTGAGTTTGAATGTGTATGTGGGAAGTGCATTGATTGATCTTTACATGAATATGGGTCTTGTTGATCTTGCTTTGAGATTGTTTAACGATTTACCCGAAAGGAATCTTGCTACATGGAATCAGTTACTAAAAGGTTTTGGTGAATTTGGAATGTCACAAAAGTTACAATTGTATTATAGGATGAAAGGAGAAGGTGTTGTGCCGAATCCGCTCACTTTTTGTTATTTACTCCGCTCGTTTGGTAATGAGAGTTTTGTTGATCAAGGAAGAGAGTTGCATTCTTATGCGATTAAGGTTGGATGGGCCGAATCAGACGTGTTTGTTTCAAATGCTTTGGTGGATTTTTATAGTGCTTGTGGGAGTATAACAGATGCCAATAAATCATTTGAAGTTATTCCGACAGACGATGTGATTTCGTGGAATTCTTTAGTGTCTATGTATGCATCTAGCGGGATTGCAAGAGATGCATTAATGATCTTTTCTATGATGCAAGTATCGGGAAAGAAGCCGTCGATTCGTTCGTTTGTGGGGTTTTGAATTTATCTAGCAGGAATGTAAATATAATTATTGGAAAACAGATTCATTGTTTTGTTTTGAAACTAGGGTTTGATCACGGTAGTTGTTACATTTGTTCTGCGTTAATCGATATGTACGGAAAATGCGGTGAAATTGAAAGTTCAGCGTCGATATACGAAAGCGTTCCAAGAAAAACTATTGAAGCATGCAATTCGCTGATGACATCATTCGCACATTGTGGCATTGTGGAAGATGTGATCGAATTGTTCGGTTTGATGGTTGATGAGGGCATTGGATTTGATGAAGTTAGTCTATCAACCGCAGTCAACACACTGTCAAAGTCAACTTACGCTGGTTTGACCAGCTGTAAATTGTTGCATCTTTGTGCTGTGAAATCAGGATTTGTTCACGATCTTGCGGTTTCCAGTTCTTTAATCGAAAGTTATTCAAGATTCGCAGATGTTAAATCGTCCTGTCAGGTTTTTAACCAGATTTCTTCACCAAATGTTATGTGTTTTACGTCGATCATCAGTGCTTATTCCCGCAACAAAATGGGAACGGAATGCTATAAACTCCTCGAAGTAATGATTAACAAGGGTTTGAAACCGGATAAAGTGACATTCTTATGCGTGTTAACAGCTTGCAACCATTCGGGAATGGTCCAAGAGGGAAAGATGGTGTTTGAGTCTATGAAGACCGTACATGGCGTTGACCCAGAAAGTCAACATGTAGCTTGCATGGTTGACCTTCTTGGACACAAAGGTTTACTTGAAGAAGCTGAACAATTGCTAATACAAACACGGTTTAATAATGACTCCGCCACCTGGAGTTCATTGTTGTGCCATTGTCGGGCCCACCGTAATGAAACAGCAGGAAAAAGAATTGCGGAAACAGTAATTAAACTCGAGTCTAAAAACGCTTCAATGTGGTTACAAGTGTCGAACTTTTATTCAGAAATCGGGGATTTTGAAACCGCTAAACAAATTAAAGACGTTGCACTAGCAAGAAGAATGCAAAGAGACATGTTTACGGTTTACTAACGCCTCTGATTAAACGTGGGCCACCGGAAGAGACACCTTTTGGATATGTGAGTGTTTTATGAGTGAAGCAAAAGGTCTCCAGAAAATGTATATTCTTACACTTGAAGTATTGGTCATGTAGAAAAATCTTTCACTTTCATGTACTTTAAAGCCAAGTATATTACACACAAAATTTACCATTTTTAGCCCTAACCATACATATAAAATAACCTCATTTCATCATTTGATCATCAAACAGTATCCTGAAGCTTGTAGAACTTATAAATCACTAATCATGAGCAATATCCTATTCATTTATTTTCTCGCTCTGCTTTTCGTTTGTGAAAACAAGCGCATCATTAGAAGTTTCGAAATTGAAGATGATGAAAAATGCTCAAGTGAACATGGTATCAAGACGCTTGTGAATGTTGATAGTTTTGGTGCTGTTGGAAATGGTGTTTCTGATGATACAAAGGTGAATATGAGGATATTATTCGACTGTAATAAACTACGTTCACTTGTTGAATTATTAGTTTAATGGTTCTTTGAGGATATTACATAACGCTATAACAGGCATTTGCAAATGCATGGAAGCAAGCGTGCTCTACAGCAGCGGCAGTGCTTTTGATTCCTCCGGCACCGTACGTATAAAGTTAATGCAACGAGATTTAGAGGACCTTGTAATGAAGATCTAATTGTTCAGGTTATATAACCCTTGAATTAATTTTTATTATACACGACATATGTATCTAGAAAGCTGGAACATATTTATCTTGTGATACAGATCGACGGAAATATTGTAGCACCAGATGAGCCTAAAAACTGGGATCCGAAAAACCCGAGAAATTGGCTCTACTTTACTAATCTCAACGGAGTCGTTTTCCAAGGACATGGATTTATAGATGGATCGGGCCGGAAATGGTGGGCTGCATCTTGCAAAAAGAACAAAACAAATGTAGAATTATTCTTATATTTCGTTTTACCCGAAGTAACCAGCAAATACAAATAACATACTGACAACTTTTTTTTCTTTGTTGTTTTTTTGGGTCCTCTACAGCCTTGTGTAGGAGCTCCAACGGTAAGAAACATAGACGATTTTAGTAAACGTTATGAATTAAGTTTTGACATGGAAGGGTAAAATGGTCAATGCAGGCACTAACGATTGATCAAAGCTCAAACATAGAAGTGAATGGCCTTACCATCCAAAACAGTCAGCAAATGCATTTTACTATATCGCGATCAGAAGCTGTTAGAATTTTCAATGTTTTAGTTTCGGCTCCTGAAGATAGTCCAAACACTGACGGAATACATCTCACTGCATCGAAAAATGTAGTTATTCAGGATAGTAAAATCGGAACAGGTTCTAAAAATCCTGACTTTTTTTATTTATTTAAATTCTTGTTCACCTTAAAGGATGCATCTTGAAATTAGTTTCCATGAAAATGATTCATATAGTTTTGCATGTGATACTCAGGTGATGATTGCATCTCAATTGTGAATGGTTGCTCTAATATCAAGATGAAGTCGATATCTTGTGGGCCGGGTCATGGAATCAGGTGCTTATTTATTGATTTTGTTAATTAGTTTTTCACAACAATATTTATTGATGAATAAACAAGCAGGAAAAACTAATCCTAATTATTTTGGACAATTTTTAATTATGTCAGTATAGGAAGCCTTGGGAAGGATAATTCGACAGATTTTGTGACAGCGGTAGTTGTGGATACGGCTTTCCTTAAAGGCACTATGACTGGCCTCAGGATTAAAACATGGCAGGTAATTGTTTTTAATGAATTCTATCGTTTCGATTATAATCTGTATATTTTTAATAAAAGTAATTTAGAGGGTTTAATGCATTAAGAATACACACTGGCCTGCTAATATGTTTCTGGCACAGGGAGGATCTGGTTATGTTCGAGCTGTGCGGTACAAAAACGTTCAAATGCAGGATGTGGCAAACCCCATTATTATCGATCAATTCTATTGCGATTCGCCTAAACGTTGTCAAAATCAGGTATCTTTATCTTGTTCATCAAACATTTTCAATTGAGTTAACTGTCATTTTCGACCCTTTGGTTTGTCCAATTATGCCAGCCATGCCAAATTTCCAATTTGTATCATTTCTGTCCTTGACATTCTTGAAACATGTCAGTTTAATCCAAAAAGTTATCGGTCATTAACTTTGACTGTTAAATGAGGGGTAAAAAGGTTACTTTACTTTTTTATTTTCTTTTTCAATTTTTTTACACATCTTTAATACACACACAAACACAACACCTATATATATTTATACATATATATATGTATATATATGTGTGTGTGTGTGTATATAGAGAGAGAAAGTGTAGTGTACAATTGGCCTTAACGTACGAGCGTACGTGATGAGTATTCCGCATGTTATATTTTCCGAGTTTGGAAGTCCGCATGTTATATTTTCCGAGGTTGTGTAATCCGCATGGTGAATCTTCCGGGTTTGGGAGTCTTCCGAGTTTGTACGTTAAAATCCGTATGTTATAACCTCAAGCGCATGTGATATTTTATCGCGTACGCATCGTATGTTAAGGCAAATTGTACGTTAACTAACAGATATGTGTGCATATGTATTAAAGAGGTGTAAAATTTTGAAAAAGAAAAAAAAATGAAAATTACCTTTTTACCCCTCATTTAACAGTCAAATTTAACGACCGTTAACTTTTTGGATTAAACCGGCATGTTTCAAGAATGTCAAGGACGGAAATGGTACACGTTTGAAATTTGGCCTGGGCTGGCATAATTCGACAAACCACAGGGACGAAAATGGCAGTTAACTCTTTTCATTTTGCGTGGCCTTTCAACCTGTTTGACTCTAACCATGAAATTTTTATATTTGCTTTATTTTTATTCTATGAACAGACATCAGCTGTGGAGATAAGTCAAATTGTGTATGAAAACATCAGCGGAACATCAAAGTGTCCAAACGCTATCAAATTTGCATGCAGTGACACAGTTCCATGCACAAACATCGTTCTTAACAATATCAACTTAAAAAGAACAGACGGGAAATCAGCTCAAACGTTCTGCAACTCTGTAATGGGATTCGCCATTGGTCATGTTGAACCACCTGCAGACTGTTTAATGCCCGTTAACAACTCATTCTGCAACACAGAAACTGAATTCAACCGTGAGTATTTGATTCATAGTGAACTTTAGTTTTACATTCTTTGTAATTCTAGCGGTTCTAGAGGGCAATCCGTGTAGCACTAACAATTATTTGAGCAGTTGATGATTTGAATGTCGTGTTAGTATATCGGGTATTCATTTTGAGTTGTATTGGGTGTTTTATATATTTGGAAAATTCTTCAGAATAGATTTACATTTTACATCCCTATTGTACATACAATTCTAATCTTTTGTGTTGCTTATTGATGATATTGGGCAGCATTTGAGTGTCTGCTATAACCATATTACCATAATATATTAATATCCTCATGCACATATACATATCAATACTCTAACATCACATATGTTTATGTTTGGGAGGGTGTTAATATGTATATTTGAAAAGTGTTAGATGGATGTAATCATCATCACTATATTCAGTATATCCCACAATAGCAAAGCTAAGGTAGGGTCTGAAGAGGGTAAGATGTAGACAGCCTTACCTCTACCCGTAGGAATAGAGAGGCTGCTTCCAGTGAGACCCCCAGCTCGATATTAGTTTTGCATCAAGCCTTGGACATAAGGCACATAAAACTCAGCAATTGAGACAGACGCCGATTAATGCATGTACCCCCTTGTCTTTCGGCTATCAACGCCACCACATGATGCATGATTAACCATCCCCCTCTTTAACTTTATTTTCACGAAATTAGTAAAATAACGTTAAAATTAGTGCACTTTCACTATTGCCCTCCGAGCGCCCACACATATATACATTATATGAGCATACCACAAGCGGTGCGTAAAATGGATGTAATATTCAATAGTTTTTAGTTCAGTAATACTAGTAATACTGGTGAGGAATGTTTTTGTACTTGGTAACTAATTTTTTTGAAAACGAATAATTGAGTATATAAGAATCAATGACCTAGTGGTGTACTGGTATGGTGATTGCTCTCTACAAAAGTGGTGCGAATTCAAATCCTTATAAGAAGATATTGGAGTATATGAGTGATAGCTAGGTTGTGTCGTATTGAATCCTTTTACTTCTTGACGGGGGTCTGTTTATATAGCTAATTATGGTCTAAAAGGTGAGGTGTCTTTTTCCACTAGGCCAAGGACCCTGTGTGCGAACGAAATATTGTTGGTGTCATAGCGACATTAACTTGTTTTTCATCGAATCCATATCACACTTATTCTTCATCGTATTCTATAGCTTCATTAACTTGATCTCCTCTAGATTCGAATTTGGAACACATGGACTTATTTTAGACCACATTCTTCTACACCTGTTCATTGTTTCACCAACTTCTTGTCCTCTAGGGATTTATTTAACTTATTATGCTTTTACATTAAGGCTTATACTTTTCTACGACATGTGATGATTTCTTTTCGCCTAGGGATTCCAGTCCACACATCATGATGTTAAAAGTAAGATTTGTAGGTGCTTTGTAGCACATCTAGAGCCTCGTCTTGACTTCCCATCCGAGATGAATGGCTAACAAGTGGTTTTTGGTACTTGTCGAGTTGTCGTCCTCGTTAGAGATGAATGAGTGGGGGTTCAAGGGATGGCAATGGGCCGGGTTTGGGACGGGTTTAGGTAATCCCAAACCCAAACCCGGTTAGATAAGCTTGTCCCAACCGTACCAAAACCCGTCGGGTTTCTAGCGGGTAAATACCCATCGAGTATACCGTAGCGATGGACAATTTTTCCCTAAATACCCGTACCCATGCCTGTACCGTACCCGTACCGATTTTAGGTACTCGGTACATGTATTGGTACTCAGTTTTATTGATTTTAGTATTCGGTACTTTCGGTGTTGGTACGGGTACGGGTAATAGTAAAAAAGGTAAGGGTACTGGTACCGAATTTTATATAGAACTTTAAAAGTTTTTTTATATTATTTTTTGTTTATATTATGTTAATTATGGTACCCATATTAATTTTACCTATTTGGTACCCATATCATATTGGTATTCGTACCAATTTTACCTTTTTGGTACTTGTACTATATTGGTATTCGTGCCGATTTTACCTATATAGTACCCGTACGAATGCTTAAAAACTAAAATAAAACAAACAGGTACAAAAACGGGTACGTACCGAAATACCGTACCCATACTATACCAATATATTCGATACAGTATTTGGGATCCAAATTTGTTTAAATTCAGTACCGGTATTTTCGGTAGTGGTTCAAAATGTCTCATCCATGTTAATAATTACTAGAACACTGTTATTCATGTGCATACGTAAATTCTTCCCCTTCGATCCAGTTGCGTCACTTCCCTCGCATCTTTTGATCCAATAAAACAACCTCATAGTTATCAAATCCACAAAACCTTAATTATAATACAACCTTGTAGTAATGACCGGGAACGAGTTTCGATTCTTCTTGTCGCACGACATCAATCTTCCACTCACTTTCAGAATCGAAAAGTTAGAAGGCCATTTACCTTCCACTAATGCCTCTAATCCAGGTTAATTCCTTTAAAATTCAGTATTCCAATTTTAATTTTATCATGAAACCCTAATTTATTCATTATTTTGCATTATGAATATTGACTGTGATAGGATAGATAGCATCTAACTATGTAAGTGATATTGATATGTAATAATGTTTAGTGCATTGTGGAGTATAAAGTTATAATAATTGGGAAATTTGTAGCTACATTGGATGTTACCCATTCAAATTTATTGTGGGATTGGTAGTGGTCATAGATTTACTGTAAATGAGATGGTGGATTGTGCGTTAGTTCGACTGTATTATCGGTGATCATGTGTTTATAAACGGTGTGTTACTAGTTTACTACGGTGCTTAATGTTGACTGAATTTGGGGATGATTGATTGTCAGTAAATCCCACCAATAGTAAAGCTAAGGTAGGGTCTGAGGATGGTAAGATGTAGACAACCTTACCCAGGGCCGTTCCTACGCTTTTGGAGACCCTAAGCGAACTACGAAGTGGAGGCCCCTTTGCAAAAAAAAAAAAAAAAAACCAACGACTAGGGGTGTTCATGGTTTGGTTTAAAACCGTGAAACCATCCAAACCGGTCATTGGTTTGGTTTCACGGTTGATTTTATTTTTAACTTTCAATCGACTGGTTTAAAACATTTCAAACTGTAACGAACGGTTTGGTTTACGATTTATATCAAAACCAACGGTATAAAACTGAATAGGGCCGTAAGTTTTGATATTGTTTTAACTTTACAATATCTTATACTAAATACATTTAGTTGTTTGTATTACTTAATTAAATAAATTTTGTGCTTAACAATTAAATAAGTGAAGTAAAATGGATAATTAAGTTAACAGCTTATGCATTGTCCAATCCCATTTCTTATTTCTCAACCTATCTGAGTTTTACGTATCTCTAATTGCAATTACACCCTAAACAACCTAAAAAGAGCAAATATGGGGATATCTAACCTGAGTTTCAAGCTAGCGATTCAGCAAGAAGCTGGAGCAAAATGTAGACACCATAATTATAGCAACCAAAAACAAAACAAGGCTGCACCAGTTAAGTGCATACCAAACAAAGAAAAACTTCAGCCAAATACATCAAACCCTTTCCACCTGCCCAAGATATTGACCCCTCTTTGGACCTGCACCTGACCCACAAAATCCCATGGCTTTCACCTCTTCAATGACCTTCACGACCACCGGCGGAGTCTGATTGAAAATTAACTGGTTGTACGTCTTCCAAATGATTCAAATAGTTGTAAGGATTACAGCATTGCCAACTTTTTTTTGTCTTTTTTGAACGTTGTACCGAATTATGAATGTCCAAAATGTCTCTGAAGCTGAAGGCAAAGAAGTTAGGAATCCTGCACCATTGAGCCAAAAACTTGACAAGACACGAACAGATTGTCACTAGTTTCTCCATATTTGCCACACAGAACACATGTAGCCCACTGAAAATGTATGTTTGTGCCAGCGAGCCGTTTGTAAGATTAAAGATTGTTACTTGTAGGTTGTGGATTGTAATCTTCAATTGAAACATCGGATTCGTGATGATTACCCATACTGTTTACTAAATCGATGCGCCAATCATCAAATCTTGGAAATTCAAATCGTCGCATGCGTGATGAGTGGCGCGGATTCTGGAATTGATTTAGCGCCGCACCACGTTTACCCCTTTCAGCGTGTTTCTCATGGGTATTGAACTAGTATTTGGGGCTAGACTTTTTTATTGGGCTAAATGAATAAAGTATATAGAAGAACTGATTCCAAATTTGTGGCCCTAGAATTTGGGTGCTCGGAAGCACGGAAACGGCTATGAGGTGCCGTCTCCCGTCCCGGGGACTGCTAGGGGACGGAAACGGCACGGGGACGGCATGGAAACGTCCCCCAAACGTTTCCGGGTTTGTGGGCACGGCGGCAAGACGTATCCGGGATCGTGGGGACGGAAAATTCGACGTATCTGGGACGTATCCGGGTTTGTTTTAGACTTTCAGCCAAAATTCCGGTTGGAGATATTAGAAAATTCCGGTTGTTGTAGGCTATGTATAAAGCTGCAGGGAAATGTTGTTAGGGTTTTTTTTGTTTAGGAAGGAAGAAGAGGTACAGTAGGTATGACTTGTGGGCTGTGGGTATTTTTAATCTTAAATTGGGCTTGCTAAAAATATCCACTTAAATAGTAAATGATAAAAAAAAACCCTAAACTACATGAGTAAATTATACTTTATTACGTTTTTGGTTTTGTGAGCTAATTTTATTCAATATTTATGTTTGCTGATCTTTCATTAGATGAACCGGAACTTGACAACGATTTGCTTGTTAACCTTTGATTAGATTAGGAAGATATGGGATTTTTGAGCTTTACATCAATATATAACTATCTTGGGGTTTTGTGTTACATTATCTTTGATATATATTTATTTTTTTATATGTTTTTATTCCCGTACCCGTCCCGTCCCCGCTTCTTGAATTTTTTAGTTTTGCCGTTTCCCGTACCCGTACCCCGTTCCCGTACCCGTCCCATTGCATCATAGTTTGGGTGGCCCTAGGCTTGTGCCTAGGGTCGTAAGCCCAATGGGCCGGCCCTGACCTTACCACTACCCGTAGGAATAGAGAGGCGAGAGGCTGCTTCCAGTGAGAATCCCCGGCTCGATAATAGTTTTGCTTCAAGACTTGGACATAAGGCGCATAACGCTTAGCAATTGAGACAAAGGCCGATTAATGCATGTACCACCTTGTCTTTCGGCTATCAACGCCAACACATGATGCATGATTAACCATCCTTTCTTTTAACGTTATTTTCACGAAATTAGTAAAATAACGTTAAAATTAGTTCACTTTCACTTTTGCCTCCGAGCGCCCACACATATATACATTATATGCGCATACCGCAAGCTAGACGTTTTTTGGGGTATGTTTATGCACCTTCTTAATTCTTTTGGCGTTGATGGTTTGGTGGTATATAGTAAATGCACTATTTTTCTTATGTCTAATGCATAGTTGTCAATAGGTAGCGCCCGCTATAGCACATAGCGTAGCGTATAGGTGAAGGGTCATTATTTACTTAGTTTAATTTATTTATTTATTTAGATGATTAGTGATAGCGTATAGGTGAAGGGTCATTATTTACTTAGTTTGCATAATTTATTTACGCCCGCTTGTGGTATGGCATATGATGTATATATGTGTGGGCGCTCGGGGGCAAAAGTGAAAGTGCACTAATTTTAACGTTATTTTACTAATTTCGTGAAAACAACGTTAAAAGAGGAGGATGGTTAATCATGCATCATGTTGTGGCGTTGATAGCCGAAAGACAAGGGGTACATGCACTAATCGTCTTTATCTCAATTGTTGAGTGTTATGTGACTTATGTCCAAGGCTTGATGCAAAACTACTATCGAGCCGGGGGTCTCACTGGAAGCAACCTCTCTATTCCTACGGGGTAGAAGTAAAGCTGTCTACATCTTACCCTCCTCAGACCCTACCTTAGCTTTGCTATTGGTGGGATTTACTGAGTATGATGATGATAGCGTATATGAGCTATTTTAGTGCCTTTTTTTAGCACTTTTATACATAATTGGTGTGCTAAATATAGTTTTTATTGTTTTTTTCTAGCCCTTTATCGCTAAGCATATCGGGCACTATTTCGACGCTATCACTACGTAGCATATAGGTAGCCTGTCGTTATGGTCCGCTATTTAGTATTGACAACTATGGTCTAATGCGTTAAACTTGGAAACAATGTGATAAATTAATCATCATTATGTTATTTAATCTAAACAAACAACCGTACCCAGTAAATCCCAAATAGCAAAAGCTATTAGTAGGGTCTGGGGAGGGTGGGATGTAGGCAAACCTTGCTTCTATCTTATGGATAAAGAGGCTGCTTCCAGAGAGACCCCCAGCTCCAAAACCAATGACATGCAAACACATAGAAATGTAAAGATAGAAGTAGAAGGTTACCATATACAAATTAGAACAAAAATATCAAAAAGAAACCACATATATCCACGTGGGTAACTAAGACCTCCTAAAGTGTCTAAGAATGTTGACCCTTGGACCCAAGTAAGATACTATTGTACCCCTCTAAAAGCCCTTAACCTTAATCTTACGCCTCCACGAACTCCTATCCTGAACCATGTCCTCGGAGAGGTGCAACTCTAGTAAATCATGTTTAATCTAAAAAAGGAATTAAATCCAAGTAATTTTGTAACTTCTTCAATGCATTGCAACTTGAGCACCAAAATCTACCCATGCTCCTACAAGAACACATTAACATACCAGATTTGTGACACATCTTAATTGAACATGCAGCAGATCGCGGTGTTGAGGACTTAAAACCTGAGCTTTATGTCGAGTGTGCTTTGTACATTGATGGTGCTCCATTTGGGCTTCCCATGAGAACTAGGTTTCCATAGCATGCGTTATACATTATAATTCATCTTTTTATTCTAGTTTTACAGAAGTATTGTTAATCGATTATTAATTATGTTCAGGCTAGAATCTTCTGGTCCACCGTTTTGCTGGAGCGAACTCATCACATTGAGTACCAAATATCGAGACTTAACTGCCAACTCTCAACTTGCAGTAACAGTAAGTTATATATGTAATTATAATATATCCAGCTGTTTAATCCTTAAGACCTCGCAGTATGAAAAGTTTTCGCTTTAATATATTTTAGAGTAAAATGCCATTTCATCCCTAAGGTTTGGCCAGTTTTTGGACTTTCGTCCAAATGTTTGTTTTTTTCCATCTGGATCCAAAAGGTTTGAAATCTTGCCATTTTCATCTGGCTCGTTAACTCCATCCATTTTTCTGCGTTAAGTCAGGGGTATTTTCATCTTTTTTGTTTAAAGGGCTATTCGATCTTTGAATATTTGTACATTATGCTAAATGCTTGTACAGAAAGTGAAAAAAACCGAATTGCCCTTTAAGTTAACGAAAAAGTCGGAAATATCCCAGACTTAACGCAGAAAAATGGATGGAGTTAACGAGCCAGATGAAAATGGCAAGAATCCAGATGCGGAAAAACAAACCTTTGGATGAAAGTCGCAAAACTGGCCAAACCTCAGGGACGAAAATGGCATTTTACTCGATATTTTACACAGCTTTTATGTCATCACACTGGTTACCATGCAGTTCAATGCGATGACTACCGTTTATAGTTTTGTGAAACCAAGATTTTCTGAATAATTCAAACCCATTTATTGCAGGTTTGGGATGTTTCGTGTGGGAAAAATGAGGGTGTGGTTGGCGGGGCAACTATCCGTCTCTTTAACGTGAAAAAACAACTCCGAACAGGGAAGCACAAACTTAGGCTTTGGCAAGGCAAAGAAGTGGATGGATCAATTCACTCTACTACTCCCGGAAAGGTTTAGCAAACACATTAAATTTTTTAAATCCGTAGTGTCGAAGTTTCACTAATTACACATGATTAATGTGCGTAGGTTCCTAAAGAGGAGCGCGGGGAATTGGAACGTTTGGAGAAGCTTGTGAATAAGTATGAAAGAGGGCTTATTCAGCGAGTCGATTGGTTGGACCGTCTTGCTTTTAAAGCTATGGAAAACATCAAGGATCTTGAAAGCAGTAAAAACGGAAGTTCTCATTTGTATGTCATTATTGATTTCTGCAGTTTTGAACATCGAGTTGTTCTGCAGGTGCATATTGTATTATCTTTTGTGTAAATTTTTATAAACTGATACGCAAACGGTGTTGGTTGGTAATTAGTTGTGATTTTTTGTGTTCTGGAATTTTAGGAATCGGGGCCAAATTTATTAATACCGGCATCTATAACCTCAACTAATGAGCTGGTTACTGTGTGGGACCCAGAAGTGGGGAAAATTAACCCTTCTGAGCACAAGCAACTGAAGCTTGCAAGGAGTTTGAATCGTGGTATTATTGATAGAGATCTTAAGCCCAGTTCTACTGAAAGGAAGTAAGTTGTACTCAAAATCTGATTATTCAATTTTTATTTGTGTTTTTAAATAGAAACACAATTGTATAATATATGTTTTCTTAAGGTTTTCGATAATCATATTTTGTTATTTCAATCGCTATATTTTCGTACACATGTTTACCAAAGTTTACATAATTTATTAATTTTGCTGGTTATTAGGTCAATACAAAGGATACTAAAGTACCCACCAACACGAACTTTAAGTGGAGATGAGAGACAGTTGTTGTGGAAATTTCGCTTCTCGTTAATGTCGGAGAAAAGAGCTCTAACGAAGTTTTTGCGTTGTGTTGAGTGGAGTGATGTTCAGGTACATAAAACAAACCCCCACCCCCACAAAAAAAAAACCACAGTGATTTACACACTTTTTTTTGTATTTCAGGAAGCAAAGCAGGCTATTGAACTGATGGGTAGGTGGGAAATGATCGACGTATGTGATGCATTAGAGCTTTTATCTCCTGTTTTCGAGAGTGAAGAGGTATGTCGCGTCTGTTGGATTGGAAAGACACAAACACCTGACCACTTGCATTCTGATTTTGACTTATATCATCAACAGGTTCGTGCACATGCTGTCCGTGTTCTCGAAAGAGCTGACGATGAAGAACTCCAATGTTATTTACTTCATCTGGTTCAAGCTTTGCGGTTTGAACGCTCTGATAAATCTCGTCTTTCTCAATTTCTCGTGCAACGTTGTATGCCACCTATAACAATTATAAATATAACATTTAAAGGCAATCTTCTACTTGTTTCTGAAATGTGACTTTTTTCTTTGCATTTGGCAGCATTATCCAACATCGAAATCGCCAGCTTCCTTAGGTGGTATGTTGCTGTTGAACTTCGTGATCCCGCTTATGCTAAACGTTTCTATTCTACCTACGAAATGCTGGAAGAAAATATGATAAAGGTAAGTTTCTATTTAGTATTTTTGTAGTGTGTAGTACAATATATATTCACATCAAGTGGCATTGGATTTGATAATTGATAATAGTTTTTAAATAGAGTAAAATGCCATTTTCATCCCTGAGGTTTGGCTGGTTTTGGTCAAACCTCAGGGACGAAAATGGCATTTTACTCTTTTAAATATAACTTTTTTGAGAAAGATTAACTTTTTAATCTTGTAAATATTTTTTTTTTACATAAGCATTTTCTGATGTGGCGGCTGGCATGGCATCAACCCATGCCACATCAGCAATTTACAGGTAGAAACAGCCAAAATGTGCTAATCATGATTGTACTACTTTCGATTTTACAGTTAGGAATGGGAGCTCGTGACGGTGGGGATGTCTTTCGGTTATGGCAGAGTCTCGTTCGCCAGACGGAACTGACAGCTCAGCTTTGTTCTATAACGAGAGACGTAAGAAACGTAAGAGGCGGGACTCAAAAGAAGATCGAAAAGCTCCGGCGTCTGCTTTCCGGCCTTCTTAGCGAACTTACGTACTTCGAGGAGGTAATACATTCAAGAAGCCTCTAAATTCTGTTTATTGTGCTTCTAACTAAAATCTTGATCCATGGCATTTTTAGCCTATACGATCACCGTTGGCACCGACTGTTCTTATCACGGGTATTATTCCATCGGATTCATCGATATTTAAAAGCGCATTGCATCCTTTACACCTCGCGTTTAGAACATCCGACGGTGGATGTTTAAAGATCATTTTCAAGAAAGGGGATGATCTTCGACAGGATCAGTTGGTATATAGTTCGATCTTTTCTCTTTTTGGTTCTCTTTTATCATGGGCCCGAATAGAAAGACTGATGTATGTTCCCTCTTCACCTGTTCGGTCATTTGTGTAGGTTGTTCAAATGGTATCACTTATGGACCGTTTGCTTAAACTGGAAAATCTTGATCTACATTTAACACCTTACAGGGTGTTAGCCACTGGGCATGATGAAGGCATGATGGAATTCATACCGTCCAAGACGTTAGCTCAGGTGTGAATGGTGGCTATTTTGGTCTTTTGACACCTTGTGACACATGCTATAATGTTATTATGATTTTTTTTTGTGTACAGATTCTTTCAGAGCACCGAAGTATCACAAGCTACTTGCAGAAGTTCCATCCAGATGAAGAGGGACCGTTTGGGATTACCGCCACGTGTCTTGAAACGTTTATTAAAAGTTGCGCAGGCTACTCAGTGATCACATACATACTCGGCATTGGAGACAGGTAACTCTTATATATGCTCCAAGGGGCATTAGATTTAGGTGTGCAAACGAGCTGAGCCGAGCCCGAGCTCAACCTGGCTCAAGCTCGAGCTCGATTAACTTATGAGAGTTCGAGCTCGGCTCGTTGGTAGTTTCTCAAGCTCGAGCTCGGCTCGTTTATTATCTATTAACTAATATATTAAATAAAAATAATATAAATAATAGACTTGTTTAGGCTCGCGAGCTCAATAAGCGAAGCTCAGGCTTGGCTCGTAAACAAGTTTAAATAAGCTCGACTCGTTTATTGTACAACTTTAAAAAGGGGCAAGCTCAGGCTCGATAAATAAACGAGCTTTATTTTAGGCTCAAGCTTGATACGGCTTGGCTCGTTTCGAGCTTTTTGTCCAGCCGATCTCGAGCAGCTCGCGAGTCGCTCGGCTCGTTTGCACCCCTAGACTTATACTAAATTAAACCATAGGGGGTGTCATTTCATTGATTACTTGAAGGGCGTATACTTTATTCACATTTCTACTTTATGTTTTATACTTTAAAATCTTGTTCACACTTTCCTTTTTAAAAAAAGTTTAGTTTCCACACTTTGGTTTCGCAACATTTTAGTGTTCAATTTATTCATACTATTATAATTCACCTTTGCCGCATCAGCACTACACTTACCATTATATATTTGTAGGCACCTTGACAATCTTCTACTTAGGGATGACGGCCGCCCTTTTTCATGTTGATTTTGGTTTTATTTTGGGTCGTGATCCAAAGCCATTCCCGCCACCTATGAAGCTTTGCAAAGAAATGGTGGAGGCAATGGGTGGAGCCGAAAGGTACAATACTACTATTAATATGTCAATAACACGTATTTTATGTAACAACTTGCTGTTCTTCTCCTGCAGCCAATATTATACGAGGTTCAAATCCTATTGTTGCGAGGCATATAACATCCTTCGCAAATCGAGTAACTTAATATTAAACCTCTTTCATCTGATGGCTGGCTCTAACATTCCCGATATAGCTTCGGATCCTGAAAAAGGCATTTTAAAGGTGCACTATCTGTCTATCTCCCATTTTTTTAATCATATTGTACGGGACCCACAAGCTTAATCTTTGTTGATTTGTGTAGCTTCAAGAGAAATTTCGGTTGGACTTGGATGATGAAGAGTGTATACATTTCTTCCAGGATCTTATTAACGAGAGCGTTAGTGCGTTGTTCCCGCAGATGGTTGAGACCATTCACCGGTGGGCACAATACTGGAGATGATCATCAATCATATACAGGTGGGCCGTATAACGTTAGCAAGATAATTTGTGTATCTTAAATTATTTATAGTAGTTGATTGTTTCTTTTTCTTCAGGTTGCGAAGTGCTTCTGGATAGACAAACCGATATATAATTGTGAATAACACTTATATTTACATGTATCATTGGTTTAATTAGTTTGTAAAAAGTTGGCATTTGATGATGGCTTAGATTGCAAGGAACCAAGGCTGATAATTTATAAATGTATGATGTGTGTTAAATAAATATAGGCAGGCATCTTTACATTTTGAAGTTAATACCAAACACAGTTTCATACAGGTTACATCTTATTCTACTTTTCTTTTTTTTTTCTTTTATATTTTTTTCGGGACGAGTTGAGATCTGATGTCTTACTCTCTACTCGTCACATTTGCCAAAAGTGTGTTTATGCTTAGTGTTGTACTATTGCAGCTACCCCTTTGTGACCGCATGGATTTGGAAGCTTTTTATTGCTACAGAATTGAATGGTAATAAATAAATAGTTACATAATATTAAAGGATTATATATGGGAATATAAAGAATTAAAAGGCAATAATTTTCTAACAGGTGCAGTTGCAACAATAAGTTTTCTCAAGATTTGTACAATTGTTATAATGCTTAAAAAAAGTGTGCACCATGACCAGGCATTATTGTTATATACTATCTTCCGGTACATACCATATTTATCATACAAACCGTAAGAACATATCCTAACACTTAAAAAAGTTAAATTAGCACATACTAAAACAATATATACATAAAAGTAGCACTATTGAATTATATTAGCACATGAAAATTAATCACAATAACTGATTTTAGCACATATATGATGATATCAGCACATTGAAAACAAAAGGAAGATCCAAATAAAGAATTAATTGTTTGTTAGCATAATTATAAGGGGTTTCAAAATAATTGATGTTATTTAGGTTATCATTTTACCATTTATCTGTAATTGGTTGGATGCCACATGTTTTTCAATGGTTCTTACCGTTTGTATACGAAATATGGTTTGTATTTGATCCTACTCGTTATTCAAATGACAAATGGTTAATATGGTATGTGTATATTATAAAAATTTTAAATTTCTTATACTTAAACCAAAAAACAAAAACCTACTTTTTTACATACGTAAACGTCACTTATTTTTGTTTTGACCAATTTATAGAACTAGAATTAAGCATCCGCGCGTTGCGCGGGCATAAAACCATGCTAAATAGTACGAATGTTACACCATCGCCAGCGAACGATAACATTGACTTGACCTAGGACCTGGGCGTGGTGACGAACATGCCAAACAGAAAAAAATAGACGTAAAAACGTTGAAACCACACATGTACGTTGTGCCATGTTAACTCGCAAAATTTTGAACGAAACATAAAAACGTTGAACCACACACATACGTTGCGCCGTATTAACCCGAAAAATTTAGAACGAAACGTAAAATGGAAATTTGCGAAAGATTAAAAGTATAGGGATAAAAGTTGAAAGTAAAAAGTTGTGAGGTTAAATTGCAAACAATGAAAACTTTTGAGTTAAAATTAAAAAAAACAAATTATGTGGGGTTAAAATTACAAATGGTAAAAACATTTAGGTTAAAAGTAAAAAAAAAATCATTAAAAAAAAAACTCTCAAAGCATAAGATATAATCCCATATGCCTAAAAATATTACTTATTAAAAGTATTTAAATAACAAATCACTATTTTTTTATATATAAAAATCTAATATGTTGAATAAAGAGGCGGTAATTTTTTTAATGACAAATTTCTCTTACCTTTTGTTGTCCGTGGGGTTTGAACCCGACACTTCCTCCACTCAAACCCAGATGTTTAAAGGCTTTGCTTTTTCCAATTATGGGCGTTCATAATTTCGATCGGATTCTAAAAATTCTAAATTGGATTCGATTATCAAGAATTCGAATTCGATTCAATTCGAGTTCAGTTAATCGAATACGAATTTATAATTTTAAATTTGATTTGAAATTCGAACACAAATTACACATATTTATTTATTTATATATAATATACATGTTATGGGTGGAACTTTGGATCCATATCCTGAATATATATCTTGATTTTTATGTCTCTTATTGGTGATTAGGATATTGGTAACATCCTACGGGAATATCTTGATCATGACTAACGATTTACTTGTAGACTTTGGCCGCAGGATTATTAACGTTCACAAGGACCAAGTCACCCTGAAGACTCGCTCAATCTTGTTAAAATAAAGATGTTGAAGCCGGAAGAATAGGTCTACAACGGTCACCAGGGAATATCCAGAGTATCCTTGAATAGTAGAATAGTTTGTTTATTTTTGTAACTCAGTAGAAAACACACACTCTCGAACACACAATCTCGCACACTCACTGATCACTTGCCTTTTCACAATCATTTACTCATATTCACTCACTTTACACAATCATTGTAACACCTAGGTCTGATCTGAGCGCTATCTTGCAGTTGTATCCTGGTTATTCAATCAATAAGAATAACAAGGCAGCTGACGATTGTCAGCTCCCGAGGTTTTGTGCCGGCGATCTAGACTGATCAAGGGCTTTCCTCGTACATCCTGTGTCACTTTTTACTTTTATCATTTATTACTTATTAATTGATATAGTTTGATATCCTGAAACTATATCCCGAAACGGTTTTCATTATCAACCAACTTTAACATATTTTTTGCAAATCTCAATAGCACGCTACCTCACAAACTAAATTTGATCACTTAATTACTTCGGTAAATTTTTACCAAAACAATACCCATATAACTTTAATTTGAGCTATAATACAAATTAATCTATAAATTTATTCTAAGTTTTAAAATAGCCCATTACCAAACTCAAATAGTCCATAACTTAAACATATATTCATTTTATCAATTCTAACCTAACTTATTTGCATCAGCCACAACTATAACTTAACCTAATGAGACAATGATGCCACCATCACCTGTCGCCCATAGCACCACTTCCCTTTCACCATCACCCATCGACCATAGCGTCGTTGCCCAACCACCATTCCCCATCCCCTGTCACCGCACTAGCCAACATTCTACTTTCCCCATCAACACACCAGCTACCATCCCATCCCTATTGCTGCACCAGCCACTGTCACGCATCGTCGCACCAATATTGAACCTTTTAATGTGATATTGTGATTTGTGTCTACTTTAAAATCTACATTTGGTGTTAAAGTTATGATTTTGGTAGTTTTTTTTACATATTTTATGAATTTGAATCAAAACGAATTTATTCGAATTTGAATTTTTAATCGAATTTGAATCAGAGTTTTTACTAGAATACGAATTTGAATCGAATTGGCCATCTTTTGATCGAGTTCGACTCGATTACGAATTCAAACAAAAATAAAAAATATTCAAAAATTCACTAATCGATTCGATAAAACCTTATGTAATGTCAATGGACCACCTCCCATTAGTACAAAGAATGCGGTAATTGTAACACAAATCATGAAGAATTAATTTTGTTACTTAATTAACAAGTATAATAATAATTAATCGTTAAGACATGAGTTGGAAAAATATTAATGGCAATCAGCAATACCCGGGGGTTATTTAACCTCATATTCATCATCGGTTCTCTCGCACCCTTTATTCATACTTCTTCGTTTCTCTCTCTACTTTCTCCCTCTCTCTCTCTTCGCATCGATCCATTTGATCCCTCCACAACAAGCTTTCCTCAGGTAAATCCAGATCCAGATCTTCGTTTTCTTATCTCTCCAATCAGATCTCAACATCCTGTATGTTAGATTCAAGTTTGTGTATTAATTAGGTCATCGCCTTGTTTGTTGATAGTTTTTAGGTCTTGATTTGCAATTATACGATTATTAATTGAACTTTATTGTCGAATCGGTGATTTTGCTGATGCATTTTGCGATTTGTTTTCCGATCTGAGTAGGTACTAATGTTAATATTCTAATAAACTATTATCAGATCCGTTTTATTGATTCGTCGTGTCGTAGCGTTCGATTGTGATGTAATATTAGGTTTGTAGACATGATTTTACGCCTGAATGAGGATTGATCTGTATAATTAAAGCATCTGTTTCATTATCATGAACGTTAAGATCATGTTTAATCGCTTTTTTGGAGATTCTGCCTTTTAAATTGGTTAACTATTGAGATCTATGGAATTCGGGGGACCTTTGGGGAGGTTCCATCTAGATTTAGGTTAGATTCCGGCAAATTTTGAAATATCCGGCAAAATTTTGCATATTTCTGGCAATCTGGTCTGTGAAATATCTGAAAATGGTCTGTGACTAGCCTAAGCTAGCCCTGTACAAGCCTAAAACATGTCTAAAACCCTCTGAAATGGTATGTTTATGCTATGCGCCTTGCTTATCTCAGGCCCTCGCTTTTTAAGCGCCTTGCGCCTTTGACAACTGTGTCTGAGATTTTGAACTATATCTTCTAGAGGGTTTTTGACGTTATTTTACTAATTTCATGAAAATAACGTTAAAAGAGAGGGATGGTTAATCATGCATCGTGTGGTGGCGTTGATAGCCGAAAGACATAGGAGTACATGCACTAATCGGCCTTTGTCTTAATCGCTGAGTGTTATGTGTCTTATGTCCGAGGCTTGATGCAAAACTACTATCGACCTGGGGGTCTCACTGGAAGCAACCACTCTATTCCTACGGGGTAGAGGTAAGGCTGTCTACATCTTATCCTCCTCAGACCCTACCTTAGCTTTGCTATTGGTGGTATTTACTGAGTATGATGATGATGATCTTCTAGAGGGATTTGAAGATATATTGTACATCTGCTCAATAGCTAGGTGATGCTTGCTTAATATGTACGTCCACGAAGGCTGGATTTGCAATTGAAATATAGTTATTACATATTTTTACTTCAATATGTTGTGTTATAGGATTTGTTTGTATTGATACATGTACGGATGTTAGAAGATTCTTTTGATACAGATTAGTTTGAGATAATTTTATTAACAAATCATGTTGTATGTGATGGATTACATTGCATTTTGGAAGTAGCTAAACCCTGAATGCTAGTTGCAATTCTTTGTTTTAGATCTTACGGTTCTGATCAAGTGTTGTTTTATTTGGTAGGGATCCTCAATAGCAAGAGGATGGGGCTAACTTTCACCAAGCTCTTCAGCCGGCTCTTTGCCAAGAAAGAGATGCGTATATTGATGGTTGGTCTCGATGCGGCTGGTAAGACAACCATTTTGTACAAGCTCAAGCTCGGCGAGATTGTGACCACTATTCCTACCATAGGTAAGCATTTCTGTAATAGTCTCAGTTTGTTTTGATTCCCCTATCAGCTACCAGTTGTCATTTAGGTTACAGCTGTGTGCTTGTTGACTCATATGGACAAAGTTGGAACGTTAAAGTTTAATAGCTGATGATGTTATTTTTGGCAGGATTTAATGTGGAGACTGTTGAGTACAAAAACATTAGCTTCACAGTGTGGGATGTCGGGGGTCAGGACAAGGTAGAGCGGTTACTAATTTATGACTTTTGAGTTTTTAGTGTTGTTGAGCTTACTCTCTTTCAAAGAATGGCGTCTTAAGGAAAACACTAATTTGTTATTGTTTGGACGTTTTAAGATTTCTTGTGTTCATTACTGCATAAGTACACATGTTTACATTAATGTGTTGTATTTGTAGATTCGTCCATTGTGGAGGCACTATTTCCAGAACACCCAGGGTCTTATCTTTGTGGTTGATAGCAACGACAGGGACAGAGTTGTTGAGGCAAGAGATGAATTGCACAGGATGTTGAATGAAGTAAGTGGCTGATTTGTTTAAATATATCTGTCTGATTGATCACTTGTTGGATTGTGGAGAACATGATACGTGTCATCGTTTCCTATGTCAATAACTGCATAAATTTTATTTTATTGCTACCATAAGATGTTTTATAATTACTAAAATGCCATTTTACTTATTTGTGGCAGGATGAGTTGAGAGATGCAGTTCTCCTTGTGTTTGCTAACAAACAAGATCTCCCAAATGCAATGAACGCTGCTGAAATCACCGATAAGCTTGGTCTCCACTCTCTCCGACAGCGCCACTGGTAATCAACATTGAGAGCTTTTAAATAATTAGAAGTATAAATGTCAGACACAAAATAGAAGTATAGGTAGGTATGTTTGGATTGGTGGTTTGGAAAAGAGGGAATGTGAATAGGTTGGTTCAAGGGTATGGATTTTAGAACTAGAAACTAGGGCTGCAAATGAACCAAACGTTCGGCGACAGTTCGTGAACCGCTCGTCAGGTAGTTCACTTGTGTTCGTTCGTTTATTGAATAAACAAACACGAACAAGAAGTCTATTTGTTTAGTTAGATAAATGAACATGAACAGAGTTTGCGTTCGTTCGTTTATGTTCGTGAACGTTTGGTAACGTGTTCATTTGTGTTTGATAGTTCATTAGTGTTTTTATTTTTAATATTTTAAATTTACCGACAAAGAAAATTTTTAATAGGTGTCAGTGTATTATATATTATGTTTCCATTAATAGGTGTTAGATTTGTGCTCATTTGTGTTCATCAATGTTTGTTTCCTTCGGTTGCCTAAAATTGACAAACACGCACAAATGAACATAAATTCTCGTTCAATAAGTGTTCATGAACAGATTGTGAACACATATATTTCTTAACAAACGAACACGAACAAGGTCTTTGCAGCCCTACTAGAAACTATATAGATCGATCTCATACCGTCATTCCACAATACTACGATACCCATACCCATAGTGTGATTCCTATCTATCAATCAATATACAAACTCACCGATTCTTTTGGTCAGGTACATCCAGAGCACTTGTGCAACCTCCGGAGAAGGACTTTACGAAGGATTGGACTGGCTTTCCAACAACATAGCAAACAAGGTAAGTACTACCAGTTACGCCATTACTTCTAATGATCATCTACAAAAATTGGCTAGTCGTTAATTCTCATGTATTGTGCCATTTGTTAATCTTTTTTTACAGGCATGAGGAAGTGATTTGATAACGTGAAGATGCATCTTGGCAGTTTGTGGTGGTACGGGTTTTGGAAGTTTGTTATTTGAAAGGGTAATTTGCTTTTAATATACTTTGTTTGTTTGGATTGAAAGTATGTTTGGTAGGTTGGTTATTATTCTTTAATATGAAATTGTTAAGTTTTTGTGATGGGTAGAATTACCACGTAGTTTGTTCGTATACTATTATATGATATGGTAAATTCAGCTACTCAGCCAGTGCTTCATGTTATTCACAAGTATTTATGCGTTCTTTATACTCGAAACGTATTTCTGTGTTGAAACACGTAAATTATTAAAAATAATAGTTTTAAAACTGGAGTATATTTTTACCAATTATTGCACTGTCAAGGTTAATTTGGTAGCTACCCTTGGCTAGTGGTGCAGCTGAGCCACTAGAGGTCTACAAACTGGGCTTTTTTTCTCGAAAAACTGGTTCGAGCTATAAACTAAACCGGTTGGTCAACCTTGGTCGAAACCGTTTTAGTGGTAAAGTAACCGAACATATACTAATCAGTTTGGGTCAGGCCCAAACCAGTACCCCGAATAGGCGGAATTAGAGGTGCACAAAAAAACCGTACCCGGAACCGGAACCGGAACCGATAAACCCGGAACTGGTTTTTTTAATACCCGGGTATTCTGTACCCGAAACCGGAACCGACCCTACCCGTAGGGTATAGATAGAGTATGCATTTCGATCTCAATACCTGGAACCGGAACCGGAACCGATCATACCCAATTAATACCCGAAACCGGACAAGAACCGGAACCGGAACCGATTATACCAGGCTATACCCGATATATGATTCTCATATCTTTCTTTTAAATTTATGTTAGTGCTTATATTTTAGTTTTCTTATATTATACAATGCATATTTTATAATAATAAACAAAATACGAGAAAATAGGGTAATAAAAAGCAATAGAGTATTAAAAAATTCGAAAATATAGAGCTAAAAATGGCGGAAATAGAGTATAAAAAAACCCGAAATAGGGTATTTTAATACCCGGTTTCTTAAGAACCAGAACCGAACCCTACCCGGAACCGGGCATATAGGATATGGTTTTTGGTCAAATAACCGGAACCGGAACCGAACAGATTATAGCAATAACCGGTTCCAACCCTTAAAATGAGAAACCGAAATCGGTTCCATAACCGAAACCGGTTATTAAAAATACCCGATTTGTGCACCTCTAGACGGAATAGCTATAGAAGACCATATTAAGGGTGACAAAACAAAACACGTCACATCAAAATTCTCCTCAACATATACCCTGCAAATATATAGACAAATTGATGTTTGACCGTTAAGGTCAAACGAAATTTCAACAAACCTGTTCACAAAATATCAACCTAGAAGCAGTTACGAGCATCCGAATATTGGACACTGCAGACTAAAAGACATGAATTAAATTGAGTGGCAACATTGCATAAGTTGTACTTTTTTCCTTAACTAGGTTTCGCCCAGCTGAATTTCTTGGTAAGATTTTTGATGAGTTAACATATCTGATCAGGTATAATTAAATAATTTTCTAGGTCTTATAATACTGCTTTAATATCATCCTAAAGTATGTTGTAAATCATATACAATGGGCAGTGATATTATCCCCGAGGGAAAGTGTTATATATATGCATATATATACATGATTGTTTCTAAAGCTTTATGGAAACTATGTTTCATATTTATTATATCTTTCTATTGAGATGAATAATATGATATGCCATACTCTTATTATAGATAAATTATATGGAGTTTAGAAACTTAAATCGTTAAAGAAAATCGTGAGAAAAGTAGTTGAATATTTGATATATCAAATCTATTTTTGGCGTGGGTTCAAGATCTAGTTTAGGGTAACAAGAACCCCAATAGGTAAAGTTTTGGCGTGGGTTCAAGATCAGTTGACAACGAGTACAAATGGGTATGAAACACAACTTTTGAATCACGAGTTCATGTTAGATATATAGCTGGAATTACCAAAACTCGTCTTATACCCGACTTGTTATCAAATGATAATATAGGAGCGAGGGAAGGGTTTGCAGTGTCATCATTGCAAGCAATAGTGGTGCGTATGATGTGAGAGGCGACCAGACCAACTCTTATAAGAGTTTTTTTGTCACTTGTGGTGTATAAGTGGTACAAGGCAAGGTGTTTGTTGCACAAGTTCTATAATACAGACAAACCTAACTTTAATCATGTTATTTCATTTGAAAAAGAAAACTTGTTTTCTGTACAAATTAGAACTTTAGAATTCAGTTGCTATAGTTATTTAAAATGACATAAAAAAGGTAATGGAAATGCGAGGGTATTCTCATAAAATTATTTATACTTGTAACATGAGATGAAGTTTAATAAATGTAGCATATATCATAAAATTATTTTTACTTGTAACATGAGATGAAGTTTAATAAATGTAGCATATAATGAAGTTAGAGCATCTTCAATGGAAAACTCCGAAACCACATGTGGCACATATAGATTCTTAGATGGATGGATGGATGGATGCGTCGGAGGACTAAGAACCCATCCAGATTCAAACGTTTATGACTGGCGTTGTTTGACGACTTCTGAATGGGTAAGTGCTGAACTAGTAAGAGGTCTAAACCATTGTGTGCTAAACCAGTAAGAGATTTGAATCATTAAGAGCCTGTATAATGCTTAACCATTTAGAGACAAATATCTAACCAATTCAGATAAGATGTCTTAATCATTCAGACTAACTATAATGCTTAACGATGACAAATGTTTAAACCATTTAGACATCTGATCGCGAAACAAACAGTCTGAATCATTAAGCGTTGAACAAGAGGTCTGAATCGTTAAGAGCCCATTAAGAACTAAAACAAATAGCCCTTGTGTCCGGAATTCCAAACTCAACTGGATGGATGGATGGTGGGCCATGGGCCCAAAGACACACATATAATATCTTAAAAGGTGTTTGAAAGTAGACATAAGCGTTTGAAACAGGATGTATTCAAGATCCTCTTATTGACGTTCCAATTATAAACCAAACTACACGTCTTCATTAAGTAATTTTTTAAACCAACAACTCAAATAATGGGTAACTAATTGTTCAAACTTTAAACACCCCTAAACATTTTAGTTATTTTTATTAATTTCAATATCATTAACCCTTATTTGAAAACCAGAATTGTTTTATGATTGAATGACATTTATTAGACTTTGTACAACACACTTTGCCAGTGATTATTCAAGTATTAATTATGGATTTTCATGTGAAGCATAATTTGGCACTAAGTTTCCAAGAGTTGATCATCATTTCACTTGGTGGATACGGGAATTCAGCAACGCTTTACGGGAAATGTAAATAAATACACATCAGATTTTACCTTTTTTCATTGTTTTTTTTTTTAATCTTAGGGTAGGGCACCCATCACTCACAACATCCAATCAAGTTCCGTCACATCATCTAGCTTTATTCCATACTAGTGATGGGTTTTAGTGGAAATGCCCATTACTCACCACACCCAACAATTTCCCTCAACTTTTCACTAGTGGCCACGCGTTGTCAGATCCACAGCGTCGTGGGATTGAGTGGCGGCGGTGTATCACTTGTTATAACGAGTGATGGTTTGTTTATAACGTGGTGTCCCGGGTCCCCTTAGTATAGTATATACTATGTAAAACGATGATAAAAGATATCATATTTTTCAAATTTATTTCATAAGGGGTAAACATGATTGTTTTTATCTTACTCGGTAAGGTTTATGAGATGATTGTGTCACATGTTTAATTTGATCAACAGTATCTTGAGAGCACTTTTTATATGCTTTGATCATGAGATATGTTTATTGTTTAGGATATTTTATATCCTTAAGAAATCTCGATATCAGGATAGATCTCAACTCAACTAAATTTTCTGTATTGTTGGACTGATAAGTTTGTGGAACATATGAAGTTGTCTCATTTGCTAATTGGGTTTAGAAATAAAATAAACATTAATACGAGTTAAAAGTTGTTGACACCAATAGACCCGAGGGTTCAAGGGGCGTGCTACCTAGACTGCCAGAAGGGTTCCAAGAGGGCATGGCAGAACTCCAGGGTTGGATCCAGGCAGGGTCCAAAGGGTAAGCTCCTAGTAGAGGTCTTGCTCGATCAACACTATTCTTGTATCGACAAGTAGCATCCACGACGAACGAAAATTCAATTACCTAATCCAAAAGCTTTTGAAAAATGCTTTGATCGGGTATGGTTTCTTAACCAATCCGATCATAATATTCCAAGGAATCAGTCTATGAAAATTATCAACAAATCGTGGTAGTAACTATGATCGATAGTGACTTGGGTTGTTAGTAGCAGCTGCTACAAGGAGTAATTGAGCGATGAATACCAACTATGCATCAACAACTAATTGGGGATAATTACTAACCAGTTACTATCGACACTTTTACACGAATCATTGTAACGTTTCAACTAAGCGTTATAATGATTCCTCAACCATAAAATGCAAGTGTTTGGTCTATTTCAAGAAAATGTTTTCAAAACATGAAAAGATACTCGTTATTGTCTTCTCTTTAAATTGTCTTTTTCTGAACGGCGACTTTTTACAACAGGCGATACAGATCGTACCCAGCACATCAGTAGGCCCTCCACCCCACTCTGGCCAAGACTATGTTGTCTTAACCGGGTCCACGCTTGGCATCAGAGTTTGGCTTGGCACTCCCTGAGAAAATTTCCAGCCTACCGCCCACCCGAATGATCGGGAGCGTGTAGTTGCACCCTCCACAAAAGTCTTCAGACTTTCTGGAGTAAATGCACTGTAATAGAAAACTCGGATGTGCTCCGGGAGTCAAACCTGAGACCAGGCCTTTGCTGCCATCATTACATGACCACTGGGCCAAAGCCCAGGATCTTTCTCTTTAAATTATTTGATTAAATATTTTGAGAGTATAATCGAAATACTTTAATCTAAGAGTGTCACCTATACATTCAAGAGCTATTAAGGACTTATCCTAACTATAAATCCTGAATTTGATAGGTTGTTTGTTAACCATTGTTGCTTATGACCATAACAAGGAAAGCGTCTAAAGCTTTGTTTTTAGAGGTCATCAAACGCAACTTATGTGTTAGACAAATGTTCAATAATACATAAGTTTGTTATTAAGATAAGATGGTTTATATTTCAATAGAATTGTGTCCTACACCATCCGAATTGTGATAAGATGCCATTTGAAAAAGACAATGTTCCAATCCATTTAAACTTTTGAAAAAAAAATGTATAAAACAAAAGTACAAAACAAAACAAACTTCTTTTTATCGTGTTTAACGTATACGTTTTATCTTCGTCATCTCTTTGTAGTGACCTCCACAACTCGGCATATCTTGAAAATGTTCAACACATACGATACAAAAATCGGCACACAAGAAACTGTATGGAGCACAACATTCTACCCAAAACATAATCGTGAATTCATACCGTGATAGTGACTACATATATAAACATAATCACAAAGAAAACACAACCCGTATTAATTTATGCATCATAATATTCCAAAGAAGCAAGTATCTAAAACGAATCGAGCTTTGTTGTTTGCCGGCTAATACCTAACTAGAAAAACTATTCTTTTTGGTATCTATATTGTTATTTGAGTTTGATTAACGCTTAATTAGCGATTTCTATTCACTATTAATTAATAATAATAAATATAAAACATAACATAAGAAAGTAAAGCATGGCAATAAAATTGAATGCACATTTAGAAATACAAATTGCTAGTCAAAAGAAAAGTCCAAATCAAGAAATGGCACAAAGTAGATGGCACCAGAAAGTTGGAAATTCAATTTTGACCATTGAGGGACCAACAATATTTAAAAAATATGCTCATGTTGCATTTAAAATTCCAAGTTATCATCTTGACTATTTATGCAAGCTAGATAACTCTATAATTATACAGGCTACCAAAGGAACCATATTTTTATATCATATGTGGATTGTGAATTGTATTTGTATAACATTATATTACACACTACATTAAAAAAAAATTAAAATACATGATATGAAAAACAAGACAACATGTCTAATCTTGATATTAGATGCACATCTTTATATTCGTAACATATTATATTTTAACTTTATTTGTTGTTAAAATTTTAATAATATAATCATGTCCTATTGTCTTCATTACTTTATTTAGCTTGTGATCATTCCTTAAATACACATTGAGTTTACATACATGGAATAGGAAAGTTAGGTTGAACTTGATTTCACATTCAAATAAATGTTTTATTGGAATCTATAAAAGGGACCATGGGTTGTAGTGGGTTTAGTTGACTTATGGTGTTGCAATACCCATTTACTTTCTCTATTTATACTTCTAATTTTTTGCTAAGAGAAAGTTTCACATAATGTTCTCTCTTTTTTTTCATTTTCATGGAACTTTTTATCGTTTTAGAGTATTACATTTATAGGCCGGTTAACGTATAATATTCCTTAACATATGAACGTACGTTGTGAAATTACACACGTTGTAAAACTCAAAACACTAATCATGCATGTTAAAAAACCATAATCACGCATGTTAAAAACACACATGATTTATATAACATGCTTCAGTCAGTTGCAATGAAAGAGCCTGCCGCTTTTGCGCTTTGCGCCTTGGTTTTGGAACTCGCTTTTATGCGCTTCGCGCTTTGTAAAATCAAGCCGGTCGATAGTTGGCCAAAGTGCAATTTAACACTTACAACCTTTTAAACAACTTTATCAAAAGATTATATTTTACGAAATTAAAGGATATGATTATACCTCCTGTAAAGGTAATAATTTTTTTTTTGAAATTAACAAAGTCTTTTTGGAGCTAACAACTATATACAAAGATGGATTAATGATGCCATAAAATTTGAGTATTTAGTTTTATAATTGCTTTATAATTTGAGTTTTGGAAAATCTTGGCTTCAAGAATAGGTTGTGGAAGAAGTAAAAGAGAAAGGATTTGTTGAGTAGTTTAGATATTCTTGCAAATATCAATGCACTTTGATTTTGCAATCTCTCAATTTCATTATCTTGAAAGCTTATAGGTTAAAGTTATAGATGGTAAGGAATTTTTGTAGTCTTCACTGCCAAGTTGTCTAAATATTTGTGCAAATTAGTACAGTAGTAGTTAATTTGTTTGATCATTTGTTGGTTAGTTTTTTCACAATTCAATTCATTTTTCTGCTATGATTTATTTCATTTATGAAATTTGTTGAACATTTGCACACGTTTAGTAAATTGGGAATTTTCATGTATTTTGGAACACGTGTGTTTACTGTATTGTTGATTTAGAAATTATAGTTTAATTATGTTTACGTGACTCAATTTTGTGGTCTTTGGAAGGAATTGAAGCAAAAGTAGAGTTCATGATTTATTTACTGGAAAGCTAATGAAGATGTTGTATACATATCAGTGATCCATGGAGGCGCTATTACTCAAAACACAAACAAGGCACGCTAGATGTTCGATGAAATTCCTAAGAGAAAAAGCTAATCACCCAGAAATTTTGAAATCATACTGCAATGTTAGTTTTAAGAATTCATAGCAAATTAGAAGCTGAAATATGATATGTTTGACATAGTTATGACCCATGACATTTGGTTCAAATTCTTGCAAGTGCAAGATAAAAGTGGAGTTAAAGTGTTTAAAAATGGTTATAATATACTTCATGTTTCAAAAATGGTTATATCTCCCTTCTGTTTAGGGATTGTGTTTCTGAGCCGATTAAAGAGATAACATGTTCATGAAATTTTGATCCCACCTATGCGAATCAGGAACTTTATACTTTTTTTCTTTCATATCATGTTTGTACTTATTTTCTTTCATATCACTTTTTCTATGTTTGATGGATCTGGCCTTTTGATGATTCAGGATTCGAAGTTGATTTCGGATTGAGTTGGATTTGAGTTTCTTCGATTAGGTTCCGAGGCCTCATTAAAGTGTAAAATTAAGTCTCTTTGTATCAGTTTTGTTTTTGATAGGTTATAGAAATTTGTATTGATTTTAAATTACTTATCTATTCATAATATTATGTTTCTTTACTTGACCAGGTAGCAAAGGATGAAGGGTTTGAGCTGCCATACAATTATGAAGAAGTTTCTCAAAGAACCTCAATTCCCATTCTACCCTTTGAATAGATAAGTAATTTAAAATCAATACAAAACAATAGATTGCATTTTTTATCTATTTTATTTTAATTTCCAATTTTGCAAATGACAATGGAGGATGGCTTCAAGAACTCGATGGTAACGACCAAACTCGACGTTAACGGCAGTTAGGGTGAAGAGGATGGCTTCAAGAAATGGTCTAATTTGTTATGTTACTAATTGTTCTGTTTGGATGTTGATTAGGACAACTTCGGATGTTCCATAGAGAGTGCTGATGCCGGATAAAAAGACTCTTGAGTTGATCCTGGATAAGCTTCAATGTACAAGAAAATGCTGCAAGAAGGTAAAATCAAGAGCTTTTGTTCAATGTCCATTTGATAATAATACCGTAACGATTCGTAAATATATAATATCTTTATTATGAGTCCGAGTTGTCCGTAACTAGCGTCGTCCGTAACTCACGTCAACTCCGTAACGAGTCGTAAAATATATAACATTTTTATTTTATCGCCCGAGTCGTCCGTAACGAGCGTGCGTCCCGTGAACTGGTGTCGACCCCGTTCTCCACTATTGGACTTGCGTATATGAAGTTATGTTAAAAAGAGAACTTTGGAGACTAATCAAACAAATCGACAAATGAACCAGGTGGTTTGTTATTTAATTAAGGATTTACATGTTTTTTTTATTCAATGAAGTGCATTTGGGTTGTTTTTTTTTAACTTGTAATATGTCAAATGGGTTGAAAGTCCTCAAAAGTGTACTAAAATGCATTAAAAGCTTCTACTTTCTCAGGTTCTACCAAATTCCATAGACCTGTATGTTTTATATAAGGATTTAATTTCATTTGATCTCATGGTGGTGTTCCATCGTGGTGATTAATCAATAAAAACAAACCACTTTGTTCTGATTTTGAATAACTTGAAGATTAGGCACCAGCAAACTATCATCACCACAACATATTTAATTACTTACATTAGTCGAGTGGACTAAATTTATGGAACTTATAAGCTGATTGTGTAAACATCACTTTTCAGGTTAAATTCACCTTAATCAAGTTGATCTATGTCGCTTATTCATCTTCAATTTACGGTTCGTGTACGATTTGAGGTTAGAGTGTCACCCACCAACAACTTTATTCCTTTTAAAAGGTAATTACTTACATTAAACCTGAGTTTATATCTTTAAAACATATTATCATGTAAATATATAATATTTTTATTTTATCATCCGTAACGAGCATCATCTTAACTTACGTCGACTCTGTAACGAGTCGTAAATGTATAATATATAATATTTTTATTTTGTCGTTCGAGTCCATACAACACAAAGGTAAGTCATCATATCGGACTATCATTTTATATTATTATTTTATAGTACAATTCTTTCATACATATAGTTTTATCTATAGTTTATGTTTAATCAATATTATAATAATTTTTATTTTATCCGATAAAGAAGAAATCTGTTCTTTTACGTATCCGAGGATGAATCCGGAGTTGTTTCAAGCTAATAAATGGAGAAGATTTTGTGGCGTTTGTGAAGAAGATGAAAATGATAACAGGTATGATATTTTTTTTTCTAGAAATGAATCTTAATTCATTCTATGAAATCTTCATTAATACTACTGTGTTCACTAATAATGTTCAAGTTATTATTTTTTTTTCAGTTTTTAGATAAAACATGTAGATTTTATTCCCTTCATTTGGAAAGCCATACGTGCAGTAGAGGATCGAATGACCTAGAGCTTCGTATTTAGCGTTAACCGGAATCATTCACCGTGACTTAAAGCCAGGTGAGTTGGAATAGTTGAAATCGTCGGTTGTAAGCGTTAACTGGTACCATTATGTAAACTGTTGAGACAGTCATGTTGTTTTTTATTATATTTGATGAAGTTCATGTAAGTCGTAAATTGTAATAATTTACTTTATTTTGTATTCCAGAAAACTTGCTAATAGCAGCAGACCACAAGATTATACAAAGAAGAAGAATTGGGACACCTTTTCTCACGAGAACTGGTTCCAGCAAAGAGGTAAGATCAAACTATTTTCAGTTTCATCTTATAGTGATACCTTTCTGGGAGTGTATTCTACTTAGAACAATTAATGCTTTTTCAATGTAAATAGAGTTTCATCTTATACAATATTTTTATATTATCGTTCGACTCATCTGTAACCAGCGTTGAGTCCGTAACGAGTCGCAAATATTTTATCGTCCGAGTCATCCAAAATGAATACATATTTGAATTCTTATGAATACAATACGTGATGAAATTGCAGGTACAATTTCTAAAAGGAGAAATATTGTAGATGTTTTCAATTAAAATAATAATGAGCCTTTTATAGTGTTTACAATTGGTCATATGGTAAACGAAGAGGCGTTTCCTAATTATGATAACATGTGTGTTGTGAGTAATATAGAATGTGGTGATATAGAGACTTACAGTTCCTGACAAAACTCAAGGACCTGTGGGTTATGGTAAGTTCTTATTTGATCCGTTTCTTGATCTTTATAGGATAAGACCTAACATACTCTATGTTGCAGGAAAGATTCTACTATATGATGTAGACCTGTGTTGGTGTTCGAGACCCCACTAATAACGAGCTTGTGTTATTGCTCGGTAGCAGTTTAATATCGTAGGTTGATTCAAGGTACTACATCATTATTTAATACTTCAACATTATATATAAGCTAGCAAACCTAAATATATGAGAGGTAAACATCCTTTAATTTGCATTTAAGCCGCCTTATGTTGGTGCTTCTCATCTGCAGCTCAAAAATCTCAATCCGAACAGGTTGAGATTTTTTAGCCGGAAATGAGAAGCACTAACATAAGGCCGCTTAAATGCAAATTAAAAGATGTTTACTTTCCGTATATTCAGGTTTGCTGCCTTATAAATAATACATGGATTTTAAATAATGATGTAGTAGCTTGCTTAAACTCGCACCATGTAAAGTGGAAGGAATCGTCCTGCAGCAGCCAATTCTTTCGTGGAATTGAACAAATCATTATCACAAGGTTTGTTAACCCGTTTTTAATTTAAATAGATAATATATTTTTAATTACTGCGTTTTCTGTGTTAGTGGAATTAAATAATTTAGTGAAATTAAACATGTTTTGTGGGTTCGTTATGTTTCTCTTAATCAGTCGATAAATTTAATGTATTCTTAAGTATAATGTGAATTCATTAAATAGTTGCACATCATATGTTACATGTAATTTTCTTGGATTTTAAGTGATTGAAGTTCATCAAGCGACACATATGTGGCTTCTGATGGAAGTTTGCTTGAAAGTTTCGGTAAACTATATAAGCGTCTACGTCTTCTGAGTGATGTTCCTTTGGCAATCTCCAGTGTGCAGCCCTTGGACTAAGGTTTAATACTATCTGTTGAGTAGTTATATTAGTTTGTCATCTAATAAAGACACTAAACATTGAGACCACTTGCATCTTTACATTAAATACAGACTGAATATTGAGACACTTTCATACGGTTGATTAGAGTCTAAATACTGAGACCACTTGCATTCAGTCATTGTCATTCGAACATATTAGTATGGCCATTTTATCTTGATCCAGTATTTTGTTAGATAAAGCAATCTAATAGGTTGTAACTTGTACACATTAATACACACTTCATATCAGTTGCAAACCTGTTCGTCCCATTTGGCCTATTTATTTTTTAAGCAAGTATTTTGAAATTTACGCATTTGATATAAAAAATAACTTGAAAACCTGCCACATGTGATATTCAATCATCAATAAGTTAAATTTTATATCTTACACACTATTTTTACGTATATATACACTTTCCGCCACACATCTTTTGTTCCTCCTCGACCTCATCCATTGACTAATGGAACCAAAGCTGGAAATAGAATTAGGCTCATCTTAGGTCTTTTTATAGCCTACCTTGGAAGCCGACATGAGCGGGCAATTCTCTTTCTTTTAAGAAAGCAAATTAACCAGGTTCAATTTTCCTTCGATCCTTATATTTGTTGTTTTATGAGTTTCATTTCTTTATCTACATATTTAATCTGATCTCACTATCATCCCTTTCGTTTTCATCATGTTTCTTTATCTAATTAGGGCTCATCTTAGGGATGAATTATTGTTGTTTAATGTAGCTGTCTTGATCTATGTATATGTTTAACACGTATGTTAAACGATAAGTTGAAGCATATCATAACCATTTTCTCATATTCATTGTGTAGGATCATGTGGTGAAGTATTATGAGAAATGAAGACGAAAGATTTATGGAACGCTATATCGCAACAATGGACGATCTTACATCAAGATATGTTCAAGATTTACGATCATGGAATATAGAATAATGTGTGCTCAATTATTATTTATTTGTTAATTAAAAGATGTTCCCTTTTGTTTGTTATTTATATGTTTTTATTGTCTGAGATCTTATTTAAAATATGTTATTATTATTTGTATTATAGCTGGAAAAAAATTGTTGTTTAATAAAATGTATTATGTGAAATTTCTAAAAACCACACGTGTTTGTGACTATCGTTAAGTATAAAATATGGTAAACATGCTTTTCTAAACACTACCCGTGTCGCACACGGGTTTACTACAAATTCTTTCTTAAAGAAATAATTACTAAGGTGGAAAATTGCTTTTTAAAAACCTATTTTAGGGTGAAGGGAGTGGGCGGTCAAACTCAGTCGGCAAACCGGTTTACCGAGGGTAACACCGGCGCCGTTGAGTTTTGCCGCTCGGTCAAGTTAGGTGATCGGTATAGGTTTGTCTATTCGGCAAAGATGGTGGGCTGCTGCTGCTATTTAAAAATAAAAAAAAAACATTTTTTTTAAAACTGCTATTCAAAATAAATAAAAAAAACATGCTATTTAAAATAAATAAAAAACATTTTTATTTAAAAGCCAAAGCTGCTATTTATTTTTTTTTAAACTGCAAAACATGGCACGTGGGCTCGTTTTTTTTAAGCTGAAAACAAAAAAAAAGTTTGTCACTTTGAAGTGTTTAACCATTGCCAACACTTTTCAGCATAGTTTAATCTTTTTTTGGTTGAATGACATGACACATTCTGATTGGTTGATTTTAAAGTTTGTCACTTTCAAGTGTTTAACCACTCCCTTCACCCTTACTTTTGAATTGAAAATCAGGCCACGTTTGATTTCAAAATCTAAACAAAATAAAAAAAAAAACTTTTCACCTTAGTAACTGCTCTTTCTAGAAGAAATTCCTGATTTTAAAGGGCTGAGATTTAATCTAAACATGATCCAATGACTCATATTTCTTGTTGTTCCCATTAACTTTAATAGGAACGTAAGAATATATAATGGCCATTTTAAATGTCTAGCGCTATAGGTGTAACACCTTAAAATCATAAAGTAGTTGATGTTATGGCAAATAACTTTATAACGATTTACAACCTTTAGAAAATGTTGGTTGTCCACAACTTTAACTTATAATATGCTTATATTTATACTTTGTTTATGGTCCAATTTTGACTGTCCTTAGGTCATATCATAAGCTAAATCGTTAATAACAGATGATGTATAAACTTTTGGGTGTTTACGATCCTATTTTACGGGAGAGACTACTAACTCAAATACAACCTTAAAAGGGAAAACTCTAACCACTGATACTATACTACGTACAAGACATAGGTAACAAAAAGACATTCATTCAATATCTCTCTCACCGTACCTTACATTCACAATCTCCCAGCATATACTTATTATTACGCCGGAGGGTGGTCACAGGTGTAACCCCATTCCTGTGGCAAACCTAACAGTGTTTTATTTTGCAGTTGACCAGAACCAAAATTTGCGGTTGTGAAAGATAGCCTAAACCTAGATTCCACCCGAAGATCCTTAGTCTGGTACACGTTTCTTCATAAACCAAAACCAGATACTTGAAAAGTAAAACTAAACCACATCGAACAATTACTAATTGTTTGGCTTCAGTTTGGACTTACGATCCAGATAGTTGAAAAGTAAAACAAAAAAATTTATATTTAAGCAAAGTTGCTATCTATGTTGATTGAAAATTAGAGTTTGGGTATGTTTCAAGACCAATAAAGATAAAAGTTTAATTATCATGTGTCGTTACTATTTAGGCAACAATAAACTATATATTCAATGTATGTTTCTGAGTTTTTAGAGTTGTGGGTATGTTCAATGTTAAAGACTTTTTATCATCATGTGTTTACTATTTATACAACAACATTTGATTAATTTATTTAAAGACTCGTCAAACTCAAAATATGAAATCAAACCGTTCATACGGTGTTTCAGGTTTGTAACAATTTGGTTTTATAGTTAAAGTTTAAAAAACCTAACGTTTTAATTTATAAACCGTCAAATACATACACGTTAATAAATATGTTTAATTATTGATATAACGTGACAAGCGTAGTGGTTATGTTTGCTACATAATTATTGCATACACCTAATTCTAAATCAATTATAATGATTGTTCACGTCTTTAAAAATGTTGTACCTTCTTGTCTAATAGAAACCCTGTATTGACCACTCAATAAATATTTTTATGCATATTAAAGTTTTGGTCAAGGAAAGTTATATTTTTTTTAACGGCAAAGTACTTTCATTCATCACCACAAAACTTTACAGATGGATGTTTGTTAGCAACATATAGCCATCCCCTTTGATAATACAAAAACACAAATACTTTAAATTACAGGTTAGAAACTAAAATTCACCCAATTCTCCCAATTTGTGAGTGCATCCTGTGATATCCCGGGTTTTTCGGATAACTTACACGTGACACATGCCGAATAATGTATATGCTAAGTATTAAACATGCACGAGTTAAATGAATACGTGTTGTGTGTTGTGTGATTGTTTTAGTTATAGAGTAAGTATGATAGATATGTACACGAACTGAACCGAACCGCGACACAAATCAGCTTTGAGTTATTGTGACTCTAGGAATTAACGAAGTTTAAACTTTAAACCCAAGTCCTTGGCCGCGATATCAAGCCTAAGACCGCAAATCTACTTCGTTCAAAACCAAACCAAAACAGCCCAAACATGTTTCGGCCAAGAACAAGATCAAACCCAAACCGAGATCAAAACCTAAAACATGTTTCGGCCAAGAACAAGATCAAACCCAAACCAACCCGCCCAAGTCCCTTGCGGCCGTGTGCAAACCCAAACCGTAACCCTATCCCTTGCGCCTATATATATCATCCATTGCATGCCTTCATTCACATACACAAAAACCCTAGACAAAAACTGCCGTCGGCAGCCTTGTGATCGCGGACAGCTCCCTCCATTGCTCGTTCCTTCCTCCCGGTCGCAGCAGCAGCAGCAACCATCGCCATCTTCACCTCCATTCAGGCGAGAGTTCGGTCCTTGCTCACCTCTATTCAATCAACAAAACAGCCCACTTTATCATCATCTTCTCAGTCGCGATTTACCTTCAAGCCAAATCCATTCACATCCAAGTTTCGGCCGCTTACCTTGTCATTTAAGGTTAGGATCTATCTTTTGTTGCTAGATCATGTTCGGATATACGTGTCTTGAGTGTGTTGTTTTCGGATTTGCATAATAGAATGAGATAGATGATTGTATTGTTTCGGATATATATATATATGCTTGAAGGAATTGATATAAATGTTTCGGATATATATGCTTGAACGAATTGATCAGCTTGTTTTCGGATTATAAGTGCTGTAAATAATTGGCTGTTTTGGTGCTTGTTCATGTGCATGATTGTTTTCGGAAATCATAAGTTGCAAGTATGTTTTGTTTGTAAAAGCTAGAAGTAAGAACTAGGGCTTGCATGGATAGGTTATTAGTATTGGTCTATGATTAAAAATCGGTGCTTGATCGCCTAGATTAATCGCATGAATGGGTTACACGAATTGTTGGTAACAATAATGCTGAAACAGGATGCTGAGTAATAGTTATAGCCAACTTCATCTGGCTGTAACTCGGTCGATAGTTGTCGAAAAACAGATTTTCTGATGTCTAGGACGTAGAGATTTGAATAAGGAATCTAATGGCACTGGATTCATAATTTTCTGAAATCGTTTGATATTTTTAAAGGGCCAAACAAGTTCAGTAGCTAAAGCTGTGAAAATTCTGGAATTTTGTTGGTTGTTTATCAAGTTGGATTTTAAAATCAGTAGGGAGTTGAGTCATGATTTTTGTACAGCAACTAGGTATGGAAATTTCCGGGCAACTCCAACTGGAATTTTGTTAATTGGTCGATCGATGATTTTTAAATAAATTCTTTCGTGGGCTGCATTCAGAAAGAGATAAATCAGACTGCAGCCTAGTATATTAATATTTATGGTTAATTGGTAAAGATTTAGGACTTGGAAAAATTATATAAATTTCTATGGTATAAATGTCACCTACTGTAAAAATACGGGAATTTTTAGAATGTTGGAACTATTTTATAAAAATCCTAGAAAACAGCTGAATTATAAGTGCTAAGCTGAAATTTGAGAACTTGTGATTGTGTGCACCAAATTGTGGCATGAATTGACTTATGGTTATGATAAATTGTTTGATTACTATGATCACATGAGAATACTTGCATGCATGTTTGAGTGTTAGATATGTTGTTTGTGTGTATCACTTTGTGAGTAAATTGCGTGTGGAATTTGTATTGGTGTGATTACACACTGACGTGGAATTAATTGGTTTGTTAGAATCCTCGGATCGTTAGTATTTGGGTTAAATAGCGGGAGAATTATAAGTAGTACTACTGGGCCCGACAAGCCCCATCCGAGCTAGTCGCGCTAGCCGACCTGGTATGGTCAACGGGTGAATAATTGGCCTAACACCGCCATGGTCATGTGATAGGCCTGGCAAAACGGAGGCACAACAGTCAGCTTCGATCGCGAACACTTAGTGACATGACTTTAGGCTAGCTACCTATATATATTAACATTGAACTTAATTACGAATCAACTTAATATTTCTGGTATGGAATATTGGAAACAACTTAATATTCCTGGTACGGAATATTGGAAACAACTTAATATTCCTGGTTTGGAATATTGGAAGCAACAACTTATTATTCCGGGTTGGAATAATGGAACCCATACGTTATCCCGGGTTAGGGATAACGGGAGAAAACAAACTATAACCGAACAAACGAATTTATGAAAACCTGTGAACTCACTCATCTTTAATGTTGACACTTGTTTCTTTACATGTTTCTCAGGACGCTAGGAGCTCTAGGTGCACGCACATGCATTGAACAAGACATCTTTTATCGAGTCTTATTTACTAATATTGTTTTGGGGATTTCTCATTTGTTTTGGCGTTTGTGTTCGCGCCGCTTCACTACTTAATTATGCTTCCGCTCAAATCTTAAAAAAACTGGTGCTTCTGCTAAATATTGGTAATATAAAATCTACAACAAGTGATTTTGGAAAACGTATTATCAAATCATATAGAGTCGTTCGACGTACTAGTGTTTTAGATTCTGGTTTGTTCACACGCCTCGCGGTAAAACTCCGCAAGTGGAAATTGAGGGTGTGACACATCCTTTGATCTATGTTTGATCCATGTGAACGCCAAGGATTGTAGTTCCCCGAAAATTCCTTCAACTGTTATTTTCTTCCCAGCAAAAATGACGTCATTTCGGGCTTTCCAAATCACCCAACATGTTGTCAACACAATTGTTTGCACCAGCTTTTTCTTGTGCTCCGACAAATTCAAATTTTTATGGATCTTAAGTAGGTCTCTGAAATCATAGGCGTAAATCGGAGGGATATTACACCAAGCACTAACCTTTTGCCAAACAATCGCAGTAGGGTAGCACAAGGCGAAAAAGTGATTTGCGTCTTCATCGGTTTCCCCACACAAACGACATGTGGCCGGTCCATGTAGCATATTTCTTTTTTTCAAACCTTTGAGTGTAGCCAGACGGTCTTGTTCAGCTCTCCAAGCAAACACGTTCACTTTTTTTGGTACCCATTTAATCCATTGGTACGGAAAAAAAGGAACCGCATGTTTCCCAAGCAGCTCTCTGCACAATGCAATCGAAAATTTCCCCCTATATTCAAAGTCCATTCCCATTTATCTCGTCCGCCCAGTGATGGAAACCTATTCTTCACTTGTCGAATCTTGGCCCATTCCTCATGTTCCCTCGGACTGCTTGCTTCCCTTTTCCATTCCCATCCCCTTACCCGCATCTGAACCGTAGCACTTTTTTGGTTTTCAAGATTGAAAAGACCTGGAAAACTATCCTTTAGTGGACAATCTCCAATCCACCAATCAACCCAAAACCTTACATCCTCACCATCCCCAACTTTTCCTTTGATCAGTGTGTTAGTAGTCATATTTTGTTCCAACAATTCTTTTCCTATTTTATTTATACCATTCCATGCCCCTTGTATACCTTCTTTGATCGGTAGGAAGGTCCACGAGTCTTCTTGGTAATGTATTGCTTCGATAACCTTTCTCCATAGGCTGTTTTTCTCATATTTATACCTCCACCACCATTTTAGCAATAAACTATATTCATGTCTTTTAGTACACCTAACCCAAGACCCCCCTTTTCAATTGGACCCGTTACCCGTTCCCAACACACCCAACTAGTTTTTGCCTTTTCATCATCCCCCCCCCCCCCAAAAAAAAAAAAACGTCTTCTTAAGGCTTCTAATTCATTCAAAATTCCTTTAGGGGCTTTGAAAAGAGAGAAAAAGTATAAAGGGAGGCTATCTAAGACAGATTTTAACAAAGTTACCATGCCCCCAATTGATAGTGCCCTAGCTTTCCATTTCGATAATCTAGCTTTAAAACACTCTAACACTCCTTTCCAGTGTCGCATTTGATTCATATTTGCCCCTACCGGCAAACCCAAGTACTTGCAGGGGAATTTCCCAACTTTGCAATTTATGATGTTCGATATGTTTTCCACAGTATTTTCCTCCACCCCAATACCATAGAGATTTGATTTTTGATGACTAAGTTTTAAACCCGAAATGAGATAGAAGCATCTCATTAACTTGACTATGTTTCGAATGTTATTTTCCCCCATTCACCCTAAAAACCACATCGTCTGCGTACATTAAGTGTGCGACTAGTGGACCACTATTAGGAAGTTGGATCCCTCTAATTAATCCCACATCCGAGGCTTTTTTTACAAAACATGAAAGAACTTCCATTGCGATTATAAAGAGAAACGGAGATAACGGGTCACCTTGTCGTACCCTCCTAAAGCATTGAAATTCAAGTGAGGGTGACCCATTTATTAAAACTGATGCCCTTGATGATTTTAAAATCCCTCTTACCCACATTCACCAAACCCTTGGGAAACCCATTTGGTGTAAAACCGTATCGATAAAATCCCAGTTTATTGTATCGTAGGCTTTCTCGATATCAATTTTAAAAATAAAAGCTTCTTTTTTTACCTTCCTTAACCATGAAATTGTTTCATTTAGAACTAGTGGCCCGTCTAAGATGTTTCTATTTGATAGAAACCCCGATTGGTATTCGGAAACATCTGACCCCACCACTTTTTTATACGGTTCGCCAGTATTTTCGAGATTATCTTTGAAATACACCCGATTAGACTAATTGGCCGAAATTCATTAAAAGCAATAGAGTCTGTACCTTTTGGGATTAAGGCAAAGAAAGATGATCCGCATCCCCCGACTAATCTCCCCGTCCGAGTGAAATTTGGACATAACGTTATAAATATCCTCTTTAAGGTGGTCCCAAAAGTGTTTGATAAAACCAAAGTTGAAACCGTCTGGCCCCGGAGCTTTGTCGCTTCCACAATCCCATACCGCCTCCTTTATCTCTTGCATGAAGAAGGATTCCACCAGGCCATTTGCTTCTTGGCTAGACAACTGTTTCAAATTTGGGCAGACAAAATCTGGTCTACAAGACCTAGGCTCTCTAAATTTATATGCAAAATACTTCCTAGCCTCATGTTTGATCTTTGTTGGATCCGTTTACTAAGATTCCATTTATTCGATTTTTGGTTTACAATTCCGTGAAAGAAAGATGTATTCTCATCCCCCTCCACTGCCCACTTAACACGTGACTTTTGTTTAAGGTCAGTGGCTAAGATCGAATTAATTTCACCCAATAGTCGTTTACTTTCTGCCCAAGATGCTTTTTCTAGGTCACCCAAGATTCTTTCTTCCATTGCCTTATCTAAGTCATTTATTTTCTTAATAAGGTCGTTTTTTTACTTCTTTTCCTTTATCCCTTTCAACCTCCCACCATGCCTTAATTGCGTTTTTTTTACCGTTTTTAATTTAGCTGCCAAAACCTTAGCCGGGTAATCATTCGACACAGTTGAATTTAAAGCATTAATAACCAGTTGATCAAAACCAGCCCGCCCAAACCAAGAATTATAAAAACGGAAAGGAGTGTGGCCGAAGTTACGTACCTCAGTTGTTAATAGAATTGGATAGTGATCCGATTCGCGTCTTGCCATTGCTGTAACTGATGCATCTGGCCATCTATTCCAAAAGTTTTAATAAATCAGTATGATAAATGGATCGATTAACGAATGCTCGATAACCGATCCTGATATTAAAACATTGGTTAGCATGGCCTAGCTTAGTTGGGGAGCGGGGGGCGGCCGACCCCCGAACTTTTCGTCTATTAGCGTCTGGTATATAGTTTTTGTATAGAATTTTTAGGTATATACGTTTTCGACTCCCCGTCTTGTAATTTTGTAAGTATAATTTTAGGTTCGGTGACTTCCGACCCCCCAGTTGAAAATCTCAAGCTTCGCCACTGTTGGTTAGAGCTTACTAAATATAATTTCAAGGCTTTAGAAAGTTATAACTATTTAAGTTAAGAGGCTGTTTGACAACTTACGAATGAGTAAATGTTGAACCGGTAAGAGGTCTGAACCATTAAGTGCTGAAACAGTAAGAGTTCTGAAGTCTGAACCATTAAGAGCCAATATAATGCTTAAGCATTCAGAGACAAATATTTGACCAATTCATATAAGAGGTCTTAACCGTTCAGAGGCAACCGTCTGACTAATTCAGATAAGAGGTCTTAACCATTCAGACGCAGTATAATATTTAACTATTCATAGGCAAATGTCTGAACCATTTAGACATTTGCTCATAAAACAAACAGTCTGAACTAGTAAGTGATTAACTAGTAAGATATGTTAACCAATAAGAACCGAGACAAACAACTCCTAAATCTTAATAAATATTGTTGTGTTTTAAACTCATATACATAATTTATTGACTTTAATTTACAAAATCCAGTTCACTTGCTATATAATTATTCTTTTAAAAAGGTTATTTCACGAAAAAAATTGGAAATAAAACCTAAATAAAAACAAAATACTGAATGAATTAAATTGACCTTTGAATCAGATTGAAAATACAAAATATACAACTAGATTAGATCAAATCTCCAAAAACACGATAAATCAATAAACGTGTGCCATAATAAATAAATGCAGAAAATAAACAAAAATCGAAGGGCCATTATGTAATTCCAAGATCTGATGGATCGAGGAGTAGGGGGCGTGATTCCAGAAATTTGGTGGGTCGCGTGTTTGGTGGGCCCCACACTCTTCGTATTTCCCCGCCTTTACTATTATTTTATTTTTTCTGTCCCTCTGTCAGAAATATATTAAATATTAAATATAAATAAACATAAAATATATTAAATATTAAATATAAATAAACATAAATAAATATAAATAAAATATATACCTTATAAGAAGAAGATGAAGAAAACACATTCGCTCTCAACCGTTCAACGTCCGTCCGTCCCCGTCCGTCCGTCCGTCATACTCTACCGTTTGTATAACTGCTCAATAACTCCTCTAATCAATTTCAGGTATAACTTTTTTTTTCTCGTAAATTTATTTCATCAAATACGGTTTTTGAAGTGGATTGGCGATTGTTTTCGGTTTGCGAATTTGCAGGATCGAGTGATTGAGGTAGTAATTTGATTGTTTTTTTTTATATTTTTATTTGCGATTGATGATATAAGTATTGAGGCTGAATCATTTATAAAGAACTATATTACATTATATTATAAGAAGCATATAATGAATGACAACATGAATAATTTTCGTTAGAACGGCGACTTTCTTGTGTTAGGCTACCGCACTCCCTGAATTGGAGAGCCCGTGGCTTTAATCCGGCCAGATTATGTTGTCTTAACCGGGCCACGTTGACTTCAGAGTTTGGCTTGGCGTTCCTCCGGAAAACCATATCGCCAACTGCCACTTGACAGACGTGCCATCACAAAATTGGAGAGCCCCGTTGCTCCACTATAGCCAAACTATGTTGTCTCAACCGGACCCGTGCTGACTTCAGAGTTTGGCTTGGGCGTTCCCTTGGGAAACCGTACCGCCGACTGACAGACGTTGTGCCACCACAATAGCTGAACACTCTTTGCCGTGTAACACACGGTGGGAAAAAAACCCGGGTGAGCTCAGGATCTGGCGCCTCTGCAAGGAGGCTAGGCTCTATCCATCATTGCCTAGTCCACCAAAGTGACACAAGTCGGGATTGAACTTGGGCCTTTATACATGAGAATAGGTGACATAGTTTAGATAGGTCGAATAGAGATGATTTTCTTGTTGGTGAATTTTTCCTACTTTATGAAGGTTCTTAGCAAGGGCGGACCTAGATGAAGCTCAAGGTGGGCGGATGCACCCCTTGAAAAAAATTAGTGTATTTTTTAGGCAAAAAATCCGACCGCACCCCTTGAAAATATGTTTGAATTATTCCTCCACACCCCCAACAAATAATTCCAGAGTCTGCCACTGTTCTTTGGTTTGGTATTTTTGATGATTGATGACTTGACTGGTTGGATTTAAAAGAAGCAATTCATGGACCTGCTATCAATTAGCATGCCGTAGCCAATTTTATTCAGTTAATTCACTGACCTGCTATCAAACATTTTGGTTTATGTTGAAGGATGCATGCCTGATAGATTTTACTTGTAGACTTGAGCGTCCATCTTTTAGTTAAGTTGAATATTTGTTGCGAATTTATGGTGTGCTTGATTCATTGCTTCTTAGTCCTGTGCCGATGCAGAGCTTTGCATTGTATGATTTACGGCATCACGACATGCTACACTGTAACTCAACATCATTTACTTGAGCTAATTTTCACCCAAAATTTGGCTTTTTTTCCCATTTATTTTGTTACCATTGATCCCAGACCCTACGAATAGGAATTTACTGCGGATGGTTGTTGTTAGACTGGATGGTGTGGGATAACGCCTCCAGCCACCTCAGCTGGGTGGTGCCCCCAACACACACCCCAATGGCGGATCTAGAAAATCTTCGTAACAGTAACGTTTTATAAAAAAGCGGTAACGAAATCGAAAAAACGTAAAAAAAACATCAATTTTTACCAAAATTTACACTACCGCCGGTTCGCCAAGCGGTAGCGGAGGCTACCCCTTCTTGAATGGTAGATCCGCCCCTAACCACCCCGTCATAGCCAAAGGGGGCGGTATGGCATGCCTCCGCCAGTGGGTTTGCGGGCGTAAGAGAGGAGAGGGTGAGCCACAACCAATCAGATTTCTTCTTTTATTTATATTTTTTTACTTTTTTATTTATATAGTTAATGGGGGCTTTAAATGTACTTTATTCCACGCTGTGTAAGTTAACAATCGTGCCCCCTGCTTACATGTCGCCTACATGGCGTGATAAAGCCCCTAGGGGCTTTACCCCACACCGCCCAGCCTTATTGTTGTTGTTAGCATTGATTGTTAGGATCTCGATACATCATAATGCCCAATCAATTACGCGCACAGCTGCACTATTGCCCCCATTCTTGGTTTAGCATCATTCTAAAATCTTTCTTATTTTAGTATATTAGTACTAGCCTTTTTTGGACACATATTCTCTGAATTATTGTGGGAATCTTATGTTGCTATGTGCATTATATTTTGATGGTGTAGAGGCATTACTTTTGACATTGGCTACTTGTGCATTTCAAAATCTAATTCCTTTCGTCGTTATTCTTTTTTAGGTGGATCGTTTCTGTATAAATCATTTCTAGACAATGTTGGGTGGAAGTAACAACAATTCCTTACCCCCGGTTTTTCTTGACGAGAACGTTTTCCAATATCCTTCGAATGCATCAAATCAGTTGCAGCTATTTGGAAAAGGTGAATTTCTAGTTTTTTTACTCATGTTAACTTTTTTTTAACCTTTTAGTAAGGCGTTACATTCTTCCGATTTCGATTTACCAATCTCTGTTGTTGGTGCAGTAAATTATGATCACAGTAGTCCCGCTTTTCGGCCCAGCAAACGCATAAGGGAAGTTGATGCTAATTTTACGCAAAATAAACTTCCGATTTCACTGAGTCACAACTTTTATCTTGATGATTCCGATCGACCTTCGACTATCCCGACCCCACACCATGTATCAACCGGCTTAAAATTATCATACGATGATGAGGAACGTAATTCATCAGTCACTTCAGCGAGCGCGAGTATGACTTTAGCACCGTCAGTTATGTCTTCTATTGGTGATAGTATTACAACGGAACTTGATCAGCACAAAGAAGAGTTTGAAAGATCCTTTATGATTCAGGTACTATTCCATACTGCCATACCGATGATTTGTATACAAGTATATGCTTATACATATATTTTTGACTGAAGAGTAAAATGCCATTTTCGTCCCTAAGGGTTTGGTCAGTTTTGCGACTTTCGTCCAAAGTTTTGTTTTTCGCATATGGATCCAAAAGGTCAGATATCTTGTCATTTTCATCCGGCTCGTTAACTCCATCCATTTTCTTCGTTAAGTCAGGGGTATTTCAGTCTTTTTTGTTACTCTTTTTTAGTGATATTCGGTCTTTTTGCATAAAGTGAAAAAGACCGAAGTGCCATTTTGGTTAACAAAAAAAGACGGAAATACCCCTGACTTAGTGGAGAAAATAGGATGGAATTAACGAGCCAGATGAAAATGGCACGATTTCAAACCTTTTGGATCCAGATGCGAGAAAACAAACCTTTGGACGGAAGTCGCAAAACTGACCAAACCTCATGGACGAAAATGGCATTTTACTCTAGACCAAACTATGTTATTTTTTATGCAATTTGGCCTATTTGGTTTTGCAATACAGAATAGTAAAGTGAATTTAGTGGTATTTAACAGGAAGAAAAGATGTTGAAAGGAGTGAGAGACATAAAGCAGAGACACATGAGTTCGTTTCTGGCGGCTATCGAGAAAGGAGTAGAACATAAACTGCACGAAAAAGAACTCGAAATAGAAAACATAAACCGTAAAAACAAGGAACTAATGGAGAGAGTAAAACAAGTGGCGAATGAAGCGCAAAACTGGCACTACAGAGCAAAGTACAACGAGTCAATGGTCAACTTACTGCAAACGAATCTTCAACAGGCACTGCCTCGTGGAAACGACAACCAGTTTCAAGAAGGATTTGGAGACACTGATGCTGAAGTGTCATCTAATGGTTACGTTGGAGTAACCAACAATGTCGGGAAGTCTACCTGTAAAGCTTGTAGGGCGAATGAGGTGTCGGTTTTGGTAATGCCTTGTAGACATCTAAGTTTGTGTAAAGACTGTGATAGTTTTACGCCCGTTTGTCCGGTTTGCCAGACGGTTAAAACGGTAAGTGTGGAAGTGTACCTCTCATAAGGTATGTAACTCCCAAAATCTTATATTAATGAGAGTTTTAGTTAATATTGTTTTAAGTTAATTTATTGTAGCATGAAAATTTACATGACAAGTGGCATCTCTTGTAATTGATTATAAATAAATAAAAAAAATGCAAATAGGTAAATGAACTCTTTGCCCTGGCAATGAAGGAGAGTTTTCTGTTTTGAAGCGAATATAACGATTGGGTTGGGTCGTTTCTTGTTTTCTCGAGCTGGGAGTTGGAATGTAAACAACAAAGAAACCCGTGGGGTCACCCTTCGACGGCTAGTCAGTACATGCATGTTTAGAAGTAATATGTATAGTGAGTGAAAAAAAGAGCTTTTAGCCTTTAGGAGACAAGATAAGAAAGATCCATAAGAAGAGAGGGCTAACTTCACTTTTATTAGGAGTGAGTGGGTGTGGGTCTACCCTAATGGGCCACGCTGAACTGGATCGGGAGAGCCCAAATGCCATCTAAAAGTACTATAAGCCCCCAGTGATTTTAGCTACATTATTTAGTCATACCAATAACACCATTCATTATCTTCGGGTTATGTTTTCGCTTATCCTGGTCGATGATCCTACGTAAAATGCTAGTGTCTTAGTCGAAATGGTATTTGGTTCAGATAACACAATTCTTGTTGCTTCCTCCCAACATTGTCTAGAAATGATTTATACAGTAAGTAATATAAGTGTTATGTTTTAAAACAACATTAGAATTTCCCCCACCGCGCTTTGCGAGGGGGAATCCGCGTACAAACTAAACGATAAGGACCGATATGAAGATGCAATATATATATATATATATATATAAAATATGTGTGTAACATTTGTATAAATCGGGTCTCCAAAACCCGCTCCGTTTTGTAATCAAATACCAAGATATGAAATTACATTAAATATTTATGAGTATTTCGAGTTTAAACGTTACATAATTAATATATAAACTAAACTATAAAAATTATATTTGATAAAAAGTTAAAATAAAATAATAAAAAATATTTGGAGCTGACCGGACTCGAACCCGGGTCAACTGCCTCCAATGACTTATCTCTCCGTCTCCAAACCACTCCGCCACCAATTGTTTTCTGTTAGCATTATGAAAGCAATTGAATTTTATACGCATACACGACTTAACGGTTTATGATATTCTGAATAACGGAAATCGGTAGCCGAATCGCCAAATAAGTTTTTGTTCGCATAGTTAACTTATAACCGATGATATATCGGTTTCTAATTAAAGTTCAGATTGAATGAACTTCAAGTTTGGGTTTTTGAAACCGAAAGTCATTCAAGCTCCAAATAATTCAGATTCCAATCATTTATACGATTCAGAACCGTCTCAAATACACTCCAATCCCTTTTCGTCGCGTTTTCAAGTCCTTTGAGCACAAGAAAACTGTCGCCGGAATTCTCTGCAAATCTCGCCGGAAAACCGTGTTCAACTCAAACCAGTAAGATTTTCCTCTCTTGCTGTTTCAATCTATTGTTAGGACACTACTAACATTAAACTGTCACTCAAAACCAGTCACAGAAGACTTGCTGGATTTTCTGGGTTCGCCGGAGAAACTCTGGAATTCGCCGGAAACACGCTAGTTAACGGTAAACACATTCAATCGTGCTAATAATCCATGTACTCTGGTTCAATTTCAAATCTAACTCTTTAATTCTGTTGTTAGACTCTCTCAGCCGGAGGTTCAAAAACAGAGTTACCTGTTCTCGCCGGACTTTCTGAAGAAGACGACTTGTCCGGTATTTCTTTTCCCCAAACTGTCGGTTTGTTCATTCAAACTAGTAATCATGTTATTTAAGTAGTAGAACCCTGAACCAGTGGTCTGAGTAAAAAACCGGTAATTATAGTGAAGAAGACGAACCTAAAAAGAACAGGTTAAGAGTAATTAAAATTCGGATAGTTAACGGGTTAGACACACAGTCCAGCGGTGGACTGTGTGCAAAGTTTATATACGAGTCCCGAGTTCAATCCTTACTACACACACACTGCGTAATAACATTCCTTTTTATTCATAAAACTAACCGGGTTAGATCGAGTAGTTGTTAAGTATAATATAATTCAAGAATATAACCGGGTTAGACACACAGTCCAGCGGTGGACTGTGTGCAAAACAAACTGCACGTCACGCGATCGAATCCCGTCACAAACACCGGTTCAATGAGATTAAAACGTTTTGTAAAATAAAGGAATTTTCGGTAAGTTCGAATAAGTGCATAAATATAATTAAACTGGAATCCTAACGGGTTAGTCACGTAGCTCAGTTGGTAGAGCTACGTGCGCGTGAACGGAAGGTCGCCGGTTCGAATCCCGCTCGGCGCAAGTATTACTGCTGACCGAACCGGTCAACGGTCAACGGTCAAACGGTCAAACAGTAAAAAAAATATTATTTTTTTAAATATTTATTTGTTTAATTTAAATTAAAAATCAATTAAAAATACTTAAAAATAACATTTCTAAGGATAGAAAATAGCCATAAACTCAAAAAAATATATCTAAAAATCCCATTAAAATCTTTAATAAAATCCATCCATTTAATATATTTTTTCCATTATAATTTAGGTCAGTGATTCCTCGTTGACTCGCTCCGTCTAAATCGTGCGCATCTCACCAACTCAAATCCAACGCACCCAATGTGAGTGAACCCTTCAAATTCCCCGTTTTAATCACATTTTTGGGGGTATCATGTGTCTTGTTCACTTACTTATTATAACTAAGTTATTGTGCATATATCATATCATGACATGTGTGTTAGTTGTTGCTGATAAGTAGTTATTATTGTTTGCAAATTATTGTTTCAGTACATGCAATTGCTGAGGCCGCAGCTCCCCATCCCTCGAGGTTGAGTTTGATCCCCATTTTATTATGCGGTTGATCAGGGCGTGCCCGCACGATCGGCTCCGTTTGATTGAGCCTTGATCGGTCATTTTATTTACATTTCAATACATGCAATACGCTCGGCTCCGTTTGATTGAGCCTTGAGCACACAGTTCAATTTACATTTTCATTCATGCAATACAATCGGCTCCGTTTGATTGAGCCTCGATCTCACAGTTCATTTATGTTAATTATCATATGATGTTGGTATGATCATGTATGCTATCGATTGTTAATATATGTTATAATTGTAACTGATGTTGCCATTGCTTGATTTCATACATATGCTCTTATATGATTATGCACAATATTTTATTGATAAACTAACCAGAAATTCATTATTAAATGTTTATCTATAAGGTTCACTCGCCAACTTATGTTGACCCAAAAACCTCCCATTTTACACATGATACGGGTGAACCAGCAGCAGCTAGGAACACGTAGGATCTGGATTAGAAGAAATAAAACAATTTAGTATTTGGAATATTATGTTTGGTTATTTTCCTTTGTAATGAATGAACATGTTTGAACGTTTGAGAAATGTAACTTTGACTTCATTTAATAATGGAACATAATAGTAAATGTCATGTGCTTTGTGATAACCCAATTATGCCCCGACTCTTATTTCCGCTGCGGGTCGGGGTGTGACAGATTGGTATCAGAGCCATGACTATAGGGATATAGGATAGGTTATTAGACCCTTAGAGCCTATACTATAGTCGACTAGAAACTTATAAGAATTTTGTGTGTTATATGCCAAATTTCATGATGTTTATATGTTTATGTTAAAATGTTACATTTGATATTGTTCAAGCATGTTCATAAGTATGTATTATCAAATAATGCCTATCATGAAATCGTATGATCATAATATATCACATCCATGCAAGCACACACCACATCATGATTGATTTTACAACGATTTTCGTGTTTTCAAATCTCATCAAAGTGAGTTCTCATGACGGGCATGTAGTAACTGGAAGGGTACTAGTACCGGTAGTCGGAACGTCCTGTCTAGGCTGGCATTCGTATAAATCCAAAATAAAGGACCAGTTTGCTACCTGGGGACCAACGATGAGAGTACGAAATACCTATTAGGCCAAAGCATGTTATACCAAACGTCGTGAGAGCTAATCCCACTTTGAGTTGTCATTGTGTCTACACCTGGACACGTTCCGACCAAACATCTCATGAACATATTTTGTGGTTAGCATTCGGGGGATGCAAGTGTTAAATTGCCAATACTAATGTGAATCCTACCAAACCAATAGCCATGGGGGCCCACATGACTATATAGGTGAAGGTATGGGGACATTTGAGGCCCAACATGAGCGAACCCAAGACATCCTTCGGATGTAGTTGCATTATTGATATTTATGTTATTTTCATATTTTTTTTAGACACATGACACCTAAAGGATACCATAAACTCACAATTTTCTCATTTTATGATCCTGTAGATGTCGTCTAGATCGCATCGAAGGAGTAGGAAATCGGAAAAGTCTCAGGAACGTTTGGCCACTCATATCGCCAACCAAATGGCCACGATATTACCTGACATCGTAGTACAAGTACAACAAGCCCTTGCTGCAAATCCTACTAACCCTCCTCAACAACAGGACCAGATCATCAACGACCCTCCTACCATCAAATGCTCCTACAAACATTTAAGTCCTGCGATCCCCCAAAATTTGAAGGGACAGAGGGAGTCACTGCTCTCCTACATTGGTTCGAGGAGATGGAAAACGTTTTCTTAAACTGCGACTGTCCTGAGGATCGCAAAGTTCGTTATGCCACCGGGAGACTACTTGGTGTAGCTCTCACTTGGTGGAATACGGAGAAAGGAAAGAGGGGAACGGAAAATGCGATGGCCTTAACTTGGGAGGAGTTAAGGGAAATCATGACTAGCGATTCTGTCCTAGGAGTGAAATTAAGAAATTGGAAGATGAATTTCATGCCCTGAAGCAAAAAGATGGTGATCACTCTACTTACAACAAAAAGTTCTTGGAGTTGAACCAGATGGTACCAAACTTATTCACTCCAACCTACCGTCTGATCGAACATTACATTCGAGGACTTCCCTCGAAAATCCAAGATTCGGTCCTCAGCGTTTCACCGGTAACACTCGAAGCTGCCATGGAGTTGGCAACATAACTGACCGAAAAACCGAATTCGCAATGGGAAGTTCAAGGAAGAAAAGAAGAAAACCCCTGCTGAGGACAAACCTCAAACCACCACACTCTTTCCTCTAAATTTGCTAACAAGAGGAAGCGTAACAACAGGAACTTTGCAGTCACCCACACAACACCCTGTTCCTGCTGCACCCATCACTCAAGCCACTCCTCCACCCGCGCCATACAAAAGACCATACACAGGACCACTACCAAAATGTAACCGTTGTCAGTATCACCACTCCCCTGACTACCCTTGCCAATACTGTACCAGCTGCGGTCGCGCTGGACACACTGTTCAACACTGCCGCGCGCCTCAACGAACAAACCGCCATCAACCTATAACCCAAACCCACCAACAATTTTTGGGTCAAGCCCAACAACAACAACCATTTCCACCCACTCAACATTTAGCCCAAACATACTATCAACCCAACTACCCTATGGGCCAACCTATGCGGGCATGTTTCAATTGTGGAGATCCCAAGTCATTTCAGGAACACATGTCCAAGACTAGTTAATATTATTCATGCTCAGCCCAAGCCAATCCTGTGAATCAAGCGAACCAAGCTCCTCCACCTGCTAGGGGAAGGGCTTTCAATATTAACGCAAACCAGGCCAGAGCTGACGGCAATGTGGTCAACGGTACGTTTCTTATAAATGGTAGATATGCCTCTATGTTATTTGATACTGGTGCGGATAGAAGTTTCGTGTCATTAGAGTTTGAACCCATCTTAAGTAAAAATCGAGATAAGCTCGCGGAATCCATAACAGTAGAAGTTGCAGATGGAAAACCAGTTTCGTTAGACTCTATTTTGCGCAACTGTACGCTCACCCTAAACGACCACGATTTCTCAGTCGATCTTATTCCTATGAAGCTGGGAATTTCGACATCATAGTCGGAATGGATTGGCTCAGTCAGCATAATGCGGAAGTTGTATGCCGTAGAAAATTTATTCGTATTCCTCTTTCAAACGGTCAGACTCTTCAAATAATTGGAGAAACCTCGGCGAAAGGACTCAACTTAATGTCTTGCCTTCAAGCTCAAAAATACCTTCGCAAGAATTATGTCGCGTTTTTAGCCCATATCATCAAGAAGGAACCGCAGAAAAGAAACTTGAAGATATTCCTGTTGTAAAAGATTTTCCACAAGTTTTTCCTGACGACATTTCAGGACTTCCTCCAATCAGAGATGTCGAATTTCGTATCGATCTTATACCTGGTGCTACACCAGTGGCAAAATCTCATATAGGTTAGCCCCCTCTGAAATGCAAGAGCTAGCCAGTCAATTGCAAGAGTTGACTGACAAGGGATTTATACGCCCCAGCTCATCGCCTTGGGGTGCACCTGTACTCTTTGTAAAGAAGAAGGATGGATCTTTTCGCATGTGCATCGACTACAGAGAGCTCAACAAGTTAACTATCAAAAATCGATATCCTTTACCTCGTATAGATGACCTTCTTGACCAACTACAAGGTGCCAGTTGCTTTTCGAAAATCGACCTTCGATCTGGCTATCATCAGCTTAGAGTGCATGAAGAGACGTCCCTAAAACTGCTTTTCGAACTCGATATGGTCACTATGAATTCATGGTTATGCCGTTTGGATTAACCAACGCACCAGCTGTTTTCATGGACCTAATGAATAGAGTCTGCAAACCTTACCTTGATCGATTTGTTATTGTGTTCATTGACGATATTCTTATCTATTCAAAATCCAAAGCTGATCATGAGCGTCATCTGCGACTTGTTCTTGCACTTCTAGAAAAGGAAAAGCTTTATGCCAAGTTCTCTAAATGTGAATTCTGGTTAAAAGAGGTGCAATTTCTCGGCATGTAGTCAATGACAAAGGAATACATGTGGACCCATCAAAGATCAAAGCAGTTCAGGAATGGCAAGCTCCACGTACGCCAACTGAAGTAAGGTCTTTTCTTGGACTTGCTGGTTACTATCGTCGATTCATTTCAAACTTCTCTCGCATTGCGGTGCCACTCACGGCTTTAACCCATAAAGGGAAACCATTTGTATGGGGCCCAAGCAAGAAGAAGCTTTTCAAACTCTCAAGCGAAAACTTTGTGATGCACCAATTCTCACTCTTCCTGAAGGTTGTGATGATTTTGTAGTCTATTGCGACGCGTCAGGACAAGGATTAGGTTGCGTTCTCATGCAAAGAGGGAAAGTCATAGCTTATGCCTCAAGGCAACTCAAGACACACGAAAAGAACTACACCACTCATGACCTTGAACTTGGAGCCGTTGTATTCGCTCTTAAGATATGGAGACATTATCTTTATGGTACGAAGTGTGAAATATACACTGACCACAAGAGTCTTCAACATATCTTCAATCAGAAAGAGTTAAATATGAGGCAACGAAGATGGGTCGAACTCCTAAATGATTACGACTGTGAAATCAGATACCACCCTGGTAAAGCAAATGTGGTGGCTGATGCACTTAGTCGAAAGGGTTATGCGAACTCCATTCATCTTCTATGTTCGCAAATTATAACCAATATTAATGATAAAAATTCGAGAAGCTCAACACGTTTCAATAACAAGGAAGATGTACAAAAGGAGATGTCCTGTGGAGCCGAGCTAAAGCTGGAAACTAAATCTGATGGTATTTTGTATTACCTAGATCGTATATGGATTCCTAACCATATCAATCTTCGTGGAAACACTCATGCATGAAGCCCATAAGTCGCGATATTCTATACACCCAGGAGCCGATAAGATGTATCAAGACCTAAGGTACACCTATTGGTGGCCTGGAATGAAGAAAGATATTGCCGTTTTTGTTTCCAAGTGTCTCACTTGTTCTAAAGTAAAGGCTGAACACCAAAGACCCTCAGGACTTCTGGTCCAACCAGAGATACCTGTCTGGAAGTGGGAAAATATAACCATGGATTTCATTACCGGGTTACCTCGCACCTCAGTGGGTATGACACTATATGGGTGATTATTGACCGACTCACAAATCAGCTCACTTTATTCCTATTCGAGAAGATTTCAAGAACGAAAAGCTTGCTCGTATTTATATCAACGAAATCGTCAGCCGGCATGGAGTTCCGTTAAGTATTATTTCTGATCGTGATGGTCGTTTCACCTCACGAACATGGCAGGCAGTACAATCCGCTATGGGCACTCGACTAGATCTCAGTACCGCCTATCATCCTCAAACTGATGGACAGTCTGAGCGCACCATTCAAACCCTTGAGGACATGCTTAGAGCATGTGTCATAGACTTCAAGGGAAATTGGGACGTCCACCTACCGTTAGTCGAATTTTCGTACAACAACAGTTATCATTCTAGCATCGGCATGGCACCTTTTGAAGCTTTATATGGTCGAAAGTGTCGATCTCTGTTTGTTGGCACGAAATTGGGGAAGCACAAATTACTGGTCCAGAATTGATCCAAGAAACCACAGATAAGATTCATCAAATCCGAAACAATCTTCTAGCGGCTCAAAGTCGTCAAAAGAGTTACGCAGATAAACGACGGAAGCCCTTGGAGTTTAGCGTTGGTGATCATGTGCTTTTAAAAGTGTCACCGTGGAAGGGAGTAGTTCGTTTTGGTCAAAAGGGAAAGCTAGCACCACGTTACGTAGGACCTTTCAAGATACTCGAAAGAGTAGGTCCTGTAGCTTACAAGCTTGACCTACCGGAAGAACTTGACAGAATTCATCCCACATTCCACGTGTCGAACTTGAAGAAGTGCCTCGCTGACAAGAATCTTCATATTCCACTGGAGGATATTCAGATTGATGAATCCATGCATTTTATTGAAAGGCCAGTAGAGATTTATGGACTATGGAGAAAAGCGTCTGCGTCGAAGTCGCATTCCTATTGTTAGGGTACGCTGGGAGTCGAAACGGGACCTGAGTTTACTTGGGAACGTGAAGACTCAATGCGTGAAAAAACCCTCATCTTTTCCCCACTACTTCAACTGTTTAAATTTCGGGATGAAATTCCTAAAAGTAGGGGATACTGTAACATTTGTATAAATCGGTCTCCAAAACCCGCTCCGTTTTGTAATCAAATACCAAGATATGAAATTACATTAAATATTTATGAGTATTTCGAGTTTAAACGTTACATAATTAATATATAAACTAAACTATAAAAATTATATTTGATAAAAAGTTAAAATAATAATAAAAAAATATTTGGAGCAACCGGACTCGAACACCCGGGTCAACTGCCTCCAATGACTTATCTCTCCGTCTCCAAACCACTCCGCCACCAATTGTTTTCTGTTAGCATTATGAAAGCAATTGAATTTTTATACGCATACACGACTTAACGGTTTATGATATCTGAATAACGAAAATCGGTAGCCGAATCGCCAAATCAGTTTTTGTTCGCATAGTTAACTTATAAACCGATGAATATCGGTTTCTAATTAAAGTTCAGATTGAATGAACTTCAAGTTTGGGTTTTTGAAACCGAAAGTCATTCAAGCTCCAAATAATTCAATTCCAATCATTTATACGATTCAGAACCGTCTCAAATACACTCCAATCCCTTTTCGTCGCGTTTTCAAGTCCTTTGAGCACAAGAAAACTGTCGCCGGAATTCTCTGCAAATCTCGCCGGAAAACCGTGTTCAACTCAAACCAGTAAGATTTTCCTCTCTTGCTGTTTCAATCTATTGTTAGGACACTACTAACATTAAACTGTCACTCAAAACCAGTCACAGAAGACTTGCTGGATTTTCTGGGTTCGCCGGAGAAACTCTGGAATTCGCCGGAAACACGCTAGTTAACGGTAAACACATTCAATCGTGCTAATAATCCATGTACTCTGGTTCAATTTCAAATCTAACTCTTTAATTCTGTTGTTAAAACTCTCTCAGCCGGAGGTTCAAAAACAGAGTTACCTGTTCTCGCCGGACTTTCTGAAGAAGACGACTTGTCCGTATTTCTTTTCCCCAAACTGTTCGGTTTGTTCATTCAAACTAGTAATCATGTTATTTAAGTAGTAGAACCCTGAACCAGTGGTCTGAGTAAAAAACCGGTAATTATAGTGAAGAAGACGAACCTAAAAAGAACAGGTTAAGAGTAATTAAAATTCGGATAGTTAACGGTTAGACACACAGTCCAGCGGTGGACTGTGTGCAAAGTTTATATACGAGTCCCGAGTTCGATCCTTACTACACACACACTGCGTAATAACATTCCTTTTTTTTCATAAAACTAACCGGGTTAGATCGAGTAGTTGTTAAGTATAATATAATTCAAGAATATAACCGGGTTAGACACACAGTCCAGCGGTGGACTGTGTGCAAAACATATCTGCACTTCATCCGATCGTAACCTCACAACACCGTTAATAGGATTTAAAACGTTTTGTTACTTAGAACGGTATTTTCTAAAGTAAATAAAGTGCATTTATAATAAAAAACGGAAATACCACGGATTAGTCACGTAGAAATGGATGAGATTATCGAGCCAGACGAAATGCCGATTCAATCCAGATCGCGAACAAATTTACTGATCGCAAACTGACCAACCATGGTCAAACTGGCACTGTTCACGTAACCAAACAGTATTTTAAAAAATTTGCTATTTTTTTAATATAAAATATTTATTTGTATTTAAATAAAAATCAATTAAAATAACTAAAAAGAACATTTCTCTGGATAGAAAATAGACCCATAAACTCAAAAAAAATGAACATAAAAACCATAAAACTTAAAAAAAAGATCAATATAATAAAATCATTATAATTAAGGCAAAACTCGGATCACTACGACAAATCGTAAAGAGCAATGTCACTACTCAAAATCTCAACGCACCAATGTGAAAGAAACCTTCAAAATTGACACGATTTAATTCACAATTTTGTTGGGGTAACAAATGTCGTGAACTACTTAAACTATAGCGAAGTAGTGTGATTTATATCATGCATGTGATTAGTTTGTGATAAAGTACTGTGATAGTTTAGCAAATTTTGTTTCAGATTAAAATCAATTGTGAAGGACCATAGTAGTCCCATCATTACATGAGAGTTTTAGTTGATCCATTTTTTAAGCGTTATTATGCGTAGCAAAAAATTACATACAGTTGGATTACTTGATCGATTTTAATTAACATAAATACAATGCAATACGACTGAACTCTTATGCCTGAGCAAAGAAATTTACATTTTCAGAATGCAATAAACGATCGTTGGTTATTCTGTTCTCACAGTCATTTAATGTATAATACAAAGAAGTGTGGTATACCTTGTATGCTAATCGATTAATGTATGTTTAAATGTAACTATGTATAGATGTGATTAAACAACTGCCTTATATGATTACAAATAGAAAATCATAAAAGAAAATTCATTATTAAAGTTTATCTATAAGGTCACACGCTAATTTATGGGAACCCAAAAATGCCATTTAACAGTACAGTAACCACCAGTAGAAATTAGCTCTGATTAGTAAACAATAAAACATTATATTTGGAATTATGTTTGGTTATTTTCATTTGTAAAATGATATGAACATGGTTTGAGTTCAGATAAAAATTTGACTTCTAAATGTTTGAAATATTATAAGTAAAATATAGTGCTTTGTTTAAAACAAATTAATTCCCCACGACCTTTATATTCCGCTACTAAGGGTAACGGGTGTATAATATATAATGTGTGTGTGTGTGTGTGTGTAAAAAACTAAAACTGAAATAAAATGTAACAAATGGAATAAAAAATGGTGACATCGTACCTATGACGTGGTTGTTGGGACCCAGACAAACGAACGGAAAAATGTGGTGGTGGTGACATGGTGTTGAGCTTTTTTTCCACAAAAAAGTTATATCGCGTTTTTAGTTTTTTGTAAAAAAAACTAACAAATGAAAGTTATAAAAAAAAAAAAGGTAAAAAAAAATATTAAATATATGGATTTAAAAAGAATAAAATTATTTATAATGTATAGGACTAATTTGAAACTTAAAAAAAGGGAAAAAAAATGTAGATGCTGAAATTGTAGGAACCAAAATCTTAATGGTCAAATTCTAAAACAAAACAAATTAATCTTATGAGATGGTTTAAAAAACTAACAAAAGTTGAAAGGAGCAAAAGTATAAGAACTAAAACAATGATGGTCAAAACATGATACAAAATAAAAACAAAAGAAATACTCTTGCCAAACTTAAAAACTATAAAAGGTTGGGGTCAAAAACAAAATATCAAAAATTTCTTGTAAAAAGAAAAAAAATATATATGATTGAAAAGTAAGATGAAAGAAAAGTTGCAACTATTAAAGTTTAGCAATGTAATATTTTGACTTTCAATGATAGTATTTTGGTAATAAAATTAAAAAGTAAGGTTCATTTATATATTGTAGCTCAAGGACTAAAATAGTATTTAACTCTAATTATTATTTCTAAACATCCTTATTTGTTATTAATTATATTAATAATATTTTTTAAATTCATTTATATACTGTAGCTTAAGATTAAAATGACATTTCACTCTTAATTATTATTTCTAAACATTCTTATTTGTTATATTATATTATATTAATAATAATTTTTAAAAGCATGATTTGGGATACAGAGATTGGATGTTTCTTTCCACTTTTGAATATTTTAATTATTAATTGTTTGACTTATTTGCAAAAAAAAATCACTACACCTATCCTATGCTTAACACTTATCCTATGCACCTATCCTATACTTAAACACTTATCCTATGCTTAGAAAGAAAATAGAAAAAAACAATGTGGCCAAATTACAAAAACAAAAAGGTAGACTGTAGTTTTGATTATGTGAATTAATATATATTTAATTATAAATATAATATAATATAATATATATATAATATTGTGCGGTTGATAAATGTAATATTATATAGTTAGTAATATAAATGTTATGTAAAACGATATGATATGATGATCAACTAAAGCAGTGAGGAGGGGGAGTCGCAATTAGGGGTGTAAACAAGCCAGAGGTTCGAGAGTTACCCGTTATCGACTCGTTAAAAGCTCGAACGAGCCGAGCTTTAACGAGCCCGAGCCTGAATTAGAGCTCGTTTAGGTGTCGAGCCCGAGCTCGAGCCTGAGCCTAAACGAGCCCAAACATAAATTTATTTATTTTTTATATAGTATAATAATAATTATTATAACATCGGTGAGCCGAGCTTTGGTGCGTTTAAGTGATATTAAAGCGAGCTCGAGCCGAGCTATTAGCGCGTTTGAGGTTGTTCTCAAAATAGCACGAGCCGAGTCGAGCTGGGCTCGAGCTCAAATAAGTAGGCTCGAATCAAGCCGAGCTCGAGCTCGAGCTTCATAAAAACACGACGAGCCGAGCTTGAGCTCGAGCTTCATAAAAACACGACGAGCCGAGCTCGAGCCCAGTCGAGCTCGGTCTCGGCTCGTTTACACCCTAGTCGCAATCCATATAGGTTCCCGCGGACGTTGGTTCACGGTGATTAACTGATTTTGTCAAGGTAATGGGAACTAGTGTTGGTAGAGAAATTATTAACTAACATAATATTCCTTAAACTATTTACTAAAATTGAGTTTTCAATTTACTTTGTATTACCTTTTATGTTTTAACCAACATATTAGACTTCTTTTTTATGTTACTGTTCAATGTTCAATTAATTCATAATCTATTTTTTTATTCTTTTATTACTTTCTTATATATGTATACTAAGGTTAGAGCCCGCGTGTACACGCAGTTAAACAAATCAAAATACTTTACATTTGTTCGAATTTAATAAAATAAAATATAACAAAATAAACTTAAAAATACATAGGATAGTTAAAAAAATTCAGAATATATTTCAGATTTTACTAAATACTTTCTTATACACCATACAAATATGAAAGAACCAAATCAATAAGAAACCTAATAATAAGACAGAACCAAAAATAAAATAGTTACATACATGTCCACTAGATACATAACCTATAGACCACATGTTAATTCCCTAGGCACCTATAATGAAAATAAATAGCGCTCAAAACTTGACAATTGAATTAGTTGCCTTCTAATTGGCAAAAGAAATTAGTGTGTGTCCTTACCAACATCTTTGCGCTAACAAAATCACCTGGCTTCAATCAATGTGTGTGTGGATTAACCTGTAGAATTTAAATTATCATAATTCTATTTGTGCCTAATTTTAAAATCAATACTTTTTAAATATACAACATGTGTAAGTTAATTACATAATAAATCATTGGATTGATTTGCTTATTATGCACAGAGATCATTGAATTATATTAAACTAAAATTCATTCCATGAATCACATTTGAAAATGGGTTTAAACAAACATTTCTTGGATCTAGACATTTTAAGGCTATAAAAATAATTAGAATTACGCATGATAATGGTTAAACTGTAGGCAAGTTTTGAGTTTAAACATTTTGAGCAAAATAATTTTTTTTCATTGAACTTATTCAAAATTTGCAAATGCATTTAGAGGCAACAGTTGGGCTGGCCAGATGCCCAGAAGTCCAACATCGACTTTTTGATGAAACGTGAAACCCGTTAAGTTAGCGGTGTGTAATGAGGTTGAAAATTACCAGGACCGCCCGTCTTTACACTGTGGCTGGCTGAATGGTGGTGCTTAAAGATTTAGTTAAGTTTTCTTTATCCATAGGAAAGGCTGTAAGGAAATATGTGGATTATCAACAGGTTTGAACACAAGAACCCTTTAAAATTTGTAATCGCGTGTCATCAAAAACGTTTCTCTAACCATTAATAAAAGACAACTCACCACCTACCATCTTTTTCTTAACCACTCATGACTGAGAATCATCAACCTTAATAACGGCGTTATGTGTACTGAAGATGGTTCCCATATACTTCTTGAAATAACTTGCTGGTAACACCTAAAAAAAGAATGAATAACTATTATACAAATGGCTTTAAGGTATGGCTTAAGAGAATAATGCTAAATAATAAATTTGGATTACTTTCTTTATTTAAATTTTATTTGTTTTTCGTACAACCCCTAAGTAGTTTTCTAGTTGAAGAGTGACAAGTTTCTTCGAAGTAAGTCTATCATATTGTTTCAAAAGTAAAAAAAGGCAATAGTTTATGTGTATGTGCAATCTCAGATAAGTTTCCCACCCAAATAACTGTCATTTTGATTACACAGACCTAATACTTTTTTTATCTTGATAATCGACTTCTTTATACTGTTTATACTTATTCTCTACCCACATATTTATAAATTATAATCCCCAAAAACATATTCTGATATATAATCTTTAAAGCACGATTTAACCTCGTTACATACTTGGCATTTGCTAAACAATTTTTTGGTCTCATCTCCCCAATTTGCATAGATTTATGTTACTTTCAACATACACACATATGAGTACCTGAACTAAATTGAAAGTTTAGGGTAAAATGTGACTTACAATTTGTGCCTAAACCTTTCTTATACAAGAATAAGGTTTTCTTAATGATATCTTCTTAATTTCTCATGAAAGTGATGGGTGGGAGCTTGTGGAGATGACACCTAGGACCAAAATGTTTTGCTTTATTATAGTTATTATAAGATATATTTAATCAACCAATGTCCTTTTTCTTTTCGATGAAACAAAACAAGACTTGTTTGTTTTTGAAGTGGAAAATTTGGTTCAGATGTGGTTTCTTGCTTTTTTTTTGGTTCAATGGTATCAATGAATCTATATTATTTATAAATATTTGTTTTTTCTGATCTTGATCTATATTTGAGCATTTAAAAAAGGGGTAACTTTGTAGAATACTAACCAAGTTTTAAAAGTGTTCCAATTAGATCACTTAAGTTTCAAAAGTGTTCTAATCAGGTCACTCAACATTCATTTTTTATTAAAATTAAGGGCTTTTTAATATGTGCTTTTTAATAAGTTTCAAAACTATATGATGGGTTTTCAAAAGTTATATTAATATATGCAGATAGAAGCACTTTAATTGTAAGAAGGGTAACAAAGAATATTTTAAAAATATTTTAATTGTAAGAAAGGTAAGAAAGAATATTCTAGAAATATTTAATTGTAAGAAGAGTAAGAATGAATGTTCTAGGAATATTCTCCAATGTGAACACAACAAAAATACTTAGTTTTTAGCATTTAGCTTGGGTTGGAGGGGGGGGGGGGGGGTTAGGTTTTTAGGTGGTGGTGGGGTGGGGGTTTAGGTTTTTGGGTTTTTGCATGCGCATGTTCTTTTTCTCTTATAGAGAAGATTATGAACACTTGTCACTCTATGGTTCCTTCTTACACTTCTTATTTTTATACTTCAAGAATTGTAGAATAACTCAACTCATGAAATAAAATGTGCGCGCCACAATATTAAAATACAAAGTGTTCATATTCGTTCGTTGGGCTCTTGTTTGTTTTTTTATTAAATGAAAAAAAAAACTATAAATTAAACTGTTCACTGATAATCCGGTTCTTTTATAGATCTAGATTGATTGATACTCGGGTGGTTTTAGAAATTTTAGAAAAAAGGGAATAAAAAATGATTAGATAGAATGAAAATAAATGATACACTAAATGCATAAAAAAATAGATAATGGATTAAGTGAAAAGAAAAAACTGAAAGTGAAGTTTTAATATGTTAGGTTATAAGAAGATAAAAAGTAAATACAAAATAAATGAGAAACACTATTTTAATAAATAATTTTCTCACATTAATTCTCAACGTTCACGTTAATCCCTACTGTTCTAGTAGAATTACTAAAGAAATCATTTAGTTTGATTTTTATATCAAACAACGCTTGAGATAAATGTTTCATAAAAGCTATTAGTCATAACTATGTAAATACTTATTGAGTATTTTTTTATATCTAATGGGCTTTATCACTTCTATAAGACACGTGGGCTTCTTATTTTGTTTGGGGGGGGGGGGGGGGGGGGGGGGGGGTTTAAAACCCTCAAACTCTTCCTTTCCCTGTCGCCTTTCTCTTTATTGCTTTTGCTTTGAGCACCGACGATCCAAAGTGAGTTTTTGTGGTCGTTTTATGTGGTTGGTGTCCGGCTAAAGCATTGCCGGCCGTCGTGGTCTTACTTTTTGCTTTAGACGGTTGTTGATTTGTTCTTTTACTCTCTTACTTTTGCCTCCCGGTTTGGTTTCTGCTATAACCACCGAGGATTGACGTTTAGATGATGTGGTCGTCGTGTATGGTTTGCCAAAACGTTTTTGATTGACATTTAAAATGTTGATGAAGATGAGTTTGGTCTCATCCGAGATGTTAATGACTTTATTTGATGCCTTTAATTTCCAGCGATTGATGGTTTGATGTTGTGATCGTTGTGTATGTTGAGCTGACACGTCTATGTTCTCAGTATTGGGTTTTAAAAGAGTAAATTACAAATTTTGTCCTTTATGTTTATACCAAATTATAGGCGCTGTCTTTTTTTCAAAAGTTTACAGGCCGTGTCCTTAACCTTTTAAAATCTTGCATGTTATGTCCTTTAGGCTAAACCCAGTTAAATTTTTTAGTTAAATCTGGTCATGTGCAAGGCACATGAGGGTATTTTTATCATTTATATTCATAGGGTCTATTTTGTAAAGAATTGTTATTGAAGGGCTATTTGTACAAAAACTTAGAAAAAAAAAGAAATATAAAATCTGTTTCTCTCTCCCTCTCATACCAACAAACCTGCATCTCTCTCTCTCTCCTCTCTCTCTCTCTAACATGAACCAACCTCCATCTCTCTTCTCTCTCTCTAAAATATCAAGCTTTCTGAAAAGGGTTCCGGCGAGGTTAAACGAAGAAGACAATGTATTCATTGTGTGGTGATGATTAGTGACAATGTGTCCAATCAAATTAGGATTCGGCGAGATCAAACGAAGAAGATGATGACGGAGATTCACCCCGGTTCTAGCGATTGAGGGTTCTTTGGGGTCAAGGAAGCTATAGGGTTCCGGTGAATGAGCGAACTTCCGGTAGGGGTTCCGACTGGTGATTTTGAACGGAGAATGGCGGAGATCTTGAACGGAGAACGGAGAATGGCGGAGATCTTGGGTGCGGCGATGATGACCGGACTGTTGCGGCGGTGATGGTGGGTGCACTGATGATTTAGGTTATGGTGGTGATTTGGGTCAGAGCACCAACTTGCATCAAAGGTTTTTAGCTCAACACTGGCTAATTTCATTAACTGTGGTAGCTTTATGGTTTTATTGTTGAGTGAGTGTATTTCATGGCTTGTTTTTTTGTTTTTATTGGATTTAATTGTTTAGGCTTAACTGTTATATAGTGATTACTGTTGAAAATAATAGGATTTTAATCTACTTCATTCATTACTGATGCTACATAGCTTAAAGAACTTGTATTAATAGTCCCTAAACATAAATTATTTTACATGACCAAATTTAACCAAAAAATCTAACTAGGTTTGGGCTAAAGGACATAACGTGCAAGATTTTGGAAGGTTAAGAACACCGCCTATAAACTTTTGGAAAAAAGGACAGCACCTTCAATTTGGTGTAAACAAAAAGGAGAAATCTTGTAATTTACTTGTCTTAAAAAGTCAATGAAGATGAGATTTGGCTTCTCCTAGATATTATTGTGTTTGTTTGGTGATTTTGATTTTCGTTATGAAAATATGATACAATGGGCGATGTTTTTTTTGTAATGATTTAAGGTTTTGAAATTTTTGTTTGATGCTTTTCTGTAGGGGCGTTCAGAATTCGTTTCGAATTCGAAAAATTCAAAATTCGATTAAATTCGATTCCATTATCAAGAATTTGTTTCGATTATAAGAATTCGAATCCGATTCAATTTGAGTCAAGTAAATCGAATACGAATTTATAATTTCAAATTCGATACGATTTGAAATTTGAAAAAAATTATACATTTTTATTTATTATTTTATATATAACTTTTATTGTGCTATACTATCAATTATTTTCAAAATTTATTCCAAGTATATAATCACCCATTACCAAACACATTACATGGTCCATAACTAAAACCTAAGTAACAAATCTATAATTAGATTTCTAATCCAAAAAAATATTAACTTGTAATGTGCAGTGGTTATTCCCGACTTATGATTTTGAATTTTAGACTTCTGGTACTTTATTTGAAACTTTTTAATGTGATATAGTCCTTTATGGCTGCTTTTGAAATTTATGTTTCATTTTGATCGTGATTTACATGTTTTAAAAGAACCTTAATCAAATTGAATTTATTCGAATTCGCTAGGTTTTAATTCGATTCGAATTCAAGGGAAAATAAAAATTATTCGAATAATTTGAAAATTCGATACGATGAACACCAATACTTTTCTGAGACTCTTCAGTGGGTTTGATGGTTTCGATTTACTTTACACTCAATGACGAAGAATAGGTTCATCTAAGAGATTGAATACACCTTTCATCTCTTGCTTTGGCGGTTGTATTTCCAGCTAATCGAGTTGGTAGTTTGCAATTACTAATGCTATATGAAAATGAGTTGTCTCATATGAGAGATTTGATGAGGATGTTGATTACTATATTTGTGGGTTTGGTGTTTGTAGTTTATCGTGGTTTGCGGGCTTTGTTGAAGAACTGCTACTTGGAAAGTTTTAGTTTTTTATGTTGTGAACTGTGATGCATTGCTGAGCTTTGTTGGATGTGCATGAGTTAGGTGTTGTTGATTAACTCTTGGCGTGGCAATTGTACATGAAACATGGTGGTCATGGTCTTTGTTGAGGAACTGTTGGATGCAAATGATTTAGGCGATGTTGATTAACTCGTGGCATGACAATTGTGATGCTTGAATTGAAACAAGCAACCAAATAAGGTGCAACCATGAGTATGAGTCTATGCTAGGCAAATGAAACCACCTGTTTTCGAACTGTTGGTTGGAAAATTTGAACTTTTAAGTTGTGATGCATTGCTAAGCTTTGTTGGATGCAAATGATTTAGGTGATAATAATTAACTCGTAGTGTGACAACTGTGATGCTTGAATTGAAACAAGCAACCAGATAAGGTGCAACCATGAGTATGAGCCTATGCTAGGCAAATGAAAGTCCTGTTCACTGGGTTTAAAATGCCACCGCCTTTGTTAAACTCTACACTTACGTTTATAAGAGTATATTTGTAACGCCTCGCGTTTCCGTAAAAAATTATTTTAGAAAATACGTGTCGTATCATTGAATTATTTATTTGTCTAATTTATTATCATTATTATTATTATTTATTTAGTTATTATTTTATAGATAATAATAACAACAACAACAACAACAACAATAATAATAATAAACAAAATAAATTCAGCGTTTTATGAAACTTGTACTTGAAATAAGATCTCGTCGGTCGTGTTTCCGGCAACTAAACTAAATTGGGTGGGGGTGTGACATTTTTAAACCTAAAGCTATATTTTACGACAATCGTTTTCAAAAACGGACTTTAGAAACGAAATTGGGTCGGACGCTATCGGGCTTTAGGCCCAAACCCACTCATAACCCTAATCCTATAAATGCATCTAAAAACCCTAAACCCTCATAACATGTTCAGCCGCCTCCCCTCTTCTATCCCACACCTCCGGTCACCGGAGGCGGCTTTCCAGCGATACTCTGGCGCCGTGCTCCGGCCGGCCGCACTCAAGCACCACCACAACCTTCACCTCACTCCCACTCCCACTGTTCGCCGCCGCTGAAGAACCGTCGGAAACCTGCACCAATTCGTCGGAAGCACCCGCAACTCACCGAAGAAGAACCGTCACGAGTCGGAGATACAAGAACGAAACCCGTACGTTGCCCACCTCACCTCAGTCACCTTTCACGCAAACTCACACTCCCTCTCCCTCACTATTCTGTTTGACAAACCACATCGCCACCGTCGCTTTTCGCCGAAGAAGACAAGGGTCGCCGGAAAAGCTTCGACTCAGTATAACTCTCCTATATCTTATTCTCGGTTTGTTAGTATTTCATTATATACATATATATGTGCAGTACATATACAGTTATATATAAACATATATATATATATATATACACATGCTGCAGATTTTTTTCTTTTTTCCATAAACGAAGAAGTTGACGAACCGAATGTAAGCTTAAAAGTATTTAAAACGCAAACCTAACAGCAAACTGGGACTTGTCCCAGTGGTGTTTTTTTCGTGCTTGTTGACCCGAGTTACTCAGGTTCGACTCTTTCTTGAGTCCGATTTATTCGCTGCTGTCCTTTTGTTGCCTCGATTGGGCCGGCCCTCTTGGGCCATGGTTTTTATTTTCTTTTATTTATTTATTTTGCTTTTCGTTTTGAGCCAGCCTTGTCATCTGGGCTATCGATTTGGGCAAAAACTGATTGTAAATCAGTAAGTTAACAGTTATCCATTTAGTATATTATTTATAATGTTATTATTAATTGTGTCAAATTTAAATTAGTTTTGTCATAATTACTAAAATTATTATCATAACTTTATTGATATTAAAATTTATCTCATTAATAAATTTAGTACTTTTATCATGGAACAATAATGATATTAATCACAATTGAGAGCGAATGCATAAAACGACCCTAGTAATCACTAAACAACTCCACCGTAATCCAAAATTAATAATGAAATTTACATTCTTATTCTAGGTTAAACTCTTTTGTCGATCCTTCAACATTTACTCGTGCGAATTTCAAGAAACGTATACGCAACCTAAGGTGAGCATACTCGACCCCTTTTTACACTTTAACGCATTTTGGGGTGCAACATGTATAAATTACAAAATTTATTTTTTAACAAGATTAAACGTGTTCCCAATACCAAACGGGTTATCAATTACGCTGATGTGTATTATATGTGTTAGATTAAACTCGTTTATACATGCTACGTGTTACGTTTGAGTTGTTTATGCTTATTAGTTTTAATCTGTATTCTCACGACATTGTTATGATTATGATACTAAGCATGCTAGTTAAGGAATTCAATTATATATTATTATATGGGAGTCGTCTACATATATATGCGATTCAGCTTTATTATACTCCCGTCATGATTGAAATAAACTCTTACACTTAGATTTTATTTTTAAACTTGTATGCTCGCCAATACTTTTGTATTGACCTACGCTTTTAATACATGTTGCAGGAAAGCTGATGATGCAAGAAATCAAGTTAGGACAAGCTTTAGAAACGCACCTTAAATAAATATTATGTTATACTTGTTTACTTTATTCGAAACTTTGTATTTAAACTCTTAGTATTTTTGAAATTGAATTTAATTATATTGTCACAATTGTGTTATGATGCTTTTGAACAATTTGCTCGTCTCATCCCGATGTTTCCGCCATCGGTTGGGGTGTGACAGATTGGTATCAGAGCCATAACTATAGGGAATTAGGTAGAATTGTCATGTTCGACCTAGTCTATAGTTTAAGTACCATACTCTTGACCATTTGTGATACTTGTATAAAATGTTATTCTTTCTATCATGCTTCTCCCCTTTTGATCCTAAAACTTACAATATGTCTTTCCTAAGACATGAAACACAACACACGCTTTTGAGTATATTCTTGTTCCACAATCGAAATAACTCATCAATACAGGGGTGATTCCCGCCATTGGTGATGAGTTTCAATCCGTTTTACATGTTATTTCGCACGAAATTCACCATCAAGCCAGGAGTGATATCCATATCTTGATGGGAGTTTCATTTCATAATCTAGTGGATCCTTATTGACGATTCGAGATTATATCTTGATACGTTCAATAAACCACAATTTGGGGACGAAATTGTCAAGCCAGGATTGACATCCACACCTTGATGACTGGTTCCGCTCCTCAATTTTCAATCTCGCCAAAGTTTCGTATTTTTCGATCAAATTAGGGACATGTACTAACTGGAAGGGTAAAGTACCGTTAATCGCTTGGCGACGAGAGTATTATACCTATTAGGCCAAATCATGTCTCTCTAATTCGAAAGGACTTACGAGTCACTTTGGAATAGTCGAAGTTTCTAAAACTGAAACACTCCAACATTTTAACATGCCTCTCTTTTATGCTATCTTACATTTTATGCTATATAATTCTTATTCTTTCATTTTTCTATTTCAATGTCACACTATACTAAAATCGAATTTATGCACGACAAACTTCGCATTTATACTAAATTTATTACACAACAATTCTATAGGTGCATACTAAACATCATACTTGATTTGGGATTACTGGAACATTATATGTGATAAACTCGTTATAAAACCACACCTTAACATGTATAGCACTATGCGTAGTGCTATAGGAGTAGCGCACCGCCCTTGAAACTTGGGGTCATGTTAAGTAAACTATTTCATACTAAGTAAACTATTTTACACTATGTTTCGACAATATTGACTAGTCAACATTGCGTACACGATGGTTTGACTTGTTTATTCACATGTTTATGTGGTAGACTCGTCATTAACTTTGATCAAGCCACACCTTAACATGTATAGCGCTTGTGTAGCGCTATAGGAGTGACGTCCGCCCGTATTCTTGAGGTTATGTTAAGTAAACTATTTTACACCCTCTTCGTTTTAACGATGATGGGTAATCTACATTGCAGTACACGATGGTTTGACCTGTTTATTCACATGCCAGTAATCCGTTAATCTTGGTTAACTAAAATATATCATTTGTATTGTACACGAATGCGCATATACGTACACTTACACTTATACTCATACTTAAACATTATACTCTCTCATACTTAAATACAATTATACTTACATACTTGATACTCTATATACGCTATCAATCACACTCGTAATTCGCTAATAAACCCTGATCGTGACACAGAACGTAACATGACATCGATTAACAAAACGGATGCAACATGATATGAACATGGTGGATGCGCCGCTCGTACTTCCTATATATAAGTGTTAATACCATATTACTAAGGTTTCGTAAAACGTGCCATGAGAAATTCAGTGTTTCATTGCTATGTTTAATTCAAACCTTAATCACTCATCACCTAATTCTCAGTTATACCCGCATACTTCGAAATGTCATTATTTCTTTCCTAAGCCTTCCTCTTGAATGAATTTCAGGACGAAATTCCCTAAAGTATGGGAGACTGTAACGCCTCGCGTTTCCGTAAAAAAATATTTTAGAAAATACGTGTCGTACCATTGAATTATTTATTTGTCTAATTTATTATCATTATTATTATTTATTTAGTTATTATTTTATAGATAATAATAACAATAATAATAACGACAACAACAACAACAACAACAACAATAATAAACAAAATAAATTAAGCGTTTTATAAAACTTGTACTTGAAATCAGATCTCGTCGGTCGTGTTTCCGGTAACTAAACTAAATTGGGTCGGGGTGTGACATTTTTAAACCTAAAGCTATATTTTACGACATTCTACGACAATCGTTTTCAAAAACGGACTTTAGAAACGAAATTGGGTCGGACGCTATCGGGCTTTAGGCCCAAACCCACTCATAACCCTAATCCTATAAATGCATCTAAAAACCCTAAACCCTCATAACATGTTCAGCCGCCTCCCCTCTTCTCTCCCACACCTCCGGTCACCGGAGGCGGCTTTCCGGCGATACCCCGGCGCCGTGCTCCGGCCGGCCGCACTCAAGCACCACCACAACCTTCACCTCACTCCCACTCCCACTGTTCGCCGCCGCTGAAGAACCGTCGGAAACCTGCACCAATTCGTCGGAAGCACCCGCAACTCACCGAAGAAGAACCGTCACGAGTCGGAGATACAAGAACGAAACCCGTACGTTGCCGACCTCACCTCAGTCACCTTTCACGCAAACTCACACTCCCTCTCCCTCACTATTCTGTTTGACAAACCACATCGCCACCGTCGCCTTTTGCCAAAGAAGATAAGGGTCGCCGGAAAAGCTTCGACTCGGTATAACTCTTCTATATCTTATTCTCGGTTTGTTAGTATTTATTATATACATATATATGTGCAGTACGTATACAGTTATATATAAACATAATATATATATATATATATATATACACATGCTGCAGGTTTTTTTCTTTTTTCCGTAAACGAAGAAGATGACGAACCGAATGTAAGCTTAAAAGTATTTAAAACGCAAACCTAACACCAAACTGGGACTTGTCCCAGTGGTGTTTTTTTCGCGCTTGTTGACCCGAGTTACTCAGGTTCGATTCCCTCTTGAGTCCGATTTATTCGCTGCTGTCCTGTTGTTGCCTCGATTGGGCCGGCCCTCTTGGGCCATGGTTTTTATTTTATTTATTTATTTATTTTGCTTTTCGTTTTGGGCCAGCCTTGTTATCTGGGCTATCGATTTGGGCAAAAACTGATTGTAAATCAGTAAGTTAACAGTTATTCATTTAGTATATTATGTATAATGTTATTATTAATTGTGTCAAATTTAAATTAGTTTTGTCATAATTACTAAAATTATTAGCATAACTTTATTAATATTAAAATTTATCTCATTAATAAATTTAGTACTTTTGTCATGGAACAATAATGATATTAATCGCAATCGAGAGCGAATGCATAAAACGACCCTAGTAATCTCTAAACAACTCCACCGTAATCCAAAATTAATAATGAAATTTATATTCTTATTCTAGGTTAAACTCTTTTGTCGATCCTTCAACCTTTACTCGTGCGAATTTCAAGAAACGTATACGCAACCTAAGGTGAGCATACTCGACCCCTTTTTACACTTTAACGCATTTTGGGGTGCAACATGTATAAATTACAAAATTTATTTTTTAACAAGATTAAACGTGTTCCCAATACCAAACGGGTTATCAATTACGCTGATGTGTATTATATGTGTTAGATTAAACTCGTTTATACATGCTACGTGTTACGTTTGAGTTGTTTATGCTTATTAGTTTTAATCTGTATTCTCACGACATTGTTATGATTATGATACTAAGCATGCTAGTTAAGGAATTCAATTATATATTATTATATGGGAGTCGTCTACATATATATGCGATTCAGCTTTATTATACTCCCGTCATGATTGAAATAAACTCTTACACTTAGATTTTATTTTTAAACTTGTATGCTCGCCAATACTTTTGTATTGACCTACGCTTTTAATACATGTTGCAGGAAAGCTGATGATGCAAGAAATCAAGTTAGGACAAGCTTTAGAAACGCATCTTAAATAAATATTATGTTATACTTGTTTACTTTATTCGAAACTTTGTATTTGAATTCTTAGTATTTATGAAATTGAATTTAATTATATTGTCACAATAGTGTTATGATACTTTTGAACAATTTGCTCATCTCATCCTGATATTTTCGCCATCGGTTGAGGTGTGACAATATTTGAGGACTTACAGATAATTATTTATATAGTATTAATTTTCAATTTTGGTTTCCCTCATGTTGTTGTACCTCATGCTGCTGATTTGGGGATATTTTTTTGGGGCTTTTGGTGTTGTGCCTCATGAGTAGTAGGTTTTTTATAATATAATCGGTTTTGTGAAATGCTATAAGACACGTGGGCTTCTTTTTATGTTTACATGGTTGTTTATTTGTGGTTGTTCTATATGGTTAGCCGAAAACTTTTGGACTTTTTCTATGGCTTTCAAAACTTGATGAAGATGAGATTAGTCTCATCTGAGATGTTAGTGTGTTTGTTTGATGCTTTTGATTTTTGGTATGCGAATATGACATGATGAGCAATCAGTTTTTGGTAATGATTAATGGTTTTCTTGTGTGGCAATTAACTTGGTATGTGTTGGCGATGACAACGTGTAAGTCTTAGCATGGCTACTGAGGTGGCTTGGAATAAGCAATCTGTTGCACCCGTTATTCTACGCCTTTTATCAGTACACATTCACAGTGCAAATTAATACCATATAAATTACATTAGTCTGTTTTAGGGTTTCTTATTGAAACTCATGTTTCTTTAAGTCATTGGCAACGATGAATGACGTGTTATTCTAAGCTTCTTAATTGTAATTTGTTGATGTGTTTTAAGTTATTTAAACTTATACTTTTAATGTCATTGTCGATCATGAAAGTTATATTTATATAGGGTAAGGATCCGATATAAAATTGTCCTTAACCTATGAAGTGTAGGAAATCAGGTCAAACGAACACCAATTAAGCTCATTCCAGCGGCGTTGGAACCGGTTGGTCGAGTCCTAACCCCTTAACCCTAAACACTAATTTTAAATCCTAAGACTAGACTCTAAAATCTAAATTGTAAACACTAAAAGCTAAAACCTAAGCTACACCTTAAAAGTTAAACTCCAAACCCTATAATCTACATACATACATACATACCATACATTACATACACACACAGAGAGGGTTAGGATCATGTGAGAAGCACTTGGCTAATTAAGAAACTTGAGAAACATTCTGGACCACACATTTTCCTAAAGCTTTTCGTAATATACACACATATATATAGTTTAAAATTGATAATATACATATGTGTATAATTCAATGTGTGTGTGTGTTATATATATATATATAGGATAATGCTATGGAGAAAACCCTTCATTTTGAGAAAACTTTGAAAACCCAATACTTGGCCCATATTTAGCCACATCACCCACTTCAAGCATTTGCAAATTGGTCTTCAAGGGGCATTTTAGACCTTTTACTTTTCCATCCCATCAAACGTATTATCATTTCACCAACCCACCTTTTCTTTTTGAGACTAAAGTACACACCTTTTTGCAACATTTTCCAACGCATCTTCTTCCCCACATTTCTATCATCTTCTTCAAATTCAAACCTTCCATATATTTTCATTTTATGTTTCTTTATCTATGGAGTTTATGACAAGAATTTTGGAGGATGTCACATAAGTAGACTTTTAGTATTACTACTTGCTGAATACGTCTCCATGTTGTGTTGTGCGAAATAACTAGATCTGAATCTTGTACTCATCCATTCTATTGAAGCCACCATATCTAAAGATTAAAGACACCATCGAAGCTCTCAAAGAAAAACAAGTAAGGTGTTGCTCTCATCACATCTTTGTTTATGTTTTTAGAGAGAGAATGTTAATGTTTTAGAGAGAGAAACAACAATCTTCATCTTGTGGGTTTGATTTGATTTGGATCCGATTTTGTGGTGATATTTGCGATGAGGTAATCTTGATTTAGTTTCTTGATTTGATTATTGCATTGTGGGTTTTTGTTTGTTGTTTGGATATGATGATTTAGGGGGGATCTCGTTAATGTGAAACACGAACAACAAGTCTATTAATGCTCACGTTTTTATCTTGCTTGTTTGCTTCAGTAGTTTTTTTCTTTTCAGCCGATTACAGAATATGGGTTTTGAAATACGAACACCAAGTATAATAGTTAATGTTCGTAATTAGACCGTTAATGTGTCTTATAGATTACAAATTACAGTTTATATAATTCCAACCGTTACTGTGAAACACGAACAACCGTTAATGTTCGTATAGATTACAAATTATAGACCGTTAATGTTTCGTATTATAGATCGTTAATGTTTATGTCATTATCTTCATTTGTGTCCTTATTTGATGTTGTCTTATCTTTTTGTTATTAGGATGGTAATGGATACAAGGGAAACAAGATCCAATTCTCGGGACCATTGGTTTCGTCAAACGTGGATCAGATGCTTAAGGATCATGACCATGTTTATGTTACAGCACAACACAACTAACACGTGTTATAGTTTGAACTTCTGGACATGCATGTGTTACATGTGACATGAAACCCATGTACAACATAACACATGTTACGTGTGACATGAAAACACATTTTTATAACTTTCCTGTCATACGCACACCCACATGTTTACAAACCGTTTCAAGACCCACCCAAACAATAAAGCAAGGGTAGCCGCTGAAAAGCTAAGGCAGCAAAGGTAGCCGCTGAAAGCTAAGGCAGACCGTCAAAGGAAGCTCCACCATTTTCTTAGTGCTATGTATTTTCGTTTACTAGTAATATGTAATGTGAGACTCTTATTTATTTTGTCTAGTACATGATGTTAAAACGGTATCGACTTAACACATTTTGTGTTGGAGTCGGCCGTGTTGGTACTTCTGATGTAACTAAGTTACTATTGGAGTTTATGCATCCATTATGGAAGTCTTAACACACGTTATAATAGAGGCTTAACACACGTTATAGCAGTACATTAATCTTTAACACATGTTATAACAGAGGCTTAACACATGTTATAATTACAAAATGTGCAAAACAAATGACCCGTTTCATATTATATATTCCAAAATTACTGGTACATGTGTTCCCATAAATGGCTCGTTTCATATTACACGTTACATACTAACTTGTACATTTATTACTTGTACAAGTGTTACGCTAGGTATCCACATTATCGGATTTTTAAACATCAACAAAAATAAAATAGATACTACTTGTTTTTTCTTTTTTTTTTAAATTAACAAAGGTTAACACACGTTATATTTCATTCTAATAGAGGCTTAACACATGTTATACATGAACACATGTCCGGTTACATCATGGTGTTCTGTTACAGCATGATAACACTAACACATGTTATAAATGAACGAGGGTTTAGACAAGAGATGAGTCAGTAAAGGTAGCAGATAAACAGCAAAGATAGATCGTCAATGGAAGCTCCACCCTTTCTTAGTGATCCGTGTTTTTGTTTACTAGTAACATGTAATGTGAGACTCTTATTATTTTGTCTAGGATGTGTTGTTAAAATATTCCGCCTTCCGAACTTCTGCCTTGAAGTCGACCTCAGCATATTTGTGTTGCTTTTGGGCTCTATGCATCCATTTTTGTGTAACTTGCTTGTAGGCAATGTAGCTTTTTACAAGTTTACCAGTACATTAATATCTAACACATGTTATGTGTAAAAGAAATTTTTTCTTTCGGCATATATGCACCCATTCTATGAGTATTGGTGTTAATAGGGCCTTAACACGTTTGTTATCTCACGTAATATAGTAACTTGCTTCTAGCCAATCTAACTTTTGACAAATTTACAAATACATTAATCTTTAACACATGTTTATAGCAAACGAAGATTTTTTCTTGCGGCCTCTATGCATCCATTCTTAATATGGGATTAACACACGTTAGTTATCTCACGTTGTTTAGGCAAAGAAATTAAGACAATGCTCTTTGACAACATGAAAAACCAAACAACTTTTTACAAATTTACCAGTACATTACTCTCTAACACATGTTATATTTAAACGGAAATTTCTTTTTCCTAAGCAATGTAACTTTTCCTGAAGTTCAAACTATAACACGTGTTAGTTGTGTTGTGTTGTAACATAAACATGGTCATGATCCTTAAGCATCTGATCCACGTTTGACGAAACCAACGGTCCCGAGAATTGGATCTTGTTTCCCTTGTATCCATCACCATCCTAATAACAAAAAGATAAGATAACTGTTAAGTCATTAACCAGACATAACTATTATTGTTAAGATCAAAAAGCCCCAAACAAGCAACCAAACCAACAAAAAAACCCCTTCAAAATCTCATCCTAAACTTTTCGATTTATTTAACATTTACTGTTCAGATCAAAAGCCTAAACAACCAACCCAAACCAACAAAAAAAAGCTACTGTTAAGATCAAAAGCCCCTAACAAGCAACCAAACCAACAAAAAAAACCCGTTCAAAATCTCATCCTAATGTTTTTGATTTATTTAAAATGCATGAACATTAACCATTACTAAAACACTTTCAGCACACAAAAACATATTAACAACCATTTCAACAAAAAAATCAAGTGTCAAGAACACTTACCGGATCTAGAACATCAACTCTCTCTCTCTAAAAACATTCATCGTGCCATCGTTCTCTCTCTAAAACAACAAATTATAGAGAATTTCAGACCCTTCATTTGCTTCTAAAGGTTGAAGATTTTTGTAGAATTAGACGGAGAGGAGAGAGATTGGGTTGTTTGGGTCCAGTCGGATGTTATTATTCCGGCGAAATCTTAAGCTTTGCTGAAGATGGAATCAATGGATGAGAATACACATGCATGCACTAGATCGCTATTGAACACCATGAAGTTTTTCTCTTTCATGAAGATCTGACTTGAAGAAATAGGAGAGAGATAATAGTGTTTTGAAATCTCAATGAAGATTGTGTTTGGTGTTCATGAAGATTTGACTCGAAGAGAGAGAAAAGTGTTTTGAAATCTCTTCTTTGATTAGATGGTACTATACAAGTGGGGGTTTGTAATTTCCAATGCTCAAAAAGTCATATTTTTTCTACCAGAATTGCCCTTCTTTGATTATATTTAAATCTAATATATATACAAAATAGGAGAGCCATTGATCTACTCGGATGAAACCCAATCAATGGTTGATATGGGGTTTCCAAGGTTTTCTAAAAAAGATAGGGTTTTCCAAATAACCCTTTCATATATATATATATATATATATGTATATAGTCAATTTTAAACTATACATATGTGTATATTACGGAAAGCTTAGGGAAATATGTGATCCAGAATGCTTCTCAAGTTTCTCAAATAGGGTAGAATCCTCTTAGGATCCCTACCCCCCCCCCACACACACACACATACATACATACATACATACATACATACATAAAACATACACATACATACATACATATATATATATATATATAGGAACAAGGTTTGATGAGCCAGCTCCAACGTCGCTGGAATGAGGTCAATCGGAGTTTGTTTGACCCAGGTTCCTACACTTCTAAGATTGTTTGTATTTGATCCATCCCAAACTTATGTATAGGTCCTTTGTATTTCTTTCAGAATGTCGTCTTCAAGTGAAGACCCATACGTGTTTGTAAGACTCCAACAGATGTTAGAGGATATCACAATTTCTGATTGTTGGGTCACACAAAAAATTAACGAATTAAGAGAGAAGGTGGCTAACATTCGTAAAACTCAAGTGGAGTTACAAGTAACCATTGATGTGCTTTATGCGCGTTGTGAAGCTCACAATGATGTTAAAGACTGGATTAGACTTAAATATATTTTTTCTTATAATAACTGATTGTAAATTTTGTATTATGTTAGTATACAATCAACGATGTTATTATGTAGCTTGATAGGTTAGGTTTCTAAATGATCAATTATAGATTTCATGTTATGTTGATATACAATCAACCGTGTTGATATTTACCTCTGCTTGATACATGACATACCCGTTGGGCAATGCCTGTAGATAAAATACTGTTCTTTTCATAAATACGAATCCGTATTTTCCATGAATCGTAAAATCTTGAAATCTGAAATTAATAAGAAAATTAAAAGAAAACTTAATAAAAGTGAATCAAAATTTGTAGATCACAATTCATTTGTTTAACTTTATAAAAAAGAGATTTTAAGGATGAAAGTGAAAGTAAGGACTCAAACAAAAGATATTCAAGTTTGATGACTTTGGTTATGTGGTGCAAATTCTTATTGGGACTGCAACTTCAAAAGGGTGTAGTAAAGAGAACCACGTTGCCTATTTATATATTATTGTGACAACCCTAGTGTACACGTCTTTTACTGAAATATTGGAAACACATGGCATGTTGGTAACCAATCATGAAACACAACATATAATAAAGACATCATGTGAATTGAATTGGGAAATTAAATATAGATTTCTCTTATCTCCAACGAGATGATGTGAATCTCTAATTTGGATTCCTTCTGCCTTTTGCTCCTTTCACTTGGATATCTCCAAGATAACATACATTTATGCCCATATATGTGTATATATATGTATATATATATAGACATAGAAAAACAAAAGAGATTTATAATAATATTTCTTCTTCAAGTGAATTCAAATGTCACACAACGTACCCTTCTTTTATTTTCTAATAAAGAATTGAAGAAGCTTGTTTCATTCTCTTTGTTTCTTTGTCCATTTTTTTAATCAAAAACAAAGATTCATGAAGCGAAAGTATCATAGCTGCCAGCCATCTTTACCATGTTTTCATTGCCACCCCATCACTTATATTAATTGGTATGTATATATATATCATATATGCATGCTCACAACATATACACATTATGTTACTATGATCGATCGGCTATATATAATGTATATTAGATGATGATCAAGCTAGGTTTGACATCTTGTATATATGTAGGTTCAACATCTTATAGAGAGGTGTCTGTTGCTGAAAATGCACCGAGATGAGTGCGTTTGGGCTCTTGCCAAGCATGCCCGCGTTCATCCCGTCGTCACACTTACAGGTTTTCTTTTTTGTTACATAACTCTCTCCCACACACGCGTGCTCAATCTTGCACATTTACCATATTACATTTTTGTATTAAGGGCTCGTATGCTACAAACAAATATTTTCAGTTCAAATTAAAGATTCCAATGAAATCTAGCGAGCATATATAGTAAATGTCATGTGATCATCACTTTGTATGTGTGAAATGATCATAGGGAACCAACCACCTACACCGGTACAATTGATGCAAAAAGAGTTCTACCCAATTGAAATTTTGTGTAAAGGGTCACTCTTGCCAAACATGCATTCATCCCATCGTCACACTTGCACGTTGGGTCATAAATCCATTCGAGTTAATATCATAGAGTTCCAAGGCACGCTAAAACACATGTTTAACATAGATGTGACACCATTATATATGTTATCGATCAGCACCTAATTCACTAACAAGATGCATGCGTATATATTTCAAAACATCACGGATATGTTCATTGAATATGGAGCATATATACACAAACATTAGAAGAGTATCAAAGTTTTGATTAACCGAACCATAAATAAGTGACCCTCATAACTCTTTATTCTTAATCCTTACTCTTTGCTTGAATCTCATCACGATTAATATTTATTGTAACTCTGATTTCGTGACGGCAATTTAATCAAACCAAATATTATTATACTAATATTTCTTAAAACTTACTTAAAAGATTAGCCGAGTTAACTTGTTAGTTCATAAGCAAATTCACTCAAGTGAACTTTTGGTGTCAAATGGAATATTTCTCAAGAGGTAGGACTAAATATGAAATTTTAATTACTAGAGAACATGTAATTTGGTCATACACACGTATATACGTGTAACAAGTCAATTCAAAGGTTAATATTAACACGGTGGGGACTTCATTTTGTTGATTTTTTGGGTAAAAAATTGTTGCATTAAGTTGTTTAATTAATAAATAACTTTATATATACACTTGATAAAATTTTCAATTCTTTTTTAATTTTCTTTTACATGGTGTGGCATGCGTCCAACTCATTAAATTGTGGAGATGTACGTTCAAGTTATTATTAGGTTTAATACATGGTGTGGATATGGCCCAACTCATTTACAATTGTGTAGATATGCGTCTATCCCATTTACAAAGTTCATTTACACGTGACATAATACAAGTGTACAAAATGAACACAAATACCACTCACTATAAAACCGATACATGTCACATCCTCGAGTCACCCTAATCTGTTTAGGATGTAAACGTGTTTTAGGGAACACGGCTCTACACATACATATGATCCGATCAAAAACAAAGTGAAAAGTTTCACAAAGGGGACCATGGTCACAATTTTTTAATGGTTAATAGTGATGAAACGATTTTATTAAAGTGACAAAAAAAGGAATAACATTCATTGTTAACATTTTTCGTTTAAATTTATTTCTGTTAGTTATTTGAAAGTCAACTAATTTAATATATAATTCATTATTTTAAAAACTATATATAATAAAATCAGGATTTTCATTATTTGAGTATAAATTGCTATAATATTTAACTAAAAGAATGATGAATTTTTAAAATATATTGATGTACTACGATTATAACGATGCATTTAAGCTAATAATAAAAATGTGTCTAACGTTACAATGATGTGCATAAACTCTAAACCTATGGATGCTCTTATGATACAAAGATAAGTATAAGTTAGGTATGGTGAATGAAAGAATTGGTGATTATAGTTATGCGTTCAAACTACTACAAAGTGCGTCTAAATTGTCTAGATTTGGTGATTTATTTGATGCGCCCAAACCATTAAAATAGTGCCATCTAAAAATCATTTATAATTTATTATCCATGTATTTATTTGATGTGTCCAAACCATTAAAATAGTACCATCTAAAAACCACTATAATTTATCATCCACGTATTCTCTTACCCTAAAATACCTGTGTCACGTCTTCGATTCTTTATGTGTTTTTACACACATTTTCGACTTTGTATAGAATTTCCTACATACATACATATACACACAAAAAATATATAATATGTATATGTATTTATGGATGTGAACTCTTTAATTTTATCTTTATATACCTAGGCAAATTAATTCAGTTTTATTACTTTTATAATTTTATGAAGTAAAACCGTATACATATTTTTATTTACATGTATTGTTATGGGATTATCGTTATAGATAACCAATTAAGTTCAAAATTGAGTAATTAACTCATTTATGAATTCATACAATTGACAGTGTGGAGAGGACTACAGAAAGAAAACACACAATTCTTCCAAGCATATAATTTCCATGCTACTTCTTCAAGACCTTTTATCAGTATGTTACTCCATCTTCCTTAAATTTTAAGCTTTTATTTCTTTTGTCTTTTATATAGTTTTGGACTCTTTTTCTTCGATTCATCAATTAATTCTTTAATGGTACACCAATAAACACTTCTTCTGGATTTTTTTTTGTTTTTTCAATTCCTTCTGTAAAAATAAATAAGATGATAGAACATTCAAGTACTCCTCAATTTCTAAATCTTAATTTATTTTGAGGATATATTCATAAAACACAAAGGTTTGGGAGAAGGAATCATTTGAGATATTAAAGAAAAATAAGACATTCCTTCATAACCACATGCAAGCACACCATGAGTGTCATATGTTTGATAAAATCTCCAACTTAACCGATTGATAGAACTATCATTATCCGACAAACCCGAGGGTCTACATATATATAAAGAACTTATAGCCTACTCAAATCCGATGAACCAACTTGTCCAATAACGCCCATGACTCGAAAGGGTTTACCTATTTAGTAAGCCTTGAGTCATAGTTATAATTTGAAGAATATAAATATTTGGTTGATGTTCTATATATGTTTTTATGTTGGAGTAGTAATTACTTGAATAAATATTTAGTTACTTTCAAACAATGTAATTTATGAAGCGTTGTCTAATTAAAACCTAAGACTTTGTAACCTTTTCTTCTAGTAACATCACAATTTAAGTTTATAATATATATTTCTCAACTAACAATAAATACAAGTGTAAATAATAAGCAACTTATCTTTAAGTTCCAAATGGCACATAAGAAGGTTTTGTCAAATGTCAATAATTTGTCACTCTTAAATTTGAGAATTGAAGGTCTTGGATCACAACTACTTCAAACCCCAAGAGCATCTAGCCAGCTAGCTACTGCATGCCTCATAAGATCAATAATTTGTACATTATAGAACCCCTAAAAGCTTCTTAAAATGGAAAGAACAACTCATGGTTCTTAACTCCATGCGGTCAGTTACACAAATGTCATTTAAAGCTAGGGCTTTTCTTTTCCTTGTGAAGGAACCTGCAAGTTCTTGACAGAAGGACATGCTCCCATCTAAGTGGTATAAAGCCAATGGCGCATCATAGTGGGGGCAGGAGGGGCGGCCGACCCCCCGAACTTTTCGCTCAGTAGCGGAGAGTATGTAGTTTTCGTATAGAAATTTTTGGGTATATATACGTTTTCAACCCCCCGGTCGGAAATCTCAAGCTTCGCCACTGTATAAAGTATTACACATATATTAAGCTGAAATGGATCATCTTTGTCTCATAATTCATATTATATATGCTAGTATAACGTTATACTAATTCGACATTTATTTAAAGGACTTTATATTTTGAAAATTTTAATCAGAAGGAACTAAAGTTTAAAGGGTTTCCCATGGTAAATATATCACTTAAAACTTCTGTTTACCTTATATGAAAATAGACTCAAACTAAATTAGATTACTTAAACGATAAACGGTAACTACTTCTCGTGGGACATGTTAATTTTTGAAGCAAAACAAACCTATACACAGATGAAACTCTTAATAACTACTTATATAAGTCACTATCGATATTTTAGTTCGTAACATTTTATGCGGCTTGCACTCTATCAGATATGTCAACTTAAGATGGCTGGTCTAAACCAGGCTCCTGAACCATGCCTGTGGATTCACCACCTGAACCCTTTGGTTTGTCATCTTCATTCTGTTGAACGAGCGGTGAATAAGCCCACTGAAAGAACAGACAAATTCACATAATCTGAGTTCATGGTCTATATATCATGTGTATTATAAAATGTCTGTTTCCTTAACTATATACAAACACACACTTGTAGTTTGATAGAATAAAAAAAACATACATTTTTGGCAGCTGTACTAAAGGCTTGCATATGAGACATGTTGGGATGTTGTGTCTTCAGCCTTCTGATCTCTTCTCTGATTATGTACATATCATAGTTAATTAACTATTAATATTACATAAATCAATCTAAAATAATTAATTAAGTTAAATGAGTACTTTACTTGATGAACTGGTTATACGCGGATGGGGCACGTTGTCTCTTTTCCGGGGCTGCAAACATACACATAAATCATATTAAAAAAGTTTTTGAACGACAAAAGATTTTATGATATATAGAACAGGGCCAGCTAAGCTATCATATTAAATGAGTTCATCATGAAGACCATACACTATCCTAGACAAATAACTTGATGAATAGTGTTTCATAAATACCATATTATTTATCATATTAAAAACCATATTGTGTTTGTGTATGGCATATAGGACCTTTTATCATGTGGGATGCCTACAAAGATCAATTCTAGATGAATATAAATAAGATTAATCAAGTAAAGTTTTACGCTTGTTGACGACATGGTTTACTACTTCAAGATCATCATCGTTATCGTCGTCGTCGTCTTCAACTGATGAAGTAAGAGGGGAAGAGCTATGTTTGCTCAAGCTTAATTTAGAAAATTCTTCTTCTCCACAAGCTTCCACCATTGGCTGCATGTCATAGAGACATAGAGTCATACATTAAAGCTGATGCATTTTAAGTTTTTAACATAAGATGTCATAAAGAATATTAATACACTAAAAAGAAATATAAAACATTAAAACCACACCTCTTCTTGATTATCAACAGAAGAAGAGAAATGAAGAGGAAGAAAAGTTGACCCCATCATGTTGACTGAAAGAAGACTTGTGCAATTGCCACATTTGACTCTAACAACCCTAGATAAACAACTATATGGTACAAAAACCTAGATATAAAATAGATAGATAGATAAACATAAACAAATTAGATTAGTGAATTGAAATTAAACAATAAATTCTAATTTGGTTGAGTTAAATAGATTGAAATGAAACAGTTTACCAGTAAAACTGTGGTGCAGAAACCACATTGCACATAGCAAATTTGTTCTTGGGGTTGAAGATCTAACAGATGGTTCAATGTTGACATTTCAGGGAGAAATAGAGAGATAGAGATGTGAAGTTGGAAGAGGGTTTACTTTTGAAAGCACATGGAAATATAATATATATATATATATATATATATATATATATAATATATATATATAATTAATATATATATATAAAAGGAGACTGAAACACAGACACTCAGTCTTTGGCATTTAATTGAAACATTTGAGTCATTTCAAAGACATAACTAGCTAGTTGATTTTTATTTGAGTCATTTTAAAGACATAACTAGCTAGTTGATTTTTAGGAGTTAAAATGTCAACCATTTTGTGTCTTTCTTCTTCTTATAATTTTTTTATTTCTTGATCTAATTTAGATAGAAGTAGTGAACAAAAGTCTTTAAGCTTAACTTACGGATGAGTAATTTCTTTTACCGAATAGTGGAACCGTATTGTAACGCTACCATATAAATCGGTACCGACTGAACAATATCGGCACCAATAGTCATTTTTGTTATTTTCGGTTTTGGTACTAGTCAATCATTGGAAGCAGCCTCTCTGTTCCTACGGGGTAGAGGTAAGGCTGTCTACATCTTACCCTCCTCAGACCCTACCTTAGGTTTGCTATTGGTGGGATTTACTGAGTATGATGATGATGTACTAGTCAATCGGTATGGAATTTTGGAACCGGTACCGTACAGCCATAACAGGGACGGAAAATAGGTTGATTTTTTTTGTTTTTTTAGTATTCATACCAGTTTTGTCCCTATTTTTTGTGTTTTTAGTATCCGTACTTTTTAGCAAGGTGGTGTTTCGTTTGGGTTTCAAAGTAAGTATAGGCCTATGGGAAAGGAAGTTATGTTAAAGTATATATAGTTGTATTTAACTATTTATATATAGATTGGATATTATTCTAAGAGTTAATCATAAAAAAGCAATCTCTAACATCCCCCCAGAAATTAAATCCCAAGTTTAAGTGCTAGAACTCATAATAAGCTTGAACAAATGTATCAAACTAAAAATTAAATAGCTTGATGCATATGACTTTATAGTCTAGTGACATTTTAGGGGTTAGATAAGATTTTGAGACCAATAGATTATGGATTCGATTTCTATAAGGACACGATAGTACTGCAGTGGTCCGTCAGTGATTCAAATCACCAATATTATCGGGTTTGTTTCAAATGGAAATATGATAAAACAATAACAAATAATAATAATATAAATACCGTCAACTAGTAAATAAGTTGTTTTTATTGATATTCTCACCTGCTTAACATTGAACCCAGCTTCAGCCATGACCCATGTACTCGCACGAACTTCGCGTTATTAGTAAATAAGTTATCTTAAACCATGTTTTTCAGCTTCCAAGCATTGAAACATCAAATTGTACATAGTTCATATAATCTCTATAAATCTCTCGTCACAAGGACGTCGTTGTTAATAGTGAAGAGAACGGTTTTTGTCAGGGTCAGCCCTGAGAATTCAGGTGCCATGTCGGGATCGAAAAAAGTGCGCCTTAGGCGTTAACGAAATATAACGCCAGATAACACGCAACATAATACCTAACTAATTGACAATTAACGCCAAATAACACGCAAATAATCAACAATCATATGCCAAATAACACCTAACTAATCATACATGGTTAATGACGTGGAGCCTTGCGAGATACGAGTCACCGAGTCGGAGTTGTGTGGAGAGCAAGAAGATGACATTGGGACGTGGGTGGATTGCGAATTCTACTATAGACAAAACACTGCCACCCCAGCCTTCGCGTCCGTGCATCTAGAGAAGCCAAAGAACTGCCAGAGTTTCGATCAGAAGGGACGAACTAGGTGTTTGTGTAGTGGTTGTTGGCTTGTCGTTTAAGGATTTGCGTGTCTGCGTCATTTCAATCTCCAATGTTTGCCAATTGCCACCCAAACAAAATGATATTGTTTTATTATTATTTATTATTATTATTATTATTATTATTATTAATCAAATGGGTATCGAGCTAACTTATAAAGTTCAAGATAGATGTGTAAATGGGCATATTAATAACTTGGTGTTTTGTATGGGTATACTATTTAAAAAACATATAACATATCTTATATATTGATTTTTTTTTCTAAATATGCCCTCAAAAAATACTGGCCATGGCTGGTGGTCCTCCCCGCCCCACCCTAGGGCTGCCACTAGTTTTTGTTCATGTGAGTTGGGTTGAAAAACATGACCAACAAACCCACATTGAGTTAAACTCAATATATATTTGTGTTAAGTTCGTGTATTAACTTACACTATAAGTTAAAAGTAATATAAAGATGAATATCATAGAGGTGTAACTTTGGATCTTTATCTAACATACATTTCGTAGGTTGAGTGGAAGATTCCTAACAATCAAAACATGTTTACAAAATGAGGAGCTCAAGGTACATGTAACGCTCGGGCATGTCCAATAACAACTCTTTCTCTAACAAAAATGTATATCAATCTCTACATGTTTGGTATATTGGTGTTGTATTAGGTCACGTGACAAGTAAACCACACCGGGTTTTATCACAAAAAGAATCCACAACTGGTAGAGAAAAAGGACAATACAATTCAAGAAGAAGATTATGAGCCATCCAGATTAATTAAACAACCACAAAACAAGATTATCACTTAAGAAAACACAATATCCAGGAAAAACACAGAAATAGAGACCCAATGGTTCCACTTTAATTACTCATATGACCTCATTATTGAAGGTAACTTTGGCTACAAACCTTCGTCGTAATACCTTAAGACCAACCTTTGTTCTAAAACCTTTTATATGAAAGTTATCAATGATTTCAAAGCAAATATATATAGTTCCTTTAAAATCACTTAGATCATACCTGGTTCATTAATTTTACGTGTTTTCTTAAAGACTATGAGTGAAAAGATTGAATCAAATACATGTTAGGGTTTGTCTAAGGTAGGCGGGGGCGAACGAATGTTGGATCACTCAAAGACAATTGTAAAGTATACCCCTAAATTGGACTTAGTCCAAACGATCTTGAGCCAAACACATAGAAGCCTATGAAAACCTAGCCCATATGTTCGTATAAGGGATGCTTCACCCCCATGGTATGTAGGCCTATGAAAACCTAGTCCATATGTTCGTATAAGGGATGTTTCACCCCCCCCCCCCCCCAATTGTATGTATCTTCTCCTTCCTTCATATACACTCATGTCTTCTGTTATTTAAAATTTATGCATTGATATCAACGGTGAATTCAATACAGACTTGAGAGTCGACATATGGTTCAAAGAGCATGATATTTGACCCGTTATAATATCGTAGATGTAATTGGAGACGAAAAAGACAAACGGTGGATAATTAATCTCTTTAGCTGCTTTGACGAGCCAGATCTCAACCATGACGTGACCATGTAACTTTAACGTTAAGAACTAAATATTTTTCTTATTGTCCGACAATTTTGTGCTTGGGTGTTTTTATGTTATAGTTGAATATTTTTATATTTCAGTAGAAGGTACTATATCATTAATTAATTATTAATATCTGATGTGGCAAATAGTGTTATCCCAATCGGTGAAAGTAGTGGATATCAGATGTTTTAGCATTCAGTAAGTATCTTTCTATTTTTTATTTTTAACCAGCTTAAATAGTAAATACATATCAATTTTTCTAGGGCTATTCACGAATTGTGCAGACATTTATTTGTGCTCGGCTCGTTTACAAATTAAACCGAGCTGATCTGATCGACTCGTTTATAACCTAGCGAGTGGTGCGAGCAACAGAAGAGTACTCAATGACGAGACAAATTACAAGATTTAGACATAATAATACATAAATTGAAGATTAAATATCATATATGATATTCATGAAGCAATAAAATCAATGGTATAAAAAAAATACATAAATTGAAGTTTTTAACATGGCATGTACCAACCACAGCTAGACATCTCTCAGGAACTCTACCAATTTTCAGATAAGCTTATGTTACAAAAAGAAGTACAAAAATTTATTGGCTTAGTAAATTATATGGCTGATTTTCTAGTCAAAATTGTCAAGTCACACAGTACATCAATGTTTACCTGTTAATGTTAATGGTGAATGGTTCATAGAACAATTACAAGACTTGCAATTTTTTATTAGGCTAATTGGGGAATTGTGTTAGCATACTATGTATAGATAAAATTACCTATTTGTGTGTGTGCGCATATATTAAAAAGTAATTCGAGCCAACAGAGCGAGTGAAGAACAAGGGGACATTTGCTCAATGCTTATACTAGGTTCGTTTTCAAGTTGAACTTAGTCGACCGGCTCATTTACAATTTACAACTGAGTAAAAAATCGAACGTGCATTTTATGATTTATGTGAGACTGTGAGGTTAAGAAAAGAAAACACCAGCAAAGCGACATCGTTTCATGACTATCAAGCAATGTTTTAAAAATCGGTTCAAACCGGCTGGTTGTACTGGTTGAACCGTCCGGTAGAACCGGTTATACCGTCCGGTTCACCTGGTTGAACCGCCTGATACACTCGATTAAACCGTTTCTAAGCCAAATCCGGTACGGTATAAAAACCGGATTTTACAACATTGCTATCAAGCTTGATATTTCCAATGTTTTAAAAACCGGTTTAAACCGGCCGGTTCAATCGGTTAAACCGGATGCCGGATGTTTGGCCGGCACGAATCATACCGACAAACTAAGGAAACGACAAAAAAGTTGTACCGCCGGTGAATTAAGTTATACCGGTTTAAAACGGTATAGTTGTTCATACCGGGCCAAATGTCAAGATTTTTTGAACTTTTAATTTAGGTGTCTAAAAGAAGTGACTATTTACCTTCTTCGTTAAAGTGTAAAACTTAGCATCCACAGTTGATAATCCGTATCGGTCAAACTTCTTCCCCACTCAAAGATAGAAAATCATTGGGTTTCAAATTAAGTTCTTCAACCAATCATCCAGGTTTACCTTCTTATGATTTTTGTTCAATTATTTTGTATTATTAATTGCTATATAATAGGTATTTAATCATGAACTTTTGGAAAAAAAAATATTATGGAATGATGTAGTTTTGGATTATTTTTTGAGTTGAAACTATATTTTATGGATTTATAGAGTTAATTAGTCAACACGGTTGAACCGCCCGATACAACCCGGTTGAACCATTTCTAAATCTAACCTGATATGATTAAAATACCGATTTTTAAAACATTGGATATTTCCATTTTCCATCACCATCATCATCTTCAATCTTGTTTTTGCTCTGCAACTGCAATTAACCAACCACAACCACCTTTCATCAATGGCGATTCTAGCCTCTCTCCCAAACCCCAACCTCTTCTCCTCCCTCCCCACCCCACCACCACCCCCACCCCCCACCACCATCAAACCCCCAATCCCCATCCCTAAATACCCACCCCCTAAACCCCCTTCCACCCCTACCCCTAACAACAACCCCGCCTTCAAAACCTTCCACTGCCGCTCCAAATACTACAAACCCATCAAACCCGGCTCCGTCATCTCCTCCGACGGCGACCGTTCCGTCGTCGTCGGCGACTCTGGCGTCTCCTACCAACTTCCCGGAGCCCCGTTTGAATTCCAGTTCAGTTATTCCGAGACTCCCCGAGCCAAGCCGATTGCCATTCGCGAGCCGGCTTTCCTTCCCTTCGCCCCACCCACCATGCCCAGACCCTGGACCGGTAAACCCCCGTTGAAAAAATCCACCAGAAAAATCAAGCTTTTTGAGTCATCAAATCCCAATAGTAGCAATAATAATACAAAACAGTTAGAGATGTTGAGGCCGTATGAGTTGGGGAATTTTGAAGTGAAGCCGAGGGAGGAAGTGCTTGGGAAGCCGCTGAGCCGAGCCGAGAGACACGAGCTTGTTAGACGACATGTTTCGAGTAATCGTCAGGTTAATCTTGGTAAGATATAATTATTACTAGTCAATTTTCCCCTGCGCTCCCCCGCGGGAATTTCGTCGTTATCTGTTCAGTTCTTACGGTTTCGGCACTCGTTACAGTAATCGAAAGAGGAAAGCTTACATCGATAAAAAGCAATGAAAACGAATATGATGTTGTTTTATCGGTTCGGTTGGTTTGCGTTCTATGTTTAATTTTTTCAACATTGCTATGTAAGTTTTATTGCAAACGAATATTGTTCCACTATCTTACCAAACCCATTGCGATGTAAATTTTATTGCAAACGAATATTGTTCCACTATCGTACCAAACCTAACTGAAACTGACTGAACAACATCTGTATTGGTACCGGTTTTATTTTTATTGTTTTTGTTTTCGATAAACTGACACCGTATCACTACCATACCATGTCAAAACGAACATCGGTATCGTATCGCTACCATCGTGTGAACCGAAACGAAACCAAACGAACAACACTGGTTCGGTACCCATACTTATTTTTATTATTTTTTCTTTCGATAAATTGACACCCTATCGCTATCCTGCAATTCCGTACAACATCAATCCCTATACTCTATTTCTTTTATGGTTTCCGATTTTGAAAATTACTCATTTATACATCTTCGTAAATGAATATCATTGTGACAATCTAAGCCAATCGATACCGTTCGAACAACATCAGTGCCGCTCTATCAGTGTTTGTTTTTATCATTTTCGGCCGATGTAAAACACATGTTGATTTCTATACCTAGTGCATGTATTGTACCGTTGCTATAGCGAACCGTATTGATACCGATCAAATACCAGTGGAATGTTAGAAAAAACATAGACGGGGAATTAGATTTTTTTTTTAAATTAACGGGCATAAGTTACTATTGTATCGTTACCACAACGAACCCTATCGATACCGATCCAATGCCTATAGAATGATAAAAAAAATTTAACATAGACGGGGATTTTAATTTTATTTTTTAAAGTTAGCCAAGTTATTACTAAAATATCAAATTTAATAATAAATAAAATACTATTAATAAAATCATATGTATAATTATAAATTATTATTTATTACTAAAACTCAAAGTAAATAACATTAAATATTACTAAAGATAGAATATTGAAATATTAGAATTACTGTTCATCCAAAGTTTGAAATCAAAAATTTAACATAGACGGGGATTTTAATTTTATTTTTTAAAGTTAGCCAATGTAAGTTATTACTAAAATATCAAATTTAATAATAAATAAAATACTATTAATAAAATCATATGTATAATTATAAGTTATTATTTATTACTAAAACTCAAATTAAATAACATTAAATATTACTAAAGATAGAATATTGAAATATTAGAATTACTGTTCATCCAAAGTTTGAAATCATTTGTGTTCAATAATATAAATTCACGTAACTTTAAACATATATTAAGAGATGGTGGAGTGATATTTGTTACGATCATGATTTCCTTCCACCCAAGTTTGATTTCCACTCCATTTATTTGTTTTGCTTTTTACCTTAATAATGTTTTAATATTGAATTTCTTTTAAGCGTTTTTTCTTAACATACGCTATGATTTTAATTTTATTTTTTAAAGTTAGCCAATGTAAGTTATTACTAAAATATCAAATTTAATAATAAATAAAATACTATTAATAAAATCATATGTATAATTATAAATTATTATTTATTACTAAAACTCAAATTAAATAACATTAAATATTACTAAAGATAGAATATTGAAATATTAGAATTACTGTTCATCCAAAGTTTGAAATCATATGTATAATGTATAATATAATATACAGTTTTTATGATAAGGAAATTAGGCAATTTTTAAATACCGGTATGAACCGGCCGGTTATACCAGTTAAACCGGATATCGGACACGAGTCCGGTACGATAAAGGCCGGTAAAACCCGAATACGGTATGTCTTATGTACCGGCGGTAAATCCGGTTTAACCGGTTCAAACTGTTGAACCGGTTTGCATTATCTTAAGATTAGATTTCTTAGTTTTAATAAAATACGATATTAAGGTACTATTGATATTTCATATTTCCGGCAATTAACCTAGTGTCTTATATTCCAATATTTCATCGTTGTTGAAACTGTTACTCACCTCGTACAATGCAATATTGTTTATAACTAATAAAAATATTTTTAAAATGATTACTAGTTTACAATAAAAATTGTTGTTTTTAGATAAAACTATGATCATTTACATAAATTCTAGTTGAGATTTGATAGTTTTTTGAGATGAATTTGTATTTCATGGAATTTATAGTGTTAACAAGTAACCCGGTTCAACCACCTGATACAACCCGGTTCAACCGGTTGAACCATTTTAGAGCTCAACCCGGTATGACTTAAAAAACCGTTTTTTTTAAACATTGAAATTAGGGTTGTGCACTGTTCGGTTGTTAGCAGTAACTGTAACTGTAATCGTAACCGAAGTCATCGGTTAATCGGTTCGGTTAATTTCGGTTAATAATGTAATCAAACAAGGGCTAAAGTTTTTGCTTAGAAATACCTGTAATGGAATGGAGATGCAAATACATGAAATATATGCATAAATACACTATGCGGTTAATATCGGTTCGCTAGTAAAATATCGGAGTCAAATATCGCTCAGAATATCGGTACCGATATTGACCGATATATCACCGATATAACTGATATATCACCGAATTATAAGTGTTAAATTGCTATTTATATAAATTCTACATTATATTATAATTACCGACATCTCACCGAGATAACCTATATCTCAAATATCGGTCCTCCGATCTTTTACCGCATTAACTGCATAGTAAATACATGAAAAGGATGTATGAATAAATGAAATGGAGGTACACATAGATGAAATAGAAGTATAAATAAATGAAATGGAGGTATAAACAAATGAAATGGAGGTATAAATACTTGAAATAAAAGTATAATACATGAAATGAAGGTATAAAAGCTAGAAATATATAAAAATATAAATGATTCGGTTCAGTTAATTTGGGTTAACTGATGGTACAAAAAATAACCCATAACTGACTTTCGGTTAATTCGGTTTTGGTTAATTTCAGTTCGGTTTCGTCGGTTAACGGTTCGGTTATTGCACCCCCTAAAGGAAATTATTATTATTAATATTATTAATTATGAATTGGGTTTTGTAGGAAGGGATGGGTTAACACATAATATGTTGGAGCTGATACATTCGCATTGGCGAAGGGATCCGGTTTGTAAAGTTAAGTGTCTTGGCGTTCCGACTGTCGATATGCGAAACCTCTGTCGTGTTCTGCAGGTTTGTTAAGACAGTTTTGATTTATCATTTAGGTTCTGTAAGTAGATTAAGTTAACTGTTTAAGTGTAACATTTATGGTTAATATCAATTGAAATGACAGGAGAAGACTGGTGGTAAGATTATTCTTAGGACTGGTGGTGTGCTGTATCTTTTTCGGGGTAGACATTATGACCCGCATAACCGACCGAAATACCCTGTGATGCTGTGGAAGCCTGCAACTCCGGTTTACCCTAAGCTTATACAAGAAGCACCGGAAGGGTTGACGAAAGAAGAAGCGGATGAGTTGAGAATGAAAGGGAAAAAAACTTCCACCAATTTGTAAACTAGGTAAAGTTTAACGGCTAGAGTTACATATTTGCGCATTGTGTTGGCGTCGTTACAGATTGGCTTTATTGAAGCTTTGAAGGTTATGTTTGCCTTAGACTAATTAGCCAAACAGTTTTTAATTTAACTATTTGTAGGGTCAATGTTGCCTGGTTTCGTAGATTAGATGAATACTATTCATTTGAGTTTATGTTAGTGACATGTGAACATAGTCGTTAATAGCGCTCATAGCGAGCGCTTGTAGCGAATAGCGTAGCATAGCACTCGTGTGTCTCTATTTGATTTTGGCGCCTCCACAGTGGGTAAATAGCGGGATTTTAGGTTTTTTTTGTTTTTCTTCTGCTTTAATATAGATAGCGGGATTTTATAGCTATAAATAGCAGGATTTTAGGGTTTATGCTAAGTATACATATCATAGTTATTAAAGGTGCGAGGCGCACTCAAGGCGCATAAGCCTTGCTTAGGGCCTAGGCGCCAAAAAGCGAGGGCTCGAGAAAAGAAAAGCGCACGATGAAAAAAAAAGAAAAATATATTATGTATGAGAAAAATAATAATATTCTTCAAATAAAATAAACAAAAGCTATTATATAACATTTGATATCATATATTTTGTACCAAAAGTTCTAAAATATTTAGTGTACTGGTGTAGAAAAGTAGTTTGCCTTTGATAAAAGTAGAAACCTAGCTAGAATTTTGCCGGATTTCAGAGAATTTGGCTGGAAAATATCGGAAATCTAGGAATGTCGTTGAAATCTGCGCCCGAACCATCACCTGGAGGATTAAACCGCAAATGCCTTGATTTAAACGCAATTGCCTCGCGCCCTCGCCTCACCTCACCTGGAAAATGGGTCTAGGCGCAAGAGGCGATGGCTTTTAACAACTATGATACATATAAAAGTTAAAACAGCGTATATAACAACGTATTTGGATATAATATACATATAAAAAATTTCTAAAATTTTATAAGCTATCGCTACGTAGCGTATAGGTGGCTTGTCAGTCACTATCGTCCGCTATTCGCTATTAACAACTATGCATGTGAATCAAATCAATTTATATGTTAAAGATCAATCATAATGTTTGCAAGTCTAACGAATTACGGACCACTAATGCTTAAGTTTGCACCTCATAGTTAGACTTTGTTTTCTTTCCAACTCCGGATTTTAGCCAATTAATTGTCCATTTAACAGCGAAAAATGGAGTGTATCTGACTCTAGTGAGAGATGTGAGACATGCTTTTGAAGCGTCTCCATTGGTGAAGATCGACTGTAGAGGGATGCATGCAAGTGATTACAAGAAGCTTGGTGCTAAGTTAAAGGTTTGTACATTGTAGATCTTTCTCGTTGATTAAATCTATTACAATGTTGCAATTTTATCTATTTTATCTGTGATGCAACTATGTTTTTAGGAATTGGTCCCTTGTGTGCTACTATCTTTTGACGACGAACAAATCTTGATTTGGAGAGGTCATGGTTGGAGATCAATGTTCCATGGTGCACCTATATCTTCGGGCCCTACATCAGAAAACATTGCAAATGATCCTAGTTGCTCAGGTAATTATGAAACTAATATATTTGGATTTTTGTGCAACACTGTTATATCCTTAGTTTTAAAAAAAGTGCTTATGAGGCGCGCCAAGGCTCCGGGCACCCTCAGAAGAGCGGTGCATCGTTTATGACTGCTTGAGGCGTTGGCGTACATTAGGTTTTACCATCTAAATCTAGGTTGTACATAGAGGTTTACAATCTGAATTTAGGGTATGATATGATAGAAACCTATCGTAATTCAGAAATATAATATTTTTAATGTAAATACCTTGAGCCTTGCGTGATTCATGCGCTTTCACGGCTTCGTCTCTTGCTTCTCGTGGGACCTTATCGCCTCTTTGCGTGTCACGCTTTTTAAAATAAAGATTATATCTGGTTTAGGATAAAAAACAACTTGTTTTGACTTAATGGCATCGTATATACTTAAGTACATGTAGAGTATTCATGTCACTTTATCTTGTCAAAATGGGTATACTTTAGTTCTCGTCGAACTACAAACTTTTGTTTCAACGTCATTTTTCCAGACTTTGTGTAAGTTTCGATATGATGATTCATTCATCTTGTTTTTTTGTCATCAGAAAACTCTTACGAGTCAGAAATAAGATCATCGATTTCAAGTCCTAGAATGACGCAGTTATGGAGGCGAGCTATCGAATCAAGCAACGCGATGTTGCTGGAAGATATTGAGCTGGGGCCCGATGATCTGTTGAAAGTGGTCGAGGAATTTGAGACGATTTCACAGGTAACGGAGCATTCATATCCAGCAGTGATTGTATCAAACAAAGAAAGTCAAACCCGTGATTCTGAAGATGAGGATTACAGTGAAGATGATGACTATTTTGATGATGAATCGGACAATGATTATGTTGATTTGAGTGAAAAGTCGGCTCCTCCAGGATCGTTGCCGGTCGATTTTCTAGCAGAGCAGCTCAGTGACGGCGATGATTGGATGCCAAGCCGAAGTCGGAGATGATAAGGATCCTAACTCCGGTGTGTATATATTGGCAAGAATCAATCAACGAACTATTGTAGAGCTTTGAAAATGTAAAAGAGAAACTATATTGGTTTTAAAAATTGAATATAGTTGCAAAAAAGAATTGACCCTACCAACAGCTTTGTTATTCATATAGTTGTTATAAGTGAAGTATTATGGTAGGTTATGATTTTGTATAAACAATCAAACCGCCCTCTAAATAGAATCTATATATATGGAGGCCAATTAACGTACAATACCCCTTATTGTACGGTGCGTACACGACAACCACAACCACAACGAGATCTTGAGAACACTTTAACAAGGTTTTAACATTTCAAGTATAAGAAATCATAGATTTTACCTTTGTTCTTTCTTCAAAGAAGTTGTGCTATGTTTTGAGTAATGGTTGAGATTATATTGTTATTTCTTTTCATTATCTTGTGTTGCCTAATTATAATAATAAAATTTGGTTAAATTAAATTGATTGTAAAGATCTAATATACAACTATTGTTACAAATTAAACTATAAATATCAAGGACTGTGTACTTAATAATTTAGTGAGAAGTCTCGATTAGAACACATTAGAAACAATAAAGTCTAATGTACTATATAGTTGGGACAAAAAATCATATTAAATAGTTAATAAAGTTTAGCTAACCCTTAAAAATCATAAAAATAGCTTTTTGAAGTCTATTTATATATACACACAATGAGTAGTCTTTGTTAATTGGCCAACAAAGGTGGTTGCTACTAGTAGTCTTTGTTAATTCTCTTTTGCCATATATATTTTCTATTTATAAGTAAATATCAACATATAACAAATTTCCACATATATAATGTCTACCTTATATCTTATGTTCACGTATGATGTCTTGAAATGATCAATTTTTTAACTATCTTCTTATTTAAATGTGAGAACAATTTTTACTTCTTTCACGCCACTCACACCATCCCGTCATCATTACCGAAAGGTGTTGTCCTTTTCCATTATGGGATTCTTCATAGACATTGAGGCTTAGCCCACTTGATTTTTGAGGCTTTGTCCTTGCCCCTTTGCCTTTTACCATACCTTCCCTTTTGTGATATGAAAGGCAAAGCTCCCAATGTTTATGTAACGCCATAGCAGGCTTTGCACTCGTACCCTTCCCCGTTACTCCATGTGGAGTTTTTTATTGAGCATTTGCTTTCCTTTTCGTATCTATGTTTTACAAACCTATAATCTAGTGGTATACCGGTATGACATTTGCCGTCCATAAAAGTAATATGAGTTCAAATATTTGAGACTGCAAGATAAAATGGTATCAAAGTGTAAAAAAAATATATACAAACATAAAATGTATATATTAATTTTAACACTATAAATACATACCAATGTCCACCATTTAACTCACTAACTTATTCACAAAACACCCTCTCCAAAAATATTATTATTTTCATCAAATTTTATGGCGAACCAATGGACCAAAGAAGAGGATATTTTTTAGTAACGAGTTGGGTACATGTTGTGGAGTTAGGGCACTCTCCAAATAATGTTATTATTTGGAACGCGATCTTGACACACTTTCGTCATCAAGTGGATGCAAACAATTATAGTTTGGATCACATTGCTGGAAGGTTTAGGGCGTTGCGAGCAAGTTTTCAGTTTTTTAGAGGCTCTTTATCAATGCCCTCAGCCGTTAAGAGGGCGTGACTGAAGATCAATACGTGTTGAGTACGAAACACATCATAATACAAGCTTCCATCATCTTGCGGCTTGAAGAATTTAGCGTGCACATTTAGGCCGTGTATTCTAGTTTTTATGTACTGTTTTTAATTTCGTCCGTTGTAATCCTTTTATTTCTGTGTAATGAAACGTTTTATTTTTTATATTTTTTAAACATTATTGTGTAATTTGTAAATATAAAATATAAAAATTAATCATTTAGGTAATTAATAACTAATCTTTGAACAGGTGAGTGAATCACTACATCATTTCACCAAGTGAAATGACTTAGGTGATGTGACATACACACATGGTTGTAAATATCCCGACTAGGTGCCGATTAATCCCTGATTAGTCACCGATTAATCAAAGTAATCCCAATTAATTCCCATTAATTCCAATTAATCCTGATTAATCGTTAATCCTCACCTCGCCGCCCAACTAGCGACTAGCGATTACTTCAACACATCATACACATAATGAAAAAGACATGTAATTTGCCATACACATACAGATTACTATAATAGTCTTTGAACACCTCAGAAACAACAAAGTTTTATGCACTATTTAGTTGGGACAAAAAAATCGCATCAACTGATTAATCAATTCTATCTAACTATTAAAAAGTCATAATGATAAATATTTAAAGCATATTTATACGTCATTGTTAATGTATAACAGATTTTCACATGCATTGGAAGTTATTTCACATGTCTACCTTATGTGTTCACCTAACATCTTGAAATGATCAATTTTTTTACCACCTTCTTATTTAAATATGAGCTTTTACACAATATTCATTTTTTCTTCACCATGTTTTTGACATATGCATTTTTCTTTTTCTTTCCTTATCGATTTTGTTTTAAAAAGAAGAAGTTTCCACTTGTATTTATCGTAATATGCGAACATAAGATGTATATACAATATTATTTTTTTAATTTTTCTTTCCTCCATCGATTTTGTTTTAAAAAGAGGTTCCACTTGTATTTATAAATTTTAGCGATATTGGATTTACATAACCATAACTTTCATTAATTATTTGATACTACTTTCAACTTTCGATTTGCACCACATCATTCTCAATTTTTAAGTTATTTTTCTATAACACTCCCAACACTAACCCAGTTTGCTGATATCAATTGTCACGTCACCAAACTAATGTCACATCGGCTGCCATGTCATCAAAAGCCATGTCAGCTGCCAGATCATCAAAAAATGTCACCTCAGATACCACATCACCACACAAGTACCATATCGGAAGAAAAAAAAAAGTAATTTGGTTAGTGTTCAGTTAATTTGAGAGTGCCAGAGGAAAAAAAAATTGAAAGTTGGGAGTGGTGTCGACCAATTGTTGAAAGTAAGGGTTATTCAAATACAGTATCCCTAAATTTTATTGTCCTCGATGAAGATCCTACTGGTTAGGTGGTTTGTTTAACAATATTAAAGATAAGAGTTTAAATCTTGCGGATATGCAAGTTGTAATGTATTTAACCTATAAAACTCTAGTAGTTAAAAAAATATTTAAATTTTGCTCAAATGTTGTATATTTTTATCTGATATACCTGTTCAATAAAATGGTATTTTTGTGATTGAGTTAATTGTCATTTTAGTCCTTTGGTTTGGTCATTTTGCCAGTTTGATCCAAAGGTTTGAAACGTTGTCATTTTAGTCTAGATAGTTTCAAACGTTGCCATTTTAGTCCACTGGCTTAACCCCCATCTATTTTTTTTATAACTAGAAGGGCAATTCGGCCATTTTTATATAATTCTACTAAAAATGACTGAATTGTCTTTCTCGTTAACAGAAAAATTGGATGAAGTTAACTCAGTGGACTAAATTAGCAACGTTTAAAACTATTTAGACTAAAATAACAACGTTTCAAACCTTTATACTAAACTAGTAAAATAGCTCAAACCACATGTACTAAAATGGCAACGTGACACATGTGAGTCTATTTAGTGGAATTGAAAATTCTGGGTACAGGAAAATGTGAAGATGTTTTGACTTTAATTGGCTTACTTACCATTTACATGGACCAGTAGCTTGCAGGTTTCGCTACTTATTAATGGCAGCTTCCTTCTCTCAAACCCTAATTATTCCTCCTATTCGCTCCTGATCAGCAACCTAACAATTAAGCAGGTAACTCCACAATCTAATTCAATATTTCAGCATCGTATATGTATGTATAATCCGATCACTTACTATGTTAATTACTGATTATAATTTGAGTTCTGGTGTTTGTTACTGTCCTAATTTTCCCCAATTTTCAAGCAAAACGGTGCCGTTTCACCTTTTAAGCATGCATACATCAGTTGTAACTGAAATACAAATTTGGATGATAAACTTGCCACATGTTTTTGATCAATTTAGTTAAACTACTAATTTTGTTCTGAAATTGAAGCATTTGATTTTGTTATTTTTTTATATTTATAAAAAGTGAGAGTAATGCATTTGGTGCATTTAACAAGATCATGATCAATTAGCTTCAATTTTTTGTTTATTAAAAGATGGTATTAGAAAAATATTCATAGATACTAATTAAATCGAGATAGAAGGTAAACGGGCAACAAGCTGCGCCGCCACCCCTTTCTGAATAGCAAAGCTAAGTCTTTTAAAAACTACATCCATAGATCTCGGTGTCATAGCATTACTATGCATGACCCTTTGAACGCGGCTAAATAGGTCCACAGCCAGCCTCTGGCTTCAAATTTGTTATTGAAATTTGTCAATTTGACTCTCAAAATCAATTTTTATGTGTTAGTTTCCACTTTGAGTAAACTGACAAAATAGTCCATGAGTTTAGGTTACTTTTGCCACTTCGGTCTAAAAATAATTTTTTTTTCCTGAGGTTTCATTTTTGTTGTCATTTTCATCAAATTGCCAAACCAGGTTAGAATTTTCTGTTAACTTCTCCCTTTTTTTGTCGTTTTCCTCATTTAATTAAAATATATTATGGTATAAAATGACGATTATACCCTTTGATTTAAATGAGGAAAACGACAATAAAGGGAGAAGCTAACAGAAAATTCTAATCCATTTTGCCATTGGATGAAATTGGCAACAAAAATGAAACCTCAGGCCCAGATACAAAAGGTTTTATTTTTAGACTGAAGTGGTAAAAGTAGTCTAAACTCCGAGACCATTCTCGCATTTTACTCTTCCACTTTCCATGTGTATTTAAGTTGTATTGTGGGTCAAACTCTTTTTAAACTCTTTATTCATTTTCTATTGATGATTCAACTAGCTATTTTTCGTTTGAAATCCGATCACATAACATAACATGGCGCTTTTTAATCATGTCATTTCATGAAACTTACAATTTTTATCAAATGAATTTCAAGTTAATATAACAGTATAATCGAGCAAATTTTTTTATATTACATTTATAAATAGGAGCAGCTAGTTATTTGGAATCACTGATGGCTGACGATACAACCGACCCAAGTTACTGGTTAAACTGGAGGTTTTTCCTCTGTGCATTATGGATCATAATCGGTATGATACTAGCATCCATCTTAATAATCAAATATGAAGTTTTCAACAAGAAGAAAACTCACGAAAAAGACGATGAGCTTGATGTGGACCCCGTCGGGATTTTGTATGATGATGAAACCTGGAGGACTTCTTTGAAAGCACTCCATCCCGCCTGGCTTCTTGTTTACAGATTAACTGCGTTCGGTGTGATGTTGGCATTACTTATTGCTAATGTGATTATTGGTGGAGCTGACGTACTATTCTATTACACTCAGTAAGTCTTTTTAAGCCTTTTATGTTAAGGCCTAAAACACGATCATACGATGTTATCTTGATTAACGTCTTTTCTTCTGTGATGTTTCTTGTGATGAACAGTTGGACATTTACTTTGGTCACTTTCTACTTTGCGGTATGAAATTTTGCTAATTACGTCATTAACTTTGTAAATATCATTTTTTTCCTTAAAAACATGTCACGCTAAAAAGTTGAAAACTTTCTTGCAAATTTTACTATTTCAGTGCTCTTTTTGAAACTTTTTGGACCCGTTCGCTTGTTTTATATTGCTTATCATATTATGTTAAGAAATGATATTTATTTGTACTTCTATTTTTGTCTACTATGTGTAGCTTGCATCTTCACACTCAATTTACGGGTGTTACCAATATTGGAACGGAATTAATGATGATAATATCAATAATGCCATTATAGACCATGAACGAGGCATGTACATGGCTCCCTCAGAAAGCTTGAGCTCCCAAAGCGTGCCCTTTGACGCGCCTAATCATGTTTTAACTCGTGGTAGAAAGACTGCTGGTGTATCGGGCTATTTCTTTCAAATAGTCTTTCAGGCAAGTTCTTTAAATAAAGAGTTTCAATAGGTATTCTTGATTTATTTCCGTCATGTTATTTGTTAAAATTCATCCTCGCTTTCTGTTTTGATAAACAGATATGCTCAGGTGCTGTTGGACTCACTGATAGCGTGTTTTGGTTCATAATTTATCCATTTCTTACTCCTGCAGAGTACAGTTTAAGCTTCGTACGTTTATTTTTGTTCTTCTATACATTGACCGGAATGATACGAATTTAATTTCTTTCAAATATATTTGAGGGGTAATTTTGTCCTTTTCAATGCAGTTGGATGTCACCATGCATTCCGTCAATGCCGTTCTCCTCCTTGTCGATATATTTCTAAATCGCCTGGTAAGTTACACGTCGGTTCAATCATCTTACATTTTGTGTATCCTACTAGCTACCAGTTTGACTAAGTTGACTTTTTTTAACCAGCGCTTCCCGTTATTTCGGTTGGCTTATTTTGGTCTGTGGACTTGCGTATTTGTCGTTTTCCAGTGGATCGTTCATGCATGTGTATCAATGTGGTATGCTGAGATCTTGCTTTGTCCAAATCCGTAATTTCACATGATTATATACATAGAGCGAGCGCTTGCTAAAATATATTTACATGGTTCTTGATACTGCAGGTGGCCGTATTCCTTCCTTGATTTATCATCTCCATACGCTCCCATTTGGTACGCTCCTATGTGAATTTTAATCTGTTAAAACATTATCGTAGCTCGTAGGCCTTGTCTCTAATCTCCCCATAATCCCATATGACCAGAGTGTTTCACTATTTAAATAGGGTACTCATCTACTTCGAACCCAATGCTATCACAGAGATAAGGCTGTAAACAAACCGAACGAACACAAACAAAGCCTTGTTTGTGTTCGTTAATTAAGGAATGAACATGTTTATGAACGGTTCACAAACGCTTGCCGAACAAGATTTCTTGTTCGTGTTGTTCATTAAGGAAGTGGCGGAGGCGTATAGTATAACTATGGTTTCAAATTTTTAAAAACTAAAACCAATAAAATAAAAATATAATTTAAAAAAACCTTTAAGTGAACCAACACAAATAAACATAAACGAGCAAACATAAATGAACACATTACCGAACGTTCACGAACATAAACGAACGAACGCAACCTCTGTTCACGTTCGTTTGTTTAACTTATTGGATGAAATTTCTTGTTCGTGTTTGTTCATTTATTAAACGAACTTCCTGCCAAACTGTTCGCTAAACGTTCAGCTTGTTTACAACCCTACTTAGAGATAATTTTGTATAATCTTGAAGATAAACATGTGTGTCGTAGAATGTATCTCTCTCACATTTACATAAAATCATGTAGGATTTGAGTAACATTCGATAATAGTAATTGTTACATTTGCTTCTTTGGATATGTTTTAAGTTCTCGAACTGATGAGATTAGTGATTAATTGCAGGTATTTAGGAGTGGGATTAATTCATCTTCCTGCTTACGGCGTCTTTGCGCTCATAGTTAGAGGAAAACAACTTTTATTGTCAGACTTCACGACATACATGGAGCATGACATGCTGTACCAAGATCTCAACAATATTTGTTATAAGATCAAGGAATTAGCTACACGATCTAAAGGTTAAGATTCTGTTATCTTCACAAATTCAATTTAACGTTGTTTTAGTGACTTATATCCGATGCACAACGATGTTATTACAGGAGTCGGCATTGCGGAAAACAGCTGAATCTCAACGTTGTTATGTCCTTAGGATTTTAATTGCATTTCTCAGTTCTGTTGTATGTAACATAAGAAAAACATTAGAAATTTGTATCAATGTTAAGTTGTGGAATTACAACCAATATGGGTGGGTATATCTGTTTTTCTTGATTGTAAAGCCAAAGTTCTTATAATCATATGCTACAAATATTTTTATTTAAAGATTGTGATTACAAAAAACTATTGATACTGAATCTTGGATTCAAAAAAACTGAAATTACAATCAAAGTTTTGTAAACAATTTTTTATACCTATAAACTCAAGTGAAGTATATTCCTTTCCTATTCAGTCAATAGCGGTGCTATAGCGGTTAGCGGACCTAACGATATGTAGCGGTCCAATTAGCGGTGGCCTACAGCGGTTCCGCTATTAGCGGCGCTAAAATACCGCTATTTGTGCACTATTTGGAAACCTATATAGCGGTTATAGCAGTAACGCAGTAGAATGAAGCAACACAGTAACGCAGGTAGGTGTTTGATTGTGTTACTTCTTAAATTAAATACTTCAAAGTTACTGATATGTTAGATTTGCAATAGGTTTTTGATAATGGAATGATATTACTATTAATATTTTTCAAAGATATATTTATATATATATAAAAAAATTATGCATGGTATAAAAATTAACGCTATAACCTATATATCATATAGCGACTTGACCGCGCTATAACTGCTTAGTTCCTTTCATTTCTCAAGATCCGAAAGCTCATGATCAACAACACCAGAAACGTCCATCATTCGAGAAGAAGCTTGTTTAGCCCATTTCACAATCTTCTCAGCTTCTCTGTTAATCTTCTCTTCTTCCTTCATCGCCTTTCGCATAATCTTCCTCTGCTCTTTCGTCGAAAACGTTTTCAAAAACTCACTATCATATTCATATTCATATTCATGCCCCAAAGATGATGAAAAGGGCGATAACCGATTCAGATTCTCTTTCCCCTGTTTCCTCTTCTCCTTCTTCGGCGAACACCACAAACAACCGATCCCCCGCCGCACCGGCGACAAACTTCTGGATTCTGACTCCGGCGACGACACACTCCACGAATCGGTTCTGGATTTTGACTTCGAACTATTCGTTTTACGACTGTTTGATGAAGATTTGAGTTTTGATCTCGAATCCGTACCGATTTTCTCGTTTAGACTTCCGTCGGAATGTTCTAGAGAGGATTCTGACGAATCATTTCTAGATTTCGATTTCAAACTCTTCGTTTGACGAAACGTTTTACTATTTGATGAAGATTTCGGTTTTGATCTCAAATCCGTACCGATTTTCTCGTCTAGATTTCCGTCTGAATGTTCTGAATCGTCGGAGGAAGGAGACGATTCCGACGAATCGGTTTTAGCTTTCGATTTCAAACTCTTCGTTTTACGAAAATCCTTAGAAGATTTCAGTTTCGATCTCGAATTTGAGGCTCTTTTCTCATCTGAATATTCTTCAGAATGTTGTTTAGGATCGCCGGTGAACGGAGACGGTTTATCGGAACAGTTTTTCAGATCTGAAATACGTTCAAAATCGACGGAATCGGCGCCGGGTCGTGGTGTGAAGGATTCGGATTTAGAAGGTGGAAAGCGAGCACTGGCGGCGGAGGTGGCGGTGGAGGCGGCTGGAAGAGATTTGAGTTTACGGAAACGGTTTTCGAGGTCGAAAGGGAGGTTATCTTTGGAGGAGAAGGAGGAGCAGTTGATGGCGGCGATTTGTTCGAGAACGGAGTGGTCCAGTGCTTGAGAGAGAACATCTTCTACAGCTCTTTCGTCGTCACTGTCTGTAAATGAGAATTCATCCGCCATTGTTGAGTTGAGTGTGAATTAGGGTTTTTGGGGGTGATTTGAGAAATGGCTTATGAGAGCGTGAGTGGGGTGGGGTGGGGTGGGGTATGTGTAATGTTTATGGAGTAACGGCCAACTCATACTTTTGGCATGTTGTGACACTAATTTCTTTGTGAAGGGTCACACTTAAACGTTATTTGAGAATTATATTATTATTTTATATATATTAAACTTGAGTGGTCATGAAAAGTATATACTATTATGGTATTTTTTAAGTTTTTAATATTTATTATTATAATATCATATCATGTATAAGAGCTTATTGTCAAGTGGTTAGTTTTTGAAGCCAGTGTTCGTCCTCTGTTGGGAATAATTCGAAATTGCTTAAATAAATCTGAAGTCGTGTAATCACTATCAGATCAAACAATTGGAGTGGCTACCAATCTTTAATCGGATAAAATCAGAAAAATTCTAGATTTTTTTATGGCAATTTTTTATGTGAAATTTTGAGGATTCGTTTCGAATCAAAATTCGTCCAGGGTTTTCTCTAAAAAATTTGGGAGCGTATTTTCAGTTTTTCACAACTGCTTGCAGTTTCAATTTTGAACAAAAACACCTTTAGTCCTTAAGTTTCCAAAAGTGCATATTTAGCCCGAAATTCAGCTCGACCCCAGCCAGGGGCTCTGCCCCTTGGACCCTGCTCCAGGAGCGCTGCCCCCGGACCCCGCCAAGGGGGCGCTGCCCCCTTGGATCCCCGTTAGTCCCGATGACATTCAAATAAGCGTGCACTCTTATTTGAACGTCACACGCAATCTCAAATTACACTAAAATATCCAACATACCTCCCCCATTTTAGTGTAATCAAGAATTACCTAACTTGTTCACAACAATCAAACAAACTAATGCATAAATGAAATGTCGTAACGATTGAATTTCATATTAGTATATTACACATTCCAAATATTCGAATTTAAGGGTGTCTCTAAGGATTGAACCCTTAATATCCATACTGAATACATGAAGATAATATACACATTAGTTTACATACATAGATCTAACTTGACACTATCTTTTACTAGCCTATGTCCCTATCCTTCATAAGCATATCAAAGCCAAGTCCAAGCTTTTTGAAGCAGCTAAACTTCATGCTCATTTAGGTAGCTCTTTTACTCTTGCACCTACAAATGCAATTTTTCAAAAGAGCTATTAAGAAGATATACCTCAACCTTACTTAACTTACAGATCTAAACACATACCTTTGGGATAATTTTAATGTTGTGTTCCAAACTCTACATGTTAAGCTTTCCACATTGAATTCTGCACCTAACGTCATATTAGGTGGGAATTGGGTATCTTAACATGAGAGTTTTCATATGGACTTTAACCCTAATCCCACAGCTGATCCTTTCACGAGATCTCTAGTTAACCCTTTGGTTAAGTGATCAGCTAAGTTATGTTGAGTTCTCACATACTCAACCGAAATCGCACCATGCATGATGAGCTCACGAACCATGCTATGTCTCACACCTAAGTGTCTTGACTTGCCATTATACACTTGACTATACGCCTTAGCCAATGTAGCTTCACTATCACACCTTATAGGAATGAGAGCCATGGTTTTGGCCACAATGGAATCTCATAAATCAAGTTTCTTAGCCACTCAGCTTCTTTGCCAGCTGCGGCTAATGCTACAAACTCAGACTCCATTGTTGAATCAGTTATGCAAGTCTGTTTCTTTGAAGCCCAAGAAATGGCACCTCCCCCAAGTAGGAATACCCAACCACTTGTGGAAGAATGATCTTCCTTATTGTTTATCCAACTTGCATCTGAATATCCTTCAATCACCGAAGGAAATCCAATGTAAGTTAGACCATAATCCATGGTTCCTTTCAAGTATTTGAATACTCGACCTAGTGCTTGCCAGTGATGAGTACTAGGATTGCTAGTAAACCTACTAAGTTTTCCAACAGCATACGCTATATCTGGTCTGGTGCATATCATAGCGTACATAAGTGATCCAATCGCTCTTGAGTACTCAAGTGGAGATACTGCAATGCCTTTATTAGGTAATAGCTTCAGACTAGGATCAACAGGAGTACTTGCGGGAGTATCCTTGAAATTGAACTTGTTCAAGATCTTCTCAATATAGTGTGATTGAGAGATTGAAATGCCCATGTTCTCACGTTTGATTTTAATACCTAAAATCACTTCAGCCTCCCCCATATCTTTCATACCAAACATAGATGATAAAAATTCTTTTGTTCTATTAACTTGATCTTGGTTAGTGTCAAAAATCAACATATTATCTACATACAAACAGATCAAGCCTCCGTTTCCAGAAGCATCAAACTTGCTATAAACACATTTATCTACTTGGTTTAAAGCAAAACTATTAGCCAATAAAATCTCATCAAACTTTTGATGCCACTGTTTGGGTGCTTGCTTCAAACCATAAGAGATTTAATTAGTTTACACACCTTGTTTTCACTTCCAGGCATAACAAAACCTTCTGGCTGTTTCATGTAAATCTCCCCATCTAATTCACCATTTAAAAATGTAGTTTTCACATCAATTTGGTGAATTACAAGATTATGTATAGCAGCAAGTGCTAATAATAATCGACCCCAGCCAGGGGCTCTGCCCCTTGGACCCCGCCAGGGGCTGTCGCCCCTTGGACCCTGCTCCCAAGAGCGCTGCCCCCTTGGATCCCCCGTTAGTCCCGATGACATTCAAATAAACGTGCACTCTTATTTGAACGTCACACGCAATCTCAAATTACACTAAAATATCCAGCATCCCCAAATCCCAAGAACAAGCCAATCCATACTGCTATTATTGGTTTTGTCCTGCTCTGAACTCATTAGAAGAGTAACGTCAGCTCTCGACCAGTAGTAAGAGGTGTATATATTGTATAGAAACGGTAGGTTGTTTAATCATGTTATAAAACTAAAAGTTGGTAGGTTGTTAAATCATGTTAAAAAACTAAAAGTAATAGTTAACTGATATCTTGAACAACTAAATATAAAAGAAAATAAAATACTTTTTTAAAGAATAAAACTCAACTTAACTTAAACCTATCTTCACAACCCTACCTTGTATGCCATAGTTTTTTTAATTGACTAAGTAATAGTAAGTTGAAGTAACAATAGTAATTGTCTTTGTAGAGGTATTTGAGTTTGGTAATTTTAAATGAATGTGTTGATTATTTTCTATGAAAATATAAGTTATAAGATCATCATGACTTTGCCACTATTGAAGAACCGATAATTAGATTCAAAAAAATAATGTCATATAAAACATTTTAGTTAAGAAATGGGAATTTGAAAAAAATTGAAAGAAATTGGAAATGTGTGCTAATGATTTTTTTTAAAAAACTCCGAGTTGAAAAAGAGGAAAATTTTCCTAAAATAAACTGTTTTTTACAAACAGTTTAAATTAGAAAGAAAAATCGAAAAAAAGAAAAGAAATAATATTTGAATAAAACTGATTCTACTTTTGGGCCAGCTCAATTATTGGATCTTAAGATTGGTGACTGATGGAATGAGATATATGCAGGTCGGCCCAGTCTAGATTTTGGTAGCAAAACATATGGGCTTATTTTGATTTAAGGCTTAAAGAAAATACACACCGAAAACATGCATATGGGCTTATTTTGATAAATGTTTTAAAACCCGGTTTTTAAATCATACCGGGTTGGGCTCTTAAAAAGGTTCAACCGGTTGAACCGAGTTATACCGGGTGGTTGAACTGGGTTACTAGTTACATATAATTCCATAAAATACAAACACATCTCAAAAAACCATCTAATCGCATTTAAGATTTATATAACTGATCATCGTTTTATCTAAAAATCAACTATTTTATTGTAAAATATTAACCATTTTAAGAACATTTTTATTACTTATAAACAGTAGCTTTGTACGGTGTGAAAAACAGTTTTAACAGCGATAGAATATTGGAATGAAAGACAGTAGGTTAATTACCGTAAAAATGGAATGTCAATATTACTTTAATTCCGTATTTTATTAAAATTAAAAAATCAAATTCCAAGATAATGCAAACCGGTTCAACGGTTTGAACCAGCATAACCGGATTTACCGCCGGTACATATGACATACCGTATTTGGGTTTTACCAGCCCATATCGTACCAGACCTGTGTCTGGTATCCGGTTTAACCGGTATTTAAAACATTGATTTGATTTAAGGCTTAGTTTAATTATAGTTTTGATTCTTAGTTTAGTTTACCGTTAGAGTGCGGGGTGTGGGGGGCTTGGGTTGGGGCATTGGTTAACATGTAGCACATGTGGGTTCCACTAATCCACACCAAAATAGTGGGGTGTGGTGACGCGTGGCTAAGCGTCATGGGGTGCCATTTGGTACTTATTTTTCTTTTTCTTTTTGTTTTTTTATTTTAAACATACAATTTATTAAAATATTAAATACATACAAAAAAAAAGATTACATCACAAAAATAAATTCACTCATCTTCGTCTTCGATGTTGTCAAACATAGAAAGTGTTGAAACATGTTCTACCAAATCAGCTTGAAGATTTGAAAATATTTGTCGTGATTCTATTAGATTTTGGTTTTGCGTTCTTTGTTTGTTACTAATTTCTTGGTTATTTGATTCGGTCTACTCGGAAAATATTCCACTATTGCCCGGCATTCATCCTTTAAAATCATGTTGTGTAGAATGATGTACGCGTACATCACGTTTCTTATATGATCTCATACAATCGACAAGGCATGCTCAAATGATCCACCTTACTGCAAAATGCTCAAATATTTGGATAGCTAAATTTAGTTTGAATTGTTTGATTTATATAGGAAAAAAAAGTTAAATATTTTTTTAATAAATAGTCATTGGCCAACAGCTAGCCCAATGGTCCCATGAACCCAGCCAATAGCAGCTATCCACCTCATCTCACCAACCCGGCCAGCCGGGCAACGCCGCTACCCACGCTGGTCCGGTGTAGCTAAAACGGCGTTGCTTAGCTAGCCACGCCCCCAACCCAAGCGCACACCCTGCAGTCTTAGTATAATTCAAATCAATCTACATCTTTGGTTTTAGTTTTTATAATTAAATAAAATTTGTAGTATTGATTGCACGCGATACCACACTCTACATAATTTTAGTGTTATCGACATATCTTGATGATAGTGGATTAACTTTTCGACTAAGTTGATCTTGTTAGAAAGAATAAACGAGCTAGGAGATGCGGTAATGCAGACTCGTTTTAATTTAATAAGATCAGGAAGTTTATCGGTTTGTATTTGGGCCTGTTTGCATATACGTATATGACTTATATTTAACTTTGGGCCTAGTTGAATCAATAAATGATTTGGTTTTTCAAATTGGGCCTAGTGTTGTGGATCGGACCTAAGATGGACCCGATTGTTTAGAACCCAAAACTGGTAGACACTAGACGGGGGATGCGACGGTTGGAAGTCGATAAACATCTACAATGGTACGGTTTTTCTCATTCTCAAACGATCATCAGATTGGATTTTCTATGTTCTACACATCTTATCCGATAAATCATTGATAATACCATTAAATAGGTTAATTTGACAGTAAATACGTGTGATTTGTATAGAAATCCAAGTTATTTTCCTCATCTCAGTTATCTACTGGTTAGAATTGGTTATTAAATCCTCCTAATACAACAAGCTATTCTAGGTTACTTGGATTATTTTATGACTTGATGGCAGTTTGTTATGAAGCAATAAGCTTTGAGAAATGGTTCGATTGGTATACATGAAATTATAGTAAAAAAATAATATGGCTCACAAATTATTTTGCATAGGCCAAACCGGATTGGTTTAAAGCTAATTAGGTTTTAGTCAAAGAAAGTCAAAGTCGGTTTTTTCCCATACTAGTTTGGTTTGAAACCAGATTTTGAGGGGAAAAGGATTGGATCGGTTTCAAACCTGTTCGGTTGGTTCAACCAAGTTTGGTTTCAACCGGTTTCAATTCGTGAACTTGTGGGATGTGCATCTCTACTTATAAACAATATAATGACTAGCTTACAAAAGTTAAATGGTGCTGTTTTTTTTTTCATTCTCTTGCATTTCAAAACGTTTATTAGCCAATTTATAAAAATATAATATTTATAATCGACCAATTTATAATAATTATAATATTTATGGAATGACGTCATCATTAACAACTACATGTATTGTTTGAATGTTTGGTACGCTGTATTAGTTGGGATATACCCATGGGTAACTCATGACTATTATTCGAAATACTCTAATAAATTATAAGAGATCAGAAATAGTATTTCTTGTAATAACTTTAACGTACAATGTACCATTGAATTCTTAGTTATTTATATGTTAGATTTTTATTTTTTGACAATTTAGGCACATATATGTTGGAATGGGGTTGTTTGTTTAGATTTTAATAGGATCTTAATGTTCAAATCTCTTACTGGTTCAGTACTTAATGGTTCAGACTGTTTGTTTCGCGAGCAGATTTCTGAATGGTTCAGATATTACCCCCTGAATGGTTAAGCATTATATTGAATCTGAATAGTTAAGACCTCTAATCTGAGTTTGTCAGACATTGCCTTTAAATGGTTAAACATTATACTAGCTTTTAATGATTTAAAAATCTTACTAGTTCAGCACTTTAATCATTCAAAAGCGCCGGATAGCCCCTTCGTCTCTTGAATTGTTAAGGTTTTTGTATTCACGGTGCGGATAAAGTAATTTAATTTTTATTAGGTATAAGAAATTAATAGATATTATTCTTTAATTTATATATTATTATATAATTGATTATTTAGAAGTAATTGTTAAACATTATCAAAATGAGACAGCCAGACAAAAGAACGAAAAAAGAATATAACACTCTACGTGATCCTACACAATAGCCCATCATTGTAGGCTGATCATGCACCATATTTGACTGGAAATTCAAATAAATTGATTGCTATTTATTTAAATAATACAAATAAAATTATTTATAAAACATATAAACTGAAGAAAAAACAAAAAAAACATGGTGGACATTTTTATAAATATTTAGTTTTCAAAATTACTCTACAGATCATTTGTAGAGTGATTTTAGTCTTATAGAGTAATTTTGTAACTTGTAGAGTAATTTTGATCTTTTGATGAGTAATTTTGTAAATTGTTCTTGTAGAGTAATTTTTGTGTATGCATTTAAGTTATGGGGTTTAGCTTTATGGTTAGTTTTTAGCTTTTAGTTTTGGGAGGGATAGGGGTTAGTTTTTTTTTTAGTTTTTTGGGGTGTGGGGGGGGGGGGGGGTTTGTTTTTTTAGGTTTTTGGGGGGTGGGGTTAGGTTTTTTTTTTATCAAAATTACTCTACAAAAACATTTTACAAAATTACTCTACAAGACCAAAATCACTCTACGAATGATCCTGTAGAGTAATTTTGATAATTACCCTACGACCAAATATTTACGAAAATGTCATCTCGTTTTTTTGTCTTTTCCTTCAGTTTGTACGTTTTGTATGTTAAGTTTATTTGTACTGAACTTTACTCAATCTGTCTATTGTGTTTTAAAAAATATAATATGTTGATTAACTATCCACCAACTTAAATGCATATAAATTTATATAATAAAGTTTATCGAGCTTAACAGCGACAAGAATAGCATCAGAAGCACCTACATGATAACTCCACTTTATCAGTATTTGACATTTTATTGTACAAATTAACATCACTCAATAACTATTTGACTTAGGGTATTCAATGAAATTAAAATATGAATTCATTCCTAATTCCTAACTTGATTTGGGATGAATGCAATGAATTGGTTTAAGTTGGTTGGATTTAAATTACGGTTGTAAACGAATCGAACGTTTAGCGAACAGTTCGTGAGTTGTTCGTCGGGAAGTTCGTTTATGTTCGTTCGATTAGCTTAACGAACGAACACGAATATAAAAATTTGTTCGGTTAGCTTAGCGAACGAACATGAACACAAGTCTCGTTCGTTCGACTGCGTTCGTGAACGTTCGGTAATATGTTTGGTTACGTTTGTTCGTGTTCGTTTGATTATATTTAAAACATCATAAATAATAAACCTTTTATCTAAACATATTGAATCTTGAAACCCTGTTTTTTCTAAGTTCGTTAAAATTTGGACATTCTAAGCCTTTTTTGGAATTATTGTATCTAAGTTAGTTAAACTTAATTCATTGTTTGGTGGTATAGTAGACTTCTTGTGTTTTGATTTATTATTCGATGATTCTGCTTATATAATGTTTAAGGATAATAATGTTTTTATTTTTCATTTTCAAGTTAAATGTCCGTTTTCATTCGTTTTTATTTGCTTGCGTTCGTTTGTGTTCGAGACCAATGTTCACGAACTGTTCGTAAACAACTGAATTTCCTTACCGAACGAACACTAACATAAACTTATGTTCGGTATGCGTTCATAAACAGTTCACGAACATGTTAATTTACTTAATGAATGAACACGAACATAACCTAGTTCGTGTTTGTTCGTTTTGTTTACAACCCTAATTTAAATAATTCGAACTGGCTCTTTTTAGCCGATAATAATCCTCAACTCAGTTATTTATCTACAGTAGTCCAAACTTTTCCATTTTATTTGTAAAATAGTCCGCCGTTAAAAAACATAACGGAGTTCAGTTTTTTTTCCAAATTACAAACCGATATATTCAGGTTTTTTATCAGAACGAGGTTACGAGTCGATTGATGTAAAACTTACCTCGAAACGGTGCTCTGAACGACTTGATTTTTGTTAATCAGAAGTTCAAACACCCGAATTGAAGCACCATTTTCATCGTTTAGAGCACTGTTTTGAGGAAATTTTTACATCAATAGATTTGTATCCTCGTTCGGATCAAAAGCCCAAAAACATCGGTTTGTAATTTGGAAGAAAAAAACTTAACTTTGTTATGTTTTTTAACGGCAGACTATTTTACAAACAAAATAGAAAGTTGGGACCACTGTCGGTAAATAACTGAGTTGAGATTATTATTGACCAAATAGAGCCGATTCAGATTATTTAAATCCAATTCCCTAAGGAATTATAGTCTCACTCCCTCACTACCCCACCCTACCATAGTTGCTCTACCATCACTGTTGTCAATGTGCTCGTTATTGACGCTCTCATCATTGGGCTCGTCGTTATAAACGCCACAGCGCCACCACCACATAAAGTCCACAATGAACCCTGATTTCCTTTAATGAATTCTATTTCCAAATATTTTTTTTGAACGGCCAACTAAATTACTGGATAAGCATCCTGGGATGCCCTCAATCGAGTAAATGCATCCCCTCCTCCATAACGCTCAGAGTTGGATGCATACCCGAGCCACCAAGCCACCGTTTCGAAAAAACCCGCCGCCCAAAAGCCTAATCAACTGGCTTCAAGGAATAATTTAATGAACCAAATGTTCCTATAAATAATTCAATTCTTTTAAGATTCTTACCCCTGAATCCTCCCTTATCCTTATCAAGATATATTTGTTACCATTTGACCCACACCATCTACTTTTCTTCTTCTTTACTTCCCCAAAACATTCTGCCAATTTATAATCATCGAAATTTAAAGTTACTTATGAAATTTAAAGTTACCATATTGAAAGTTCAAATACACAACCTACAAAAAATAGGAAGTCGTAGGAAGGGTATCAAACAAACCCTAATTAAGCTCATTCAAGCAGCGTTAGAACCGTCTCGTCGAACTTTACGATAAGAGATTTTAGATTTTTTCGCTTTTGGAGTTTTGGGTTATAGATTTTAGAATTTTTGTTTGAATCGTTGTGTTTTTTTATTTTGTCATTGTTATTTATCAAGGTGGAACTCCACCTGGCTGGCGCCAGTCTGCAACGCATAGTCTTAGGTATATGATTTCTTTTGTAACAATATTTCGACACATCCATCGGAAGCCCAAGACCTACTCGAAAGATTTAACATCCCATGCTGCTTAGGATTGCTAAACTATCGTGTATATCACTCCTATCCCTATCACTATTTGCCACGTGTCCAATTTGATGTCATTGCCGTTTGTATCAATTTGGTTATGGGCCCATTGTTTATTTATTATGCCCGACACAAACATTCTTACTCAACTAAGTTACAAAATTTAGTAGATGGTCCTTATAGTATTTATAAATTTAACCCTTAAAAACTAAAATTATACTCTTTTAAAATATCACTCATATGCCAAATATACCTTTTTAATAATTACACTCTTAAACCTTTAATTTATTTCACATTGTCTTAATTAGACCATGTGTAGTGATGAGGTATGTGGTTTGGTCTGAAGCATGAGCAGGAGCCTTATTTGCCCAACAACACAAGGTGGGGGCGGTGCTCACCACATTGTGAGCTCATGGTCTGGCCAACCAGGAGCCATTACGTCTGGTATGAAAAGTGAATAATAAACAAAAAAGAAATGGTAACTTTTTATATTACCCTCATAGTTTACACTCCTCACAACATAAATCTACCATTTTCGTCTTCTCCCCATGTCTTCGTAATCTACCATTACGCACATCTTCTAAATCAAAAGGAGAAACATCACAAGCACCTCCCGATTAATAACGTATATCCAAACATAAAACACACTGTCTAACACATCCCTTGTATACAAAACCTAGTTTGAAAAAAAAACATATTTTTTTAATTTACAAAAAAAATTATGCTAAAAGACAATGATGTATAGTTGCAGGCGATGAAGATTTATAAAATAAGGGCGGGTGTGGATACTCATATGAGAGATTGGAGTGTAAGAAGAAAGAGAAGGTAATGATGGTTAACTTATATGTTTAGATTTAAAACACAGGAATGTGAAACTTTAAATATTTTATTGAATATATTTTATAGTTCGATCCTTGAACTGGGCAGGTTTTACCTCACCGCACTGTCGTGCCTTCGGGCGAGTGTTCACGGGCTTCGGCCTTAGGTGAGGGTTTTCCCCGGTTTGGAGGCGAGTGTATCCCGATGTGGTGAATTTCGCCAGTAGCCCATTTGAAAGATTCGTTAGCCGTTAAAAAAAATACATTAAGAATATGGAAATTATGTTAAAAAATGAAAAGTAAAAAATGAAAAGTTCCCGCTCCAACACTCCTGTTTTGAAATTTTTATTTCCCCAACACCCAAATTAACTCCCGTCCTTCTAACCCTACCTGCTCACGTCTCCAATCCCAATTGATATCTATTTGCTCTCCCCCTAAATTGATCAACACAAAATTAATCTCTTCTCAATAGCTATGGTGGAAACGGTCCTCGTCTACATTCAATCTCTCTTCCAGGTTTTATTTTTTATATGTTATTTTAATATACACATATATTATAAGTGTCTATTTGGTTAAGGTTTAAAATGAGCATAGATAAACAACATTTAAATGATTTTTACTCAATTAATGGCTTGTTCAGATTGGTCAACCACCATAAATTTTAGCATCGTGTCTAGTTTTTACTACAAGCAGAATTGGAGATCCATGTTTTGGATTTCATTTCTCAACAAGGATAATTTTATGAGTATTTATTTATTTAGTTTACATGATTTGGAGTTCATCTCACATGAGAGTGACTGTGTAGATATTTGTAACCTTATAAAATTAATAATCATATATGATATAATATAAGTTATAAATAATAAATGAGCTTAGCCCCAATCTAGCTTTAGCTTGAAAAGGTACCCATGAGCAAGCTCAAGCTTTAAAAAAAAACTCAAACTGAGTCACGGCTCGGTTCATTTGCACCCCAGTGAGATTGAATATTGCTCATTTTTTCATGTATTGCCAAACATAATCAATTACACTTACACTGAATGTAGATAAAATTGATAACGAGTGATACCTTGAATTAGTGACCCATAAACTGTTGTCGCATGCTACCTTTATTGTTTTAGATCTCCTATTTCAGCTACCTTAAGCTTTCGAAATAGTACTAGAGCGTTATACACACAAATTATATAGCTAACCTTTATACTTTATGTAGTTAGTTAAACCTCGTGATTGTATCAATTTATGATGGTTATGCCATGTGTGGTTTAAACAAAATAACCAGATCCTTGTTAAATCATAATCAACAAACGATAGGGGTGTTTAACTCATTTGATGGTAATGTTTTTAGTCACAATAGTGTAAGTTGTTGTTAATGGTTTCATCTTGTAGTGTTTGATGTTTGAATGATTTAGGTAATGAATTAAATTAGGGACATGGCTTTGTTTAACATAAAATTAAATCTATCCAATATTTTACTCAGTATATTTTGCCCAAATTAGCAGTAAAACATCTTGCTAACAACTTAAGCAAAAAAAAAAAACTAGGTTGACTGCTTCCTTTTACAATTAACTTTTTAAAGATTGTTGCAAACTCAGTCTTTTATCTCTGAAATTTTGTACTGAAGTGCAAGTTGACTAGTATGCGAGTTCAAGGAAGCAAAAAGCTATAGATCTCTTATTTTAAGGCAAATATCTCATTCCTCAAATCCTTATGCCTTCTTATATATATATATATATATAATAATATTCAATCCAATTGCTAAATGTATAAACTTTGCGTATCCTCTTTGGTACATGTTGACACGTGTAAACTTCATAATGCACTATGCAGTTAATCTCGGTGATATATTGGTTATCTCGGTCATATTAGTCCCTAGTAAAATATCGGTACCGATATTATCGGCGATATTGACCATGTGTAGAGTAGATTGAAGGGGGCGTAATGGGCGTATAATGGTTTTTTTTGTTGGATAAGTTAATTTGGGGCCGGTACTAGAGGTGTACAAAAAAACCGGTTTTAGAACCGAAACGGTTTTTTTTAATCGGTTTTTTTACAACCTGTTAGTGACCGAAACCGAACCGCCTGTTGTAGACCGGTATGGTTTTTTTGCCTTCGAAACCGGTTAATAACCAAAGCCAGTTTAAACCGGTAAAAACCGGTTTTTTAGGTTAAACCGGTTAAAAACCGGCCCTAACCGGTTGGACCGGTTATTAGTTTGCGTAAAAAAACCGATTAGTAACTGGAACCGGTTATACAAAAAACCGGTTTTTGATTTTGAGGGAAAAACCGGTTTGGTTAATAACCGAAACCGGTTTTTGAAAAAAACCGATTTGTACACCTCTAGCCGGTACCGTCATTTATCAAGCATTTGTAGTTAATTTTTTAATGCTTGTTTTCTATTTTTGATTAACTAGGGCTAGATTTTATCATATTGGATATAAATATAGAAACCCTTTACTTTAAACTTAAATCACAATGGTTTCACAAAGTCTTGATGATATTCTTAATTGTGTAGTGTCCACGTCAGCCACGAAGTAGACTACTATATGATAAGGTTTGTGAAGGAGATTGCTTACGAATGAGTTGGAATACTTGACAATTACAATGTAAGTTTAGATATATTTTAGCTTACATGTTAGAGAAATATATACTTATATGTCCACATAGATGCTTGAATTCCTAGATTTAGATTTAGTCTTAAAATTAAGTATCCAAACAAATGCTTAAATTTATCAATTAAGATTTTGAATTCTGATTTTTAAGATTTATTTTATTTAACTGTTGTCTCAGGTTGAGGAAGAAGTGGCGGAATACTCACTGTGGATATAGATGGCATTCACAAAGATTGGTCGAATTATGCCATTACCTTTATTTTTAAGTGACAAGCCGTATTTTCGGTGTAGATAAATGTATGGACAAACAATTTCTTTTGTTAAGGTTAAAATATTTATAGTGTACTTCACAAATGATTATGCAATGAGTTGTTTTGGTGTGTATTTGTATTATAAAATGGATTTATTGTTTTTGTTATTATATATGTAAATGGTGTAAATTAGTAATTCTATAAAAAAATATTATTGTTTAAACAAATTAAACCATGACACGCGTATATGAATGTCATAAATATGTGTCGTAAATGTGTTCATAAGTGTCATTAAAGAGTGTCATAAAAGAGTGTGATGGTGCATAAACGTGTGTCATAATGTTTATTAAGTGTGTCATAAATGTGTTTCATAAAAATATGACAACAAATGCATGTCATATTAATTTTATGACTTCTCCATCAACAACAACGCTTTTGCGTGTCATAATTACTCTTTTATGACACACAATATGTGTCAAGAAATGTGTTTTTTCTAGTAGTGAAGGGTGATTCGTGTTTTTGTACGATGATGCGGGTAGGTGGTTCTCAGGCTCGGAGGAGTGTGGTGGTATGCTTTGAATTTTTTAATTAAATTATCAAATAAAAGTTATAACAAAAGATGTTAATTTAAAAGATTTATGAATTTATTTAAAAGATTTTTTCTAAAATACCAATATCGTAAATTAAAAGATTTATGACTTTATTTAAAAGATTTCTTTTTTCTTAATACCAATATTCGTAATAAAAAGACAATTAAGTCACATGTATTATTTTTTTCTAGTAAAAGTCCATTAACAAATTTTACATATAAAACTAACATATTTTCTATGTTCTTTTAATCATAAACATCACTTATACTCAAACATTTATTCTCAAAATTAGTTCTATATTAAAGATATTAATATGCTTGTTACGATTTTCATTTTTAGGTTGGTATGGTTGGTTGTGTGCGTTTAAATATGAAAATGAGGGAGATTGGTTGTATTTGTTTATTTTATACTACAAGTTAGATTATGGTCGCTTTTGTTAGGCATACAGCATGATTACGATTACTATTATACGTTTGAAAAGCAAATTGTATATTAGACCATCCTTAGTCGGCCGTGATCCGGCGTTTTCTCCCCTCAAACACGTCCGAAAACGCCATCCCCCCACCCCTCCCGGCGTGATCCGGCTTTTTTTGTAAAAGAGCCCCCCACGCGTGATTTGAAAAACGCCGGTGCAATGTTTCTCCATCAATGTTTGACCAATCAAAAGCTTCCAAGTATTTTATTTTTGTTTTACTTTTTTTAAAGATAATAAATAGGTTATCATTAATGGGGCATTATTGGACATTATCTCACTACACCCATTATGAAAAACGCTCCATAACGCTCTTTGCTGACTGGAATAACATATGGCGCAAAACGCCCAAAATGGGTGTCTTCCACTACGCATGGTCTTATTAGAAGAGATCATTGTTTTAGAATATGCATATAATAAATCAACTATATGTTACAACAATCTAGACTCTAGAGCTGTTTGAGCAAAGAAAAGTCAGGGCAAGCTTTGTTTAATGTATATTTACCAGATTTCTAGGACGCTTTTTATTTTTTTAAAATGTTAGTTTTTTTTTCGGTGTTTCGTTTATTGTGTTTTTATTTTTTATTTCAATGAAGTTTATTTTTATAATATATTTGACTTTATTGAAATTAAAAAAAATGATTATAGGATGATTAGATGTCGTTACTGTTTACTAGCTAATATGTACTTTGAAATAAAGTTGACATGGCAGGTGTTGGTTGGTTAGGATTAGGTACTACCTTGTACCCCTTCCTCCTTGATAGGATGAATCATGAGGTGAATGGTGGTAATATGACGCGGTCATGATGGTGAATAGTAAATGAGGAATATAACACATGTTCAAGTATACTCCAAATGTGTAGAAAACAATGAGATGTTCCATGTTATGAAAGACAAAACATCCCAAAGAACTTTGGCCATCCTCTCTTTATCTCACCTTGGCCTCTCATTTTCATTTTCTTGGACTATTTAAGCAAAGAGAATAAAAAACCTACGGACAAATATACTCGGATGGCCATGTCATATATTTTAAGTTTTAGTCACCCCACAAAAGTTAATGACTTCTTAGATTTTGATGATTTCATTATTTATACTAGTTTATAGTTTATAGACCCATGTATTACATGGTTTATGATAGAAAATTAAAGGCTTTGGGATAATCATGGAGTAGATCGAGTTTTTTGGGGAAATAAATGATTTTCCATTTATATAAATTTGAATGAGTTTTTTAAAATAAGTATGTTATTGTTGAGGTTGGCTGCGTTTAAATAACAACGATTATAAGTTTTAAATTATTTTTTATATTTCATATTATTTCTTGTATCACACATCATAAATATAAATTTTGATATGAATACATATAACCCTAATATGAACTATACATACAAAATTAAAGAAAATATAACATTACTCATTTAAAATGATGCGTTTACGAAGTAAGAATTTTGTTTATAATACAAAATAATTAGTATTTTTATTTCAAATTTATATTTTCTTATTTTAAAAAGTGTTATCAAAGTAGAAGATGAAGTGGAATTAGTTCATGATCTAAGATTTATATATTTAAACACACACACACACACACACATATATATATATATATATATTGTTTATACATATGTTAAACATTTGTGAAAACGATAATAACAAATTATAAACATGAAGAGGTTTTAAATTTTTGGTTATCCCATCTTCTTTTGATAAATATGTTTTTATTTATTAAAGTAGAGATATTATGTTAAAGTATAGGTGTACGAATTAAGAATATTGAAGATATATAATCATGAATATAAGATTATTTCTAATATATATTAAATTCAATCATTTAATTGTCTTTATATTAATTTTATTATTATTATTATTATTATTATTATATATGGTTGAGGTACTATGATAAATTATCATATGTCATTTTAGTGAAATTATTTATTATAAGAGAATGTCATGTGGCATTATAGTTACTATTTTATTAATATTAGATTTCTTAGGTTTTGTTTTATGTTAAAACCCCTCTTTAGCTTCAACCAATTTCCTCATATCAACTAGAAAGATTAGCTTCAACCAAGGACCTACAAAGAGCAATCACAATGTTAATAGAATCCAAATATATAGTGGCTTCTAACCATTTTCTATAGTAATTTATTGGTTTTTTCGTAAGTATTGAAAATTTAATAACTATTGTGCTTTTAAGAAAATAAAGATAAAGCATGTGAATGATCAAAATGCTCTTACATGCAACCCGCATGGCGAAGCTTGAGATTTCAGATGGGGGTTCGAAAACGTATATACCCAAAAATTCTTTAGAACCGGGAGGTCGAAATCGTATATACCCAAAAATTTCTATACGAAAACTACATATATAACACTACTGAGCGAAAAGTTCGGAGGTCCCCCCGCCCCTTCTATACTTCGCCCTTGAACACATGTGTGACCGCTTAACCGGATTATTTTATTATCTTTGGGTAAAAAACAATGAAATGCGAATGATTGCTACAACTTAGGTTAACATGAATTATAGGGTGAAGATCAAATATGAAGTTTATTTTTGCTAGGAAGTATAGGAAGTTATCTTAGCCGTTCATCTATAATTTTTAAATTTAGAAGGCGGGGGTATTTTTGTCATTTTATCCCTTCTTATTATCGTTCTAATATTATACCAGATACTGTTACCTCTACTTTCAGTTGGATAACAGAATTTGTGATTTCAAAACCCTAAATCGAAACGATCGTAAATTCAACCTTTTTTCAAGCATTAAACTAGTTTCGAACGAGAATTCGAGATCATTAATGGATTTCGCAGACTTTGTTGGTAAGTTTACCGTCAATTCTACCTTTAATCATAGCAGACTCTATTATTTTGCCCAAATTTATTCAATTACGTTCTGCAATTGGTTTTTTTTTCCTTTTAATTTATTGATTTTTGATATGATAAAGTACTAATGTTGAATAATTTAACAGTAATTTGTTCATTTAATCATTGTTCTATTGAAAACTAAATGTTTATAAGTCGTTGCGTTTTACTGAACTTGTTGCTTTTTATGTTTCTTAAATTCTTTATTGATAGAAATCACGAAATCACATTTCGAATTAACACTTTCAACATGATAAAAAGTTTTATTAACATCTATTGCGTTTTATTTAGTTTTTTTAATATTTTTATTTGTTAAACAACTATTGCGTTTTATGTTTTACCTAATGAATTAATTTTCTATTTGAAGTTTATAAATATGTATTTTATTCCGTTGTAGTTTTTTTTATTAAAATTTGTTGATTATATGAGAAGTATTGCGTTTTATAGTTATTTATTGAATGTTTCAGATTTCAATTCAAAACGGGAAGAACGTGTGTGCTTACATAGTGGAAGAAAGTTTTACAAACCTAAAGTCAGTGAATCCATTAGACCTTCTGTTGGAATGCGTTTTAAATCTTTTGATGAGGCTTTTGCTTTTTATCAGAGATATGCACTTGCTTCTGGTTTTTCTGCAAGAAAAAATACCTCTTGGAAAAGTGGTGGAATTGTAAAAATTAGGTATATTGTGTGTTCAAAAGAAGGATTTAATGTAAGCAAAGCAATAGACTGTGGTTCTGTTGGTGAAAATAGTAAAAAGATTGTTAGACGTAATAGAGGTTCAAAAAGAGTTGGATGCAATGCTCATTTGAAATTGATTTTAGAAGACAATAATATGTTTAAAATCTACATTTTTAAAGAAGAACATAATCATCTTTTTGTTAATGATGAAGATGTTCATTTCCTGCCTGCAGCCAGAAGTATTGATTATGTTAAAGAAAGTTTTATATCTGGGTTGTCTGCAATCAATGTTCGCCCTGTTAGAGCATTCAATATTATGAAAACTATGTCGTGTTTTGGTCAAGTTGGTGCTACTAAAGTTGATTGTAAGAACTATAGAAGAGATTTGAATCTTTACATTGGTGAGTATGATGCAGAAATGGTATTTAGGCGTCTTATTAGGAAGAAAGAATCTACTCCTGGGTATACATGTGATTATGTTATTAGTGAAGATAATAGATTGAAAGCGCGTTTTTGGGCTGATGAGCATTCAAAAAGAAATTATGCAGTATTGGTGATATAGTAGGTTTTGATGCTACTTACAACTCCAACAAGTAAGTTTTTTTTAACTTATTGCGTTTTATATAAAATTTTTAATGATTTCTAATGCACTACCTATTTTTTTTTTGTAGATATGATTTGGTTTTTGTACCATTTACTTGGATTGATAATCATTTTAGGAATGTTACATTTGGTGGTGCATTACTTGGTTTTGAAACTGCAGATTCTTATCGTTGGCTTTTAAGTTCTTTTGTTAATGCTTTTGGAAATGAGCCTAAAGTTGTTGTTACTGATCAAGATGCTTGCAATGAAGAGAGCTATTATCGATGTTCTTCCAAGAACTAGGCATAGGCTATGTATATGGCATATATGGGAGAAATTGAAGACAAAGGTATTACATTGCGTTTTATGAAGAATCCTTTTTAATTCAAATGCTTATTATTGCGTTATAGTATATTATCTAATAATCTACAAATTTTATAAATTAAAGTATTATACAAACTACATTCCAGACCCAGTTTTACATAATGCGTTTTATCTTTTTTTAATTATTTTATTGCTATTTATTCAGGTTGGTCCTGTTTTGTCATCTAACATTGACTTCAATACAAGAATGACTCATGCAGTTTGGAATGATAATATTATTCCAGAAGATTTTGAAAGCGAGTGGCATTCAATAATGTCTACATTTGGATTAGAAAATCATGAATGGTTAAAGACTATGTATGATATTCGATTTGATTGGATACCCTCTTATTACTGTGGAGAGAATTTGGCTGATCTTATGCGTACTACATCTAGATGTGAAAGTGAGAGTTACTTTTTTGGACAGTTTTGTAATCCAAGGTGTACCCTTGTTGAATTTTTCACTCATTTTGAAACCGCAATGGAATTTCAAAGGCATGAACATAGGAGAAATGATCATGATACCAGGTATATTCAGTCTAAGATTTGGAGTGACTTCATATTAGAGAAACAAGCTTCAGAAATATATACCAAAACAATTTTTGAATATGTTCAGAAGGAAATTGATGGTGCCATTACAAAATGTATGCCAAAGATTCATGATACAGTTGGTGATGTTCAATTTTTCAGATAAAGGATTTTAATCAGCCATGCACTTCGTTATTCAAGGTATAATATAAAATAATATTGCATTTTATGTATTAAGTAAAATTATTTATTTATTAAAACTTTTAAAAGTAACTTAATTTTATCACTATGTTTATTGCGCTTTATCATTATTAAATCTCTGTTATTATATTTGAGACAATTTATTGCGTTTTATATTACATCTCTGTCATTTTATATACTTTTTATTATCTTATTACAGGTTGAATATAGTATACAAGAAGATGGTATAAATGTATGTTGTACATGCAAACGGTTTGAACAATTTGGAGTACTGTGCCGCCATATCTTTTATGTTCTAAGGTTTGATAATATTAATGAGTTTCCAAGAAGATATGTTCTCAGAAGATGGATGAGAGAGGTTGTTTCAAACAGATCTATTGACTGTAATATTCGGTTTGATGAGATTGGTAGGAGTAGTGAAATTGATAGAGTTTTTAGAGAAATCATTGTAGCAAATGAATATGCTGTTAATAGGTTGGTTGGTGATTTAGATGAATTGTGTCGGTACAGAGAATATATCAAAAGTTATAAGGATAAAGCAGATGAGGTTATGGTTGTTGCGCCACCGCCTAGTCGTAAAGATAGGTTTGCTGATATTGGTGGTAATATTGAAAATTCCAATTCTACGATTCATGTTCCGATCAAAACAAGGACAAAAGGATGTGGTGTACAGAAAAGGTTAAAGACTAATCGTGAAATTGCAATTCAGAAATCCTCAAAGATCCAGAAGTCGTGTCGTGTATGTGGTGGTAAAGGACACAGCAGTCGAACATGTAAGGAGATTAAAACAATGTAACTTTCCATCGTTTGTTTTTTTCTTTTTTAATAAATTTTGTATTGAAAATTTTAAATTCTAATAAAGCAGGTATTGTTTTTATATTGCGTTTTATTATACCTTCAATTATTTTCAGCTTATTTTGTACTATTGCGTTTTAAGTATGAATCAATATTTTGAAATGTTTCCTTATGAACAATACTTAGTATTTATTGCGTTTTATTATACCTTCAATTATTTAAGCTTAACTATTGCGTTTTAGGTATGAATCAATACTTTAAATGATCCTTAGAACAATGCATAGTATTTATTGCGTTTTATAAAAACAAAAGATTATTTAAACATTATATTTATAGATGAGATGATAAAAGTTACATGAAAGATGATGAACATAACAACCACCAACACCTGTTCACCATCCATACAAACCTCAAAATTATTGTTATCATCTATAGTACCATACTACACCATTAGCATTCAACAAGGAAATAAAAACATCAAATAAAAACAACCACATAAAGATAAATTACCAAACCACATGGAAATCAACAATCAACATTATGGATCAAAGTTCGTCTCTTCTTCATATGAAAATCCTAAGCTTCCATCTGGGATTTCTTCATCACTTTCAGATTGAGTCCATAGTTCCACCTGTGAAATCACTGCACTCTGAAGTCTCTCTGCAAATTTGCTTCCAGAGTTGTTGATGATTGGAATATCAGATAATTGCTTTATTAAGATTAAATCATCACAGGAAGATATGTCTTTGGGGTCGAACAGATCAACTTTTCCATCATCCTAAGTTACTGCAACCTTGAAACTGTCATCAATGAACTCCCAAGATGTAACTTTTGGATCTTCAGTCACCATTTCATTTGGATTTCCATAACTTTTGTTCAGAATTTTGAATAGTTGTTTTCTTTCTTCTCTGTAACATGCTGGTGGTATTCCTAGCTCATTCATTTTTCTCAATACATTTTCGTTGAAATTTTCTAGTACTGATGCTATAGAATGATATCTTATTTTGTGGCCATCAAGATATTGTAGTATGAAATTTCCTCTTTGAAACCACCAACTGACAATTCTTGATTAGCAATTTGTGTGTTTGTGTTGGGGTTTTTTGTATGTGAAGGCTGTGAATATAATTTAGGGTTTCTGGTTCTTATATAATGGGTATTAAATGTGGTGGTTGTAGTAGTAGGTAGTAGTAGTAGTAATGAGCTAGTTTACCTTATTGAATAAAACAAGTAGTAATGATATTTTATTCCCTTTGTCAGGAATCTATAAGGCTCTTTTAATTTTCATTGATAACAATCATTTTTTTGTCACTACATTGTTGTTTCTTTCTTATTGCGTTTTATTTTTAAATTACTTTTTTATTAGTTCTTTTTATTTTTTATAGGGATCAAAAAATAATCATTGTGTTTTTATTAATTTTGTATAATCATTGCGTTTTATTAGTTAGCATATGAATACATAACAGACATTCCATTGCGTTTTATAACAACAAAGTATAAGACAAGTTTGTGTTATAAACAAAAGATTGCGTTTTAAAATAACAAGCTATATCATCAAATATTAATAACATGATAATGTATTGCGTTATATTGTAACAAAGTATTAGAACATCAAGTTTATAAACCAACACTTTCAAGCCTGCTCTTAATCCTTTCTAAACTAGTGTCATAGTCTATTTTTTTAAGTTGTGGACTGAGGCTTCAATACTTCTTTGAATCTTCAATAATATAATCTCTGCATTCATTTAGATTGTGCAATAGTATCTTTGCGATATACTTTCGCCTTAAATTCTCAAGTTGTGCAGTCTGTTTGTTCACAGGTCCCCTTGGTTTCTTGATATTTTCTTGGGTTTCATCATATTCCTTGTTAAATCCACAGTTCCATTTATCCACACTTTCACCCTCATAACTTTCCATATGACGCATACATAATATACCACAGTCGATTGAGTTATCCTTTGTTCTCCAACTCATCTCCATTCTTTTAGCCCTTATGTTCTTCAAATTATTTGCTTTTGGATGTTTAATTGATTTAAGGTAAGCAATCAAAGCATTCCTCTACAGAAAAATAAATTAAATTTCAGGTTAATAAACATTAGTTTGCTTATATTGCGTTTTAAAAGCATAACTTACTGTTTTCAGAGGCACATTGCCATATTTCTTAGAACTTAAAACATCTGCTGAACTATTGTCAATGATATTTATTTCTTGATCATAAAGATTGAAAGACACCACATAGAAATGCTCTCGATAGAGTATTGGCACAATGATAAAATCAAAATCATCGATGCTTTTATCTTTGAACCTTTTAGAATTTTTGTCATATTTTCTGTGAACTCTTCTAACATCTCTTTTGAAGTTTTATCCAATGTGTAAGCCTGCATTAAAATAAACAAATTAAAACTTTATTGCGTTTTAGATAAATTATATCAACAAACATTAGTATTAAAGTTATTGCATTTTATACATCAATATTTAGGTTATATGAACCACCAAAAGATATAATAACTTCATACAAAACGAAGAACAAAATAAAACAGAGTAATTACGTTTTAGAGATCTTACCAACATCTGAATTTTACAGAAAAATCTTGCTTTTAATTTGTCTTTTGATCTTCTTTTTTCTTCTTCGTTCAAGATATAAGCCCAAGAATTTATTACTTCTCCTGTAATGTATAATCCTGGCCTCATTGTTTCGACAGCCCATCTTGGCAAAGATACATGATCGGTTATCAAAAAGAGAGTGTCCCTGCAAAAAAAAAATTATAACAATTGAATTATATATGATTTTTATTTTGTGTTTGACTTTTTAAATATAAAAGTTTTCGTACATCATGTCGCCTACTGCATGGAATGCATATCCATATATGTTGTTTTCAATCTTTGTTCTACTATACATTCATTTCTACTTTTCTTTGATAGTATGGTGAACATAACGCTTCGCCTACATTTTTCTGACGTTCTGGTCGCACTATCTTTGTAATTATCTCTTCTGTTTTATTGATTTCCGTCGTTTGTTCTTTTTCATCAATTGATTTTGCTGGTGTTTCATAAATTTTTTCTTCTGGGTTGAGGAATGATGTGCTTCCAATAACATCATTGACTTCCTTTCCAGTCACATTCTCATCAATTCTATCAAGCATTGTTTGTATTCCTGTAATTTGAATACGTGTTTCAACTTCTTTGCTTGATGCATCCTTTTGATTTGCATTCTCATCCACTGTTGTTTTTATCTCATTTGAAATATGAGAAATTTTCAAATCAAGTTTTGGTCTCTCATAATTTTCAATTGATTTTTGTTTTGATATTCTCTCTGCTTCATCTGTTTTCTGTATCATCTCCGTAATGATTGATGGAGTTTCTTCACTAAATGGTGATGTTTCATTGCATTTTTCAATACTTGACGGATTCTCCTTTGTTTTTTCAGGACATGAGCTTTGTACCACAACTGTAGTATCTTCATTGCGTTTTGCAGATGATGTAGGATTTAGCATATCTTGTTCTCTTTCTTCATTTTGGCTTTCGTTTAAATTTAAGTAGCATGATGGTGTTTGTTGATCACTTTGAGTTTCAATCATTCTTGAATCAGAGGTAACTTGGTTACGCTTTTGAGCTACGTTATTCAATTTCTCCATTAATAATGACCATTCATTAACTTTGTTATGAACAATTTCACTGTTTGGATATTGTTCAATAACGTCATCTATATATGATTGGATTGTTTGGAATGATTCTTCGAAGCTTTTGAAATGATCATCTAAGATTGACACAATATGCTGCTCATTTCGTTTTTCACCTTCTTCGCTTATTAGAATTTCATCACCACTTCTTGTTGAATTCATTTCAGAAAGACCTTTTGTTGTTTCAATATGCATTTGTTATGGTATGAAATTACGCAACCGACATTGACTGTCAACCCACAGTTTTTCTTTATTTCCCTCTGAAGGTTTTTCGAAGAAACGTCCCCATGATCCTTCACTTTCTGTTGGTGCTTTTTCATTTTCATTGGGGTTATGTTGGGTTTTTTTACTATCTTCGAGTGCAATCCAATTAACAGCAGCAGTTAGTAAGATGTTTTCTTCTTCTGCTTCAACAAACTCTGGTTGGCTGTTTTGGTTGCGTTCATTCTGTTCATCATCATCATCATTATTGTTTTCTTCATCATAAAAAACAGGAGCAACAGTTAGTAAGAGGTTTTGTTCTTCTGCTTCAACAAACTCTGGTTGGCTGTTTTGGTTGCGTTCATTCTGTTCATCATCATCATCATCATCATTGTTTTCTTCAGCATCAAAAATTTCTTCATTTTCATTTTCGGATTCAGATGGATAAACATAATATTCCATTTCCTCTTCTGCTTCCTGTTCTTTCTTCTTTGATTTTTTCTTCGCCTCATTTTTCTGTTTTACAAGTACCCTACCTTCATTTGTGCAACGATTTCTAATTCATCTTCAGATTCTTGTAAAGTTGTAGAGTTAACCATATCCAGAGAGAATTGTTCTTCATTATCCTCAAATCCTTGTTTTTTGTAAGCATATAGAATCTATATAATTGCGTTTTATAAAGATATTATTCACCCCTTATTCAACTTTTATCTTATGGGCATTAATTAATTATTGCGTGTTAGGAAGTAAAGATATCATTAAAATTGACTATATATTGCGTTTTATGATATAAAGATAGATAACAAATAACAATAACTATATATTGCGTTTTATGAGATAAAGTATTTAGGATTTAACAAAAATAAAATCCTTGTTTTTTGTAAGCATATAGAATCTGTATAAATCATTGCGTTTTATTCACCCATTATTCAACTTTTATATTATGGGTTTAAGTAATTATTGCGTGTTAGGAAGTAAAGATATCATTAAAAATGACTATATATTGTGTTTTATGATAAAATTAAGATCAGATTTCATACCGCTAGCATTGCAATAGGTCCATAGAAGGTCTTATCATCTCCAGGCCATCGTTTTCTTGAACGCCGTAAACAATTCAGCATATATTCACACCAACTAAAATCTTGGACATTTATATTACTTTTCATTGAAGGCAAAAACCTTTGGTTTACATTACTGCTTTGCATTGCCTCTACCATGACGGTACAAAATATAACCAAGAAGTTCAGTTTGAACATTCTTCCAAGCTCATTTCTAGTCTTTAAAATTTTAATCAGATTCCCAATGTACAATTTTCTTCAGAAGTTGCTTACTGAATTGCCCCCGCCAGAACCTTATTATAAGGTCTGTATCTTTGGGCCTTTTTTTTTCCTCAATCTTTATTTTGCCATTTGGTAGTTGAAATACCTTTTGAATCAAATCAGCAGTTATCTTAATCTTCTCTTCTCCAGTATTTATCATATCATTTTCAGCATCATAGTTATTCACAAGCCAATATCCAAATTTCCGAGGAACTGAATGCAAGTTCATGGATAGTGCACTGCCAAAACCTATTTCTCTCACAATTTTCTTTTGATTTTTTGACAAAGTATTGATATACGTTGGGAGATTATTGACTGCACATCTTATGGTGATTTTACTTCCATCGTATTCGTAATATGGTTGTTCTGGGGCTTTGTGTATCTTCAATGATCTCCTTGTTTTCACTCTTGGTGGGGGATCAACAAAATCATCATCTGATATATAGAAGTGTAGGGTATTAAAAACTACAAATATTTTGGATTATGGAATAATGTTTTTCTGTGAATCATGTTACCAGAATTTATTTCTTGTTCTTCAGAATTATGCAGAACTATAGCTCTCTCAGTATTTTCTTCTTCTGAAGTTTCAGTCACCACTTTCTTTCTTCTCCTTTTCATTTGTTCTTGTTGCTTTTTATCTTAAAGATAATAACGATACAAAAAGTTAGTAAAAAACAATAGTTAACAGCAAACCTTACTAAAATTATAACACCCTTGAAATTATTAGGTTACAGTTTAATATAAAACGCAATTGTTAACAGTTTTAAGATAAAAAGTAGGGGTAGCTCAACGTTTTAATATAAAACGCAATATTTTCTTCTTCTGAAGTTTCAATCACCACTTTCTTTCTTCTCCTTTTCATTTGTTCTTGTTGCTTTTTATCTTAAAGATAATAACGATACAAAAAGTTAGTAAAAAACAATAGTTAACAGCAAACCTTACTAAAATTATAACACCCTTGAAATTATTAGGTTACAGTTTAATATAAAACGCAATTGTTAACAGTTTTAAGATAAAAAGTAGGGGTAGCTCAATGTTTTAATATAAAACGCAATACTTAACAGCAACACTTACAAAAATTATAACAATTATAACACCCTTGAAATTATTAGGTTACAGTTTAATATAAAACACAATTGTTAACAATTTTAAGATAAAAGTAGGGGTAGCTCAATGTTTTAATATAAAACGCAATACTTAACAGCAACACTTACTATGCACTGCATATACAATAGGTAACAACAGTTGTAAATTAAAACATAATGGTTAACAGTTGTAATAGTTAGTAGTAGGCTATTTCTAATTCATAAAACGTAACATGAATACAGTTTAAAGTTTAAGATAAAAAGTAGGGGTAGCTCAATGTTTTAATATAAAACGCAATACTTAACAGCAAACCTTACTAAAATTATAACAATTATAACACCATTGAAATTATTAGGTTACAGTTTAATATAAAACGCAATTGTTAACAGTTTTAAGATAAAAAGTAGGGGTAGCTCAATGTTTTAATATAAAACGCAATACTTAACAACAACACTTATAACAATTATAACACACTTGAAATTATTAGGTTAAGGTTTAATATAAAACGCAATTGTTAACAATTTTAAGATAAAAGTAGGGGTAGCTCAATGTTTTAATATAAAACGCAATACTTAACAGCAACACTTACTATGCACTGCATATACAATAGGTAACAACAGTTGTAAATTAAAACATAATGGTTAACAGTTGTAATAGTTAGTAGTAGGCTATTTCTAATTCATAAAACGTAACATGAATACAGTTTAAAGTTTAAGATAAAAAGTAGGGGTAGCTCAATGTTTTAATATAAAACGCAATACTTAACAGCAAACCTTTCAAAAATTATAACAATTATAACACCCTTGAAATTATTAGGTAACAGTTTAATATAAAACGCAGTTGTTAACAATTTTAAGATAAAAAGTAGGAGTAACTCAATGTTTTAATATAAAACGCAATACTTAACAACAACACTTACAAAAATTATAACACACTTGAAATTATTAGGTTAAGGTTTAATATAAAACGCAATTGTTAACAATTTTAAGATAAAAGTAGGGGTAGCTCAATGTTTTAATATAAAACGAATTACTTAATAGCAACACTTACTATGCACTGCATATACAATAGGTAACAACAGTTGTAAATTAAAACATAATGGTTAACAGTTGCAATAGTTAGTAGTACGCTATTTCTAATTCATAAAACGTAACATGAATACAGTTTAAAGTTTAAAAAGCATAAATATATACCATTATCAGAAATCTCTTTTTGTTTTCTAGCAGTGTGTTCTCTCGTTGTTGATTTTTCCGTATTTTTTGGTTGTTGATCGTTGTTTTCTTCATCTAAAGTTTGTCGTTGCTTTTTTCATGATTTAGGGTTTTGCGATACGTATTTCTTATCAGTAATTCGAAGGTAAACCTTCAAATTATCTCTCGAAGATGCCATGAACTTCAACGGATTTTGATAATCACTAATTTCAATCTGTGTGTGTTTTTTTTTCAATCGGATGTAAAACGTAATGAACTTCTTCACAAGTTTTCTCTGTAGATTCAAAGTGGTTGTAGTTAGAATTTGACGATAATACCCTTCAAAGCCCGGATCGCGTGTTTAATGAGAGTTTTTTATTAAATTTTAATCTTGGCCGTTGATAGTGCAATTTGACGGACGAGATTACTTCCTATCCTTCCTAGTAATAAAAACTTTCTATTGTATCATGACACATAATAATGATATGTGACCTCTTTTATACACATTAAAAATGTCCTAAATAAATAATCATGCTATAATTTCTTCGCATATTACAATGTTTTGTTAGAAAAAAAAAATCTGTAGAGAATATTCAAGAGACAAAAATACCTTTGATGGTTGGGAGTCGTAAGTTTGGGGTTGCTTTTGGGGCAAAGCAAGCACAATATTTAAAAAAAGCTTTTAAGGCGTCGACAAATTGACAACAGAATGTTTTGTCATTTAACTCCTCGTTTTCTTCCACAATATTCCCATTTTATCATTATTTTATATTTTCTTATTATTTAAACGCCTTAAATAATTATATCTTAGTATCATTATTTTATATTTTCTTAGTAGATTCATATTTATATCTACCTTCAATGTTTATTTGCTAATTCACTTTCAATAACTTACACAACAATAATTAGAGGTAAATTTGGGGCTCCATCCGGTCTATCTACGAATGATGTGAGATTTATTTAACGTGTTATAATATAAGATTTATAACAAAATGAATTTTATGAAATAGCAAATTACTACATGGATTTTTTTATCTTTTGCAAAATTGCATTGAAAATGATAGAAAAGTTACATAAGAATGGCAGGTAAACGGATAACAAGTTACGCCGCAGTCCCCTTTTGAATATCAAATCAAATTCTACTGAGAACAAAACTTTGGTTCCTTGGTGTTGAGAAATCGCTTTGCATGACCTTTCGCACTCTGTTAAAAAAACCAATAGCTACAGAAACAAGTAGGGCTGTAAACGAACCGATCGAACACAAACAAGGCCATGTTCGTGTTCGTTCGTTAAAGGGAAAAGCAGATGTTTGTGATCTATGACGAACACATGTCGAACATAAGTTTATGTTCGTGTTCGTGTATTAATGAATTTCAGTTGTTCGCTAACAGTTCGTAAACACTGGTCATGAACCCAAACGGACGTAAATGAACACAAATGAACATTAAACGTAAAATGAATGTAAAAGAATGAACATGAACGGACGTTAACAAACAAATTACCGAACTTCACGAACAAACAAGACCTTTATTTGTGTTCGTTTATTTAGTTAATCGAACGAAATATCTTGTTTGTGTTCGTCACTAACTAAACGAACTTTCCGCTAAAAGATTCACAAACTGTTCGTTAAACGTTTGATTCGTTTACAACCTTAGAAGCAAAGCAATGAACACATATTTATCTTTTAAAAACATTTATATGTAAAGGTTAATACTATTTTTAATACAAGTATCTGGGTGTAGGTAAACCAGCACTTGTGGACCATAACATACAGATAAAAAGCATCAACTTTATATCAAACAAAATCATATTTTTGAAAGCTTTTTAAAAGAAGAAAAAAAGGCAAAAACACAAGGAAGATGAAGACAAGCAACCACGTGATCTGCCAAGTTTTTACCTGCAAAAAAAGCTTTTCTGTTTAAACATTTCCTTTTTCTCATTGTTCTCTCTCTCCACACATACATCCCTCCACCCTTCAGTCCAATCACTGAATATAAAGCAAATGTCTTTGTTTTTCCCCAAAAAAATCCAAACAATTATTTGATTCTTTTCATAAAAACCATTTTTCTTATTATTTTTTTTTTAAATTCCCTTTGAACTGTGAACCCCCAATCTCAATCCTATTATTCTTATTATTATATGAGGTGTTCTTCAACATATACCCTTTGTTGAAAAGTGAAGACTCAACAACAACACACACCCAGATCTTTTTTTTTCTTTTTTCTGAGAATAAAAAGTTTCAATCTTAACATACTAACATCCATTTTGCCATCTGGGTTGAGTTTTGGATCTTTATGAAGTGGGTTGCCAGCATTTTGTAAATTTGTTCTTTTTTGAGGTGGGATTTGGAAGAAAACTGTTGGGTCTTTCTTCATATGGTTCAAGATTCTGTTTTGTATAAAAAGGTTGTATCTTTATGTTTGTTGAGATTTCTGTACAATATTTGAAGATTCTAGAAGCATGGAGAGAAGATTATGTGTGTTTGAGATGTATGGATTAGGGGTTTTCTGTCTTTTCACATGGATGAATGTTGCATATGCAACTCTTTCTCCTTCTGGGGTCAATTATGAAGGTTAGTTTTTATTGAATTTATTTCCAAATTTGGGCATTCTGATTTTCAATCCATTTCTGTAGCTATTGCTCCATGTTCATTATTATTATTCTGCAGTTTTCTTGCTTAATTTAGGAAAAAAATCAGTTTGGTTGTTCTTATTTAATTGGTTCATTCTTTTTGAATTTTAATTGGTTGAATGAATTTAATGCTTTGTAATATTGGTTTTCATATGTAGCTATTTGCCACTAGTTTGTTCCAAAGTAAAAGAAAAAATAACACAATAAGACTAAGATCATTAAAAATCCCGACTAGCCTCCGATTAGTTACCGATTAATTACTAGATGGAGGTTCACTGAGTATTTTTTATCTACTCCGCCAATTAACCAGCAGACAGTCAACAATGGTCAAATCCAGTCCTAACTGGCCAAACATCGTTGGCAGTCTAACGATTCCAGCCAGATTCTTGACCAAAACCTGTAAATTCCGGCAGTTAATCCTATCAACTTGAAAATATGGGTCGAAGAAGGTGGTAAACACATGTCTACTTAATAAAATACATATAAAAATGTGTGTGTACATCTAAAACTAAAAATTACATTTAAAATCCCAATCCGATTAATCCCTATTAATCGCTAGTCGGGTACCCTACCGGCCGATTAGCGCCTAGCGTTTCTTACAACACTATTCAACATTCTTGAAGGATTAGAGAATTTTTATTTTAGTAAACGAATCATAAACAATAAAGCTCAAGAAATGGTTTTAAAGCGTTATTAACGAATGCAGTTGTAGCTCTAATGGCTATAAAAGAAGCTCTAAAGGACCCGCGAAATGTCATGGACAATTGGGATTTATCTTCTGTAGATCCTTGTAGTTGGAGAATGGTTACTTGCACCACTGACCGTTCTGTTTCGGCTTTGTAAGTTTCTTTCCAACCTTTTTTCTTGAATTTGTATTATTGTGAATTGTAAATTATTTATGGGTTTTGATTCTTGATCAGAGGGTTGCCTAGTCAAAACTTATCCGGGACCTTATCGTCTGCAATCGGGAATCTTAGCAACTTGCAATCAGTGTAAGTTCTTGATTGGTCTTGTTCAGTTGTTCTTGACTAAAAGTCAACCTACAGTTGTAAGAAACAAGAATTGATGATTGTACTGTATACAATTGTGTAGTACGCTACAGAATAATGCGATATTTGGACCGATTACGGATGCAATTGGGAAGCTGCAGAAGCTTCAAACACTCGATCTGTCCGGAAACATGTTCAGTGGTCAGCTGCCTAGTTCTTTAGGCGATCTCAAGAACCTTAATTTTTTGTAAGTTTTAATCTTTATTTATTTATTTATTAGAAGTGTAATTGCAGTAGAAATGAATTTATAACAAAATTACTCATTTTGAATAATGTTTTTGAGCAAGACAGGCGCCTGAACAACAACAGTCTTACCGGCTCGGTTCCTGAATCTTTATCTGGAGTTGGAGGTCTAACTCTTGTGTATGTCGCTTTCCTCATCGTTAATCTTCCATAATTTAAATAAAGATTTGTGGGGTTTGATTGAACTTTATCATATCGTACATTTATCTTTCTAACGCAGGGACGTGTCATACAATAATCTCAGTGGTCCTTTGCCAAAACTTTCAGCAAGAACGTTTAGGTGAGTTCTTCATCTCAAGTGGTGTTAGAATCAGGTTTTAAATTTTGGATAAAAGATTATTTAGTTTAAATTGTTTTTCGGCTGCAGAATCATTGGCAACCCTTTACTTTGCGGGCAGAATTCCGTGAATAATTGTTCAAATGTTTATCCCGAACCTCTCTCTTTTCCACCAGACGGATTTACAGGTGATACTATGTTCGTCCTTTTTAGTTCATACTACCATTATTGCATGTAAGGATTATTAGTTATAAAACTAACAATTTATTTATTAGACCAATCCTCATCAAATGGAAAAAGGCATCATTTGACTGTTGCTCTCGGGTCAAGCTTTTGGTGCTTTGTTCCTAATAATCATAGTCATCACATTGCTTATATGGTGGCGGTACAGGAAAAACCAACAAATATTCTTTGATGTTAACGGTTAGTCATTAGTGTGTTATAGCATTTTAGTAATTTTTATTGTTATTATTAAATAAGTGTCCAATTTAATTATATATATTTAATTATATATGCAGAGCAATATGATCCTGAGGTATGTTTGGGCCATTTGAAGAGGTATACGTTTAAGGAACTTCGGGCTGCAACCGACCATTTTAATGCAAAAAATATTCTCGGGAAGGGCGGATATGGAATTGTATACAAAGGGACGTTGGATGACGGTACGACAGTAGCTGTAAAAAGATTAAAAGACAGTAATAATTTCGGGGGTGAAATCCAATTTCAAACAGAAGTTGAAACAATTAGTTTGGCTGTTCATCGTAACCTTTTACGCCTTTGGGGATTCTGCTCTACTGAAAATGAGCGGCTTCTTGTCTATCCGTTTATGCCAAATGGCAGTGTGGCATCAAGATTGAAAGGTTTGACTTTGACTTTTTCATGTCAAGTGGACTATTATCTAACTTAAAAAAGAACTTAAATTCACATATTTGGATATCTTTTTAGCAGATACTATCCAAGGAAGGCCCGTTTTGGACTGGCCAAGGAGAAAAAACACAGCGTTAGGGACCGCAAGGGGTTTACTATATCTACACGAACAATGTGACCCGAAAATAATTCATCGCGATGTTAAAGCAGCTAATATTCTTCTGGATGAAGATTTCGAGGCTGTTGTTGGTGATTTCGGGCTGGCAAAATTATTAGACCACCGTGATTCTCATGTAACCACCGCTGTTCGTGGGACTGTGGGCCACATTGCCCCTGAGTATCTGTCAACGGGTCAATCATCTGAAAAAACCGATGTGTTTGGTTTTGGGATCTTGCTTCTTGAACTGATTACGGGACAAAAAGCTGTCGACTTTGGACGGGCCGCTAACCAGAAAGGAATAATGCTAGATTGGGTACGATATATAATCCGTTCTTAAAGTTTTATACTTTATTACATTTGGTTACATTGATCGCGATAATGTGGTTTGTTTTACAGGTAAAGAAGCTCCATATGGAAGGAAAACTAAACTTAATGGTGGATAAAGCGTTAAAACAAGATTTTGATCGGGTGGAGTTGCAAGAAATGGTTCAAGTTGCCTATTGTGTACGCAATTTAACCCTGGTTATCGGCCGAAAATGTCGGAAGTGTTGAGAATGTTGGAAGGAGAAGGGTTAGTTGAGAGATGGGAAGCATCACAAAGTGTTGAAACCCAAGATTTAAGGGGTTAGAAAGTATTCCACAAAGATATTCAGATTATATGGAAGAATCTTCACTTGTAGTTGAAGCAATGGAGCTTTCTGGTCCAAGATGACATGGAGTTATTGTCATATATTTTGGTTTTTTTTTTGTTTTTTTGTGGTTGTGGTCCTTGTGGATATAGTTGTTGAATGCATGTGTAAAGAAGGTAAAGGAAATCTAGTGTTTGTTTTTGTTGGAATGAATGTATTAAGTGGTTTTCACAAGTGAAGTCACTCAATAGCAAATGTATATCTTTTTGCTTTATGAGATATAAATTTTTGTATGCATTTGAGGGTTTATGATAACTAATTTTTTTAACGATCAACAAAAGGTCTATCACATGGCAAACTCAATGATAAAAGGTCATTCATGTCTGTAAACGCAGATGACCAGGCTGTGGGGGGTGGTTGGTGACGTGGAGGCAGATGATTGGTGGGTGGTGTTTGTTTTGATTGGTTGGATTTTAATTTTAATTTATTTATTTTTTTAAATATACTCTTTCAACCCCTTTCATCTTGTGTTTTTTTTAAACGCCCCTTGCTGACGTGGCTGTTACGTGGCCCTTTATGCCTCTTCTTCAAGTCTCTCCACATCGAGTAGTCTGGAACTGCCCACACCACATTCTTATTCCCTTTTATTAAGTTCTGATTTTTTATAGATTCTAATTCCTTTAAATCCCAAACTTCAACATATTCTAATTCTTTTTAAAAAGTTCTATAAAAAAAATTACTATTTACAGTTTATTTTACAAAATCAAAGGTAAAACTTTGTCTTTCAAACAAGGTTTTAAGGCTTTAAAAAACTCATAGGTAAGGTTGTAAAAGACTTCATGTATGCGGGTGTAGTTAAAAATTTGAAAACATGCAATTCGGCCTCTTTCTTCGGTTTAGAACCCAGAAAACTACTTAGAGTATTCACAATCCATTCGTTAAATCATGTGAGAGAGATTTTTATATCATAAAAAATAGTTATGAGTGAAGGTGATAGAAAATATTACTGTTGATCTGTTTGTATATTTGAGAGAACACGATTCACCCATCTATAATTTTTTAATATATTTTGAAATGTTGTTAAAGAGAAGAGATAAAAAGGTAAAAATAAAGGATAAAGGTAGTATTTAATAGAAAGGAGAAAAGAATTATAATTGTTTTTTTTTAACTAATATGTGCGAAATATACCATGTTTCAACAAGTTTTTCTAATTTCAATCATCACATTCTTCTTTGTTTTTCCTGTGTAGTGTTGTATGATTTAGACATTTATTTCAATAAAAAAAGTTTTGTTGGTAGAGAATAAAAAAAATCCATTCATCATATGCATTGGTGATTTTTCTGTCATAAGCTATCTTGAGTAATTGGTATTTATTTAGGGACATTGAAATATTAAAATATACACCGCTATATATAAGGAGGTGTAGAGTACACGTTTGTTCAAAATAACATTTTAAGAACTTGGGAGTTCAAAGGGGCAATGCTCCAGGCGAGGTCCTAGGGTAGTGCCCAGGTAGGGGTCTTGCTACCCAGACAACAATAGAGTTGCCCAAATTTTAGGAACCAAGCACTGCTCACGATGGGGAAATTTGCTTAATCGAAAACGACTAAAATTTGCAGATAACGAAAGTGAATAACATGATAATGAAGGTTGGTAGCGACCTTGTACTTCAATAGCAATTTGGTACCTCGATAGCTACTATATACTTTATTACCATCAGAAATTTCATAGAAAAAACTTTTCATTCTTATGAATTTTTGTGTTATCCGGAGTACCATCACAATTATTTTTTGGACGGAAAATATTATTCTCCTATTTTACGCAAAGAATCTATATTACTTCTTTGCTCAGATTTAGACCTGAGACATACCCATCTAGAAGACACATGCGTCTACTAAATATGTTAGCCATATATTTGGTCACCTCAATTATTTTAATTTGAAAATAATTCACACGATTCTAAAGTTTATCCATGGAAACTCCTAACATATAAAACCTACAATAAATTGTAAGTAGATATTTGTCTTTTTAGTTAACTGAAAATATGGATATTCACGATTTGTACTGAAATACTTATAATTATATATGTTATATAATTAATAATTTATATATATCTACATTAGTGTTACTTATATATGAGTTATATAATTAATATGTTACATATCCACATTAGTTTTATGGGTTAGGAAATACTAGGAAGTAATTTTTTTCATTTTTATAAAACACAATGGACTAAAAAACACAAAATAAGGTGTTTTTTCTAAAAAGCAATGAATTAAAACACAAAACAAAGTTTATTTCTAAAACGCAATTGACTAAAAATATAAAAGAGAGTGTACTCTCTAAAACGCAATAGACTAAAATCACAAAAGAAAAGTGTCTTTTGTAAAACGCAATGGACAAAAAACTGGTTTTTTTCATTATTTTATAAAATGCAATGGACAAAAAACACACAAAAATGTGTTTTTTCATTTTTTTGTAAAACGCAATGGATAAAAAACAATGTTTTTTCATTATTTGGTAAAACGTAATGGACAAAAACACCCAAAAAGTATGTTTTTCATTCTTTTGTAAAACGCAATGGATAAAAAACTGTATTTTTCATTATTTTGTAAATGCAATGGACCAAAAAACACCAAAAAAGTGTGTTTTTTCATTCTTTTGTAAAACGCAATGGACAAAAAACTGTGTTTTTTCATTATTTTGTAAAACACAATGGACAAAAAACACACAAAAAATGTGTTTTTTCATTCTGTTGTAAAACGCAATGGATAAAAAACATTGTTTTTTTCATTATTTTATAAAACGCAAGGGACAAAAAACACCAAAAATGTGTTTTTTCATTCTTTTGTAAAACACAATTTTAAAAGAAAGTCTAAACTGAAAGGTGTTTTGCAATTTTTCTTTGAGACATTTTGTCAAACATGGTGTGCAAATTTTTATTAATGATTTCTCAATGAAATTGGAACCAATGATGTTGTCCAAACGCATGAATACATCAAGAGAAAGAGTAGAATCAGAGATATCTTCACTTTGAATACAAAATGTTTGAGAAATTTGAGAAGAGGAGTACCTGTTTTAACAGAAATCTCATGTCCCATCGCATCATGTTAAATTGAAAAAAAGAGAAATTATAGAAATATAAACTGGGTTTTCTTCAAAGAAATCGAAGTACACGTTGATTGAGTGTTCGAACCATTCATTGATGAAGAAAATCACACTGTGGTGTAGTAATTCTAGAGAGAGAAAATGAATGAAATGTTAAAGATAGTGGGTTTTGAACATCTGGGTTTTGAAGATACAGAGAAGGAAAATATAAATAATAACTAAAAGGAGATTGACTAAAATACATTTCCCATTTGTATTTCTACTTTTCCATATGGACGACTAAGATTACTTCATATCCTTCCTAGCGAATATAAACTACCTATTTGATCATCTCCTTTAATTTTATAGCGAACTAATCTAACTTATAATAAATGATTCCAACTAATGTCACATTACAATTCCTCCTTTAATTTAGTAATAATAATATTGTTATAAATATAGTATATTAAATATCTAAGTTATTAACACAATAAAAACAGATAAATACAAAGACGTAATATAAAAAATATTGCATTATCTTTTGTTATTTAATAAAAAATATTATAAATCCTTTTGTTCAATGAGATATTCAATACGTAAGCTTATTTATTGAATGAATTATTTGTTATTTATTTTAATAATCCTTTCGTTTTATATTTTTAATATTATTTATTATTCAATGAATTAGTTTATGGGTGACTGTAATAACTACTAAAATCATCCGAACGATACGATGGAATTCAGTTTCGATTGATATCGGTTTGATTTGTTACGGTGCTAATACTCGGTGTCGCAATCGAAAGAAAAAAAAACCAAAGAAATAAATTCGTTAAACATCTTATTGTAATTCTGTAACAAGTTTAAACTTTACTATTCATTGCACAAAAAATAAAAAAAAAAAACAAAAAAAAAAAACATGATATCAAAGTAAAAACCATTAATGAAATCTACGCTAAAACTAATGTTTAAACTTTAGCAATTTTAGCTTTTCATTTCAAATTATCTATAAATTAAGTTGTGTAAATAGAAAATCTTAACTTATGTATTTATTTGTAATTGGCAATAATTATCTGTGATACATTGGCCTTTGAATTGTGTAACTTGAAAATTTATTTCAAAATTATAATATTTTCCTTTAAATTTCAATAAATAAATTGATATTTTGCTTATTTAGAGTGGTTTTAAGTTATTATTATGCCGCATTTATCATTTTTTACTTACGTGAGATATTTCTTTTATTCAATCCATGTAATACGGTCTATAACCTAGTATAAAAAATAATAAAATATCAAATCTCAAAATAGTGAGTTTTATTAGAAATTTGAAAGAATTACTTATGCTTAGATCTGAGTGAACAAAGCATAGAGTTGTTCATAATTAATGAGTAAACAAGTAGGTAAGATTCTTTAGATGTATTTTATACGAAAAGTGTGCTAAGCGGCTGTTTGGCGACTTTTGAATAGTTAAGTGCTGAACCAATAAGATGCTGATTTATTAAGTGCACAACCAGTAAGATGTATGAACCATTAAGAGGTAGTATAATGCTTAACCGTTAAGAGGCAAATGTCTGAACCATTCAGACATCTGCTTGCGAAACAAACAGTCTGAACCATTAAATGCTGAACCAATAAGAAGTCTGAACTATTAAGAGCCTCATTAAGAGGTAAACAAACAGCCCCTTAGTACTTCTGAGCAAGGCCGGCTCGGAGGGGGTGCGTTGTGGGCGACGGCTCAGGGCCCAAACCCTCCGTGGGCCCGAAAATTTATTTTTTTATAATAGAGTTACATTGTTGAACTTAGAATATATAAGTACTGAATTGAAATGACATGAAGAGGCCATGGTTATGTCCCATGTCACTTTATTAGAATAATAGATCTTGGTGTCTAATTTGATAGCTTCATTTATTAGCATGATTTTTTTCTTATGCTTATTACATATGCATTAAATGCAAATGATATTAATTTTAACTAATTTTGTTTTACATTAAATCAAAATGAGAATAATAGTTACTTCTCAAATCTAGTTTAAAAATGATTATTTATGTTAATTTCTTAATATATTATTCAATCTACAATTAATTTTGTGTGTTTCATTTTTTTTTAAAAAGTGTTATTTTTTTTTCTTTCAACTCTGTATATTTTCTAAAGAAATTTGGATATGTTACGATGGTTATACATGATCATAAATAACGACTTTTAAAGTTATGAAGTAAATATTCCGTATTTTCTGAATTTACCCTTACAATGTGTTTTCTTTCTACCTTTTGTTGTCTAAATACGCGTTTGATATGCTTTTTATCTACGTTTCCACGTAAAAAAGTAGCCCACCACAACATGCGGGTGATTCATAAATTTTTAATTCATTTTCATAGATTTAAAACTTTTTTGTATATTCTTTTTAAAAAGTTTATATTTTAGGGCCCATATTTTATCTTCGCACAAGGCCTACAGATTTTCAAAGATTTTCGGATACGGCCCTGCTTCTGAGTCGTCTCGAAGTTCATACACTTCTAACATGCACCTAAACTATTAACCACAAACGTTTAATAAAGTTGTTATGTTTACTGATCAGTTACAAGTTAAGTGATGTTATTAATAAAAATACCTCTTAACCGTCTCTAAAAGTTTTAAATAAATATTAATTAATTATTAACTAGGGAGATGATCAAATAGGAAGTTTATTTTGGATAGGAAAGATAGGAAGCAATAGGATTATGACATGTGGCAAAATTTAAAATAAAGAGGAAGGGTATTTTAGTCAACCGTATCCAATCTTCTTCCTTCTTCTCCCCTAGTAACTTCAAAACTCACCATCTTCAACCTTTTCTTCACTTTTTATCTCAATAATCACTACATTATAGTGCGATTCTCGTCACCAATCAACGATTCAAACACCCAATCAACGTGTTCTTCAACTTTTTTGAAGAAACCCAGTTTAATTTCATAGAATATCTCATTTTTCCCCTGTGATTTTGAAGCGAATCACTCGATTTGGTGTTTCTAACATTCAATTTTCGTCAATCGGTGAAGAAATCGGTTTCGATCTATGTAAGAAATTTTTGAATTTGCATTTTTACGATCTGGGTTTTTGAATTGAGCCATTGCGTTTTACGATCTTGGCGGGGGTCCTGGGGCAGTGCGTTTTTGAAAAAAAGACATTTTTAATCGTTTTCTGGCCATTGCGTTTTAGAAATAAGACATTTCTTTGTGTTTTTGGTGCATTGCGTTTTATGTAAAACACCTTTTTATGTGTTTTCAGTCCATTGCGTTTTAGGTAAAACACTTTCTTTTGTCTTTTCTGTCACACCCCAACCGATGGTGGAATCATCGGGGTAGTGACACTAGGCGAATCAGATTGATCAGGAGATTCCTTAACGATTAATTCAAAGACAATAATCAACATTTAATATCCCATACTATCAAACTCATACAATCTTCAAACAACCATTACGATTCAACAAAAATCTCTTAAACACAATCCAATTCGATCTCCCTTAGAATTTATTACAAACCGTTCTAAAACAAACTAAATAAAGCAAGCTAAACTACGCATGCAACATCCAAGGCATCCAAACTATAAATCCTCAACCTGTTACATACGTTAAAATACAAGTCAATACAATTAAGTAAAGGTGAGCATACGAGTTTGAATAATACTAGCATAGTCGAGAAAGCGTTTACGAAACAATCTAATTACATATCATGATACACAAAAACACTTAACATAACATAAGCTCATTTCTCACGCTAACTACCGTGAGAAGGCTTGCGCGACCATCCTAACTAGACCCCGTCGGTGTTAGCCAAACTATAGTACCATACTAGCTAAGGAGGCAAGTTAACGAAAATAAGTCCTAGTCACATGTTTCTAGTATCACGTATCGAGCATATGCAATCAGAATATTCGCGTGTGATAAACAGTTTTGATTGTGAAGTGTTTTTGATATAGGAATGTATGTAACACCCAAAAAGTGCATTAAAGCGAAAATGGGTCAAGTATACTCACTGTGGGTTCGTTTAGGTAAGATTAGAGGATCTGAGGAGAGTCATGAAGAGCGCTGGATCAGCCTGCATACGCTAACGGAAGTGCATCAGTCTCCGAAAAGCTGAAACGGTTAAGTTTTGGTTGGGCACTAAACAAGTTCGGGCGAACTTGTATGTAAACATACAAGTTCGAGCGAACTTGTATAAATCTGCTGAGTGGTGATTCAAGTTCGGCCGAACTTGTAAGTTTCTCAAGGAAACTTGACAAGTTCGGTCGAACTTGTGGGGTTTGGATAGATGGATTGAAAAGTTCGGCCGAACTTGAGAAGTTTCCTAAGAAACTTTACAAGTTCGAGCGAACTTGAGGACTTTCTGCCGAAGAATTGGCCATTTTCACCCAAGTTCGGCCGAACTTGGCCTTTTGAGGGCAAGTTCGAGCGAACTTGGCTAGGTTGCTGCACAAAATCAGTTGAATCTCGAGCGAACTTGATGATTTCGGGTCCAAAATCATGCGTTTTCGCGTCGTTTGCTGAGGAAATCGAGTGTTCATCCTTCCAACCCTGTGCTACTGAGCAAACTTAGGTTAGAGAGGTCTTTTAGAGCGGTTTTAGCCGTTTTACAAAAGCGTGGGCGAATCCGGGCGAACTCGGGGTTCGTTCGGATTAGTCCGTCTTGTGTAAACCAACATAAACGTCCTTGTGCTTCCAGATCTAGGATCTTGAATGATAAATGTTTCGTTTCATATCAGAAAATGAATAAAACATCATCAAAAGTCCGTATTTTGTGTCAAAATCAATGTTTAAAAGGTTTTGCTCAGGTCCAAGTATGGATCTGAGTGATAAACAGAAGTTTTATGGAAAAAAATAAAGATTTTTGTAAACAAAGAAGATTTGATGAAAACGAAGGCTATGCCTTGTGCCAAAATCGTTGTAAACCTTTGTAAATCGTTGATAAACGTTGTTGTAGTTGAAATCGGGTTGATTCTTACTTAGAACATGAAGGTTTCGGGTTTTGAGAGCTCTGGGCGAACTTACAGCAAGTTCAAATGAGAGGAATGAGCTGGGTATTTATAGGAGAAGGCAAAAATGGAGGCTGGTGAGACCAAGTTCGGCCGAACTTGCATGGAAACATGCAAGTTCGAGCGGACTTGTGAAGATTTTAAGGGAAAGGGAGCCAAGTTCGACCGAACTTGACCTCTCTGAGGTGAAGTTCGAGCGAACTTGAGGTCACTGAGGAGTTGATTGGGCCAGTCAAGTTCGGCCGAACTTGGTAACACCAAGTTCGAGCGAACTTGGTAACACCAAGTTCGAGCGAACTTGACCCAAAAGTTTGGTTTTCTTCGTTTATTTCGCGTTAAGAGTTCGTTTGGCTATTCGGTTCGTATTAGCTAGTTATATTAGACGTTAAATTAAAGCGTTACGCGTTATAATTGATATAATAGTGCGATTTAGCGATTCGAGAGTGCGAGAGCGATGCGATAGCGAGCGTAATCATAACCACAACACATATAACACATAAATAACATAAAACCACATAATTAACTGCGTTTTGCGATGCGATGAGATGAGTGATCCGATTTAATAAGCGATTAGATGCGATAATAACGTACAACACCATAAGTAATCAACATAAACTTTATTATTAACCGAATCTCGGGATTACAAGGTAGATAAACGGGAAAACAAAATGGAATGATAACAATCGAATTTTCAAGTTGTTACATTTTCAGTCCATTGCGTTTTAGTAAAAAAACATTTTAAGTGTTTTCTGGCCATTGCGTTTTAGAAATAAGACATTTCTTTGTGTTTTTGGGCATTGATTTTTAGGTAAAACACATTTTTATGTGTTTTCAGTCCATTGCGTTTTAGAAAGTACACTTTCTTTTGTGTTTTTAGGCTATTGCGTTTTATAATTATATCTATCTGGTTGCTAATAAACCTGTCTGATATATTTCTTCAATGCCCACATAAAATAACATTTATTAAAGTTATTTTTCATCTTTATCAACAATAGTTTTATGCTTCTGCTTCTGTATGCTGAAGGTGGAGTTTGAAGTTGCAGCTGTTGAAGGTTCTTGTGACTGTTTAAACAGCACAAGAAGATAAAATATTATCAGCAGCAGATGATACCCTTTGATGATCAGCCACTAGATCTCTCACCTTCTGATCATCATAATCAACAAAAGTCTCATGCTTCTGTTTCTGATATAGATCTGTTTGCTGATCTTTATGCCAACAGTAGCCCAAAATCCAGTTCCTTTTTGTTTTTTGTGTGCATTGCGTTTAAAAAAAAAATCATTTTTTACATTTTTTTCCATTGCGTTTTACGCAACTGAGTTTTTTCCATTGCGTTTTACGCAACTGGGTTTTCGAAATTTTTTTTCGAAAATATAGCAATAGTATACTCGTTTTAAAGATTAAAAAAACACTCGTTTTTTGGTGTAATTTTTATAAAAAAATAATGTCGTATGAAAAAGTTATCAACGTTTAAAAAATGGGGAGGAATTGGAGAGAAAAACTATTGTCCTGGATTGACTAGAATGCCCATACACAAACACACGCGCCTTTTTTCTTCTTTTCAATTTCACTTATTTAATCTTAGCCCTTGATTAAATCAATTGATGGTCAAGAAAACTTCGTAAACCTTCCTAGCTAAAAAAACTTCCTATTGTATCCTGACCCTTATTAACTATATATTAATTTGCAAATATACTTCATCTCACAAAAAAACACTATTAAATTTCCTTTTGTTTTAAACCCTTTAATTTTTCAATCTTCTATTTTCTTTGAAATAATGGATTATAATAATATCAACCATTTTCCGTTTGGCTGGCAACGGCGCCAATTTCAAAAATTTCTACAGCCCCATCTTTTCACATATTGGCCTTCTTTGGATCCTGACTAACAGAACCGTAACGTCGTTAGTCTCTGGTTGCCGGAAAAAAAAAGTTTTTTGCCGGAAAGTCCTTTTTGGCCAGAAAACTCAACATTTTCGCCTCAAACCTCTTTGTAATCTTACTACGCACCTTTAGGAACCTTTTCTGGTAAAAAGCCCCAATTATGAATATGGAAAAACTATTTTTTCGCCAGAAAACTTGTTTTTGGTCTAAAACTCAACTTTTTAGCTGGAAAACTCAAAGTTTTCGACTTAAACCTGTTTGTAACCATAGATTGAACCTTTAGGAACTTTTTCCAACGAAAAAACGTTTTTCGGCGACCGTAGACTAACGGTGTTAAGGTTCTGTTAATCTGGATCCATTGAAGACCAATATGTGAAAAAATGGACCGTTAGTAGGAATTTTTGAACTTGGGATCGTTACCGGCCAACAGGCAATATTTAGGATTATTAAAATTCATTATTCTTTTTCTTTTTAACGCATACACTTTTCAACCTTCCATATTTAACCCTTATACTTTTCTTTTTTCTTTTTACTTTTTAACCCTTATACTTTTAAACTTCCATGTTTAACCCATATACTTTTCATTCAATATCTATTAACTTTTAAACTTTATACTTCAAAACCTACACATATTTGTCACAAAGAGCTGTCACAATTTTTTATGGTTTAACAGCCCAGTATAACGTGTGGGTCCTATGTCTACTTAGTTATTTTTTTATGTTTTACGTAATCGGTCAAATTTTTACGAATTAACTGTGGCAACGCGTGTTCGTGGTTCATCGACTTTTACTATTATTTGTTTACTTTTAGCCCTATACTATTCATCTTTTACAACTTATCATAAATTTTCGTTTACGTTTCGGTCTAAATTTTGCGAGTTAACAAGCTGCAACGCGGGTGTGTGGTTCAACATTTTTACATCTATTATTGTCCGTTTATGGCTCAGTCGCAACGCAAGGATCCCAAGTCAACTTATTATTTGTTTCTATTTTTTACTTTTCGGCCTAATCATTCGTATTAACACATGCAACGAGCGTGTGTGACTAAACGTTTAAAAACATTAAACAAATTTCTTTATCAAATTATGATGGATCATATGACATAAATGGAAAAGATGTATATTTAAAATAAACGAAGGGGTTTGTGTAAATGATGGGTGAAAGAAAAAGGCCAGTCGGTGTGGAACTAAAAGTCTGAAACAAAAAAGCATGTGGTGGTGTGACAAACCATGTCCCATGCGCTGCTGCGCAGATTAGCGTATGTCTGTACCTTCATTGTGCTTGCGTCCACGTGTCCACGTACCGCAACTATTGAGACAGTGACCACACGTTAAAGAAAAACAATTTGTATCTGCAACCGGAAATATGATTCAACAAATTCAAGATAATATGAATTCGGTGTGGAGGGTATGAAAATTTAGACGTTATGTGACATCTTACAGTCACAAAGCATGCATAAAAAAGTGGCGTGGTTTAAAAAAGAGAAGAGTGGAAAGTGACGTTTTTTATAAAAGAAAAAAAAATAAACATTAAACAATCAAAACCAACTCAAAATCCATCCATTAATAAAACGACGCCACCTCACCCATATATTTGCCCTCACGTTGGTGAAAATCCTCAAGCCCCAATAACAATGACGTGCTCCACGCGGGACCGGGATGACTAGCTTGACGTGGACCGACTTACACACCGGATTTTCACACCCACACTATATGGTTACGACTTAACTAAAGATCTAAAAATATTATATCTTACCAGAAAAGGTTTTAAGGCTAGTATTAACAGGGACGAATCCATATTTTTGTATTATTTTAAAACATATTAACTAGACATTATATTAGTTTGTCTAACTTTTATTCCAAAGAAATATCTTAAAGAATATTTAGTGAACATAATTAGTCATTTATAAGTATCCGTTATTATTAATGATTTTTTTTCTTAAATTCATTAATAAATGAATTTTTTCTTAATCATTTCCGCTAAAAGCATAAATATTAATTATCAATTCGAACTAAAATCATAAATATTAATTTATGTTTATTAAATGTTCTTGCCGTTTTGTTTTGGCAATACTTTTGCCGATTAAATGTATTAATATGAATGTTTTAAACTTGTTAAGAAATAAAAAAAATGTATTTACGGCAAAAGATATACTACTAGTGTAGGGTTTCAAAATTTAAAACAAAATTGAAACGTGTTTTATATCGGTATGTATGAGTTTTAATACTAGTGATGTGCAAAAGTTACCCGAAAAAACTGAAACCAAAAACCATAAAATGCATATTTACTAGTACCAATGTTTCTTGGCGGTATCGGTTTGGTATGGCCGGTACCAAAATCTGACCCGTATCAAAACCGAAAACATAAAATTGAATAGAGGTACCACTTACATTTACCGTACATATACTTGATAAAAAAATGTTAACTTTTAGGTTACGATAAAAATATGTTAATTTTTACTTATTTTGAATATAACTCACGGGTGAGGTTCCTGTAAATAAAAGTGTGAGAAGGCAAAATATGAATTAAGATGTAGGCATCATGTTTTGAACTTAGCCATGATGTTTTGGGTTGTTTTGTCAATAAAAACACCAAACATAACAATTTAAAAAACAATACAATGTATTATAGACGTGTAATTTAAAAAACACTATTTAACACTTAAAACAAACTATTTAACGTTCTTGCCATGGTGTTTTAAGTTTTAAGCCTAAAATTCATTGTATTGTGTCTTAAATTGTTATGTTTGATATTTTTCTTAGCAAAACAACCCAAAACATCATGTCTAAGTCCAAAACATTATGCCTACACTTCAATTCCCATGCCTTCTCACACTTCTCACGAAAAGCAATTTTTTACAGGATCCTAAACCTATAACTCCATTTCAATAAAATTACTAAGTAATATAGGAATGTTAACATAAAAGTAGATAACTTACTTTTATACCATCTATATTAATTTTTTTTACAGATATATTGTATCAAATTGATTCAAAACATAATTAAAATAGTTTTTTTTTTGTAACAACATATTTTTTTTTTCATTTTACTTGATATAAATGGTGAAAATGTATTTATATAATTAACAAGGAAAATAGTGTAAGCTTCCAATCTTTTTATCATATGAAACTAACTATTACAAAAGAACAACTTTATTTCAATTATTATAAAATAAATAAAAATATATTTAGAGTAAACACTAGTATATTTGTAAATTGAGTGATTAAATCCTAACCATTGATTTACATTATCAAATCATAAAATACATTAGTGTATTTTCATCATCAAATCTTGACCATTAATTTACTCTTGTGTATTGATAATCAAAGACTATGATTAGTTACTAGTATTCACAATGGTTGTTCACTAATGAACATAGCTTTATCTTTATTATGAAAACATATATCCATAAAATTTTAAAAGTCATATTAGTAGATTACAGAATTTGAAAACATATATCCATTTGATTCACACAACAAGCTATTAACTAATAACCAAAAAAAAAATAGTAATAATCAACCATTTGAAAATTGAAATTCTCTAGTCTATCATTTTGATTGTTCTAGATTAGAAAAACTCGGAAATCCAACTAACTTTTTGTTCTAACGTATCTACTCAGGGGTAAAAACGTAATTCACCCCTTTTTTTGCATGCAATATGCAGCCTATCCCTCTTTCTGCACTCTGGAATTTGTCTCCCACAAAACTTTACAAGCACACAACTTTGTTTCATCTCATCTGATTTTATCAATAAACATTGTCATATGTAAACTTCATCTTCACTCTTGTAATCTTTGAACAACGTTATGTTTTTTCACACACAATAACATAGTACTAGTGTGTGTGATCTTTGTTCTTTGATACCTTTCATTTAGTTCTTGTCATCTTGTGTAGTTGTGATCAATCATGCACCTAAAGAAAATTGTTGCAATATTAGATCACTTTCCAAATTGTGCATCTCCAAGAAAGAAGATAGTTTCTGGATTTGGGGTAGGTTTTGTTTCATTTTTCATTTTCTTGTTTATATTGTTTTCTAATTCTTCTTTCAAGAATTTGGATTCAGATAAGCTTTTTATCCAAGGGTTTAATGTTAGTAACAATAGTTCTTGTAGAACATCAAGTGATAGTTTCACTTATTCTTCCTCAAAAACAGAAGTTTTGTTAGAAAAAAATTCTACACAATTGGAACAAAACCCTAAAGTTTTGGTTAATGAGAGTAGGGATGATAAAGGAGACAATACCCATTTAGGGAAATTATATAGTGATGTGAAAAATGGAAGCTTTAGTGAAATTTCTGCTAAAGTTAGTGACTTTAAGGATACCCATATGATAGATTTGAAAAATGAATCTTTTAGTGCAATTATTATGAACCCTAAGGGGAAGGGGGAGTTGGTCAAGAAAGTGGTGATGGAAGGCTTATCTCAGATGGTTTAGATCAAGATCATGGTGAAATGTCTCAGAAGTTGAGGAATGTTAGTAGCTCTTTTGAAGAATGTGATATTTTTGATGGAAGATGGGTGAAAGATGATACGGAACCGTATTATCCAGCCGGTTCGTGCCCTTATGTTGATAAAGATGTCAATTGTCATCTGAATAGGAGGCCAGATGATGAGTTTGTTAAGTGGAAGTGGCTGCCTTTTGGATGTGAAATACCAAGGTGATGGTCAGCATTTCTTTAAAATGATATTAGTTTCTGCTTTTGAATTTCAAGATTATAATGTTGTTAATTGTTAAATGCTAAAAAACTGAAACTAGCATGCTAATTACTTGTTTTCTAATAGTATTTCTGGTTTGGACTTTGGGGCAATGTTTTAAAAACCGGTTCAAACCGGCCGGTAGAACCGGTAAAACCACCCGGTTGAACCGCCCGATACACCCGGTCGCTTCTGAGCCAAACCCGAGGTTAAAACCGGATTTTAAAACATTGGTTTGGGGTATTGCCTAATTAAAGATATTTGAGTGTAATAGTCATTAGTTATTTCATGTTTGTTTGACTAAACAGTTTTCTTTTTTTCAAAAAATTATCATTAAATTGGTTTTAATAGAATGATTATAATGTTTTCAAGTGATATATATATAGCCTATCTTTATTTCTGTAACACGAGTTCAAGTTCAGTGAGAAAAAAGTAAGCCTATGTTTATTTCTGTAACACGAGTTCAAGTTCAATGGATAAAAAGTAAGTTATGTTTCAAGCTCAATATGGACAAGAAAGTATGATTTTCTTTTTTCTAGATAGTGACAACAATATTGAATCTCAAATGTTTAAGATCTTCTCTATATTTTGGAAATTTAAAAAGTATATATATTTTTGCCATAATTGGATACACATGTGGTTTCCTCACTTCATAGCTTTTTTTCTTGGTTTTCCAGTATGAATGCAACGGATTTTTTGGAAAGGCTAAGAGGGAAGAGAATGGTTTTTGTTGGAGATTCTTTGAACAGGAACATGTGGGAATCACTCGTTTGCATACTCCGGCATTCCCTCAAGAACAAAAAGAGGGTATATGAAATATCCGGAAGGGGAGACTTCAAGAAGAGAGGAATCTATGCTTTCAGATTTGAGGCAAGTTTTCCTCAAGTGTCAACTTAGTTATACTATAAAAGAGTTGAAACCTGTTAACACTCAACTTCAAATTGGTATGAACCTTCAAGGGGTGGCACGGTGGTAAGCGTTTGATTCGCCTCTACCAGAGATTTCAGGTCTGAATACCGCTTCCATGGGTTTCCTGCCATAACCTCTTGAAGGCCACCCACACAACGCAAGTTGCAATTTACCTGATCCCATTGGTTAGCAGGTACTCCGGTAATTGTAGTGTACTAGTATCTATTCAAATTTGTAGTGGATGACGGAATGCTGATCTTTTATTAAAAATTTTAAAATGTTCATACCAATTTGCAAGTTGTAACTTTGTATATTTGACCTTGAAAGTCGAAATGCTTTTGGGCTGTCTAATGAGTTATAATTTGTGTAGGACTATAACTGTACTGTGGATTTTGTGAGTTCTCCATTTCTAGTAAGAGAGTCATCTTTCAAAAGTGAAAATAGTTCTTTTGAGACACTAAGATTGGATCTAATGGACCGAACGACTTCCATGTATCAAGATGCTGATATTTTGATCTTCAACACGGGACATTGGTGGACTCATGAGAAAACTTCCCGAGGGTATATCTTATCTGGCAGTCTTTACATAATACTATAATCAAATCTTGATCATTTGTAACACGTTAAAAAAAGAAGTTATACGTCTAAGTGGGATTGAAGCTTTTCTTTATTACATTAACAGGGAAAATTATTACCAGGAAGGCAACCGTGTTTACCCAAGACTCAAGGCTCTTGATGCATATACAAGGGCTCTTTCGACATGGGCCAAATGGGTAGATAAGAACATTGACCGTCAGAAAACTCAAGTCATCTTTAGAGGCTATTCACTCACTCATTTTAGGTATGTTATCCCTTTTTGGGTTCATGTTTATTAATTATCATGGATTACGATGAAGAAAAGTAGCAAAACAGTAATAGGTATGAGAATGTAGGATTGTTATTCATCAAGATAAGTTTTTTTTTGAACAATAGTCGGCTTATATATATGTGGTCAACTTCTAAATTCACGTGACACAACATTTTACGAGTGATCTTGATGACTAAACGAAAGCGAACAACACGTATTCCTCATAGAAACTGGTGGTGTTATATCTATTAGACAATTCATACAAGTTTAGCATGTAAAGGATACTAGGTTTGACTAAAAAAGTCAAAGTCAGTAAGCATGTATTTCATTGTATGCAGGGGAGGACAGTGGAACTCAGGAGGGCAGTGTCACACAGAAACCGAACCAATTTTCAATACAAGTCAGCTAACCAGTTACCCATCAAAGATGCGAGCTTTTGACAACGTGTTGCGTGTGATAAAAACTCCGGTGATATATCTCAACATTAGCAGGCTAACAGATTACAGAAAAGACGGTCACCCGTCGATATACAGAACAAAGTACAAATCCTTGCTCCTAAAGCAACAAACTTCTGCAGAGCATGCACAAGATTGCAGCCATTGGTGTTTGCCAGGTGTACCGGACACTTGGAATGAGTTGTTATATGCATCTTTATTGAAGGTTGGAAGAGGATCATGGAAGAGATGAAGTCTGGTGCATGATTAGTAGAAAGTTTATGGCTTTTTTCTTTGCAAGGTTGAGAGAATTTAGTTATTGTTAGGTGGTTAAAGCTGTATGCAAAGTTGCGAACTTAGTAGGTAGCTTGAATGGTATGATTCTATTTTATTTTATTTTATTTTATTTATTTGTTAATAATTTATTGCATCTTTAACTAAATAGTCAATCAGATTTTGCAAAAAAAATATGCAACTAGTATATGAAATATTTGTAATGCTGATACACACAAAAGAAGTGTGTTTACAGAAATGATGTTAAGTAGTTGTTGAAGAGTAGATTACAAAGAAACCTTTCATTATGACATATGACTTTTTAAGTCCCTTGTCTCTATACTTGGTGTTGATAGTCCTTCAAATAAGTGGCGGATCCAGGGAATTTTTTATTTTTTATTGTGGGCATAGATTTTTTTCGGGGTCGACCAGTTGTGTGTCTATTGCTTTGTAATAGTTTTTTTGGGTTCGGTTTAGGCCGGATCGGGTCAGGTCAGGTCAGGTCATATTAAAAAAGATTAACTAAATTTCATATAATCAACATAAGTATGTCAAACGACGTTACAAATGTATAATGAAAGTACAATATATCTAAAGCCGTTTGCTACGGGGTTTCATTTTTAAATATGAAACCATAACGTTATCTAAAGTAATATTCCTAAGCAAGTATTTCTCAATATAACAAATACAACTTCGTTTTAATTCTCATCATCAATCCAATTGTGCATCGAACTTCACGTACTTCGTTGCCGAAAAACAACTTTCAATGGTTGCGATGATTAATAAATCCGTAATCTGGGGGGGGGGGGGTTAGGTTTTTAGGTGGTGGTGGGATGGGGGTTGGTGTTTAGGTTTTGGGTGGTGATGAAGTGGGTTTATTTTGTTGTGTTCACATTGGTTATCATGGTTTTTGCAATAAGAGTGGTTCTCAAATGAATCCTACTACACATATGTGTGTGTCTGTATATATATGTGTGTATGTATACAGAAAGCAAAACCTAGAGAATCCTATATTGGGCCAATGGACCATAAACTAATAAAACAAACTAAATACAAATTATACCGTTAACAAAAATCATCCTAAATCCCTCCTACTTGCAAACTCTTAATGTTCTATTGTCATTCACATCAAGTAATCCTTGTTCATATTGGATTTTTCAAACATTCATCTACCTCGGACTAAAACAAGTGCTAGATACTGTAGGAACCGAATCATGATTGTTTAACCCGAGTTTCAAACCTTGATTTGAGCTAAATTCATTCACTTGAATGCTGCTTTCAGGTGTAAAAGGTGGATTTGCGGGTGCCGTTAGTGGTATAATATTCTTGGATAACATTTGTAAGGCCATAGACATGGTTGGTCTAAGTGATGCAACTTCTTGTATGCAAAGAAGCCCTATATGCACCACACTCTCTATCTCCTTTTTCATGTCGTCGTAACTGTAATTATGCAACGTTAAGTTCTTGTCGAAAAGCTCATCCACCGACACCCCTTGCTTAAAATGCTTCCACACCTTTTTAATGCAAATTTGCAGCCATAATCAGTCAGTTTAATATAAAAAATATTATAGTAGAACATAAGTGTGTAACATAGCATATTCATATAGATAAAATTATACTTACCAATGAAACCAAATTGTGAGTATAATCTGATGTTTGTGGTCCTCTATTTGGCATCCCAGTAACCACTGCAAGAGTTAGTACACCAAAACTATATACATCCACTTTTTCAGTTAACTGACCATGGCCTACATATTCTGGAGCCATATATCCTCTGCAGTATTAAAACAAATGAGTGATACAAAAAGATAAATAAAAATCATTTATTGTAGGATTATTAAGATAGCCTATGAAATGATCTATACAATGTTCCTGCAATCCCGGTTCTTATATGATTTTTATCTTGTTGAAAAGACCTGGCTAGCCCAAAATCAGCAATCTTAGCGCAAAGCCTCGAATCCAGTAGGATATTAGCAGCTTTTATGTCCCTATGAATGATCCTTGTTTTATTGTTTCCATGAAGGTAAACCAAACCTTCGGCGATCCCAATAATAGTCTCAAATCTTTTTGCCCAGTTTAGTTTCTTGCCTTTTATTGGATCTGCACAAGTTGTAAAGAATTCAAAAAAAAAATCATTGAAGAACTGATCTTTTTGGAGAATTTTAAGAAGTTATAGTGCCTATCAAAAATGAAATGATTAAGGCTCCCGTTTGGTATATACTCATAAATGAGAGCACTTTCGGGTCCTAAATAACTGAATCCTACAAGTTTGACAAGATTTTTGTGGTCAACGCTGCTAATTATGTTGACTTCATTGTAGAAGTCAGCTGCTCTATGTCTATGGTTGAAGAAAAGTCTCTTGACAGCAATCTCTCTTCCATTTGGAAGTACACCCTGTAGTAACATGGTTGATGATTAACATAAAACGACATAAAGTAATTAAAAACTCTAGAGTATGCAAAAAGACATGTATAAGTAAGTTTGGTTTAATAAGGTCAAACGGTTGACTTTATAAGAGTACCTTGTATACTGCTCCAAATCCCCCTTGCCCAAGCTTGTTAGCTTCATCGAAAGAATTCATGGCTTTCTCAATCGTGGAGTATTTGATGTTCAAGCTACTACTATTCACGATCTTTAACATCTCCGTGTCGTTAGAACCTAGAACATTTAAGAAATCAGAATGTTTCTTGACCAAATAGTTCATCACAGTAACATTGGTAACAATGTTTCGGATTACGAGAGTAATAATCCAATCAGGTTGTGAAAATTTTAAAAGAGTAAAGGCCAATACTTTGTCTTGTTTTCGATTTATTTCTGTGCTTCCATGCAAAAAGAACGATAATACTTGCCACTATGAAGGCTACCACAGAACTCACAGCTGATACAATAATCAGCGTTCTCCCTGCAGAGGCCATAAATTGGAGAATTAGTTAGAAACAGTTGCGGTATACCATATACTTCAACCAAATCAAAACATTCGTTTTTTTTAATTTAGTAACCTTGTTCAAGATAATCAATAGGGAAAGTCACGAAAAGAGCCATGTTGACCAGCCAAAAAGCCATACTAGCTATTGACTTTTTTTCATAAGATTACCGCTAATGAAAGCATGTCAAGTGTCCACTTTCTCCACTAAGTGGCGCGTACAACTTCTGTTTTCATGCGCTTGACACGTTTTCACGGGCTTAAATCTTATAAAAAATGGTCAATAACTATTTTTAGTTAGTTTTCCTTAATTAATATACATATGAATACATAAAAAACAAGTAAAGAGTAATCACAAGAACTTACCTTTTGTGCGTCCTTTACGATCAGGATTTGAAAAACTAGTGTCAGAATACCTGATGAAGCAACCGGTATACAAAGCATACCCCATTGAACCAGGCAAACAGCCCAACATCGAACTAGACGCATTCTGCAAACATTGTGCACACGATTCTTCACCCAACGTACTCCAGCAATCAGCCGCTGCATATGCTGACTTGTTTTGGCTCCCAGATACAATATTCTGAGTTCCTGCATGCCGGTTCCAATTTTTGGGAGCAGTTCCCACTGCTTCCAGCACAGCTTTCGACGCTGCTTGTTGAAAATCATCATCTTTACGTGTTATATTATCACAAACAATTCTATCATCTTTCCCAGTAAGCTCACCAAAGAAGCTGTAATTCTCGAATCGCATAAAGCAGCCTTGGAGATAAACTCGGCCACCTATGTTGGGTAAACAGGTAGGAATAGAAGTGCGCGCTTCAGCGACGCATAATAGGCATTCACTAGTGGAAAGATCGCCGTAGCATTGTGCAAGTACATAGGTGCTCTCAGGTCCGGTGCCTGTAACAACTGTTCCGGTATGTGAAGTTTGCATTTTCGTGTTGATATCTTCCATTTCTTTAAGAAAGTTGGGTATGAATTCAGATCGATTGTTCCCTTGTTGATTTTCACATATTAATTGGATGAGTTGGCTTTTCGAACTCCCCTCTGATCCATATACACCATTACTATGTTATATGTAAGAATGATCACAAATAGGAGATATATGATGCGGAAAGTTTTCAAAATAGAGAATGTTGACCTTGACTTTTCGAAAATAGACATGTTTTTTTACTTTTCCAAAATAGACTCCTGCTAACCTTGCCGGCCAAACAAAAAGTATCGCTGAGACTTAAGTGCCACTATCTAATTGATCTAAACACTTAAGAAAGTTGGAAAAAAAATATATGTATGTTTTAGAAAAGACTTGGTCAATATTGTTTATTTTGGTAATTTTTCCTATATGACCTTAGCATTAGAAGATCAATTCGGCCCAAATGGCCGATTAATATGGGCATCTATATCCATTTGGTTTGTATGGACGGAAGTTGAACCAACAAACTCGAACAAGTCTAAAGAAGGTAAAACTGGAAAACCTTTCAAGAAATATGGTAAAAACGGTTGAGTTGACGAATCAATTTGTTTTCTCAACCTTTTCATAAATGAAATTGGTCTCGTTGTCGTGTATTCATCAAACCGAGTTTCAAAAACCGGATATTGTCATAAATAAGTAAAATATAATATAAAACAAAATTTAGAAATACTATTTTTTTTTGTGTGGATTTATAGAAACATGTAGTTGCCATTAAAAAAAACAAAACAAAACAAGTAGTCCACAATAAACAAAATATCTAATTGAAGTAGTAAATGAATTCTAAAAAAATACATATTTTAGAGTAAGTTGCCAAAATGGTCCCTGAGGGTTTAGTCACTTTGCCACTTTAGTCCAAAACTCAAACCTTTTGAATCTGAGTCCATGTGGTTTCAATTTTGTTGCCATTTTCATCCAAAAACAAAATCTAATTAGATTTTTGAGTTAACATATAGTTTTTTTGTCTTTTTCCTCCTTTTTAATGAAAGGCAAAATAGTCAGATTTTTTTATTTTATTATAATAAAACATTAAAAGACCATTTTGCTCTTCATTAAAAGGGAGAAAAAAGACAAAAAGCTGGATGTTAACTAAAAAATCTAACCAGATTTTGATTTTGGATGAAAATGACAACAAAATTGAAACCACAAGGACCCAGATTTAAAAAGTTTGAGTTTTGGATTAAAGTGACAAAAATAACTAAACCTCGTGAGCCATTTTGGCAATATAATCTTTTTTTTAAGTTGGATGACTAATCTCTTTGCTAGTTAATGGTTGGCGCCATAACTGCCAACCCAAATGAAGGTGGTTCAAGACTACTCAAACGGACCGGCAGGGTATATGACAGATTGACAGGGTCTGGTTCCAGAAACACTCAGTTTTTTTTTCTTCAAAAAGTATATAAGTAATTAAATTATTTCACATAACTACAAAATAACACTAAAACAATATAACAGATAATTTAAATATCCAATTCCTTTTACCCGTCAGATTGCAATTGTAATTAGTTTTATACTTTTGATCACATAAATTATTAGTAATAATTAATAACTTTAATATAATGGTTATTATAAAATTCATAAAAGAACACTCAATCAACCTAACATGACATGAATGTTTGAAATTTACCTCCATTATTGGCAGGAGTTGATTCCTGATTAAGAAAATTGGTATCAGAATACCTCAAAAAAACATCCAGCATAAACTGCACGTCCCTCAGATGCTGCTGGCAAGCATTTCAAGATAGATTCAGAAGCTCTCTCCAAACAATCTGCACAAAAACTCTCATTCAAAGTGTTCCAACAATCAGCCAAGACATAAGCACCCGAAGACACCTCTTTCGCATAAAAATCACTGTTTTTCGGCGCATTCATTACAGCATTCGACACAGCACGCCGCACTGAATCCTCAAACACACCACCACTCATTGTTTTATCCCCACAATATGTTGCATCTTCTGCTCCTATATATTCCTCATAGAAGCTGTAATTGTTCATTCTCATGTAACAACCGTCAAGATGAATTCGACCGAATTCAGGGAAGCAAGTGGGAAGCATAGTGCGTGCTTCATAACACACAGTCGCCGGTTGAAAGATCGCCATAACATTCTCCAAGTCCATACATGCCGTCAGGGCCCGTGCCAGTAACTGCTGTCCCACTATGTGATGACCGCAGTTGGATGCCTATTTTCGTCATGGTTTGGAGAAAGTTTGGAATGGCTATGGTTTGGTTGTTAACTGGTCGTTGATCACACGTTAACTTAACGATCTGCGATCTTGGATTGGCATCTGATACGCCTACCAGAAGTAATATGATGGTAAAATTGGTAACAACAGTTGATATCATGATTTTGTGAAGGTGGTAGTAGCTAAATTATGACATTTTGACAGGTAGTAAGAAAAATAGAATACGACTTCGAAGGAGGTTGGTCGACTAAGATAGGCATTAATATCAGTAATTGTATTAAATTTAGAGATGACAACATTGACAATAAACACGATTTGAGTTTTGCATTATTGTCGATGTAGTTATTATAATATTATTTGATGGAGTTTGGTTTGCTATTCTAAGTTACACTTACGCGTTTATACGTTTTTATTATATGGTCAACACACATGTTTTTAATAGCATCTATTTCTCTTTATTTATTAACACTCCCAACTTTCAATGTGTATACCATCACTCTCAACTTATTAGCCGATAACACCCCCTAACTGACTGAACCATAACCCAGTTATTTTTTGCTGATGTGGCATCTGATGTGACCCTTTTTGCTGACGTGACATTTTTGATGGTGTGGTAGCTGCTATGGCAGCTAACGTGGTAGCCGCTGTGGCGGCTGACATAACATTTTTATGACGTGACAGCTGACATCAGCTAACTAGGTTAGAGTTCAGTCAGTTAGGGAGTGCTATCGGCCAATAAGTTGAAAGTTGGGAGTGCTGGTGTACAAATCGGAAGTTGGGAATGTTATCGGCCAATTGGTGAAAATTTGGGTTATTTAAATCCAATATGCCTTATTTATTAAAATGAGATGTGATTACTTTCATGCAGTCAATACAGGTGGTCATTCGGTTGTATGAATGGAAGTTACGTCAAGGGTAAACGGATAACAAGCTACGCAACTACCTTTTTATTATTAGCAAAACTAAGTGTGTTAAAAACTGACTTTAAAGATTTAAGGGTAATAACATTACTATACATAACTCTTTGGACTCGACTAAGTAGGTCCACAGTCTCTGACGTAGGAAACCAAAAGCATCAAAAGCAAATGGAATAACACTTGTTTGTTGTCAAGGCACGTTTTTTTTGTGTTTTGTCACTTTGCCCGAAGCAGCCCGACCCACCATAAAAGCACCTAAACCACGCGGAGTGGGCGTGGAAGCCTCTCCACGCCGGGCATACCGGCCCGTGTATGACGTGGATGCCGGCGTGGTGTGTGTGGGCGGGGAAATCTTCATCAGTGTGGGGGGCTTATGAGTGATAAGGTGGCGGCTTTTCAATGGTTGGTATATTTTTGTTTGGTTTTGATTGGTTCTTGTTTATTTTTTATATTTTATAATAACGCCACTTTCACACCGCTCTCACTCTGTACATTTTTTTACCATGCCCCCTTACTGACGTGGCTATCACACGACACTTCACGTCCCTTTTCATGTCCTCCCACTTCGTATAGTCTTGGTGTGAGAAGAAAATAAGAAATGACATAATGGTAAAACAATAAATATTTCGGAATGACTCCTATTAATTATTTCCTCTCTCGTTAACTAGACAAAACACTCTATTTTATGCATTTCAATATTAATCCTACACATAGGTAGAGGATCCTATAAAAAAAGGCACAAAGTGTAAGAAGTGTGAGAAATATTGTGGAGATGACATATGTCCTCAATCTAAATTAATTTAAAATGGTAAACAAGTAATTTTTTCATTGATTCAATTAATTGATAACCTTTCATAACCGCCACCCTTTATTATAGGAATACGAATGTTATATAGCGTTATAGTGTTATATATTTCTGTAACAGGTCTATGATGGATGTATAGTGTTTTATAGTGTTATAGTGTTATGTATTCCGTAACAGGTCTATGATGGATGTATAGTGTTATACAGAATGTGTTCTTAGTATAGTGTTTTAAACCAGCATTTTCACATGGTGTTTTAGACCTCCATTTCCAGAATGTGTTCTTAGTATAATGTTCATAGTATGGTTATTGTACATGGTGTTTTAAACCTGCATGCATAGTGTTTTACATCTTCATGCTAGTAGATGTTCCAGATTCCATATGTTAAAACACCATCGTGTTTTAAACCTACATTCTAGTATATGTACTTCGCATGTTTATCGTATAGTGTTTTACATCTGCATTCCGGTATGTGTTTAAAACACCACGATTTGAATCACAATACAATTAAAACACTAATTATGAACATAGACAAAACATCATGGACTAAACATTTGATCGAAACATATTTTTTTCTCTATATAAGTATAACAATATGGTACTCATATTATAGATAAAAAAATGCTCGTTATTATGGTGTAATTTTTTTTAAAGTTACGTATAAAAAGTTATTGACGTTTAAAAAACACGGGGGAAGTTGCATGTGCATTAATGTTAGTGTCTTAATTTAAAATTTTTAAATTTACCTTTATACCCTTAATCTATAAAATTAATATGTTTAATAGTAAAATTATTTACAATTTTATCATTATGATCTCAAACATTAGATTCTAGATCCAAATGTGTAGATTATTTCTTACACTTATCATAAAACACACAATTTTTACAATAACCCTGCCCCCTACACATATCCAAATTTATCTTACATGTTACATATATCAAAATTTATCCTACAAATATCAAAATTTATCACTTTCTGCGTCATTGCCCCAGATACAGAGGATCTTTTTGCCCTATCCCTCTCATTGGCGAAGACAATCATGCTTTTGTCACATTTGTATCGAACGTGCCACGTAGGCCTATCATGACTTTTTACCCGGATTTGTTGGGTCGCGTGACTTTTCTCGGGTTGTTTGGGTAGGACTCGGGTTATACTCAAAGTTTATTCCCACGGAGTTTCTATTTGCGGGATCTAAAACGTCCATAAATTTTCAATGTTAAGCAAAAGAAAGTTGGACGGCACGTTTAAGGTAATATTTATTAGTTAATTTTATATTAAAAAAGTATCTTTTTGTATTGATGTATTTATATCTGATTTGCACAATGGGGAAATGTAACAAAGATAACTCAAGATTTGGAACAGGTAATTTATATTTTATTTTTAAATATAAAGTTTACATGTTTATTGACACATATGTTCTTGACAAAATTGCAGAAATCAACCTTTATGTTATACCCAAACTACATTTCGTACCTTTCACTATGAAATCGGCAAAAACAAACATTTATGTTCATGTTTTGCTACAGAGTATAACCTTTGCAACTAACGATGTTTGTTTTCTTGGTTAACTGCCCTCACATGCAATTGCATGCATATGAGGGTATCAATGTCATTTTAGTTAATCACTTTAATATATATTAAAAGAAAGAAAATTATCACTTATCCCTTTCCCTCTCTTAATCTCTCTCTATCTAAAAAATCAATACAACCGTTGACACCTGCAGGCCTGCTCCTTACCCCAATTAATTAATCCCAAATCAAAAACTACTTTCTCTTTCAATTTGCTCTAAATCCTGCTGTAACGAATGGCATTTGCAAATCACAACATCATTTATGAATTATGATATTACTTTGCTTTCCCCTGAATTGTATTATTTTGCTTCCACCATAAGGATATTACAAATCACAATGTTTAGTCACCTAATTCACAAATGTGTTTTAAACAGCCTCACCACCATAAGGAATTGTCATCATAGCAACACCTGATTCAATCGGCTTATTTGAAGATGAAGAAAGTAACAGAAATAACATCTGTTATTGTTATGAATCAGACATCACACAACCAAACGGTGAACGAACGAAACAATTAGGCACCAAAGTTCAGCCTTCACTCTTTGGGGATCATCGTCGTCGAAACCATCACCACCGCTAGTGGATTTCTTGAACTAGCGGTTACGTCGCAAACTGTCCTATAACTACAACACCCGGATCTTAAAACATATATATACTTTGCCCATCTTAAATCACGAGGGTTACTGATTTGAGGATGTGATGGTTGGTTTATTTGAGTTAGGGATGGAGATGATGGTGGTCATGGGGTAGAGATATGTGATTTGGGAATGTGAGGGTGGGTTTTGTTTGTTGTGACGGCGGTGGAGAGGTGGTGGTAATGGTGACGACGGTGGAATGGATATTAAAAGGAGAAGGGGAAAAGACTGATCTGTTGTGTGCTGCTACCTTTGGGAGTTTGAATTAATGAAGGAGGGTGGTTGCAGGTTTAAAGAGAGCCAGAGAGAGGGGTGAAGGAAAAGAGTTTTCTTTTTAATATTAAATGTACTAGAGAAAGACTAAAATACTCTTACATGCATTGCATGTGCTGTAATTTAACCAAGGAAATAAACATCGTTAGTTGTTAAGGTTACACTCTGTAGCAAAACATAAACATAAAGGTTGTTTTTTGTCGATTTAATAGTGAAAGGTACGAAGTACAGTTTAGGTATAATATAAAGGTTGATTTCTGCAATTTTGTGTATGTTCTTTATGCCAAAATACACCCACCTCAGTTGCTTGATGCGTATACTCTCTGAGCAAAAATGCAAAGAGGTTTAAAAATTATATTCAGAAGTTTTGAATTTTTATAATTAAATTCTTTGAGTGTAGTCGCCAATGGTTGTTGATTTCTTCACGTGGCATCTAATGTTTCAGCGCCTTTGCAGATTTCAAATACGGCGGTGCACCGCGCAAAGAAACCAACAGTTGTGAGCGACAAACTCATAAAAATATAATGTTAAAAAGTCAAATTTTCAAACAAATTTTAAAATCTCTGTTCCACCGGAAAATTATGTCTACAAGGCAAAGACGTCAAAATATAAGATGCCATGTGAAGAGCGGAGTCACGAAAAGAAAATTTTCAAGGTCATTTTCGCTCAGAAGGTAAGCAGATGAGGGTGTCATGATACTAGTATTCGTATGGTAAGTTTCTGAGGGTTAAAAAGTTTTTAAGAAATAGATTGAAAATATGAATTTTTTTACTTAAGAAATTGATTGAACATATGATTTTTTTTTTCTTGAATAATATGAAAGTGAAATAACCAACATGAGGCTTTGAGGTCAAATAACCAATGTCAACGTTATTAGGGTAACGTCGTAAGCATATATTGATCTCTGATTTGTAGTATCTTCTATTAGTCAATTTTGGATATAGTTGTTTAACAACTCGAAAAGAATAAACAATAATTGTGGTGTTCAAACTTAAAATTCAGCAAAATGTTCTTAAGAAATAGTAAAAGAATATATACGAAATAAAAATTGAATAGAGATAATATATATATATATATATAGAACAAGGATTCGTTAGGAACCACCCTTTATCGCGAGAACCGAGAACCAGTGTGAACATAAACAGTAATACCTAAAAAATCCAAAAAAATACCAATTTTTTTTAATATATTTTTTTGAAAAAGTCCCTATATTTACTCAACAATAAAAAAAAATTGAGTACCAACTATCCATGCACATGTGCATTTACGTCATTTCTTTGACAAATTCCGTAATACATTACAAACATTAGACAATTGTACTTTCATTTACACTACCATGTGTAACACACTACTTTTTACGTTACCAACATTAGCAATGGACATGTGCATCTATATATATCAACATGAAATAAGGTGTTTTTGTACACTAATTTGAATACATTTTCTTTTTCATCTATCATACCATCCATAATACACTACCATGCACATGTGCATTTTCATCATTTCTTTGACAAATTCCGTAATACATTACAAACATTAGTCAATTGTACTTTCATTTACACTACCATGTGTAATACACTACTTTTTACGTTACCAATATAAGAAATGCACATGTGCATCTATACAACATGAAATAAGGTGTTTTGGTACACTACTTTGAATACACTTTCTCTTTCATCTATTATATCATCCATAATACACTTCCATTACCTCCTACCATCCATAATACAATACCATTACCTCCTACCATCCATAATACAATACCATTACCTCCTACCATTTATAATACAATACCAATACCAATATTTTCACTTTATTACATGTATATCAACACCGTCTATACCATCCAATCAACATATTACATCATAAAGTGACAACTATAATGAACCCATCAACCACTAGATATAACTAAAACATATATATGAGCCTAATTCATCATTCAAAATTACAAACTTTTTGTACCAAAACACATTGTTATACATAATGATGCACATGTGCATTTAATGTAAAATTGAGTGTATTATGGATGGTATTGTAAAAAGTACAATTGTGTACTAGTGATAACGTATTACTGAATTTGTCGAAGTTATGATACATGTGCACATGTGCATGGATAACTGTTACTCCAAAAAAAAGTTTTTTTTTTGTAACGAAATATAACGATTTTTATTAAAAAATATTAAAAAAAAATTTGAGTGCTTTTTGTTTTTTTTTTAGATTTTATTTTGTAATAAAGGTGGTTCTCGTATGAACCTTACCCTATATATATACATATATATATATATATATATATATTTATTGGGGGAGGTTCATTTGAGAAGATAATTAAATTGAGAAGAAAAAGAACAAAGGGTACAATTGTAAAAAATTATATAGTTTTTCTCTAATCTCATTTATTATTATCTTTGACTAATTAATTAGTCATAAAGACTATCATCCTCCACATTAAAATTCTTGCCTACACACATCAAAATTTATCATACACATTTTGAAATTTATCCTACACCTATTGAAATTTATCCGACACAACTCGTAATTCATCCTACACAGCTCGTAATTCATACTACACATTTCGTAATTTATCCTACACTTTAAATTTATTCTTTTCTTCTTTGAAAAAAATATTATTTTTTTAAATAAGTTACAAATTTAATGTAGTTAGCTAATAAAAAGGAAGACTACTAATTAATGATCCATTTAAGTTTACCAATATACTCTTACACTAATATTAAATACAAAATTAAATAAAGTAAAATGAAGCATTCATATTGGTTGAAATTTCTTCTTTTTTATTCTTACAAAAAAATTCTTCTCATTTGAACCCTCCACTATATATATATATATATATATATATATATATATATAGGATCCATTATGAACCACCTTTTATTGCGAGAACCACGAGAACCAGTGTAAAACACAACTAAAAATACCTAAAAAAATTAAAACACACAATGTTACAAACCAAATATACATACATAATAAATCTCCTAATATCTTCACATGTATAACCGTTTTGGCACTATACATATGTATTATACATATATGAAACTGGTTGTAGAGAATAGATACTTCAGAAAATCAAAAAATCCAATCCAGTTTTTCCATCAATTCTCTAACACGTTATTAGCACGATAACTCTCCACTAGGATTTTCTGGAAATCTTCAACTTGACAGATTCAACAACAAACAGATTCATGTGCACTTGTTTCGTTCTTCAAAACCTATTTTGTTCATCCAACCTGAAGAAATATGTATACCAGCTCCAGCAGAGTTATTATTGGTGGTGAATGTCTGGTAGATAGCAGTAGTACTAACACCATTCTCAAACATATGCAATTTTTCTCTGAGTTGTCTCCGGCAGAGACACCAATTGGTACTATATTTGGTGTCAGTAACCTTATCGAAGACTCCGACAGAGCACACATAACATTATCTTCGGGTACCCAACTCATTATTGATAATGCATTATATTCTAGTAAACCCAAAAGAAATTTACTTAGCTTTAAAGATATTCGAACGGTTACCACCTAAAAAATATCTGAAAATAATATTGAATATCTTCAAATTACTTTAAACAAAAATGACCAAGAAACCATTGTCGAACAATTAGAGGCCTTATCCTCTAGATTGTATTGTACTAATATTAATCCTATCGAATCATACATGGTGAATAACCAGAAATTATTAGATAAAGATAAATTCAATATATGGCATGACCGTCTAGGTCACCCTGGTAGCATAATGATGAGACGAATAATCAAAAGCGCAACCGGGCACCCACTCAAAAACTTAAAAGTTTTGCTCCCACAAGATTTATCATGAGCAGCATGCTTTCTGGGCAAATTTATTACTCGGCCCTCATAAACTAAATTGATACATGAAACCCCATCATTTTCAGAGAGAATTCAAGGGGATATTTGCGGGCCTATACATCCTTCATGTGGACCATTCCGCTATTTCTTGGTCTTAATTGACGCATCCTCAAGGTGGTCACATTAAGTCTTTTGGCTACTCGAAATGTAGCATTTGCCTGACTTTTGGCTCAAATCATACAATTGAGAGCTAATTTCCCAGACAATCAAATTAAAAACATCCAGATGGATAATGCAGGAGAATTAACATGCCAAGCATTTAATGACTATTGTATGTCAATCGGGATAAATGTTGAACATTCAGTACCTCATGTTCACACACAAAACGGTTTAGCTTAATCTTTGATTAAACGATTACAAATAATCGCTAGACCACTCTTAATGAGATGTAAACTACCATCTTCTACATGGGGCCATGCTATTTTGCATGACGCTGCACTGATTAGATTGAGACCAACTACTCATCACAAATATTCCCCATTGCAACTGGTCTCCAGACGAGAACCAAGTTTTTCCTACCTTAGAATTTTTGGTTGTGAGGTATACGTACCAATACCACCGCCACAACGTACTTCTATGGGACCCCAAAGAAGACTAGGTATCTGTATTAGTTTTAACTCCCCGTCTATTACTAAATATTTAGAACTAATGACGGGAGAGATGTTTACAGCAAGGTATGCTGACTGTCATTTTAATGAAACAATGTTCCCAGTCTTAGGGGGAGATAAGAACAAAGAAAGACTGGTAACACAAGAAATAACATGGAATGCATCATCGCTATCAAATCTCGACCCTCGGAGTGGTCAATGTGAATATGAAGTCCAAAAGATTATACATTTGCAAAGAATAGCAAATGATTACAAGATGCATTCACAGACACGAATAGAGTGACAAAGTCACATATACCAACATCAAATGCACACTCAAATTAAAGTAATCCCGGAAGCGATTACCATACAACGAAAGCGTGGGAGACCAATCGGTTCCAAAGGCAAGAACCCGCGGAAACGAAAAGAAAAAAATAACGCAGTTGGTGAAAACTCAAAAAAGATTATAAATGAAACCCCGGTAGAGGTAAATGTCCCAAAAGAGACAACTATGAATCCAGAGGAAAATGAAGTTTCAGAAGAAACACCGGTACCGAACGAAATTGAGATCTTTATTAATTATGTACAAGATAGTACAATGTGGATTGGAATAAAACACGTGTTGATGATATATTTGCATATGCTATAGTAACAGATGTAATCAATGAAAATGATTACGTACCTACAACTTTAGAAGAGTGCATGCACAAAAATGATTGGCCAAGATGGAAAGAAGCCATAAATGCCGATTAAATTCGATCGAAAAGCGACATGCTTTCGGACATGTAGTCCGAAACCCATAGACGTCAAACCAGTAGGTTATAAATTGGTGTTTTTAGTAAAGAGAAATGAAAATAATGAGATTGTACGATATAAAGCTCGACTTGTAGCACAAGGGGTTTCCCAAATCCAAGGAGTTGATTATGAGGAAACGTATTCCCCTGTAGTGGATGCGATAACCCTTAGGTTCCTAATCGGCCTTACGATCTTTGAAGGACTTCATATGAGATTTATGGATGTCGTCACCGCATATACGGGACATTGGAAAATGGCATCTACGTGAAAATCCCTAAAAGATTAAAATTGCCTGAAGCATTAAAATCAACACCTCGAGATATGTGTTCAATATAACTCCAGAGATCTTTATATGGTCTCAAACAATTTGGTCTTATGTGGTACAAGACTCAGCGAATATCTTGAAAAAGAAGGATACAAATATGATGTAATCAGTCCATGTGTCTTCATAAAAAGATCACTCTCAAATTTCACTATAATAGCAATCTATGTTGATGATATTAACATCATTGGATCCCCTGAAGAGATAGAGAATGTTGCTCAGTTGTTAAAGAAGGAATTTGAAATGAAAGATCTTGGTATTACAAAATTATGCATCAGACTATAATTTGAGTATCTGTGCAATGGCACATTTGTCCATCAGTCAAACTACATCCAGAAGATGTTAGTATGTTTCAATATGGATAAAGCACATCCGTTTAGCGTACCTATGGTTGTCCAACCGCTAGATCCACACAAGGATCCTTATCGCCCTCAAGAAGAAGGCGAATAAGTACTTGGTCCGGAAGTACCGTACTTAATCGCGATCGGTGCCCTTATGTATCTCGCAAATAACACAAGACCTGACATTGCATTTGCAGTTCATGTACTCGTGAGATACAGTTCGAATCCAACACGTAGACACTGGAATGGTGTGAAACATATATTCCGGTATATTTGAGGGTCCCAAGACTTAGGTCTTTTCTATCAGAAAGATCAAAAGTCCCAACTTGTTAGGTGAAGGGGTATGGTCCCATAAACCCTGCGCCGGAGCAGGAGACCATACCATCATATTACTTCCTGATCATCTTAATATACCTTGTGCACCTCACGCAACGTTGAGAATAGATCCAGAAAGACTAATTCTTATTAACCTTGCCACAGAACAATGAGAGATGGCTAAATTCATTTAACACTCTTGCGCTAAACCGCGCAATAGCACAGTTAAGCTTGAAGATAGAAACAACGATCAAAACTCTCAAGTCTCGTTCAAAGACATCTTCGCGCATAGGTAATAAGGAACCGGACAAAAGGAATCTTTCCTGTTATAACCAACTGGACACGTGGCAATTGATCAAGGCTCCACAGCTGTAGATCTTCTAGAAGCACTAAATGACCATCGTGCAGGACTCCATTCGGTCACAACTGAATGTGACGTGGCAGCATCTGGAATGTCCATCTTACACACGATGTCAGCACAAATCTTCATAAAGGATCAAAGAAAACCGCTTTCCACGTGGCATGCCCCTAGCCGATGATCATCTCCCAATCCGTGTGTATGGATGGAGATGTAACCGTTAACGGTAAAAAAGATTCTGTCATCTCTCCGTTAAATTCTTGGCGCCCAAATTCCGGCTATAAATAGAAGACTTGAGGTACAAGCTATTCATTCACTTTCACTTACTCTCACTCTTACTTCATCTTCTCCGATCACTGTACTTATTCTCACGCCGGAGGGTGGTCACGGAGAGAACCTCCATTCTCCCCGTGGCGCCTCCCCGTGGCGAGGCTGATGGCGTTGTATGTTTTGCAGTGATTTCAGGTGAATCGATATCTGACGACGATCAAACAAGAGATTAACCCCTTTATGCAGAAACCATGTCCTAAGATCTAGATTGATCCCGATCAATCCTGGTTTGGTGTTTCTTCATTGGCACCTACCGATTCTTTCTTTCGTCTTCATCTCCTGATTTGTTCCTGAACCTTCAGTTTTCATGGCCGATGGTTCGTCGAATCTCAGACAGGTTATGTATTCACATACGGTGGCACAATAATTTCTTGGAAATCGACTAAGAAAACACTTACAACAATATCATCAAATCATGCCGAATTGATAGCATTGTATGATGCTGGACGAGAATGAGTGTGGTTGAGATCAATGATCAATCATATACAAGAAGCATGCGGATTAGAACAAATCAAGAAGGCCCCGACGATCATCTATGAAGACAATGCTGCTTGCATAGCTCAAATCAGAGAAGGCTACATCAAAGGTGACAGAACGAAGCATATCTTACCAAAGTTCTTCTCAACGCATGACCTGCAAAAAGAAGGGGAAATCGATGTTTGTCAGATCAAGTCAAGTGAAAATCTAGCAGAGGTGTTCACAAAATGATGCTTCACACTTGCTTTCTTAGAAAGGGCGGACGAGTATTTCTTGACGGTTGCTTCATGCGAACACGGAACTACAACTTCTATCAGTAATATGAAGGAGCGGATGACACGGTGATTTGTGTAAATACGAAAAGGAATCGTGTGTTTAGGGATTCGGTGAGGTAGGCAATCTCAGATGCTGTGAGGGATGCACTAAGAAGCAGGGACTACTTTGCACGAAAACAGGAAATATCTTATGCTGTAGCAAATGACTCAGCGTGTGTGCTGGCGGACTGCTGGAACACTTTGAATGAGAGTTCTTGTACCAAGTGTTTGGAGAGCGCTTTTTCGTCGATCTTGAAATGCTTTCCATTGTCCGAGGGACGTGCATTCCACACTGGATGTTTTTTGAGGTATTTTAATACCAATTTTCTCAATCCAGAGCCAACCAAGATCGATAACGGAGGTAATTCAGCTGCTTTATACCAAAATGAATAATTTTATGATTTGTTATAATAAAATTGCTAATCTAAGGTTCTTTTAAACCAAAGTTCACCCTTTAAAACTACAAACTACTCTTTATGAGAAGACGAACCAAATACTTGGTAAATAACAATGTTGAAACAACTTCGAAATATAGAATCTTGGAGCCTCATACAAGTTGAGCCTGAGATCGAGCTCGGCTTGACGAATTTAGTTTAAGCGTAATGAACCTTCATGAGCTCTGCTTGAAGAGTATTAGAGAGTAGCTCAATAAGTATTCAAGATGAGCTCGAGTTATGCTAAAACTCGAATATTTATGTAAAAATTAATTTTGATTACTTAACTTTAACTTATTCAATTATGTGTTCAAATTTTATTAAAAAAAACTCATTTTGAAATATATATACATACATATATATAGGGGAATGTTATTGTACAATAGCCCCTTAACGTGCGAAGATACAAAGTGAATTATGTATGTTCATTTTTAAAATAAACATGTTACAAAATTCAAATCCTGCATGCCATCAAACATGAAAATTACACATGGGTTAAACTCAAATTACCTATGAGTTGGGTTAACCCTAATTATGCATATTATAATACATAATTACGCACGTTATTTGCTCACTTTGCACCTTCGCACGTTAAAAGCCATGCCATATGTATTTAAAAGTTTCACTGTATATATGTGTGTGTGTGAGAGAGAGAGAGTTTGACCATATGTGAAAAAGGTTAAAAAACTTATAGAATTCTGATAACATTTGTTTTCATCCATCTCAGCATAAATCTAGCCACTACCTGTGTATGGAACAAGGATGAATGATAAATACCTAGTCGTCCAACCGGCTTGTGGAAATAAAAGAGCGACCACTCTAGATTTCATTCTGAGTTTTGTCAATACAATGGAAAATATTTCCGCCAATATCAGTAAGTCAAATTTTGGAACAGTAGTTGTAGGCGCAAGAAGTTCTTTAGTCTATGGACTTGCTTAGTGTTACGGCGAAATTCCTACCAGTGATTGTTCAATATGCTATGCTATAGGACGTACCGCTATTCCTTCTTGCTTACCGTGTACTGGTGGTAGAGTTTATCTCAATGATTGCTTTTTGAGATATGAGAATTATAGCATTTTTGAGGAGTATATAGGTCAAGAAGATAGACGCGTATGTCCCAATGGTACACGGAGAAACAATGCATTTGAAGAGTCAGTAAGGAAGGTTGTGGCTCAAGCAATGGAAATTGCACGTAAAAGCTACAACTAACATGCCCGAACACAGGTTCTTATATCAGGGACATAAAATGAGTGGGTCCATGTACAGGCTGATTGTTGGCATGCCGGTTCTTGTGAGAAATGTTTGCAAAAAGCCGCTAAGTCGATGTTCGACTGCTTGCCTGGGTCAAAGGGGTATGCGTTGTATACGGGTTGCTTCATGAGGTATTCTGATTCCAGTTCTATAAATCCTCATCACAACAGATTTTCTAAAGGTCAATACAAAATAGTGGTATTGTGTTATGTGGGGTGATTCGTTACATATTCTTGTTGATTGATTATATATTTATGGCCATTGCAGGGAAGATACTGGCTATTGTAATGGCTGCAAGCGCCATCTTAGGGTTGTTAGTTGCTTTTTATGCATGGATGCAAAAAACTATGTCGAAAAGAAAAGGTACGAGTCTTCACTCATTCTCATATTATTTGGAAGACGGATGACCATGGAAGTTGTGAAACATTCTGAGTTTTGTAATTTCCTAGGTTCTGACGACAATAAATTGTTGAATTTGCTGAATAGTAGTAGCTTGAACTTCAAATACTCCACGATTGAGAAAGCCACAAATTCTTTCGATGAAGCCAATAAGCTTGGGCAAGGGGGACTTGGAACAGTGTACAAGGTAGTCTTTCATGTCAACCCTTTCACCTTATCAAACAACTTCAATTCCTTATTCATGTGTTGTTAGTTTTATGTTGTTTTTTGTGAATCACATGACACAGCATTACATAATGAACATTGTCACAGGGTGTACTTCCAAATGGAAGAGAGATCGCTGTCAAGAGACTTTTCTTCAACCACAGACATAGAGCATCCGATTTTGACAATGAAGTCAACATCATTAGTAGTGTTGACCACAAAAATCTGGTCAAACTGGTAGGATTCAGTTGCCTGGGGTCTAAAAGTATTCTCATTTATGAATATCTACCCAACATGAGTCTTGATCATCTTATATTTGGTAAGCACTATGATTCTGCGAGTCTGTGACTTCGTTATCAATTGATGAAAATGGAATTTATTTATATAATTTTATGAATTTGTACAGATGCAGTTAGGGGTAAGGAACTAAACTAGAAGAAAAGATACGATATCATTGTAGGGATAGCCGAAGGTTTGGCCTACCTTCATGAAAATAGTAAAACCGGGATCATTCACCACGATATAAAAGCTGCTAATATCTTGTTGGATTTGAGGCTTTGCGCTAAGATTGCTGATTTTGGGTTAGCCAGATCTTTTCAACAAGATAAAAATCATATAAGCACCAGGATTGCAGGAACACTGTATGCACTACTTTCATGCATTCTGGTTAATTTATCCCAGAAGATGTTGGTGTTTGTTTTTTTCAAACTTGTTTTGGTTTACTATTGCAGTGGATATATGGCTCCAGAGTACATAGCCTATAGTAAATTAAGCGAAAAGGTGGATGTGTAGAGCTATGGTGTGCTTTTGCTAGAGATCGTTACTGGTATGCCAAATAGAGGGATGCAAGCATCAGAGGACGCTCGCAACTTAATTTCAATCGTAGGTACACACTTCTTTTGTATGTTCTACAATCATTTCGTATTATACATTGTTAAAATTTTATGCAAATTCTAATAGTTTTCTCATTGTTGACATGCTAGGCATGGGAGCATTTTAAGCAAGGGTCAATGGAAGAGGTTTTTGATGAAAACTTGATGTTGAACAATGAAAGCAGTAGCAAAACAAAGAAGGAAGTAGAGAGAGTGATACACATAGGGCTTCTTTGCATTCAAGAAGTTGCATCACTCAGACCAACCATGTCTATGGCTCTACAAATGTTATCTAAGAATATTGAACCACTTCAATGCACCTGCAAACCCACCCTATGTAACTGATAGCACCATACAACTAAGCCAGTTTGGTCCAGTCCATAGGGTAAAAAATCCTGCTTCAGTTCCCAATGTAGCATACTTCATTCATCCCTAGGTAGAAGTTTGTTACTTAATTAATTTTGTAAAGAATGCTAGATACTGTGATAACTATTAATTGTTGTTCAATGACCTAGTGGTATAGTGTACTTCCTTACAAATGTGAGGGAAAAAAAAAGAAAAAAACTATCAAAGTATTGGATGGACGAGTCTCTAATCTAAATAGAAAGTCGTCAAAGTACCACATGGGCTAATCGTTACATGGGCACCGGCCCACTACCACTAAACAATGCAGTCTAGCTATGAGCCCGATTTAATGTGAATATTACTGAATGTGATGAGTGTTGGTTGCTGACTTCAAGAATCAAGTGTTAGGCACAAACTATATATAACATGTTTCTATTTAGAGGTGCATAAACCGGGTTTTTTTTAATACCTGGGTTCGGGTATATACCCGGGTACAGTATGATCGGGTTTTGACTTTTGGGGTATTGGCCATACTCGAGTTGGGGTTTGGGGACGGGTATTGGCCAGAAAATCTATACTCTGTGTACTCGGGTTCGGGTTTTCAATACCCGGGTATTAGAATACCCTATTTCCGGGTCCATGTAGGGTTCGGGTATAGATCGGGTTTTTTGATTCATTTTTTGGCATAAAACATAAAAATATAATGGAAACCTTAATTTTTACATATTGTATGCTTTGAAATCTGCTCTAAAAAGCCTCACACCAGCTCTAAATGTTCAAAAAAAGGCTGTTGTACACCGTCCGAGTATTGTGAAAACCCGGGTACAAACCGGATACAAAAAAACCTGGGGTCGGGTTTGGGTATTGAACAAAATATGTATACCTCGTCCCTACCCTACAAAACCCGATTTTTCTAATACCCGGTTTCGGGTTTTTTTCGGGTTTAGGTTTTTATGTACCTCTATTGCTAATCAAATAGATTAATCTGCTCGTTTGTCGAAACTCTCTCGCGCGGATCATAAGAGAACCACAAAGTTAGTTGAAAATCAAGATAATCACTATTAACCAAGCAATATTAAAAGAAAAGTCTTATGTAAGAAAAATTGGATTTTAATAATCTAAACTTTGACTTATTGGCCAGGAATCGGGATCAATCCCAACTCAGGATATATTTACCGACAGTTCCAACTTTGAACATATTTTCCTTCATCGATCTCATAGTAATTGAAAGTTAACCCAATTAGTTTTTGCAAATGTTGATAACTTATATGCCAAAAAAGTCAACGTTTTGATGATGTAGATTGCTTTTGTGGCAGTCCATGTTAGCAAAAACTAACTGGATTAACTTTCGGTTAGTTTGTGATCGTTGAAGAAAAATATGTTTAAAGTTAGGACTGTATGTAAACATTTCCGGAGTTGGAATTGATCCGGCCAATAGGTTAAAGTTGGATTATTAAATTCATTTTTCCCTTTTGTAAGGGTTAGTATTGTAAAAAAAAACTATGCAGGTTGACGAGCTACATATAGGTATAGGTATGACGTGAAACAAAAGCAATAAAAAGTGCTAGATACGCTCTAGCAAACGTTTAATAAAAAAAACCTCATTTGAGAGAAAATAATTATCATAAAAAGTGATTCTAAATATTACAAATGAGTCTTGATTTTACGCGCGGTTTTAAACTTTTTTAACGTGCCGGTTTAAATTTTCTTTGCGCGCAGGTTTTAAACTTTTTTTACGCGCGAGTTTAAACTTTTTTTACGCGCCGTTTTAGAAACTTTTTTTATACGCGGTTTTAAACTTTTTTTACGCGCGGGTTTAAACTTTTTTTACGCGTGGTTTTAAGCTTTAAACAATTTTTTTTACAAAAAACAATTTTTTTACGGTTTAAACTTTTTTACAAAAAACAAAAAATATTTTACTCCAAACAAAAATATATTATTTTTACAAAAAACTTTTTGCAATTTTTTTTCAAAACCTTTTTTACAAATTTTTTTTACGCCAAACATCTTTTACGCTCCCGACACCCCAATTTCGGGTTTACGAAATTTGAGGATCTTACCAAACGAACTCACCCAAAAATCACGACTCAATAGATGTCTCGTGTTGAATTTTAAATAGAAGAGAGAGAAAGGATGTGACATGTTGAGTTTTAAATAGAAGAAAGAGAAAAGATATGACATGTTGACTTTTAAATAGAAGAGAGAAAAAAGATGTGCCACGGGAAGTAAAATACTAAAATACCTTTTGATTTAATGTGGTTACGAGTGATGTGTAAATATGCTATTGGATGATAGGTGTTCTCATGGTTCTCGCAACTGGGATTGGTTCTCTCTTGAACCGAATCCTATATATATATATATATAGGGGATGGATCATGAGAAAACTAGTTTAAATGAGAAAACCAAAAAACTAACTAAAAAGCCAAAAAAACATATCAATTTTTTTTTTATTTTTTTATTAAAATTCGCTATATATATTATATAAAAAAACTTTAAAAAAAATAAAAAAAGCATATAATGCACATGTGCAACATAAACATATAATGCACATGTGTAGTACACATATAGTGCACATGTGCAGTACAAGTTTTTTTTTTGAAAAAAAAGTTTTCTTTATACATAAAATCCAACGATTTTTTATAAAAAAATATGCTTTTTTTTGGCTTTTTAGTTAGTTTTCTAGTTTTCTCATTTATATCTAGTTTTCTCATGATCCTCTCTCTCTCTCTATATATATATATAGGGAAAGGGTAAAATGAGAACCACCTTGTGTTGCGAGAACCGCGAAAACTTTTTTATCTGGCGTTAGTTGGGTCAAAAAATTTTTGCACAAACGTAGATGAAAAAATTATAAATACATCTGTAAAAAAATTGCCGAGTCGGTAGTTTTGACTGATACTTGTTTTTTATGGCAGACGTAAAATTTGGAAGAAGATAAATATTTTTTTACGCCTCATGTAAATGTGGGTATGCGACATTTTTTCTCAAATTTTTTTCGCTGAAACAAGTGGTTGTTTTTACGACTTTTAAGAAAAAAATCGGAAAAACCTTTTGACAGGCCTAGTTCTCGCGGTTCTTGCATCTCATGGTGGTTCTCATTTGAACCGAATCCAATATATATATAGGGGAGGTTCATTTGAGAAGAAAATTAAATTGAGAAGAAAAAGAACAAAGAATACAATTGAAAAATACTAAATACTTTTTCTCTTATCTAATTTATTATTATATTTGACTAATAATTAGTCATAGAGACTATCATCCTCCACACTAAAATTTTGTCTACACACATCAAAATTTTTCCTACACGTTTGAAAATTTTTCTATACATATTGAAATTTATCTTACACAACTCGTAATTCATCCTGCACACATCGTAATTTATCCTACACTTTAAATTCTTTTTTTTTTTGAAAAATATATATTTTGTAAATAAGTTATAAATTTAATGTAGTTAGCTATTAAAGGAAAACTACCAATTAATGATCTATCTAAGTTTACCAATATACCCTTACAATAATATTAAATACGAAAATTAAGTGAAGTAAAATGAAATATTCTTATTGGTTGAAATTTTTCTTTTTTATTCTTATAAAAAAATTTTTATCATTGAAACCCTCCACTATATATATCTATACTATATAGAGTTAAATGCTTGGTTGGTCCCTGTCGTTTGCAAATCTTGCGGACTTGGTCCCAGTGGTTCACTAATTACACACTTGGTCTCAGTAGTTTCAAATTTTGCACTCGGGTGGTCCTTACCACTAACCTTTGTTAGATTTCTCAGTTAAGTATATGCAAAATTACTATATTACCCTTGAAATGCAAAATGCACTCGGGTGGTCCCTTCTCCGGTCATCCCCTCCGACTATATACCACTTACACCGACACCCATGTTCTTCCGGCGACACCACCCTGCAACCTACCTCTCCTCTTGAACATTCAACCCACAACAGCATACAGGTGAGAGAGAGACTGCAGGAGAGAGAGAGAGACAGTGAGAGAGAGACTGCAGGAGAGAGAGAGAGACAGTGAGAGAGAGGGGAGCTGCAGCGGCGCAGCTCACGGCGGCGGCGGCGAACCCCACGGCCCGGAGCGGTAAAAGACGACAGGAGCGAGGATTTGGTTCGTAATGTTTTCAGATCAGTTCGGCAATGCTCCAGTTTGGGTTATCGGGTTGGGGGTTTCAACGACGGCGGTTCTTGTAGCGACGGTAGTGGTGGTGGTTCACGGGTTGGGCGGTGAGAGACTGCCTGCAAAGTCTGATATGCTTCTTTGATTTGAATATTGTTACAGTGTAATTGTGAGCAGAATAAATGCTGTAAAGTAGCTATTGGTTTGGATTCATAACATTGTACTCTGTATATTCTAACTCAGGTTAATTAATAATTACAAGTTTTTAACCATTTCAGTGAGATAACAGAAAACAGATTCAAGGATTGTGGCACTGGTTGAAAATTTTAAATTATTAAAACAAAACAGAAGTCAAAATTGCTTGTTGAAAAGGTGAAAAGTCAAAGACTATATTTGTAGGTTTGTTGGATAGAATGGCCAATAAATTTTCCATATCTATTGTTTTCAGTTGCAGTCGTCTACCCCGACCCAACCCTACCGCCCAACCCGTGAACCACCACCACTACCGTCACTACAAGAACCGCCGTCGTTGAAACCCCCAACCCGATAACCCAAACTGGAGCATTGCCGAACTGATCTGAAAACATTACGAACCAAATCCTCGCTCCTGTCGTCTTTTACCGCTCCGGGCCGTGGGGTTCGCCGCCGCCGCCGTGAGCTGCGCCGCTGCAGCTCCCCTCTCTCTCTCTCTCTCTCCTGCAGTCTCTCTCTCACCTGTATGCTGTTGTGGGTTGAATGTTCAAGAGGAGAGGTAGGTTGCAGGGTGGTGTCGCCGAAAGAACATGGGTGTCGGTGTAAGTGGTATATAGTCGGAGGGGATGACCGGAGAAGGGACCACCCGAGTGCATTTTGCATTTCAAGGGTAATATAGTAATTTTGCATATACTTAACTGAGAAATCTAACAAAGGTTGGTGGTAAGGACCACCCGAGTGCAAAATTTAAAACTATTGGGACCAAGTGTGTAATTAGTGAACCACTGGGACCAAGTCTGCAAGTTTTGCAAACCACAGAGACCAACCAAACATTTAACTCTACTATATATAAAAGCATATACCAAGGGCTACTTAAAGTAATTTGCCATTCCCTTAAAACACTCTTATGAATAATGTACAAGTCTTCAAAGGACCAGGCAAAAACACTTTCCAGTTATACCCTTACTTCTTCAAACAAAAACACACGAACCCAAAATAGATCTAGGGTTTCTCATCTGCCTCTCTCTCTCTCTCTCCTAGGCGATCTGCGTTCTCTCTTCTCTCCATCTGCGCGCTCTCTCTCCCATGGCGATTTAGGGTTTCTTATCTCACGCACAACTGCATATGAGAGTTGAGATGTATGAGAGAGACAACCGTGACCCTTGGCAGCCCTCGGCGACATTCAGCAGCGGTGGTTGGCCGATGTTGGCAGTAGCATAATAAGTAGGCTGTGTAATGGATTAAAAAATGACTTTTCAGATAATAATTAGCATAAAAGTAGGTTGTGTATGGTGATCTTTTTACTATTTGTTTTTCTTAATTAGACTTCATATTGATTTTATCTAATCATCTCACAGGTATTCTATTTTTCGCCTTTGGAAACGTTAACTTTATTTCGTTCGGATATGCTGCTCAGATCGGTTTGATTCTAGATTTCTTAGTGTTTTTGTTTTCTATGAGATTTTAGGTATGGAATTTAATCACATTGAATGAAAAATTCAATTTGCAGCACTTCTGTCAGCTCAAAGAGGACTGTGGTTGTCACTCATGGTTGGACGAAGGTAATTTTAATTCTTTTACTAGCATACATGGCTTTAAAATTTCACTTTTGCATTCAACATCACTGCAATTACTGAATACAGGTTAAGGAGGTTACAGGAGAGGTGACCCCTGAGCATACTGAACTGTTACACTTTGAGGAATAAGTCAGACACAAGGGGATATGCCTATGGGACAGGGTTAGTTGCTCTTACCTAACCCAAATGTTTGTAATGTGAAAAACCAATATATACCCTACATTGTTTTCAATATCAGAAAGATGAATCTAAGGAGGGTATAGTGTGGTATTTCATTTTGATTCATTTGAAGTTATCATATGTATCATTCCAGTATACGATTTGCTTCTGTCCTTTTTTTCTTGCTTCACAACTGCAGCACCTGATGAGATTTATATATTCGTTTTTAATTAGTTGTTGGATAGTAGTTAAATAGAGATTAACAAACTGATCAAAAGATTTTCATAAATAGATATACGGGTTTGGTTCTGCTGTGAGTATTTCTCTGTTGGGTCAACTTTCAGTTGTCGTCTATTTATTTTTCCTTTGTTGGTATCTAATTCCAAGTCGCTCAATTGTTGAATATGCTCCTTAAGTTTATTTTTGTAAGAAATTTAAAAACCGTTCTGATTCCTTTAATGCAGAGTTGCATTTAGGGTTTTTCATTTGTTTTATCTTGCAGATTTAGGTCTCTTCTCATCAGATGGGGGATGCTATGATGTTTACTAAATAACTTTGTTTTGTTAGAGAAAGAGGGAGAGGGAGAGAAGAATACGCAGAAGAGTGAGAAAATGGGAGAGGGGAGCCGGCCAAGATGACGATGTGGATGGCAGGATTGTCAGAAGATGGATGGGTTGGTAACAATCGTAAACCCCGACGGCGGCGCTAGAGTTTCGCGATGACCACAGACTTCTAGCTAACCCAATGGTAAGGACAGAGAGACGCTGACTTCTTAGAACCTTCGACGGCTGTGGGTTAGTCTCATGGCGACTACAACGACAAAGGTACCGATTCTAGTGAATATGGTGGTGACGGCGTCTAGGGTTCCGCAACAAGCGGCAGAGACAGTTGCTATGTGGTTGTACAGACCTGACCAAAAAAGAACCATCATCTTAGCTGTGACGGTGGCATATGAACGAGGATTCAGGTCAGCGGCATTTTATCCAAATATTTGATACCAAAGTTGATTGTTACAACTCATTTCTTTTTTTTTTTTAAATAGAGTTAGTATCTTTTTAATATTTTTTGTGCCTTTCTTACTAATTTATGTGCTTACAGAACGGGGCGGCTTCAGGTACTAAAGGTAGTTCATGTCGTCGATTAGCGAGGACCAGCAGTTGTGTTGAATGCTGGCAGCAATTTTTCAGGTGCTTCAACATGTTTCTTACCTATAGAGCGACTAAATATAATATGTATAACCGATTGGTTTCTATTATGAACGGGTAAGTTTGGTTATAGGTTATAACCAAACATATAATTAATTTTGGTGTTTTGGATTTCTATAACGAACCGATTGGTTTCTGTTAGAACGGTTCAGTTGATTCGGTTATTGAAAAAAATGGTTGTCAATCTGGTTAACCGTGACTTTGGACGTGGGTTTGGTTTGGTTAATTCGGTTACTAGATCCCTTTAGTTTACAATATATTGGGGAGATGCCCTTAGGGAACTGAGATTATGTAGATATGATGATATTGGCCTGAACTTAGTAACATCATTTGCGTTTAAGTTTCTCATTAAGGTTTTCACTAACGGTTTGGCCAACCAGTAAACTTGGTTTTACATTTGTTTAAAACGTAACCGTTGTTGGAACTTGCATTTGTTTTACAAATATAAGTGTGTAACTCTCAATCGGTCATGTTAGACTCAAATATAACATGAATGACATGGTTTTGCTCAGCCAAAATGACTGATTTCACTTTTGAGTAAAAAAAAATTTATAGGTGAAACCACTGTTGGGCTAGACAAGCCTGCCTTGACCCGACCCAGTTTTGGGAGAACTAAGAATGTTGGCAGTTGGCACACTTTAATGAGAAAATTACAAAAAAAAATGATTACTTTTTTGGTATTTAATGAGAAAAAAAAGCACAAATAGTGGCGGATCTAACCTTGTTTTGTGGGTTCATATGAACTCATTCAGTTTGGAAATTAATAGAAAAAAGAATAGTGAGAACCTTGTATGGTTTAAAAAAATTAGTGAGAATGTATCAAAATGAACCCTTTTTCGCCGCATAAATAACGTTATTGGCTGACTTTTTTGTTCTTTCCAAAAATGATGTCATCTCCATATACTTTCACTTGTGTTGTGCAAACTAATTGCGTCCTTTGATGATTTTGTATTAGAAAAAATGGACGTAAATTGATTGTGAATTTGTGATATGTGCAGAAATTAAAATGTGTTATTATTTGGGCAAAAAAAAAATATATTACATAAATGACAAGAAAGTAAATATAAAAGCATTTAAGTGAAAAAAATTTGTCACACAGTTTTTCTCATTTTTTTCTTGTACTTTTTTATGAATAATACGTGTTGGCCAAAATAAAATTTTGATTTTCTATTTCATTTTATTTTAAATATTTACTTCCTCTTTTTTCTTTTTCGTTTTACCTTTAATGTTCTTACACTTACTCTTATAATCGTTTTACCTTTAATGTTTCACTTACTCTTATATAATGTAAATTCAACATACTAACGAATGATAGTGACGTCCTTTGATACATTTACATAATTTTGAGTTTGTTGTTTGAGGTTGAAACTGTTTTACTTGGAAAAAGTGCCGCAGATACATATCTATGCAATGTAAATTTCTTTACTTGCGCCGTGCATGATTTGTTGTATTTTCGTAGTGGCATTGTTTTGAAGATATCACCAAAGAATCGATAAATAGAAAAACGAGTGCCACCATATCACGAAAATCAAATCAGTTCGCTACGTTTTGAAGATTTTGATCATGGTTAAAGTATCAACGGTCTTGTCTGATTTTATAAGGCCGGTTTTGGTATAAAACCGAAAATCATACCAGTCGCTACGTTTTTAAGATTTTGAAACGACAAGCCAAAAGTTAAAGAAAGAAAGTGACCGCAAAACCAAACCGAAGACCGGTTTTGGCGGTTTTACGTTTTGAAACTGAACCGTGGTCACCCCTACAATGTATCACGAAATGACTAATAAACTAACGGTAAACGAGTATCCTATTGTAAATCGCCTCCTCCGCCGTACCGCGCGAGTAGAAAGCTAGTATATATATATATAGGTGTGTGTGAAAAGTTGCATAAACATTTTTACATAGTCCTATTACTAAGAGGAGGGGCAGGGTGTGGTTGGGGGTGAGGGTGATGTCGTTACATAACAATCTTACATATCAAAATAGTTTACGGTTTTACAGTTAAAATTGATTATATATTTTTTGCTATTGCTCAAAGAATTTAGAAAGATGTCAAGCTCCTTGAAACCTTATTTTGTAATGATGGGGTATGACCCCGTAGCAAAAATTAAGGAAAGTGAAACAATTAGTTGTATAAGTTACATGAGGGACATCATTAGGTGCATCATCATGATATGATGCAATGCAATCCAACGTTGATGGGCCATGGTCATGATTCCCTAAGCATGCCATAGTTGGAAGGGGAACATTCCAACCCCCATCGAAATCATGGTTTACCAATAACATAAATATCCATTAGAATATTTCGATATAACGCATGACTTGTAAGTATTTATAGTGCTTTCTAAAAGCATCTCGATAGTTTCCAAGTCTTATAACCAATTTAAAAATAAGATAATTTAATTAGTAATTCTATAAGTATGTGATAATTTCTTATACTTTCTTTGTTGAACTGTTATTTAACTTTTATTAATTGTTTTTACATGACAAAATATTCAATCTATTTAACTTTGTTTGTAACAATATTAATCTTTAACAAATTTTTAGTAACTTTATGTTGACACTTTTTCCGGGCAATAATCACAATTTGTTTTTATACTTGGTACTTAATAAATATCAAAATTCGTATGTATTTGAAGAAACACTAAACTAATCAAGCGATTAGATTGTGAGTAGTTGTGCCTCGACAAAATAAAGTTAATCTTCTTCCGTCTTGCCTAAACAGCAATGAAGATCCTACAAAACAAACAACACACCATAAGCTCATTACAAGTAGGAGAATATGGGGTTCTCTTTGTAACCACCCTCCGACGTGAGAATAAGTATTGGTTTTGAGGATAATAGTGTGTGTATTAAGTGAGAGATTAAGAGAGCGATCCCTGAACCTGAAGATGAAGTCCTTTATTTTATAGCCACTGAGGTTTGTAAAGGAGATGGGTTAATGGGTCGTGGGCCTGAGATCGACAACAAGGAATATCCATTCTGCCTCCTATGCCACGACCGTTAGTGATTCCAGGCGAGAGGGTAGCTGGCGCATTCTGAATGGATCCACGTGTCCTGACGGTTGTCCTTGTTGTCTGGTCTGTCATCATCAGTTAAGTGGAGATCATGGAGCAGTGGTCGACACAAGCTGATTGGTGCCACATACGTGTCCTTCCGTACTTCTTGTCTCCTACACGATTGCTCATCGTGCAGCATGATTCATTACAGCCTGTCGATCGCCTATTGGTACACTGCTATGCCATTTGTACCTTTTGTACTTGACTGACGTTATGCTGCGCTTCTTTCTCCCGCGAGACTCGGACACAACCCGGGTAGTCGGCGATCGACATGCTGTAAACATCCAAGTGTCAAGAATGATTTCATCGCGGTTCTTACCTCGCACATGACTATGTAAACATCTGTATAGTCGGCGCAAGGTTGGAAATGTTATCATTTAAGCTTGTCTTGGGTATGGTCTCGCATGCGACTTAGGTTAGCTCTGTGATCGCGCAGAATTTGAAACCATACCCTTCAGATTATTTCTTTAATGATTGACTATAAGGTATATCTATAAATTTATGTTTAAAAATCACTAAATTTGAAGCCTATGTAAAACTATTTATGAAATCTACATTGGTGAGGGTGTCATTCCGGGGGGGGGGGGGGGTGTTACGCATGGATAACTATTGTTCATACTCAGATTTGCTTTATAAATCAGTATATTTACTTTTGATAGGTTATAAGGGTGGTGTCCTCTGATCCTCACTCACAACTTCAATCAGTTCCCGCATGTCATCAACATTATTCATCACTCCAACCTTTAGTGGAAATGGTCATATCTCACTACCAACCCAACAATTCCCCAACCAACAATTCCCCTCACAAATCAAATATATAACGCGTGATAAGTATCACGTTTTCAAAGTTTCACGGTGATCAAATGATGGCGGAGTTGTGCAAGACCGCATCACGCGTGATGGGGGCCATAACGTGCCCACCCCGGGTCCCTAAGGTGAAATGAAAAGCTGGGAAGCTATTAGGACATAATCGTTACTTTTATACTTTAATGGTCACCCTCTTTTGCTCTTTTCTATCTTAATACTAAGAGTTTCATTCTAAATATGAGCTTGAAAACATACCCACATATTATAAATGGAATTTCCATATTACTAAATGAAGATATAAAGATATGTATGATGTAGAATTTTTAATATGTGGGGCCCAAGAGCATTTTTATCAAATGGGGTTTTGTCCAAAGATTTGGTATTCATTTTGTTGTGAAAACAATCCCTTTGACATGTTAACCATTCTTTCTCATGATTCGGTTCTCTTCTTTTCATGTATGTGTTTGTGGGACTTCATTCTCCTTTATAGACCATCACCCTCTCTTGACTCTACGAGGGGTTATAATACCAGTGCATGTTAAACCAATTTGATTTCGATTAAATAACATCGGTATCAATACATATGTTATTATAACTGGTACTGTTATTTGGTTTTTTATGGTTTTCGATTGATATAAAACATGTGTCGATGTCTTTTTTCGAAAACTCATAACTTTATTTAATAGGTTTTGATACCAATCGAGTTCCCGCTGCATTGCGCGAGGAAAACCACTAGTTATAATTGATATTTGAATTTGTTAGCTGTTTTTTAACCAACATATATATATATCTACTACTTATCTATACTATATTATAATGCATTTAGAAGGACATTTTAAGATACCTAAAGTTAAAAGTTTTTTTTTTTTTAACTTAATGCATAAGGTACAACCCTAAAATGAGGGTAAATTAGTCTTTGAAACACTAATTATATTTTAATCCGCTCACTAATACACTTAATCGCTCATCTTGGATTAAATTTGGGTATGAATTAGTAGTTACACTTTATACCACTTGTAAAAAACTAACTGCCCGCGATTTTTAAACGGCCATAACTTTTTTTCGTACGTTAATATTTTTTTTTAAATTACACCATAAAAAAACAGACATTTAATTCTTTTTAGTTTGACTATAGTATTGCTATAGTTTTTTTAATTAAAAAATTGATATATTACGTGATCAACAGTGTTTAGGGGTGAACAATAATTGAATCATTAACCGAAACTAACTGAAAACAGACGGAACCAAACTGAAATCAACCAAAAACTGAATAACTAAAACTGAATTAACTAACAACCGAATTAACCAAGACCTAGTATTGGTTATTCTTGTACCCTCGTTTAATCGAACCGAACCAATCATATTTGCATATAATAATAACTTTTATACCTCCAGTTCATTTATTTCAAATTTTGTTCATTCATTTCATGTATTTATTCTTATATTTCATGTGTTTAGACCTCAATTTCATGTATTTCTAAGAAAAAATTTTAGCCTAAAGTTTAGGTTAGGCTTTAACTGAAACGAATCAAACATAACCAAAAACTGCTAATCTAACAGAATAAACCAAACTAATTACGGTCGGAATTCACAAACTTCGCTAACCAGTTAAATTAACTCGTTCAACTTTTTATTAATAAGACGGTCGGAATTCACATCTTCAAGAATCCTCGTTAGTCGTCCGAATACGAATATGTCATCGTTAGTTGTAGACATTCTAAATCCAAAAATTTACATATCAATTATGGTAAACTTCAACTAAACAACGATAAATAAGAATTGAAACATATTATAATGTTGGTAAAGAAAGGCTCAAACACATCATTGCAACCACACATGCTTTTTTATGCGATGTTGGTCACAGTGACCATAATAAGAGTAGATTCGTCATTGCCAAGCAGGTCGTTAACCTAAGTATGAATAACAAAAACAAAGTAAACAAAAACATATATAAAAAAAAGACCAAAACTATTTAAAAGTAACCTAAAATGCATGAGTAAGAAGTTTATTTTTTTTTCATTTAGCTCAGAAATCTAGTTAAATCTGGTTTTAACAGTTGCTTCTATTTAGCCATCACAGTTTTGCAAAACCAGATTTTTTTAACATCATTGCCAGTCCAAATACCAACCTAATGTACGACAACCAAAACCCAAATCATTGATAATTTATATATTTATATATTATCAAATAGCAACATGTTTATTACGCAGTATGCAAGTGAGAACGCTTTCCAATACTCAAAACCTCAAACATGTTGCAACGACAATTGCCAGGCGAAATGTGAAGTACCATCATACCCGTTATACAAATTTGTCATTGAAGCTTTCAAATGACCTTAAAGCCATCATCATCGACAACATATGTACCTCAAAGGCCAAAAACACCTAAGTACCCAAACATGGTACATCACAATTTTGCATAGGTACAGCAGCCCAAGCTTACAAAACAACAAAAGCCACATGTACAAGCACAAACATGTTGCTAATTAATAATATACAAATGAACCTAGAAGGGACCAACTAACACTTGATACATGCACATTGTACAACAAATAAAAGACATAAAAATTAAGAAGCTAGCCATGGTTGCATCAAAGGATGCCACACCTGATGACATGCACCATCATCACCATTGTTTCAGATGATCAAGAGTTCATCTTCATCGACATACAAAGTTCCAACAACATTGTTTTACCCACAAACATCTTACAAATAACCTGCTTATACATTAGTAAATAAAAAGATGAACATAGTCTCCTATGAAAACAAAATCTCATCGTCATTGACAGGAATAACCACAAAAACATCACTGCCATAAAACAGTCCCAAAGGCATGCAACCGCCATCTCAGGCTCCAAGCCAACAAAATAAGACCAAAGGCCTAGCCATAAAAAGCAAATCACAAACAAACGTATTATCGAAAAACATCAGGCCAGAACCCTAAATAGGAACCTTAAAAGAAACTGGGAATCCAAAACAACCAAAAAAACAACATGCAAACACAAATCAACAACTCTTCTTCAAGAGTTAAAGTAAACATCAACATAAAACACACACCCGCCAACAACGAACCAAAGATTACCGTAAAATCCTAACCGGGTCAGGGTCAAAAATGTGTAAAGCACCATGCCTCACCTTTCGGATACAACGGTAGGTCGGAAAAGTAATATCACAGCCAAAAATCGATCGTGTACGACCTAAGGAAACAAATAATTGGTGGGTAAAGAGATCGGTGGGGGTGTAAATGACACACCCAAAACCAATAAATCACTTATATACCCAAACAAAGCACAACTCAAATATGCGATTGTAAAACACCCCAAAACTCAAAACACAAAGAAAGCCACATGTACAACCACAATATGCACAATTATATTTGGTTTAAAGATATAAGCTAGAAAGAATAACGTTATTGAATTTTGATTTTTATGAAAACAACCATCTCCACTCTTGGAAGGAGCTAGAATACTACAAAATCTGAACTGATGAACCGGGACTGCTAGGCTTGATTAAGTTTTTTCTACATCTACTACTCATCCAACAAAATAGTAAACTCTTGGAGTGTAAAAAATGGTATGTAACATATCATATGGGTTTTAAACTAGGTCTTAATATATCATATAATCGGTTGTAGACATGTCTTAACTAAACATTTTGGACCTACATAGGTTGGATTGGATTGTAATAAGTCATATTGATTTATAATGGCTCGTACATGTATAAGGCATGATAGCTTTATATTAGGTCATATAAGACATGATAGCTCTTAATGAGACAAAATGGACCTTAATAGGAATGTTATGTGTTAATAGGCTAGTTGGATTGCAATGGGTCATATAAGGTTATGTTATAATGGGCCATGAACATCTTAATGGGACATATGGGTCTGTAGAGACCTGGGTGAATAGGTCATTTTGAAATTTTGTTGGTAACTACAAAACTCTTCTTGATGATCAATACTAGTAAATAAAAGATAAAAGATAGAATGATATCACCAAACAAACACAATGATGTATAGTGATTCTAAAGAAAGGTTAACCATTTCACCATATGTCAAGTCCTTAATCTTCTAACGAGAGTTCCATTCACTATAAATATGTCTCTAAGCTGGTAGAGATCATTGTTACACCATTTCACTAATCGGGTAGTGATAACCACAAAGATTTTTCTACAAAGAAAGATATATACTATATCTATCCCTTAGATTCAACTTGGAAGGATAACCAATACAAAAAAGGTTTAGTGTTTGTGCTAAGCTTATCTTGCTTAACCACAATGAGGCTAATCATGGAATTATGAATTCACTTAAAAGTCTATAAGTATTCAGTGATTTATAATTTGCAAGAGGTGAAGTATTTTTTGGGATTGGTTAGCTTATATAGCCAAGAGTTGAGAGAGAGAAAAAAAAGTATTCTAGAGGAGGGATGGTAGTGGCATGGTTTAGTCGTGCATCAATAGTAATCTTTTGGGCGTCTTTTGTCTCTCAACAATAAATTTGAATTGAGTTTTGTCTTGACCAAAAGGAGACGACTGATGCTTAAAATATTAAGCATTTTTATTTGTACAACAAATTTGACCTCTTCTCTTACGCCACTTTCAAAAACGAATACTTCTTATGTAATGTTCTCTTTGACTTGAGTTGTTTCTAATTTGAAAACACCCATTTAAAGAAGATTTCCCTTATCTTATTGACTTAAAAAATATATTATCAAACTTATTTTATAAAATTAATTTAGGTTTATACAAGTTATCTGTAAATAATCTTTTGTATTTAAGTAATTATAATCTTGGGATAATACCATATCCATTTCTCATCATGGAGGTAGTTGTTTCATCGGCATTTGACCTCATTATGGATTCATGAATTTATTCCAAATGTATCATTATCTTTGTACAACTTAAAGAAGAGAACGACCATATGCATGTTGTAGTTTTTGAATCCTACTGGTTTTGACCAGATGGTTGATAGTTGGCCCACTATCAAACCGTATACTAAGTGTAGTACTGTAGTGTGGATGTTGTTCTTAGAAACTTTTATCTTGATTGTCACACCCCAACCGAGGCGGAATCATCGAGGTGGACGTATTGTGATTGCTTGAGACTTCATAACACTAAATGTGACAAATATTTAATAAACAAATTTCATTTCATTGCTAACATCAAGTACATTGTTTGAAATAGAATTACAACAAGTATCGTAAGACTAATCTATAAACATGAATTAAATATTTGGTGCGTTTCTAGTCCTTCCTATCAAGTTCCGTTTGTCATCAACATCATTAACCTGCAACATGTTTAAAAGTATAGTTCAACACAAAAGCATTGGCGAGTACATAAGTTTAATATTGCAGAAGTATGTAAAAAGTGTATAAAGAATCCGCATGAAAAAATAGTTAGCTACCTTAATGTACCAAGGCATGCAATTCAACAAGTCATCCCAAAGATCACCGCAAGAATTAAAGACTTAACATGACCACAAGACTACGGGCGGTGCGTTACTCCTACAACGATATACATGTTAAGGGGAGGCTCGTACGAAGTTAATGGCAAGTGAATCACATAAGAATGTTCCAAGAATACAAATCAAGTATCACATATTTAAGCATGCATGTATGGATTGTTTGTGTTTTGCATAAAGTATAAGTGTGATTGTGTAATTTGATAGGTTAAAATATTGCACTAAAAAATGTAAAGCGTAAAAGGGTGTTCGAGTGTACTCACAATTTTGCAAAGCTTTCCGATTATTCGTGTTTGATGGGTTAATGAGAATATGAGAATGAAGGTGTTCGGGTGGTTGGTGTTTTTGAAACGTTTAGATTTGGAATTAAAGTATGTAAAAGTATGTATACGCAAAAGTAATTTTCTAGTCTTAGAACACTTGTTTTTGACACTGTAAGTCCGGCATGGGTTGATGCGTGTTCATGGGTCAAGATACCCATTAGAATCATTAACGAGAGGTTCAAGAGTTAGATAATATAATTTATTACCATGACAAGTAACCATGTTGATTATCATCAAGGATTCGGTTATGTGTATATCTATATATATATTTATATATTGTATAGTTTATATAATAATTCTAAGCTAAGTCCATCAAGAATATCATAGGTTGTCATATAAGTCAAGCATGGAGGTAGGAGGATAACCGTCCTTTAACCTCATTCGTAAGATTCACCAATACACAATCATCCCAAGGATGATTCAGATGGTCATGAATGAAAGGAAATGTACAACTAGTCACTATATCAAGTAGCCAAGTAAACATTAACCCGGTGAGCCACTTCCGATATGGAAAGAGTTGTAGGAAGCCGTTCCCGTAAAATAGATAAAAACTTTTATAATTCGAATTACAAAACAGAAATAACTAAAGCTGTAAAATACAATACTTTTACAACTGAAATAAGAAACAAATACAAGAACAAATTCAAACAGAAATTGCGTTCTTGGCTGAGGATCGTGTTAGACACGGGTCCCTTAAAACAAATTTCGAGTCTCCCAGGAGAACTCGTTTGTTTCCAGGATACAACAGCCGAAACAATTACACTGCCGGAGATGACGCCACCCGAAGAAGTACCTTGTAGCAAGAAAGAAGAAGAAGATGATCGAGTAGAGAATTCTTAGCATATGTTAGGAATTCGGTGTGTCTTCTGGTGTTGATGTGATGCTGTATTTATACTGCATCTGGGTTGAAACAGTAAAAAAGAATTAACTCAACGAATTAAATTGCATTAAACGTCTTTAATGCACTTTAATTCGTCAATTACATTCCTGGTCAAGACCCTTGACTCGTCTGTTTCAACTGTTGAACTGTAACTGATCTGTCATTAACTCTGGAAGCAGCAGCTCGCGCGCGCCATTCTGGTTTATTTCCATACGCCAGCCTGCTGGCGCGCGCGCCAGTGTGGCTCACACCCCTGTGTGAGCCTAGTGGCGGGCCACGTCACCCTCCAGGGTCTGCGCCACCTGGTCCTTGCAGCCTTTGTACTGAGCCACGCGCGCGCGGTCAAGAATATAAAGGCGGCTCTCAAGTGCAAAGTGCGCCATCAAAGCGCCACATTGCGCCCATCGCCCACGCCACGTGCGCACGCATGTGCGAGTGCGAGGGTGAGTTAGGGTGCGCCGCACCCTTCGCGAGTATACTTAGTGTGTGCTTCCATATAACAATAAGGAAGGAGTGTTCCCACTTAAATACCCCTTTAAGTTTCATCTCACTTCCTATGTGGGACAAAGTGCTACTTTCCCATTTATTTCAGCAATTAATGTTCCAAACACCAAACTTGGAGCATCGATATATCATTCATCTTAGCTCCGTTTTGGACGTGGTTTAGTTCGTTGCGAAGCTCTTCAAACATAGAACACAAACCCACAAAGAAATATATAAATAAATCTCAGTTTATAATATTTATTTGTCGTCCAAAATTAGGAAATATCCATTTCCTATATTTGTGAAATTGTTATTTTCACAAAAATTCCAACAATCCCCCACATGAATGGAAATCGATTTTCCCTTTCAAGTTTCAACGATACAAATTCAGCAGTTAAGTATTGCAAGATAGGTAGGTGTAACCTTTGAACCCTCTTTTGTGAAGCATACTTAGCCTCTTAGGGTCTTGTAGACGCGGTGTCTTTGAACAATCCCCCATTTACGTAGGCGACAAATACATTCACACAATACTCTCCCTAGTTTAGTCAACTCCTCATGGTTGTGTCCGTTCATGGTCATGGAACACTTTCCTGGTTCTGCGAGAGCTCTAGGATTTGCGCCTCCCCACAAATCCATTCGAAGCGACCCTACTTCTCTCTAACATAGGTGATTCCACGAATCATTAAAAGCATCATGGTTAATTTGATTTCCTCAAATCCTTAACCTCAACATGCTTAGCCTTACTTCATGTCACTGATTGGAATGGACTAGGAAGTATATAACTCCATTTATGAATCTTTTGGGGCACCCCCCACAAGGACTCCCTTTGGGTTTTACCTATTGAACCTAGATCTTGGGATCTCCAGTCAACTAGGTTAGGTTTCCCTCATATTCCCTTCATCCATGGGCTTTAGTCCCATTCCTCTTGACATCTTATAAACTAAATCTTTGCTTAAGCCTTTCGTTAACAGGTCTGCAATATTCTCTTTTGACTTCACATAGTCAACCGAGATAATACCCGTTGAGATTAGTTGACGTACTGTGTTGTGTCTACGTCGAATGTGCCTTGATCTATTGTACATTGAGCTTTGAGCTCTTACAAGCGCTGATGTATTGTCACAATGTATGCAGATTGCCGTCAACGGCTTTGGCCATCTTGGAATATCTTCCACAAATTGACGTAGCCACTCCGCCCCTTCACCACTTTTATCTAAAGCGACGAATTCGGATTCCATCGTGGATCTAGCTATAACAGTTTGCTTGGATGACTTCCAAGCTATAGCTGCTCCCGCAAGTGTAAACACATATCCACTTGTTGATCTATGATCCGTTATATCCGAAATCGAGTTCGCATCAGTGTATCCTTCAATCACTGTTGGATGACGGGTATAATGTAATCCGTAATCTCTCGAGTATCTTATGTATCTCAACACCCGTGTGATAGCTCTCCAATGTTCATCATTTGGATTGCTAGTGTATCTACTTAGCCTGCTCACAGCATATGCTAAGTCGGGTCTAGTACATGTCATTAGATACATGAGACTACCAATGATCCTTGAGTACTCTAACTAAGCAACTCCCTCGCATCTGTTTTTCCTTAGACGTTGGGTGTTATCAATTGGAGTTCGAGCTATAGTCGTATCTTCCGAATTGAATTTCCAAGGATCTTGTCCATGTAGTGAGTTTGACTTAGAATAAGACCGTTTTGCGTTCTAGTGATTTTTACACCAAGAATCACATCTGCTAAACCCATGTCTTTCATGTCAAACCTCGCTTTCAACATGTCTTTAGTTGAGTTGATCATATGATCGTTACTCTCGATGATAAGCATATCATCTACATAAAGACATAAAATCACATAACCTCTTGGTGTGTCTTTGTAGTAAACACATTTGTCACACTCATTTATTTTGAAACCATTGTCAATCATGACATGATCAAACTTTTGGTGCCATTGTTTTGGAGTTTGCTTTAAGCTATATAAAGACTTGACGAGTTTACACACTTTGCCCTCTTTTCCAGGGCGGAAAAACCCTCAGGTTGTTCCATGTAAATTTCTTCTTCTAAATCACCATTTAGAAATGCGGTTTTTACATCCATTTGGTGAACTTCCAAATTTCTTAAAGCCACAATTGCAAGCACCAACCTTATAAAGGTTATTCGTGTCACGGGCGAGTAAGTATCAAAGTAGTCTAGACCTTGTTTTTGTCTAAACCCTTTTATTACTAACCTCGCCTTGTATTTATCAATACTTCCATCAGCTTTCATCTTCCTTTTGAATATCCAATGATATCCAAGTGGTTTACAACCAGGTGGAAGATATGCTAACTCCCAAGTAATGTTGAAATATAGAATCAATTTCATTCTTAATTGCTTCTTTCCATTGTGGTCCTTCCGCGGAAGAGACCGCTTCGCGATAGGTATTGGGCTCACCCTCAACCATATAGCTCATGAAGTCTGGCCCAAAGGATTTTGCAACCCTAGGTCGTTTACTTCTTCTAAGATCACCCTCGTCGACCTCTGGTCGTTCATGTCTTTCAGCTGGCCATGTAGATGAACTTGGACCAGCTTCATCAACCGTTGTTGTTGAAGTTTCATGTGGTTCTCCTAGCATAGGAAACACATTTTCAAAATATGAGATGATGTTAGGATTTGCCTCCATGATAGTGTTTACGTGTACATCGGGATTCTTAGACTCATGTAAAGGAAGCGATGTGCACTACTTTGATGTGCATATCCTATGAAAACACAATCAACAGTTTTAGGTCCTATCCTAAGAGCCTTTGGAGGTGGTACAATCACCTTTGCTAGGCACCCCCACACTTTTAAGTATTTATACGAGGGCTTCCTTTTTATCCATAACTCATACGGTTGATGCTATGGAAGCATACGAATTTCATATAATGTAATCCTTCAATCACTGGTGGCGAGTTAGGGTGCTCCGCACCCTTTGCGAGTACACTTAGTGTGTGCTTCCATATAACAATAAGGAAGGAGTGTTCCTACTTAAATACCCATTTAAGTTTCATCTCACTTCCTATGTGGGACAAGGTACTACTTTCCCATTTATTTCAGCAATTAATGTTCCAAACACCAAACTTTAAGCATCGATATCTTATTCATCTTAGCTCCGTTTTGGACGTGGTTTAGTTCGTTGCGAAATCTTCCAACATAGAACACAAACCCACAAAGAAATATATAAATAAACCTCAGTTATAATATTTATTTGTCGTCCAAAATTAGGAAATATTCATTTCCTATATTTGTGAAAATGCTATTTTCACAAAAATTCCAACAAGAGTTAACTAAGTGTCGGAGGCTAGACATGGTTAGGTTACTTTTAAATCTAGCAAACTACTTGAGATAGCAATGGTAAAACATCAAGTGAGGTGTGGGATGAAGTTAGGATAGCAAGGCTTCCAAGTATTCACACCTATACACACAAGTCTTGCCATAAACTTCATGGCAAGGTCGGATGGTTTCATCACCTGTGGGTTGCATAAACCTTAGCAAAACAGAAAGTTTGGACCTTAAATGGTGATGTTCCACCTTAGTCTGCCATGGCAAACTTGATGAAAACCTTCCTAGAGGTTGCCCAAATAGCTTGAAAGAAGATACGAGGAACAATATGAAGAAAAGTGAGTGAAAACTCACTTAGAACACTTAGAGTTTTCTTCCTTGATTGGAAGACTTGAGAGAATTTGGGAGTTTTGAGAGAAAATTTGGTGTGTGGAAATGTTTAGGAGGTGGTGGAGGCTTGTATTTATAAGTGGGTATTATGGTTTGAGATTTAATGAAGGTGGAAGGTGATTGATGGAGAAAGGTGGTGGGGAAAGTGAAATATGATTAGCTTAAAAAAGGTGGAAGGTGATTGGAGGAGAAAGGAGTGGAAAAGCTTTTGGTTTTGCTCATTTTTAGTCATTGCACTTTGTAACTAGGTTATTTTATAATGTTTTCTTGTATTTTAGCTTATTTTTAGGTATCCGAAGTGTATTTTAAGTCTCGGTTTTGCGTATAAACACATATTTGAATATTGATTGCGTATATACACAAATATGAAAGGTAACACGTATATGTATAAAATGAATTTCCATTATGATCAAAATCTCGGTTCACAAGATTTGAAAGGAAATATGAATACGATACGATTGCAAGTTTCCAAAAATAGAAAATACGATTACACTTTCTAAATAGAGAAAATGCAAAATGCGAAGCGTTACATTGATAATTTTGGTAAACTAGAGGCATGTTATATGAGGATACAAATATCTTAAGGAAAAATCAAACGTACATGTTTATATTTTATCATCAAATTACATATTACACTAGTTTTTTTTACCATGCCGCGTGTTGCGTCGGCAACATCATGCCTGTGACTTCGTTACCCGCGTTATGATAATAAAATTAACGTGTGATGCCAACGTGTGACGCCTTGCTTTTCTTCTTTGATAACAAATTACGTTCATGACATTAACGTGGTTAGAAATAGATTAAGAAGAGTATAATGTCTCGACATGTCGCGGTGTAAACTTATAAAAGTAATTTAAACAAAAAATTAAAATGTTAGAGAAGATAAGGTGTGAATTTATTAAGAAGGAAAAAAATGGAGAGTTATAGTTGACACTTATCAAAAGTTAAAAGTCAATATTTCACTTACCAAAGAATATGAGATTAAATCTATAAAATTTATAAAGTTGGAGTCCCGTGAAAAAGGTATGACTGAACCACGGTCCATGCGCTTTAAGATGTATAGTAAAGCAATATAGTAACTTGGAGGAGGGTAAGTATTTTCATATATTAAAAATCGTTTTAAAGCTAAAGGTAGTACCGATTGAACCATTAAACTGTTTCTGAGTCCATTCCAATACGGTATAACAACTAAATTTTAAAACATTATTATGTAATGTTGGTGAACTGACTTTGAAATATAAAAAAAAGTCATTTCAGTTTGTTTCTACAATTAGTTATATGATGTAGTTTGTCTTTTTAAAATTTCTTTTTATTTCAGGTTAGCCGGACTTCAACCCATTATATTTAACCAAAACAAATATTTGCATCCGTTTAGTCTTTGCCAGTTCTTTTAACAAAGACCATTATCCTCTTTTCTCCCTTTATTCTACGTCACCACTGTTCCCACCACCACCGCCGATATTGTCCTGCGATCGTGCCACCGCAACCATATCACCATGCCACCATCTTTAGTGTCTTCTACGGCTAAGGTTTTCTCTGCCAACCTTCACCGCGACCGGTACACCACCACAATGCCGTCTTCCGACCAGATTTAGCGCAGAAGAAGATGAGAAGCATTTAAAACATGTTTGCTGTTAAATCTAGTGTTTGATGGTGGCAGTTAATTGCGATGGCGTCCCTGTCTTCTCCGCCACCGTCGCCACTGTCGGACACCACGACGAAGCCATACACGTCTTCCGAAAACATTGGCAGCGTTGGTGAGATAGACGACGACAACCGCCGAAAGAAGGATCTCCTCTACAAAGCCGAACCCCGACAACCCCGTTGTTGATTCAGCGATGGATGTGGCTTTTGTGTGTTCTTCATCAGATCTGACATGAGTGGAGATTATGACTTTAGCACCGACTTGAATATTTCGATTTCCCTTACAGAGGCACAATGGAAAGAAAGAGAGAATAGAAGAAGGGCTGCAGGATATGGTTGGTTTGTCTTTAAGATTATATAAATGTATTGCATCAAACAGAGTCAATAGGTTACATTGTGATGTAATGAGTCACTTTAGGTCTTATAGAATGATAATGAACCATACATATATTAGTTGGACATATGGGGTGTGAACTCTTAATGATGGGCCACATTATGTGTACGTAGGTTAGGTTAGATTGTAATATCGACTTAGATTGACCTAGTATGACTATAATTTACCAAGTATGGTTGTGAATGACTAGCGTTTGTCAAGATTTACCAAGTATGATTTAGATTCCCAAGTAGGGTTGTGAATGACTTGCATTTTTCAAAATTGACATGGCACGGTTATGATGATCACCGTCGGCTATGATTGACTAACTATGTTAACGATTGATGTTGAATGCCTATTATTGAGCAAGTATGGTTGTTAATTACCTTTTGTGACCATGATTGAGCTAGATTGACTAATTATAATTATGATTGATGGTAGTAAATGATTTTGACTGGCCTAAATTAACCAACTATGTTTGTCAATGGCCTCAAATGGCCAATTATACTTGAATGATCATTGTTGATTATAATTGATCAAGTACGGTTATGAATGACCACTATGACTAAATATGATTAAGAATGACCTACGTGGCCAAGTATTGATGTGAATTACTGTTGTTGACCAAGTATGGCCGAGATTAACCTATATTGACCAAGAATGATTGTGATTGACCTATATTGATTAAGCATGATTGTGATGTAATTGGATTGGCCAAGTATACTTGTGAATGGCCATTGTTGACCATGTTTGACCTAGTATGGTTTTGATTGACAAACCAACTATATATTTAACCAACAATTCCCAAAAAGAGTTAAATGCTTGGTTGGTCCATGTGGTTCACTAATTACAGAGTTGGTCTTAATAGTTGTAATTTTTGCACACGAGTGGTCCTTATCATGGATGACCGTTAAAATATTCAGTTAAGTGTGAGTGAAATGTCCAAAATACCCTTGTCCATTTAATATACAATTAAAAAAACCTTAAACAAACATTAATTTATTTAAAATAAAACAAAATATCAATTTCTACCCACTCTTTAACTAAAGCCTCAACCCTATTTCCTTTTCAGCAACCACAACCCAACCACCACATTACCCCTTCTACCATTTCAGCAACCACCCTTTAATAACCTTCATTCACCACAAAAACCATAGTCAACCACCACCTCCAGGAGACTAGGTAACCCACCCATCCCCTACGGTACCGCTAAAACTAAAGAATCAAGAAACACAGCCATCGTCGACGGCAGCAGCGGTGGTGAGTGGAGTAGAATTTGACAGATCCCGCGACGGCAGCAGCGGTGGTAGGTGGTTTCTGGCGGCGCGGTGCCGGATACGGCAACCATTGAAGCAAAAATTGAAGATGACGACAACCATTAAATAGTTTGTTCTACAAGATGAACGACAATCGTGGTCAACAAGAACGAAGCGGTGTTGATTTCAGGTGGTGGTTCACAGTGGTGTTCGGGGGTGGAGGTTGTTGTGGGAGGTTGACAGTGGAGGTTGTTATGGTTGGTTGGCAATGGTTTTGGTGGGTGTTCGGGGTGGTTGGTGTTTAGTGGTGGAGGAGGGGAGACGGTGGTTATGGTGCACGATGGTGGAGGTAGGAGACGGTGGTGGAGGTGGTTGTGGTGGGGGAGGCGGTGGTGGAGGTGGTTGTGGTGGAGGATACGGTGGTGGAGGTGGGTTGACGGCTGTGGAGTAGGTGGGACGATGGTGGTGGGTGTTTTCTGGTGGTGATGGATGTTAGGTGATGGTGGGTGTTTTCTAGTGGTGATGGGTGTTCGGTGATGGTGGAGGGGAGACAGTGACAGGGAAGAAGATGATGGATGGGGTGGGCCTTTGTTTTATTTATTTCTTTTTACTTTTTTTTAATTGTTTAATGTTTAATTCTAACCTTACGGGTAATTTGGTCATTTACAAAGACTTAACTAAGAAATCTAACGCATGTTAGTGTTAAAGACCACCCGAGTGCAAAAATTGCAACCACTGGGACCAAGTGTGTAATTAGTGAACCATTAAGACCAAGTCTGCAATTTTCGCAAACCGCAGGGACCAACCAAGCATCTAACTCTTCACAAAAATAGTTGTGATTGATCAAGTATGGTATGTTGTGATTGCCAAATTTGAGTGGGATTGATTTATATTTATTATTCCGTTGGTGATATGTCACTAGTTATTAAAAACATGAAATTATAAAAGAAGTATATCAATTATGTCGTCAATATCAAGATGCTTTAAATTTTTTAATATCTTTTTTTTCAGTAAGTTGAAAAAAAAAATATAAAACTCTAGATGTCCGGAAATGCGTCGGCAATTTCCGATGACAACCCAACGTTTAAACATATAATTCTTGGGGTTTTCTTTAATCTGTTGGTGATCATAACAAGATTTTTTCGTCGCTAAAATTATAAATTACTGTAATTTGTAGATATATTGATATAATTAGTTGTTGTTAAGTACTTAAGTTCGTTTATAAAACCCTTCTTTTGTGGTTTTTCTTTGATTTAGCAGGTTTAGATTAATTATGATCTGAACTTGTGGATGTCATTTGGTACAACAATGTTTTCTCAACCTCTCATAGGCTTAATGTTTATCAATTCTATATAAGCTATACTCAATAACTAAAGTTGTGTCAATGATATTATATATTCTTAACTTAAAGAAGTACTAACCAAAAATATTCGTAATGATAAGAAAAGAAGACAAGGCTGGTGGGATGCATCATTGCCATAACCCTAAAAAGGGATTTCAGTAGGTCAGGGTAAGGAAAAGATTAACTACAAACCCATAACCATCACCATACATTTAACGATTAATTAAGCCAATGTTTATCCACTTAATTAAATATTAAATGCCCCACTTGTTTTGTGTAACTCCTTTTCATTGTTTCACCAGAAACATAGGAATATTACACCAGTTTACTATAATCATTTGTAGATATGGAATATGTCGGGTTTAGTCACGGTGCTTCGTCTATATGGTAAGTTGTGTGAGTGCATGTTTATATAATCAACAATTCGGGCTGGCATATCATGTCAACCGACCCGTCAAGACCTAAACCCACGATAAGACATGAATCCAAAATAGGTAAACACGAACATGACACGAAATTTTATTGTGTTCAGATTTTTCAAACACGAACACGAACATGATAATAAACAGGTTACACGAAACGACCGTTAAGATATGAAAAATTTACCAACGTATCATACAACCTGTTAAGACACGAATAGGGCCTATTACCACATGTTTCATATTTAGCCATTAAAGGTATTGTATAATGGTCTTAAGTCTTAACAGGTCATATCGTGTCTGGCATGACCCTGTTAAGACACGAACACGACACGATAAGACACGAACACGGAATAGCTAAACACGAACACGAACTACGAAATTAAACAGGTCTTATCGTGTCGACATGTTATAGACACGAAACCTATTAAGGTTAAACACGAAACCTATTAACTTCGTGTAGGTTCATGTCGTGTTATCGTGTTCATATCAAAATTCTGGCCCTACCAACAATCATATTGCAGGAAGTTTCGTGCCAAAACGGGTATGTCTTGACGGGGCCCATCAATCTTTGACCATGACAGGTTACGATACATATATAGTATATATACAAATCACTCATTTCACACACTTGCTATTCTCTCTCTAATATATTACTTTCGGTGATAAACAAATACTTATTCTCACGTTGATGATAGTCATAGGGAGAATTTGTTTCCTGTGGATTAACGCCATTATATGTTTGGATATTCAATCGGCGAAGTCATTCCTGAAGTGCTGAGAACTCTCTTATGTGGAAGTTAGTATTCAGTTTCAATCAGTGGCGAGTATCTGCTTCGTCACTAAATAATTTTTTTTTGAATGGCAACACTTACATACTCTTAATTTACACCAAATAAGTCATAATCTACTCTTTGCTTAAAATTGAAACCAAGACCTCCCACTAAAAGCAAAAATCTCTACCAAGTAAGCTAACTCCACCGTTAAATAATTAAATGCATTAATACCGGTTTGGGTTCGCGTTAGGAATTATCCATGTAAAAAAAAGTAAAGAATTATCTCAAAAATATAAAGCTATTAATTAAAAAAGTATTATTGATCAAACGATTCCTTAATTGGATATTTAGATCTAGTGGCGAAGCTTAAGATTTCCGACCGAGGCGTCGAAAACGTATACACCAAAAAAAATTATAAAACCGGGGGTGAAAACGTATATACCTAAAAAATTCTATACGAAAAACTATATATCGGGCCTTAGTGAGCGAAAAGTTCGGGAGGTCCCCCACACTATGCTTTGCCCTTGCTTAGATCCGAATTTTAAATATTTGATCATGTTTTTCATTTAACTTTTATCCAAATGCTTTTGTATCTAAACAATTTATATTCAAATTAAAGGCTTGTTTGGCTAATCTTATTTAACTTAAAAAGGACTTTTTTTTGTTAAAAGGACTTATTGACTTATAACTTTTTGAAACGAATTTTTAAAAAAGTGTTTGGATTAGCTTATTGGGTGGAAAAAGCCAATAAGTCAATAAGTTGTTTGTTAAAAGTGTTTGGCTTAGCTTATTCTGTATTAGGGCATAAGGCAGGGTATTTTTGTAATTTTTTTGTGAAAAGTCATAAGGAGCTTCAAAAAGTCATTCCTTCCTGGCTTTTCAAAATCAACTTATTTGCTTACACGAAAAGTTATTTTGAAAAGTCCTTATTAGTTTGCCAAACACTTTTTCTCCTTATTTGCTTTTCGAAAAAGTAAGTAAGTCATAAGGAGCTCTTAAAAAGCTTAGCCAAACATGCCCTAAACACATGTAGATTCCGGAATAGACATGTATGTTTAACAAAGGGATATTGGATTTAAATAATTTCCCAAGTTTCACCAACTCGCTGATAACACTCCCAACTTTCGATTTGTCACAAACACTCCCAACTTTCAACTTATTGGCCGATAACACTCACTAATTGACTGAACCTAACCCGGTTAGCTGTTGTCAGCTGCCACGTCATCAAAAAATGCCATGTCAGTGCCACGTCATCAAAACGCCATGTCAGCTGCCAAGTCATATGACATGTCAGCAAAAGGGGCCACATCAGATGCCACATCAACAAAAACTAATTGGGTTAGGGTTCAGTCAGTTAGAGAGTGTTATCGGTCATAAGTTGAAAGTTGGGAGTGCTGGTGTACAAATCGAAAGTTGAAAGTGTTATCGGCCAATTGGTGAAAGTTGAAATTATTAAAATCCAATATCCCTTTAACAAATTGTCATCTCTTGACTAACAAATTGTCATCTCTTGACTCTTGCTATAACTCAATTGTTTTTGGCCCGATCTTGATGAGGTCTAACCAAACATTAATCAAATTAATTACGTATATGCACAACTTTCTTTAAAACACAAAAAGTATACATAAAAGTTTAAAGTCCAGTAATACTTATGTCTTGAAAAAGTCATTTACGTAACTATTAATTATTTATACTGTCGATCGGTATAGTAAACATGGGTTGTTCGTTGTATGATTAGAAGTAAAAATAACTTGGACGGTTAGAACCGGAGGAGCAGGGTGTTAGACACTAAAACTTTTAGGAAACAAAAAAGATAGATTATGTTTTTATCAAAGGGTTCTACGCGTGCGAACTGCATGGATTTGTAGCTAAAGCATGCAGCTAGCTCACATCACCTGGTCCCAGTGTGGCAACACATCTAACTCAACCCGACCAGCACTATTACACCCAGATGTTAGAACACAAAATATATATAATTGTTTGTTTGGCTAAAAATAGGTCCAGTTCTAGATTTAAGTTGTTGTTGTGGGAGAGACGGAGAGTGGTTAGATTTTGATATCGTGTATACGTTTTAATTTGTTTCCGTGTTTGTTCTAGCATTATGTTGGGTTCTATATAAATATATAACTGTATATATAAATTGAAGTCGTCGTTTGAAAAAAAAACCCTTATCTGATTATGCATGTAGTTTATTTCGCAACCAATAATATGTTGAGAACCATTTTAATCAATCCTTGTAACAAAAATATATTGATTGATTAGATTGCATATCGATTTTAAGACCACTAGGATTTATTTAAAAAAATATATGAAACTAACAGTTTTATGTCTAAATGCATGTGTGCATATGCACTAAACCATTTTTTTTTCAACATGTATACGTGTTTATGTGATTTTTCGAGGTTCTTTTAATGCTATATATATATATATATATATACACACACACACGCATGTTTATTCATCGATTGGATTTTAAATAATGAACATATATCAATTAAGTCATCTGTAGGCCGTTTACATCTAAGAAGTAAAAAATCAAAACTACGAACCTTTGATTGAAAAAAACAAAATTAAATGATTTTAGGTTTGTTTCTTATTATTCTTGCAATAATGTAGTTGTTTTCTAATAAACTTTATCCTCAATATATAGGTTTCTTCATTAATTCATATAATTTGTAAATAGTGAACCTTAATAACATATAGACATTTGTACATGATGTCTTAAACATGTTGCATAATGTGGTTTTTAACTATCTCTTTTCCCTCACCAAATATGATTATGTCCATCTCTATACACTTATTTAAGATCTTGAATATATAAAAGGATCTTTTTTTATATTATTATATATATAAATGGAAGGTAAAATAGTGGAATATTTAAAAAAGAATAGAGTAACAGAAAGAACATATAGGGAGAAGTGAAAGCAAGCAGGCAACTTTGAGACCCAGAATCAATTGTAATTCCCTTCTGTCACCCCCAAAGCAAAGAATGTCACTATCCTCTCCTCTTTTATGTTTACTCACATTGTATATATATTAACATGAAACTGGAAAATAAAAATAACCTGCTTCACACATATAACAAGAAAATACATTAAAATGTTTACAACTTTCTTAACTTTTAGTTATCTGTGGTGAACTATATTATTATTTAAAAAGTTGGTGTTATGTTTGTGTTACCGCTAAAATAAAACAACGATTATTTTTACGGTTACAAGTTAATTGTTTAAATTTATAACAAATAAAAGGTTGATCTAGTAAAGAAATAGATTATTACATACAATAATAAAAACTTAAAAGTTCAACATAGTTTGATGTAGTAAACCTTTATAAAATATACTAATATTTACTTTTATTTTTGTTCTTATTTTTTAACTTAAAAATGTACCAAATTAATTTGTTTTAAATCTAATGAACATTTCTAGCATTGATTTCATGAAATCAACAAGGGGTTGAGAGGCTTTAGTTATTCAACAGAGACCCAAGTTCAATCTTTATTTGTGTCATTTTTTGGATTAGGCAATGATGGATATAACCTAGTTTCCTTGCAAAGGTGTCATGCTCTATCTTGAGCCCACTCGGGTTTTCGTCCCACCGTGTGTTACGCTAGAGAGTTCTGCTCTTGTGGTGACACAACGATTGTCAAGTGACAACTGGCGGTATGGTTTCCCGAAGGAACATTCAAGCCAAACTCTGAAACTATTATGGGCCAGTTAAGCCAACATAGTCTGGTTGGAGTGGGGCAACATGACTCTCTATTTAAAGAGTGCGATAGCCTAATACAAGAAAGTTTTGGTTACAAAAAGCATTATATATATATATATATATATATATATATATATATATATATATATATATAGGGTTATTGGATTTTATCACCCCAACTATTAGCTATTGGCCACTGCCACCCCCAACTATCACTTTGACGCCCGTCACCCCCAACTTAACACTTATTTTTTCTGTCACCACGTATTAACTGATCTCTAACTTTTAATCATGTTATTTTAGTTTTGGGGTGTCATAGGGATCTTACGAAGGTTTTAGGGATCTTAAGACACCCCAAAAGTATAGTAACAGAATCAAAAGTTAGTGATTAGTTAACGACGTGGTGACAGAACACACTAAGTGTTTAAGTTGGGGGCGACGGGCGTCAAAGTGATAGTTGGAGGTGGCAACGACCAATAGCCAATAGTTAGGGATGATAAAATACAATAACCCATATATATATATATATATATATATATGGCATAACACGCCACAAATGGAACTTGTCTTAGTCTTTTAGATTTTAAGAAAGCCTTTGCTCTGATACCAATATATCAGAGAGGATGGTGTATAGTAATTCTTAAAACTAAGCAGATTTTAATTCTTTTTAAATAAACACAGATGTATAGTAGGATTAAAATTAAAATATAGATAATTTTGATAAACATAAAACTTACAACGGGAATAATGCACATCGGATGTTGGATGAGAGTATGCACAGCAGATTAGAGGGTTGCAGAAAGATGTTTATATATATATATATATATATATATGTTGGAATATAATATTGAAGATTGGAGAAAACTGGGATAATAAGGAAGTAAAGTTAAAGAGTTGCGGAGAAAAGTTTAGTGTGCCATGAAAGTAATAATCTTATTTCTCAATGGTGACTTTTTTTGGATGCCATACAATGAAATACAAATGCGGCTTTTATAGGCAAAGAAAAGTGAAAACAACGAATCTAAATCCTAGTTTATAAGCTAAAAGAAGGGGTCAAAAACTATTCACAAAAGCTATATTGGATCCTATAGAGCTATATTGGCTTCTATATGTGCATAATTGCACCATAGAATGTTGTGGCTTTTGTTATCTGTTTTGTTTTGTGTCTCTTGTCGTTACTGCATTTGTCAGTCCTTTCTAGAAAATCCTTGTGTGTGCTGTCTACCGACTGTGGGCTGGAACAGTCCTGTTCATCATTTTCGTCTTCTAGATTAATGATGTGTTGTAATTGTAAAGTATCTCCTTCCCCTGCAAATGGTAAAAGCATACTCCGGTTTTTTTTTTGCATATACTTGTATATAATGTCTATCTCTTATTAATTTATAACTTTTCCAAGGAAAATAATCAGGAATTTCTGGAGTTTCTTGATGATCTTTAATGAACTGTTGGAAATTTGTGGTAGGTCGATTGTTTGTATGATCTAACCAGGGTAAAGATGTAAAATCTATACCACTCTTTGTCATTATTGTTTTGGAGATAATTGTTTGTTCTGCTGTGTTTGTTGTGTTCAATGAAGATTCTTTTTCTAGCTGATCTGTATGTATAAGAATCTGTAAATGGAAATGAGGAAATTATTTTGCAACCAATAATTGGTGTTATTGACCTTGTTGCAATATTTCCTGCTGTTAAAATAATTTTTTCTCCGAGCTGGTTGAGAAGATCTTCTGTTCTTTTGTTTAACTTGATTTCTAAATAATCAATCATACAAATGGAATAACACGCCAATGATGAACAGGTTATTGGCATAACACGCCACAAATGGAACTTATCTTAGTCTTTTAGATTTTAAGAAAGCCTTTGCTATGATACCAATATATCAGAGAGGATGGTGTATAGTAATTCTTAAAAACTAAGCAGATTTTAATTCTTTTTAAATAAACACAGATGTATAGTAGGATTAAAATTAAAATATAGATAATTTTTGATAAACATAAAACTTACAACGGGAATATGCACATCGGATGTTGGATGAGAGTATGCACAGCAGAGTAGAGGGTTGCAGAAAGATGTTTATATATATATATATATATATATATATATATATATATATATATATATATATATATATATATATATATATGTTGGAATATAATATTGAAGATTGGAGAAAACTGGGATAATAAGGAAGTAAAGTTAAAGAGTTGCGGAGAAAAGTTTAGTGTGCCATGAAAGTAATAATATTATTTCTCAATGGTGACTTTTTTTGGATGCCATACAATGAAATACAAATGCGGCTTTTATAGGCAAAGAAAAGTGAAAACAACGAATCTAAATCCTAGTTTATAAGCTAAAAGAAGGGGTCAAAAACTATTCACAAAAGCTATATTGGATCCTATAGAGCTATATTGGCTTCTATATGTGCATAATTGCACCATAGAATGTTGTGGCTTTTGTTATCTGTTTTGTTTTGTGTCTCTTGTCGTTACTGCATTTGTCAGTCCTTTCTAGAAAATCCTTGTGTGTGCTGTCTACCGACTGTGGGCTGGAACAGTCCTGTTCATCATTTTCGTCTTCTAGATTAATGATGTGTTGTAATTGTAAAGTATCTCCTTCCCCTGCAAATGGTAAAAGCATACTCCGGTTTTTTTTGCATATACTTGTATATAATGTCTATCTCTTATTAATTTATAACTTTTCCAAGGAAAATAATCAGCAATTTCTGGAGTTTCTTGATGATCTTTAATGAACTGTTGGAAATTTGTGGTAGGTCGATTGTTTGTATGATCTAACCAGGGTAAAGATGTAAAATCTATACCACTCTTTGTCATTATTGTTTGGAGATAATTGTTTGTTCTGCTGTGTTTGTTGTGTTCAATGAAGATTCTTTTTCTAGCTGATCTGTATGTATAAGAATCTGTAAATGGAAATGAGGAAATTATTTTGCAACCAATAATTGGTGTTATTGACCTTGTTGCAATATTTCCTGCTGTTAAAATAATTTTTTCTCCGAGCTGGTTGAGAAGATCTTCTGTTCTTTTGTTTAACTTGATTTCTAAATAATCAATCATACAGATGATAAAATTAGATTATTGTTCTTCTGTAATTTTGTAGGATGATGTATTTGGAGTAACAGAAGACCTGTTCCATCTCTGCTTCATTTGTTCTTTCCACCACTGTGAATCCTTGAGCCTCATGTCAAATCTGAAGGCCATGTCTATAAGCGTTGCTGTAGATTATACAAAATTAAGGGAAACTTGCACAACTTTCTGTGATACAAAATTTCAAATCTGGGAATCTTCTGTGATGGTTTCAAGCATTGCACACGTGTGTTGTCAATAATTCTTGTTCTAAAAGATTCAAGTCCTATGCTCATTGTTTTATCTTCTTTTTCTCGAGCTTTTGTAAAATGTGTATTTTTGTTGAGTATAGCTATTTTTTGTTTTAACATGTTATTTCAATTTTTATTTGTATATTATGTGTATCTTTTTTTTTCCTTTAGCTATGTTTTTAATGTTGAAATAAGTTCTGTTGAGCCTGTATATACTGTTAGGATTTGTTTGGCAATTTGAAAACTCTTAACCTCTTCAGGTTCTATATAAAAGTTTTGTATGCCAAATTTTTCCTTGCATCTGTTAGAGCTTCAGAGAAGCTTGTAAAACCTTTCCATATTGCTCTCCAGGGACATTTGTTACTATGAGGAACAACACTATTCCCATTTGTTGAAAATTCCAATCTTTGTACCTCTTGTATACAACATAATGTGTAATTTTGTTTTGTTTTAACTATCTTTCAGGTGTTTTTAAACTTTGTTCCTGAAGTAAATGCTTAAAGCATTTAAAACTGTACTTTAAATGTTAAGCTTGTGGCATGTTTTAAATATGTCATAAGTTGTCTAATAAGCATTGGCTGCTTATCTGTAGTTTTCATTCTTATAATAGGACGAAACTTTTTATCAGCTTCATTACATATTTGTAAAGCATATGTTCCAAATTCAGTCACTGGTTTAGGTGTGAAATTGGTGTGTAAAGGGCGTTTTCCCATTACTTTTGATTATTGTTTTTGTTGTCTAAAGTTGTAGAACTGTAACTGTGAAATCTCATTCGGTTTCATCACTACTTGTGGTAGTGAGGTTTGAGACGAACTGTATAATCTTTCTGTTGAATGCTGATATGACTGTTGAACTCTTTCTTCATCTGAAGAAGAATTTCCCTGCTTGGAATGTATAAGCTTTGTCTTCCCTTTATCTTTTAAAAAAACATCTTTCTGCAACCCTCTACTGTGCTGTGCATACTCTCATTCAACATCCGCTGTGCATATTCCCATTGTAAGTTTTATGTTTATCAAAATTCTCTATATTTTAATTTTAATCCTACTATACATCTGCGTTTATTTAAAAAGAATTAAAATCTGCTTAGTTTTAAGGAATTACTATACACCATCCTCTCTGATATATTGGTATCATATATATATATATATATCAAACAAAAAGTTTTTATCTCATTCAGATTAAAAAATACATACTAAATAAATTTTATATATTTTAAGTGGTAAAAAAAAAGTAAAGTTGCAGTCTTTGTATCGAAGACCGGAACACCCCCACCCCACCCCTTATTTCTCTCTCTACTCGATTCTAATCTCTCAAAAGTTGCATGTCTTGGTCACCACCAATATTTATTTCCAAATTCCACATGCTTAAACTCCAAAAAAAAAAACTTCAAAACCACCATTTTTGTGCTCAAATCATCAACACCTGTTGCTTGTGTCAGAACATACAAATCAAGTAACAAAATTAGTATACAAAATCTAGAGCAAGAAGTGGGATTTTGTTTTTGTTGTTTTTGTTCCAAAAAACATCATCAAAAGCTTTGAAAATGGCATTAGAATAAATTCAAAATGGCTAGTTTTCATTGTGACAAAACAGAGAATATTTGTTTTTGGTTTGATTTCAGAAGGAGACAAGAAGAAGGCAAATGCACAAAACAAAAACAAAAACAAGAAACAGATTTGTTTGGAAGAAGAAGAAGAAGAATAGTAGTACATACAAGAATGGATTTTACTTTTAATTTTCCAATCATTTCCTCCTTTGTTTTCTTCCTCTTGTTGTCTTCAACCTCAATCTCCGCCTCACAATTCGATGATTTTCGTCGTCTGAATCAAACTTTTCGGCCCGGAGAAGAGTCAAAGAAAATGAAATTAATTAGAACCCATCTGTTGAAAATCAACAAGCCTTCTGTCAAAACAATCCAGGTAATAATTTTTTTTACGGCAAACTAACTTACTCTTAATATTCTTAAATACCATATGTATCCGCGCTTTGCAGATACATCTTTTTTTTCTTCATATATATATATTTTTTATATATTGAACTACTTATATTGTAGAGCCCAGATGGGGATATATTGGATTGTGTCACGGTTCATCATCAGCCAGCTTTTGATCATCCTGTGCTCAAAGGAACCAAGCCATTGGTGTGTAAAGTTACAAAATTCATTTTTTTTCTTTTTGTGTCTAATTTCTGATTCTTTAATATTTTACTCTATTATTTTATTTTATTGAATTTTTAGGAGCCTCCAGAGAGACCAAATGGGCATCATCATGCTGGGATGGAGTTGGAAAACTATCAACTATGGAGTTTATCCGGCGAGTACTGCCCGGAGGGAACAATTCCGATCAGAAGAACAACAGAACAAGATATTTTACGAGCAAATTCTATCAAACGATTCGGTAGAAAAATTGCAAGACCAGTTAGAAGTGATTCTTCTAGTGGTGGCCATGAGGTAACTTCATTCCTCCAACTACTTTTCCTTTTTCTTTGTCTCTTTCAAAATTTAAACCGTAAATTATCTATATCGACTCATCTCACCTCCCCATTAGAAGCTGGGTCCCACTAAGGCAATTTCGTTGCTAAAGTAAAATTCTGTTGCGAATGGCAGCATGCAGTTGGTTATGTGAGTGGAGACGAATACTATGGAGCAAAAGCGAGCATAAACGTGTGGGATCCAAAGGTGACGGATCGATTCGAGTTTAGTTTGTCGCAAATGTGGGTGATTTCGGGTTCTTTTGGTGATGATCTCAACACCATTGAAGCTGGATGGCAGGTTAGCCCAGAGTTGTATGGGGACAACTACCCTAGATTCTTCACTTATTGGACTGTAAGTTTTGTTCTTTTTAACTTTTCTTATAGCTCAGCATTTTATTATTTGCAATAAAAATAAATATGTTGAATCAATTTTGTAATTAATTCTACATTTTTATAATTTATGTAGACCGACGCGTATCAAGCTACCGGATGCTACAATCTGCTTTGCTCGGGTTTTGTTCAAACGAATAACAGAATTGCGATCGGCGCAGCCATATCTCCAACGTCATCGTACAATGGTGGACAATTTGATATTAGTTTACTGATATGGAAGGTAAACTCTTTAACAAAGTTTATAAAACAAATATGAAAGAAAAAATGTATGTTTAAAATTATCATTTGAATGAATGTTGTACAAATCTTATGCTGTAAATAAATATTAAATATTGCATAAAAGAGATTTTAAAATATTTAGAAATAAAGAAAAATGGTTCTTTTTTATAAAAAGAAAAAGGGAAAAAGTGAGAACAATTATGGTTTGGTCATCATGTACTTCAAAGCAGCCTTGCCTTGTACCCTACGAACAAATTATTTCTTATGCTTTTTCTGGTGATAAATTATGTATACCTTAAAAGGCAAGAATTCCATAAACAAAATCATACCAAATGGCTTTTTGGATATATTAATCATCTATATATATATATATTTTTTTAGTGTACTATTTAATACATATAAACTGATTATATACAAAATATAATGGAAAAAATTTACTCACCAGTGTAATCAATTTCTTTCAAATTTTTTTCAACTTACCATAAAATAGCATATAGCAATAGGTAGCATTCTTTTGTGCTACAGGATCCAAAGCATGGGAACTGGTGGCTCGAATTTGGATCGGGGGTTTTGGTTGGATACTGGCCGGCCTCTTTGTTCACTCATCTACGCGATCATGCAAGTATGGTACAATTCGGGGGCGAAATTGTGAATAGTCAAGCCTCGGGTTTTTCTCATACTTCAACCCAAATGGGAAGTGGCCATTTCTCGGGGGAAGGGTTTGGGAAAGCTTCGTATTTTCGTAACATGCAAGTTGTGGATTGGGATAATAGCTTAATCCCATTGTCTAATTTGAAAGTAGTAGCGGATAATCCAAATTGCTACGATATTAGAGGTGGGATTAATAATGTTTGGGGTAATTATATTTATTATGGTGGGCCTGGTAAAAACCCGAGATGTCCCTAACACCGGTTGGGTCGGGTTGCCCGTTTAGAGTACAAATACGTGGGTGAAGGTGTTACAAAAGTTTTGTTATTTGACATCGATTGGTTGATCGAGCTTCTTTATACACGGCTATTCTTTCGATTTTTCGGGTATGTGATGGAATTATAGATTGATAAAATGATGTAAATTTGGCAGTTTTGATTTTAAATGATCCAAATGTTTTCGTTTTATGGTGTTTTGTATTACATAAGAGTTATTAGATTAATAGAAATTGGACCCTTATGTTAAACTGGACCCTCCTAAGTTGGGCTTCAAGGAGTAGCCAGTAGGGAAAGAAGGCTTTTTTAACAAGGCCCAATGCTTCAGAGTATATATAGGCCCAAAACAGCCAAACAGGTTCAAGTTTTGCCATTCTTTAGTCAAAAGTTATAATTCGAGCCAACTTAGTTTACTAACACACTTAACTACAATTAAAATCTGGGATTAGCCCATCAAACTACTAACTTTGAATGGATTGACTTGATTTTTATTTGGAATTTACCCTAGTTATCAATTTATTATGTATGTACGCATGCATAGTTTTATGTATTTATGTATTTCATATCTGCATGTTCGTAATCTTTGAATTGTGTACTAATCACTTCTGGAGAGAAGTAATTTGACGGTATTAAATCAAATAATAGAAAAAAAAGATTTATGCACACGATGTTATGAGAAACGTGCCAAAATGATCCTTATATATAGGTGGGGAACCAACACAGTAAAACATTAAAATTCTTTATGAAAGAATATGACATTTGAAAGTATGGTTGACGGTTGGACAACTATATCATTGGGAAAGCCTTTAGTAAAAACTCTATCAACATTAACTTAGTTTTGATAGATGACCAATTTAATGATGATGCTCAGTTACCAATATTCAAAGTTGTCACTCGTAAGGTTATATGGGGGCTTTATCACGCCACATAAGCGTCATTACGTCTAGGCCACATATACAAGGAGCTCCCACACGTAACTACCATGAATCAACAAACTTGGTCATTTAGTCATATTAAAATAATTATGACCAGTGGACCGATAAGGCTGACGACACTACAAGTTTTAACCGACCCGACTCGAAACGGACCATTTTTAATATTTAGCGATAGACAACCGACCCCCAAAATATTCCGGCCCCCATAAAGATAACTTTGGGTTTGCCACTGCTTGTATCTCATACATCTTTTTTTTTCTCAAGTGTTTCACAACCCGATAATAACTTAACCAACTGTACTTCAACACAACATCATGTATGTTTAGTTATACATGTGATAATCTCTAACTTGAGTACTTATTTCTATAGCTATCAGAAAACGAACATTGGGCTTACATTTATTTAACGACTAATGATTTAAATTCCCAAAAGTAATGATTTTATTTATTTAACGACCAAAGATATCTTCGTTTGTTTGGTATCTCAATTAAAATCGCATGAATAACATTCTTGCCAATCTGGCCTAACTAATGACCAATAGTGATACTTTACAATGTTATTAATAACTAACTAATGATCAATAATGATACTTTATATTCTTATTAATAACTAACAAATGATCAATAATGATACTTTATATATGTTATTAATTAAGAAGAATCTATAACAACTTAAAAAATACAAAATAATGAGAAAAGTGAGCCCATTATATGTTAAGCGGAATGGGGACAAAGCTTCGAGTAAATCCAATCCATTGCCAAACTAATAATAACTCAACATGCTGTCTTTCAATGATAATGCTTACATGTGGAGTCCGGTGTTGTTTATTACTTTATTTTATAATATTGTAACAACAAGTATATTAATTATCTAAATTTAAATGTAAAAGCATTTAAGATATTGATGAAGTATGGTATTTCTAGCTTAAATAGTCGGACATTACTTATCGCATTTTATTATAATATTTATTATTATTGCATATCAGCTCAACCGCGAGGTCTAACGCGATGTAGAGATAACTCTAACCGGCTCTGGCCCATTAAGGTTAGGGAAGACCCATATCTCCTATTTAAAGAGGTGTTCACCTAATTATTAGAGGAGAAGATGTGGAGTCGTCACATTTTTTAGAGCTGGAAATATGAGATTCTTCCCTTACTAGTCATCTCTACATCCTCACTTTTCTTTCTTCTCTCATTGAAGATCTAGGTTCAAGAGGAAGAACAAGGTATGATTCTCGGTCTCTTATATAAAGCGGTTCAAATCACTCCAGCGGTGATTCCGTATTTCTTCAGATATCGTAGTAACGTAAGTTATTAACATATACAAATGATTATTAATTCGTTTAGATCCGCTCAGTTCATTTGACATACTTTTTATGGAATCATATAACATATTTATCAATTACCCGTTTTATCCGATAAAAGAAGAACCTGTTTAGATTCATTTATAGCTTTAAGGTTCAACTTGAATGTAAAACACATGATATGTGAGGCCATATGATATATGTATGTTTATATGTAAAAAAGTTAAAATCAAGTGGGTACGAAAGAATACCAGGCTACCAGCATGGGCCTTAAAATATTAAAAGGAAATAATGATTAATAAAATATCAACCCAATGCTCACCTGTATCCGTTGTATCATGGCCCTTGTTATAAATTATGGGTAGTTGCAAATCATTGAAAGTCAAACGAAGAGAAAAGACTGACTTATGTGATCCGACCGATAGGTTTTCATCACACGTATAACTTTGTCTCAATATAAAATAAAATATTTTCTTACAAAATGTGCTTAAAATAGATGAGTTCAAGTAATTATTATAAATAGTAGCATTGGTCTCAAGGCTTTGAAATAACAGTAACGCATATTTTTAAGTTTAATGGATTACTAGGTGTTTTTAAATATGTTAACGAGGTATTTATGTTTTAGCAGAATATAAGACCGGAGCTCATGCATAACATTATAAGGTAAACCTAGCCAAGCCTTACTTTGATGTTTAAAAGATTTCTAAGACACCCAAAACATTTTCAAACATCCGCATAATTCGGATCTTTGAAAGCGAGAGAACTCATTCCAAAATTTCCAGATGTTTCAAAACTTGATCACCACCAAATGGCAGCTTATAAAGTGTAAGACTCTGGCAGTATTTGCGAGAGTATTAAATGCCACACGATAGAATGAGCGATGTCAGGGACATGCGATACAACAATTGTATCTTAGACTAGCTATAATTACATTCACTAAGTTTTACCTCAAATAACTTTTGTTCGTGCAACAGTTATTAACTGTTATTTTAATATACTATTTTTATTTAATTTTATATGCTTTAGAAAACTACAACAAAAATTAGGGATTTCTATTTGTTCTTTTCAATTTTTACTTGAATTTAATAAATTATATCCACCAATTTACAAGTTTTGTTCTTTTTATATTATTGTTAATATAAATCAATAATATTTTCTTATCTTAGCTCCTAGCTTTTTCCCCTTTTAAAATATTTAAAAAAAACAAAAATAATAAAATATTAAATACTTTTTTTATTTAAAAATATTTAAAAAACAAAAATGATTAAATATTAAATACTTTTTTTATATATAGAAATAAATTTACATCGTTTTCTGTGAAATGTTTATGTAAAGCGAGTGGTTTCCATTTTGTGAATATAGTTGAGGGTAGGACCGTTGGAAGTTGACTGGATAAGGAATCATCCAGCTCCAATCCAGCACGCCTTTGCTCAGTTTCGGTCGTTAAATTTTTTTTTTTTTTAAATTTAACTCTTTTCAATTTCAAACATTTATTATTATTATCATTATATTTATTTACTTTTTTTTTGTAATTTTACTGTTTCAGTGTTGGACGTATTTTCTTTTAGATGTTATAAATGATAATATAATTGAAAGAGTTGCACTATTTTGTCATGACTATGGTTTAATACTATTCTATTGATCACTTAATTTTTTTATACCAAAACTAGTATTCTAGTAAAGGACATGTATAAATAATAACAAAAATACATTTAAAAATAAAAAAATGTTAATGAAATAATTTATACATGAGTTTTTAATAAAAGATTAATCTTAATAATAAAAAGTCACCTACAAGAACGACTTTGGACTATTGATCAAACTTTTTTATGGTTAAAACTGAGACAATGTCAAAATCGTAAATAGGGTAGTAACTTTTTCAGGTTAATTTTACTTCCAACTTTTTTTAATTCAAACAGATTTTATACACTTTTTCAAAAACAAAAAAATTTAAAAATATATGGCACAAAATCAAGAATTTTATCATCCTTTACTTGAATAATATATACCATGGCGAAATATGCAGATAATTTGTGTGTAATTAGTTACGTTAATTATAATTACACGTTATTTATATATACATATATAGTACATAATCAATCATAATTCGTACGTTATTTGTACATACATATATATTACATAATCATAATTCGTAATTATATGAACATATATACCTTTGTTAAAATACATGTTTTAAATCCCAATGATTTCGGACGCTTTTACACATAAAAGTTAAACACTTTAGAAAAGAATCACCCTCCTTGTGTATCATCCCTAAATGGAGGTGGTCTCAAAAGACATCATGTGGGTTGTCGACTGACCGTATCGAACTTATTATCTCGAAGATCCGATAGAGATTGAAAGAATGCAAGAACTTATTATCTTGAAGATCAGATATAGATTGAAAGAATGCAAGGATGCCATTAAGGTATGGAACATGTTCTACTCAACAATACAGGAGATTATATTCACATGTGGCGTTTTCTTGTTCCAAATGAGACCATGCGTAGTCGTCTATTTTGAGGCATTTTTTGTGCTCAAACACGCCAGGGTACCACCCCTGGGCGTGTTTGGCTGATAATTTTGTTTTCGCGTGATTTGAATCACGTTGTTGGGGGGATTTCTTGGCCAATCATAGCTTGTTCTTGTTTCTTTGGCCAATACATCTTGTTGTTTTTTTTAATTATATTACACCCCTTTAAATAATGCCCCATAATGCCCACATCCCACTACACCACTTTTAACATGATGCCCATAATACCCTTTTACTGACTGGACCGCCACATGGCGCAAAACTCCCAAAGGTGGGGACATTATCTTCCAAACCACTTCACATGGTCTGATGGCCTGAAACAAAATAGGTCCATGGTGGTATCAACGTTTAGATATATAGGTTTTATCTTTATTTATTTTTTGTATTCTTAGTTTCTAGCTCCAGACTGTTTCGTATTTTATGATAGTTTCATTTTTGCCATTAAAAAAATGTACTTTCCGTGTTTAGAGAAAACAAATCTTTTAATCCATAACAAAATCAATAATTATTATTATTTTACTTTTTCAGGTTAATTTTACTTCCAAGATTTTTTTTAATTCAAACTGATTTTATACACTTTAAAAAAAAAATAAAAAATCAATGGCACAAAATCAAGAATTTTATTATCCTTTACTTGAAGAAAGTATTGTTATTTAAAAAAAAAATAAAAGAAATGTTGATAACTATATATTATATATACCATGGCGAAATATGCACATAATTTGTGTAATTAGTTATGTTAATTATAATTACATGTTATTTATATATACATACTAGGTTAGAACTCCATTAATATATCTTATTTTATATAATAAATAGTAAAAAAGGTATATCTTGGAAAAAAAAACTCATAAATTAAACGTGCTGAATAAAATATAATGTCTTATGATAACACAAACAGTCGTTAAGATTTATCTTTTAAAAATGAACATTCCAAACCATTATAGCGATGCGTCTAAAAACATTTACAATTTGATAAAGCTATGCCCGGCCAAGAATGATTATTTAATTCTAGTGAAAAAAAGACAATAATACAATTATTAAGTATATATCAAACGGGAACTTTTGATTTCTAATTTACCATAATTTCAATCAACGAACTCCAAAGTATATACGTCAACTCATGATATCTAAATATTTGTTTAAAATTATTTATAGAAAAACAACCATTTATTCTTATCTTATTTTTGTTAGAAATTATTATTATTATTATTATTATTATTTATTATTATTATTATTATTATATTATTATTTAATATGATCATAATAAAAAACAAACATTTTATATTCTTATCTAATTTTTTTTAAATTATAATTATTAATTATTATTATTATTATTTAATATGATCATAAGAAAAACAAATGTTTATCCTTATCTTACTTTTTGTTTAAATTATTTATAAAAATAAATATTTATTCTTATCTAATATTATGTTTAAAATTATTATTATTATTATTATTATTATTATTATTTAATATGAGGGATAAATAGAAAAAAGGTGAGAAAGCACCAGAAAGTGATACGTATCCAAAAAAGATTTTCATTTATTAGTATAGAAAGATATACTACATAATCATAATTCGCACGTTATTTTCTCATAATTCGTAATTATATGAAGGGATATTCGATTTTAATAATCTCAACTTTCACCAATTTGCCAGCAATATTCTCAACTTCAAAAATTCACTCTAACAATCCCAACTTGTAAGAATTTGGCCTCCATCGATCCTTTTCTAACTGGGTTAGTTTTTGTTGACGTGGCAACTTACGTGGCACTAACCTAGTTATTTGATGACGTGGCTGCTGATGTGGCACAAACTTAGTGTTTGGATTTTAATAATCCCAACTTTCACCACCATCAACCACTACCACCACCACATCATCAAATAACTAGGTTTGTGCCACGTAAGCTGTCACGTCAACAAAAAAACTAACCTGGTTAGAAAAGGATCAATGGAGGCCAAATTCTTACAAGTTGGGACTGTCTGAGGGAATTTTTGAAGTTGAGATTATTGCCGGCCAATTGGTGAAAGTTTGGATTATTAAAATCCAATATCCCTTATATGAATGTATATACCTTTGTTAAAATACATGTTTTAAATCCCAACAATTTTGGACGCTTTCGCACATAAAAGTTACACACTTTAAAAATAATCACCTTCCTTGTGTATCATCTCTAAATAGAGGTGGTCTCAAAAGACATTAGGTGGCTTGTCGACTGAGCGTATCGAACTTATTATCTCGAAGATTAGATATAGATTGAAAGAATGCAAGAACATATTGTCTTGAAGATCAGATATAGATTGAAGAGTTAAAAGCCATTTTAGTCCTTGTGTTTAGGCCATTTTGCCAGTTTAGTCCAAAGGTTTCACTTTCACATGTGGGTCCAAAAATGTTTCGTCGTTGCCATTGTAGTCCACTAGGTTAACTTCATCTATTTTTTCTGTTAACGAAAGGCAATTCGATCATTTTATATGTAATTTTGTTAACCAGAAAGGCAATTCGGCCATATAAAATGACCGATCTGCCCTTCTCGTTAACAGAAAAAATGAATGAAGTTAACCCAGTGGACTAAAATGGTAACGGTGAAACCCTTTAGACACATAGGCGAAAAATAAAACTTTAGACTAAACTGACAAAATAGCCCAACCACAGGGACTAAAATGACGTTTAACTCTAAATTGAAAGAATGCAAGGATACCATCAAGGGATGGAACATGTTCTCCTCAACAATACAGGAGATTATATTCACATGTGGCGTTTTCTTGTTCCAAATGATGGCCTGAAACAAAATAGGTCCATGGTGGTATCAATGTTTAGATATATAGGTTTTATCTTTATTTATATCTTGTTTGTTTTATGTATTCTTAGTTTCTAGCTCCAGACTAGTTTCGTATTTTATGATAGTTTCATTTTTGCCGTTAAAAAATGTAGTTTTCGTGATTAGAGAAAACAAAACTTTTAATACATAAACATTATTATATGTAACGAAAGAGGGTGTCTTAGGAATATTACGTAGACACACCTTTTTCTATAATTTTTCTTTATCAAATATACAAAAATGTTATTAAACTATGGCTTTATAGCACAGTGACATCTTCTGGATGAGATAAGGTTTTGAGACCAATAGGTCTTGGGTTTGATTCCCACAATGGGGGTTTTCCCATATTTATTGGGTCCCCTCCTAAATTGGTGTACATGCATTATGCCTAATGAAGATGGATATGATCGGGTGGTTCCGCTGGTGACACGATGATACTCCAGTGGTCCGTAAATGATCCAAATTTACCATTAAAAAAACCCATGTTTTTTCTCGTATTCAACCCTTTCAACTTCTAGGTTGCTACTTACACCCCTTAACTTTTTAAGAAACCTTGTAAAATGTCATTTTAACCCCTCGAGTTTTACATACTTATTTTTATGTAAGTGGGTCAAATATAATACAGTTTCATGCTTATTTTTTATGTACATTTTTTGTTGGTCTACGTTCTGTTCAGGAACGGGCCGGGTCAAATATAATACGTTTTCACCAGGCTGTACAAATTCGAGTTACTTTACTTTTCAACTCCATCGCAACGTGTAGTGATTTCTTTAACGTAAAAAAACGCTATTTTCTTACGTGCTTATTTTTAAGTACGTTTCGTAAAAATCCAAGTTGGTTTACATTTCGAGGTGAAATTTTCTCGGTAACGAGTCAGTAAACTATAATAATTTCGTGCTTATTTTCATGTGAATTTTCAGTTGATCTATGTTTTAACATAACTTTTGTTTGAAAACAAGTTGAGTTAAATATTTAACAGTAGAAGTTCAAGTCATTTTAAGTTTCCACGCCGCCACAATAGGCACCACAATACTGCAGGTCAAAATACTAGTTTTACATATTAACGAGTATTAATGAGTATTTAAATGCCCTTGATTTTTTTTACATCACACGTTAAAGTGAAAGTTAAAGCCGTTTATATTTAACACAATATCCCAATTTTGATTCACCCAAGATATACATAGGACCCACAAAAATTTTGTTTTATCCAATCAACATTGATTCCCACGCGTTGATTCCTACGCTATGCCTACGTGTCCCCAATCCACAACTATCTTTTATTTTTTAGAGTTAATTACTGTTTTCGTCTATGTGTTTTGTTAAAAATAATTATTTCAGTCTATTAATTTTAAATTTCGATTTCAGTCCTGTGGTTTCACTTTCGTAACCATTTTAGTCCATCTCGCAACCATTTCAGTCCCTGTACTTACAGAATAAATGAATTGAAGTGGTTATGAAAGTGAAACCACAGGGACTGAAATGGTTATGAAAGTGAAACCACAGGAACTGAAATCGTAATTTTAAACTAATAACTGAAATAGTGATTTTTGACAAACTACAGGGACAAAAACAGTAATTAACTCTATTTTTTATTATACAAATTAATAATTATTATTATTTTGGTACAAATATTGAGTGAACGGAAACAAGCTGTCTGTAATTTATTTTTCAAAATTCAGAAATTCGTTCCCCTTCAACCAAATTCCAGAAAAATCCTATAAAAATCCAATTTTCAACCCACCTACCTCTCTTGATTCTTCCAGAAATTCTTGAAGAAATAAGGGGCCTTCTTCTTGAATAATTTGGAAAGAAGAAGGCTCTATATTTCTTGAATATTATTATTAATAATATTAATAATCTGGCATCGGAAAATGTTTAGGTTTTCCACAGCAGCCCTTCAATTGATCGAGCTGTTTTTAAGTTCTGCTGTTCATTTGTTATATGGGTTTTACATCTTCAGCTCTGCGGTTGCTGGTGATCTTTCTTTAGCCATAAATGCTCTGTTTTTCAAGTCCAATATTGAAGCATCGATTAGGGATGTTGGGTCTGTGAATTCAGATAATGATTTGCCACCCATTGTGTTGGTTCATGGGATCTTTGGATTTGGTAAAGGGGTAAGTGGTTTTGTTGTAAAGTTTGTTGCTTTTTTTGTTAATTATTTGGTTTTCAAGAATCTTGGTTTGGTTACAGAGGTTAGGTGGGTTGTCTTATTTTGCTGGGGCTGAGAAGAAAGATGAGAAGGTTTTGGTTCCTGATTTGGGTTCTTTAACCAGTATTTATGACAGGTTTGTTGTTAATTTTGTACCCAAATTTTGTTTTCTTGATAGTTAATTTTTTAATTAATTTTTTTTTTTATAATTTTTTTAGGGCTAGGGAATTGTTCTATTACTTGAAAGGTGGGCAGGTGGATTATGGTGAAGAACATAGTAAGGCATGTGGGCATTCTCAATTTGGAAGGATATATGAAGAAGGTTAGATTAAATAGTTAAATTAGCCCTATTTGGTTTGAGTCAAGATTTTAAAGAATTTTTATGGAAATTAATAATATTTGGTTTAATCCTAGTTGGTTTGAGTCAAGATTTTAAAGAAATTTTATGAAAATTAATAATAATAATTGGTTAAATGTTTATCAGGGCACTACCCTCAATGGGATGAAGATCACCCTATTCACTTTGTTGGGCATTCGGCCGGAGCTCAGGTGATTCGGGTTTTGCAACAGATGTTGGCTGATAAGGTTAGTTTTTGATTCGGGGTGATGTCGATGTTTTTGTGTATGGTTTTTTGTTTTGTAGAGAACGCGTGTGGTTGAGGTTCGTTTTGAAATATGAATATTGTTTGTGTATTTGCAGGCGTTCAAGGGATATGAAAACACGTCCGAAAACTGGGTATTAAGCGTGACATCTTTATCTGGTGCGTTTAATGGGACTACTCGCGCTTACTTGGATGGAATGCAGTAAGTTTGATCTCTCGGTTTCTTCGAATCATTAGTTCTTGATTGAACACTGTGCTCATGCTTTGAAATTTATGTTTTTTTTTCAGGCCAGAAGATGGGAAATCCATGAAACCCATATGCCTACTTCAATTACTGCGCGTTGGAGTTATCGTTTATGATTGGATCGACATTCCTATTTTAAAATATTATTACAATTTTGGGTTTGATCATTACAATATGTCATGGAGGAAAGCTGGAATCTGGGGACTTGTCGATTGTCTTCTTGGAAATTCAGGCCCGTTTGCTTCTGGAGATTGGATCCTTCCGGATCTAACTATCCAAGGGTCGTTACGTCTCAACAGCCATCTAAACACCTTTCCTAGTACATACTATTTTAGTTACGCAACAAAACGTACCACGAAGTTCTTGGGTTTTACGGTACCTTCAAATATACTAGGAATCCACCCGTTGCTTTTTATCAGAGTCTTGCAGATGTGTCAATGGAGACACCCACCTGATGTCCCTCCACCGTTTAAGGGCTATAGGTTCGTTAAACTTCTTTAAAAAGTTACAACATTTTTTCAAAATATCGTATTTAACATTTTGTTCATTTGGTTTTTAGGGATGAAGAATGGTGGGATAACGATGGTGCGTTAAATACCGTGTCCATGACGCATCCTAGGTTCCCGGTTGAACACCCTAGTCGATTTGTGGTTAAAGATTCCGAATGCCAGCCTATGCAACCTGGAATTTGGTACGATTTATGTTCAATATGTTAAAAATTTACATCTTCAAGGGGTCTTTGGATGCATGTTTTGAATAGTTATATGGTCTTGTGCAGGTACTACAAGATAGTGGAGGGGGATCACATTCTTTTCATAGTAAACCGAGAAAGAGCAGGGGTACAGTTTGATCTGATATACGACAGTATTTTTGAGCGCTGTAGGAAACACGCGTTTAGAAAGATTCCAACAATGCCAGACCATGTTCAATGAGGAGGTTAGCTGCTATAGATGCATAGACATTTGTAAACGAGCTGTGTATTGATTTTCTTCGGATAGAATGATGCGTATATGCATCACTGTTGTACAGCTATTAATTCATTTTCTATGTATTCAGTTTCACCCTCTTCTATCACAACCCATATGCTTCATTTTAACCTTCTTTTTTGGCAACTGAAACATACTATCATGTCATTACAAGTATAGATAAAACTTAAAACTTAGCCAGTCTGTTTACATTAACTCAAGATTTGCGGGACTACCCGAAAATCATAAGTAAGCCGCTAAGGGTGAGTAAAGAATGGTTCAAACCGAGAAAACCAAGTAATTGAATTGGCACTAGACCATTTAGGTTCTTAGTCCAATACTTTGGTTATCTGGCCATATGATAACACAAAACTTTGGTTAGATCAGTATTAAGATTTAAGATTGGTTAATATGCATATTATGAGCACAATGGTGTAAAAAGAAGAATTTGGTTTAGATCATATAGCTTGGGCCTAGAAAGCCCGTTCTTTTTTGAAAAAAGTTTGGATCTGACCTAGGGATGAGCTCGGTACCAACCGGGACCGAACCAGGACCGGTACCAAAAATACCGGTAGCGAAAATCCCCAAGAGTAGGTACCGATACCGAATATACCCGGTACCGTATGGTTCGGTAAATTTGGTACTGGTACCCGGTACTATTTGCTCATCCCTAATATTCTGATCCGTCTCAACAGGCCAATGCGCAGGCTTTTGGGGGCCCCTTTTTATTATCCTTTTGTTATGTAAAATTTTAAGCTAAATGTTACAATTGGTTTAAAATCAACATAATATAAAACTATTTTTAATTTACAACTAAATGTTACAAGTAGTATATAAAATTTCTAAAAAGCACATCTAATAATAGTCGTGCACAAATCGGGTTTTTTGAATACCCGGTTCCGGGTATGGAACCGGGTTCGGGTATGATCGGGTTTTACAAGTACTATTTGTAGGCGAATCATAAGCAATAACTCAACAATTTCTAAAAAGTACATCAAATAATACAAAAAAAGTAGTTGTTTGTAGGGCTGTAATAAGCTCGTGGATCGCTCTCGTATGTAAACAAGCCGAGATGGAGCCAAGGAAAGCTCGCTTGTTGGCTCTTTTGAATTAAGCCCGCATTTTAATGTTTATAAGTTAAATAATAGTTCAATCGTAATCTTTCGAGGTCCAAGTTTTACCCTCAATCTAACAATCTAAGCTTGCTGGCTCTCGCTTGTTTGACTCGTATTGAATCAGTTTAAGAATTTGAAATTTATGTAGTAAAATATATATTTTTTTAATTAAAATTTGAAAAACAAACTAGCTGACTCGAGCTCAAATTTCGGCTAGTTAAGAATAACCGAGTTGATCCGAGCCGAGCGGACTTGATTAACTACGAGCCCAAGGTGAAGCTGACTCGCTCCACTAGCTCGTTTGGGCCTAAACACCTGGCTTTTCTTAAAAAATGTTTCTGTTCTGTTTTCGGGCTTAGCTGGGCTTCGGACTAGAATCAGATCAGACTGGTCACTGGAGTGGCCAGGGAGTAAGTAATTAAGACTAATTGGATGTTTTGGGCTTAAATGAGCGTTTTCAGGCCACCGGTCTGGATCCCAAGCCTGTCGAATTTACTAACCCGTCAATAGCAAGATTCGGGAGTCAGATCCTAAAGAAATATGATGGAAGCACAAATCATGGCTCATTTCAACTTGCATTGTAATCATGTAATGTATAGTCAGGCATCCATACTATACAAATTATTAAGGCTACTAGTGCTACAACTTTACGGCTTGTGCTCAAGTGTTTATTTATCCCATATACATTAGTAATATTTAGCTAATGTCAAGTGCATAAGAAAGGAAAATCAGAATCAGATGAACTTAACTTGTTGATATTCCTGTGGTCTACAAGATGGTTACAACAGCAATTCATCTCCAAATTCATTTACGACCTTCTGTACCTTGCTCAGCATATCTGTTAGAAATCAAAAATTAAAAAAGTAAATATTCAAACATTCTTATCAAACTAGGTATGAATAAAGTTAGTTTTCATGGTACGGAGGGGAGACTATGATGACGAGCTTAAACAATACTGATTCATATTGTTTAAAGAAATACCATTTGCTCGATAAACAAATATACCTTGGAAGGAAGAGTCTTCCAGATATTTCTGCGGAAAAGAATCATATACATTAGCAGTTACAACATTATAAATACAGGTACGTTAACCATAGGAAATACCATGATATCCTTTTTGAGAATAACTTCCTCTGGATCACTTGGTTGCAATGCTGTCACAAGTTCATGTAATGCGTATCAGAATAGTTATACTTTCTTTTTCCCTCAAAAAGAATATTGCTAGTATAGGTGACAAAACGGGTGGGTTGTGTAATGGGTCAAAATAGTACCTTTTCCGTTCCCTTTTGTCTGAACTTATGAACAATTAATGTATTTAACATCTATATTATTAAGATATTAGTCTATTTTTAATAGAGTTAAGTGATTGTGAACATTGAAATTTCACTTTCAACCCATTGTTGGACTTTAAAACACAACCCTAACTACAGTAGTTAAGGGTTTCGTCTTTTAGTGGATTTTCTAATTACACCGTCTGCTCTTTACTATATTTACTATACAGCCCCTCAAATTTAACTATCCTTATATACATCCCCCTCTACTTTAATTAAGTTTTTTTCTTTTGTAATTAACTTTGCTTATATACATGTTTAGACCCTCTATTTTAACTTTGCTAATCTACATGTTTAGTCCCTCTACTTTTATTTATTTTGCCTTTTAGTGTTTTTTCCTCACTAATGTGACAAACCAAACCGACTCCAACCGAACAATATCGTTACTAGAATCCGTATTATCAGAACCGGTCTTTTTTTTTGCTTTTACTGTTTTGTCTTTTAGTCATTTTTCCGAATACGTACGTTGAAGTTTCGATGTTCTTTTTCCCGTGGTTTTAGTTATCTCTTTCGGTTGCTACAACTGATACTGTACTGATAATCATCAAACTCCAGCCGCAATGTGCGGGGTAAAATTTCTAGTTTGATATAAAATACAACTTAAATGAAAATACTTCAGTGTAATTGGATTAGAACTGTTACCTTTGAGAAAAAGGAAATGTACAAATTATGAACAATAGAATTTTTCCGGAGGCATTTTCCTCTTTCTCACAAGATAAAAGAAATGAAGATAAACGCACCTAAATCAGCCACAGGGTAGCAGTTCGTCAGTAATGATGTGAAACTAGGAGGAAAAGCCGAGAGCTTTCCTTAACATCCTGACTTAAATGGTTCGAGTTTAGGCTGCCATCATGGTTCTCAATTGGATAATATGGTTGGATACAAGTGTCAGCAGAAGCAGCTATTGCACTAGAGTCTTGTATTGGTCTGCACAAACAAGTTAAGTTTCAGTTAATCTGTTCACGTTTTGCTTTAGTCTCTCAACAATCTAGTTTCAGACTTTTCGATGAGATATTATATTATCTCTCACCTATACATGGGTCCAGAAAATTCGGTTATCAGATCCCAGTCTTGTGTTGGTCTGCAAAAGGAAATCAGTTATGCCCGAAAACTGAAGCATTGAATAAGTGATTCATTTTTTATATTATCCCTCACCAACCTATTTTCAGCTTCAAAAGAAGGGATGATCTCAGATTCACAAGATGTTTTGGATTTAGAGATGCCTGATGTAGACGGTTAATACTTTCATGACCAAAGGCTTCCTACATAACAGAAGATGAAATTACACTTGTGCCCCTACAACTAGGGGAAGGTAGAGAATGGGTTGAACCTTTAAGAAATTTATAAATCTTTCAGTCTCGTCAGTTGTGAGAAATCGCACAGCAAACTTTTGAATCTGCAAATTCAAAATGCCTTAGTTCATGGCTCACTACCCAAGAAAACGAAAATAACATCAGTTTTTGGTTGCAGGACAGAACACACATACATTACAAAGGATACAAAGTAGGTACATATAAAAATAATGAACAGATTTGAGTGTCTTGCCTGTCCTACTTGATCTTTATAACTCATGAATACAACTTTGCTACCCCTAGGAGAGTATCCAGTCAAACATGAGACCTGAGGCCAGGTGAAATGTAGCTTTGAAATGTAATGCTCTTCCTGGAATGATTCAGTACCCAAAGTTTTGTTAGGTTTATGCTAAGTTATGATAAAGATGCATAGTAAACAGACTATATAGTCACAATTGGTATGATAAGCATAAGAGAAGCAACCAATCAAAATTAATATAGGAAATGTGTAATCCAAACTAATGCCTGTTTGCGTAATTGCATCAAAGAGACACAGATAACATTACAAAAGATGCAAGGTTTTAAGCCTTCCAATGTACAATAGCTAGCTAGCATGCAACTCCTCTATTTTTCTCCGTCTTAAATTGTGTATGAATCAACAATTTAGGGCATGATCAGAATGTTCCTTGATCATTGGTCAAATTGTACATTGCTACTTATTACTAATCACGAATTTAGTAAAGCAAAATATTCCGATCAGAAGCATCAAGCTATCAGTAAACATTAATTGTAGTTCCGTTATATACATTCATATCTTACACTAAAAGAATAGAGCTATGATGATGAATTATGAGCACTATTCACAATAGCTAAAACAATTCAAGAAGCTGAAATGCAATAGGAAGCTTAAAAATATTGTACCGAGTCAACCAAAAATATCCTAAACCAAACAATATTATCAGATACCTAACGACACTCACAGATCATCGGTAACAGCAAGGTTTAAGTATCAGCTAATTATTCTACAGGAAGTGAATGCTACTCTAGTAAACCATGAAAAAAGGTAACTGGAGATCTAGACCTAATTTGGAACTAAATCACCTAGGCGAACCGTGTAACTGATAACTCAAAGACTATTTACACGTCACTACGAACTAGCAAACTGCGTGCATGAACGAGCTGGTTTAATCTACGAGTCAACCTACACAATTGGCCATCTTAAACGATCAAAAACAAATTATGATATGAACACGTATAGGTAATTTGTTCGCAACTGAGTAAAATCAGTTAACACAACATAGAGATAGTTACAGGATAAATTCATATCTCAATCGCTTAATAATCGTTTCAATTTGGTATCAAATGCACAGGAATTATAAAATAAACACAGTCAGAGTTTCAATTAACGATAAACAACACAAACACGTCAATTAGTGATAGTAAATCACATAAGCGAAACGCGTAATTGATGAATGAGACTATTGATACGTCACTATGAACTTGCAAACTGCGTGTACGAACGAACTGGTGAAATCTAATAATAAACCTACATAACTGACCATCTTATATAACTTCTAACGAAATATGTCATGAACTCGTACAGTTAACTGGTTCACAATCGCCTATAATCAATTAAGAACAAAAGAGATAGTTATATGATCAAATTAAATCTCAATCGCTTGATAACCGTTTCAATTTGCTCTCAAATGCACAGAAATTGCAGAAATAAACACAGTCAGAGTTCGAATCAACGATAAACTACACAATCAACTCAATTAGCGATGCTAACTCAGTTCGAGAACATAAAACGATAGATCTGTAACAAACAACGATAACTCACGATACGTGATCGACAAGAGTAACGGTGAGGATGACAGAGTGACCGGTGGCGGTGGTGAGCAATCTGAGAGATGCGAGAGAGGTGAATGAAGAGATCCAGGAACCTTTGGACTTTTTAAGCGGAACCAGTGAGGGATGAAGTGCACCGGCGGAAGTGGAGTGAGATGGACAGTTGAAGAAGCGAGCGTACTGAACCTCCCACGGATCTCCGATCGAGACGGTGGTGTTACGATTGACATTGCTAGTTGCTGCTGCTCTTCTTCTGTTCCGTTTGGTGGATGAGATGCTTTCTCCATAGTTCGTTGCTTTGTGCTCACACGCTTATCGAACTTTGAATTGTTAATAGTTGGGTTGTACCGCGACGGTTACACAAACTGAATTTGATATTTGCTTTTCGTTTCCTTTTTCTTTTACATTTATTTATATAATATATAAATGATGATAATGTCTAGGATTCGGTTTCAAATGAGAACCCCACGAGTTTCGAGAACCGCGAGAACTTTTTGATCTGGGGCGAGTTGGGTCAAAATTTTTTGCATAAACGCAGATAAAAATATTATAAACACATTCCTAAAAGCAAATTTTAATAAAATTGTCGAGTCGGTAGTTTTGACTGATGCAAGTTTCTTTTATGCCTGGCGTAAATTTTATATTTAATTTCACACCAGCCGTAAAAAAAAACTGCATCAGTCAAAACTACTGCATCAACAAATTTTTTACTTTTTTTTACAGATGTGTTTATAATATTTTCATCTACAAAATTTTGGTTCCAATTCGCCCCGTATCAAAAAGTTCTCGTGGTTCTCGCAACTTGTGGTGGTTTCATTTTAACCCAATCCCATAATGTCTATAAATAAATATAGAGTTAATTACTGTTTTCGTCCTTGTGGTTTGTCAAAAATCACTATTTCAATCCATTAGTTTAAAAATTGCGATTTCAGTCCCTGTGGTTTTTTTCCTCACTTTCGTAACCACTTCAATCCATTTATTCTGTAAGTACAGGACTAAAATGGTTGCGAGGTGGACTGAAATTGTTACGAAAGTGAAACCACAGGGACTGAAATCGAATTTTTAAACTAATGGACTAAAATAGTGATTTTTTTACAAACCACAGGGACGAAAACAGTAATTAACTCATAAATATATTTACACATATTTATTCTTACATTTTCTTATTTAGCCGAATAATGATTTATTATGAGGTAATTTACTATATTTTTAAAGAGTATATAATAGATCAACATTTTTCTTTGTTACAATTAATTGGGCGAATATTATATAATGCTATACATATCCTAAACTCATGATTTTTTTAAACTAATCCCATACTAGAATAAGTGCTCTGAAGGTTACAAGTTATTCTTAACGGTTTAGATTTATTTAACTTGAATCCTCCTTTTAAGTCTTTCTCACTACTCTTTCCCATTACCCGTTTATTTTCCCTACCTTTTCCCTTCTTTTTTAGCCAAATTCCAATTCTCACTCAGCCCGAATCTTCTTCTTTTTGGTATCTACTACATTACCATGCTTCTCACTGAGTATTATGATCTTCATCATTTTTTTCGAGCGACACTATAATCTTCATCATGCATGATTTAACAATGTTAAATGTGTTAACTAACTTATTTGGTGCCAGTTATTGTACGTAATTGATATCATGTATGTAAAACAACCTATAACCATTACACATGTAGTTTTGTCACAACCTAATCATTAAAGTTGTTTAGTTTAATCACTTCACCATACTTAACATCCCAACTAGTGTCTATACTACATGAGGTGTGTGTTTTTATTTGACACTTATGTATAGATATTGTTTTGGAGATAGAGGTCTCATTGGAAATGATCTCTTTATCCTATGGGAGAGGTAACATTTGTCTACATCTCACCCTTCTCAGACCATACTAATAGTTTGACTATAGACGAGATTATACTGGGTGCGGCTGTTGTTGTTGTTTAACAAACATAATGATTTTACATACAACGAGACTACATATTGAATATGATATATAATAGATAACTATATTATGTAAATATATAATGAATAAGCTATACCTAAGATCGTTTTCATGAGTTTTTTGTTAGCGCAGATTTCTTTAAAAGATGTCGTAGGTTGAGTTTTAAAAAAATCAACTATATGACGTTTGGCTTCATTCATCCTCAATAGTTTTCATAGATTAATTAACTGTCGGTAGCCAAGAACCAAAGAGCCGGACTCTATAACAAGTATCTGTCGGTAGCCAAGAACCAAAGAGCCAGACTCTATAACAAGTATAAGATGCAATGTTTTAAAAACCGGTAAATATACGTCGGTTATACTGTTACCGTTTCCAGATGTAAATCCGGTACGGAACATCGCAGTAAATAAGTGAAACGGCGTAAGGTTAGTACCGGCGGTAAAATCCGGTACCGGTTTGAAACGTTATACCGGTACCGGCCTAGGGTCATTTTAATTTGGGTTGTTACTTATTTTTTTAAATATATATGTTACTTATATTGTAACATTCGTCGAAAAACGGGTTTTCCAAACCCGCTTCGTTTATAAATTAAATACTCAGTTATAATTTTTCGTTGCGTATTTATTGCTCGGACAAATTTTAAACAATACATAAGTAATATATATATATATATATATATGAATTTTAAACCAAAATTATTAAATAACAAAAAAATCGTGAATAAAAAATATATGGAGACGTCGGGTTTCGAACCCGGGCAACCACAAACACAAACACACAACACACCACTCCGCCATACGCTTTCCTTTGTAACCATACTGAAATAAATAATACTTAAAGTAAACCCGAATTCAAACCAGAGTTCACCGCGCACTCAGAACTCGCGATCACCGGAAAATCCGGCAATCCGCGAGTTTAGCCACTTTCCTTTTGACTGAAACACTATAACCGACTTCGACATCGGTTATAACCGACGTCTAACAGTCAATTGCGGTCATAACCGCCGGAGAAATTTTGACCGTGAACCAAGACTCAAACTCGGACAAAATTCATCCAGTTCTACCCTATAAATACCCCCTCAACCTTCCGGAAATCATTTCGCTCATAACCGCAAATTCCTCAGAAGCTCGTCGCCGGAGATTTCCAATTTCGCCGGAACATCGCCGGAAATCCTTGATCAGAAAAACCGCGTCCGTTCATTAGACGGTATAATCATCTAAACTCTTCCTGCTATCTTTTAATTTATACTTCAATTATTCAAATCCATAATCAAAACTGTTAAAACAGTTCATACCGCCGGAAAGTCCGTTCACCGTTGGAATTTCGATCGGAGATAGGAATCTTCTTCAATTCGGTAAAACTTCCTTAAGTCTTCCTCTGTTATGCTATTACTATATTAACATTCAAACACAGTTAACCAAATAGGCATAACTTAGTTAGCAGTGGGGATCGGGTTCTGGGTGGTTTATACGAAGAAGATGAAGTCGCTAATAAGTATTAATATAATTAAAATCAGAAAACTAAACGGGTTAGACACACAGTCCAGCGGTGGACTTGTGCAAATACAATGTTCAAGCCTCGAGTTCGATTCATGTACGTATCCGGTTCCCGCAATAACAAAACATTTTTTTCGGTTCTTTTAAGTTTTACAGAACACCTTTCAGATAGTACATAAGTATAATATAAATCTTAATTTTAATGGGTTAGTCACCCAGCCCTGGGCTGGGTGCAAATCAAAGCAATGGTCACGGGTTCGAGTGTTAACAGGCATGCCGGTTCGATTGGTTTAAAACCCTTTTTAATTAAATAAAATTCTGAATAATCTAAATAGTACATAAATATAATTAAAATCAGAAATATTTCAGGTTAGACACGTAGCTCAGTTGGTAGAGCTGCGTGCACGTATACGAGAGGTCCCGAGTTCGAACCTCACTCAGCGCATAATTAAACACAGTCCGACCGGTCAACGGTCAACGATCAATGGTCAAGAGTCAACTTTTTATTTTTCTTTTATTTATTTATTTAGTTGAAAAATCAATTAAAAATACCTCAAAATAAGGTTTTAAAGCCTAAAAACTTGCATTAAATTCACAAAAAATAAAACTAAAAATCTTACTAAGAGCACTAATTAAAAATATTAATTTCAAATGAACTTTATTTATTTATCGAATTATTACATTATTATTTAGGTTAGTTTTCCTCGTCGGTCGAATCACAAATTCGTGCGCATTCATCATTATCAAGGAACGCACCCACTGTGAGTGAATCCTTACAAATTCCCCTTTTTATTCATGTTTTGGGGTGTATCATGTGTCGCTTTAATTATTTCGTTTATTCAAACTTGTGCTATTACCATTATATGACCTAAACTTATGATGTAAATATTGTTTGTTGTGATACGTGTTTACATTCTTGTCAAGTTGTGTGCAAATTATTCATTAGGCCCATCAGTTCCTCGTGGGAGACGAGTTGAGCATCAGGTGCCTCATTTGATCGGCTCCGTTTGATTGAGCCTTGATCTCATTGTTCATCATTTGGTGTGTGTGCTTGTGCATTATTTGATATTATGTGTTTTGTGATTAAATTTACATTTACGTTTATTCATATTTGGTTATGCACAATTTTATTCAAATAACCAACATAACTAATCCTTTCAAATATTTAAATAAGATTCACTCGCCAATTTTTGTTGACCCAAAACCCTATTTTTACACAAGATACAGGTGATCCGATTGAGAAAAGAAACATATAGGATGGCCTAGAAGAATAAACAAGTTGATGCCTTGAAATGAACGTTTAGTTTTGTTTTCCTTTGTAATTGTACTCTAGTTTGTAATTTGAATGAAAATGTATTTGAACATGTTGTGTTTGTATGTTTATTGTAACTTCTTCTTTAAAGAGAAATAATAAATATGAAACTTTATAGTAAATGTCATGAGCTTTGATGAGAATCCAATCATGCCCCGACTACCATTTCCGCTGCGGGTCAGGGTGTGACATATATTATATAATTTTTATATATTATGATTATTCATAACTAAAACTTCTTATTAATATTGTATGAAACGAAAATAGTTATCATCTAGTTGATGAGGATCGCAATAATAGTGAATTTCATCTTTTATGCGAACATTAACTTGATGTATTCAACACTCAAATGGCTTAAACATCGTACCCTTTCATTTAAAAGAGCTTGTTGGAAAATTGAATGATTTTCGATTATCTTTTGGATTATTTTTATTATGGATTAACTTTTGGATTATCTTTTAATATGTAATGATGCATTTTTGGATTATCTTTTGAGTTGATGTTGTAATTATGAAATTATAGAGTTATCTAGTTAACCCGGTTGAAGCGCTCGGTACAACCGGTTGAACCATTTATTAGTCTAATACGGTTTGATTTAAAAACCGGTTTTTAAAACATTGATAAGATGTATAAGTTCACTGAACTCTAATCATGTATATAAAAGGGCGTAGCTTAATAGTTTTTGTATAGAAATTTTTGGGTATAACGTTTTCGACCCCTTGATCGGAAATCTCAAGCTTCGCCACTGTATATAGTTGTATAAGTTACTAGTCAAAGTCAAACCAAGATCACATATAACTTTAAACTGAAACTCTAGTACAAGATTAATAAAATAAGCCCTCAACGCATGTTGAATCGGTCTATGTCTATGTACTATGTAAATTTCAGAAACAATTACCATGTACTAGAATACAATGTTTATACAAGTGACGGTCATATCGTTGTTACTAAAATTGAAAGTAGTGCTTTACTTGTTTATAAAGCGTAAAACGTTTAGGAGCCTCCTTGTACTTTATAATTTCTAACTTTGCTCGCCTTTGGTGGTGGTGGACGTGAAACCGTTCTTAGCTCTCTTCGACTCTCGAAAACAACGAGCTTGTGTTGCCATGCCCGAAACAACTCTCTTGATCTTGGACTATATCCGCAACGATTATCTACTTAAACACACACCAATAGTTAATAATCTATTTTCCCAACATTAATTAACACTAGGGTTGTAAATGAACCGAACGTTCAACAAACAGTTCGTGAACCGTTTGACGGGAAATCCGTTTGTGTTCTTGTTCGATTGGCTTAACGAACGAACACGGAATTTCGTTCGGTTAGCTTAGCGAACGAACACGAACAAAGGTCTTGTTCGTTCGATTGCGTTCGTGAATGTTCGATAATATGTTTGGTTACGTTCCTTCATATTCGTTCGTTTACGTTCGTTCGTGTTCGTTTGATTGTATTAAAAAAATAATTAATAATAAACCTTTTATCTAAACATACTGAAAACTTGAAACCTTATTTTTTCTAAATTAGCTAAAATGTTCTGAGTTAGCTAAAATGTAAACGTTCGAAATATTTTTTGGGATAATTATGTCTAAGTAATTATGAATAATTATGTCTAATTAGTTAAACTTGATTCATCGTTTGGTGATTGTAGTAGACTTCTTGTGTATTGATTTATCATTTGATGGTTGTATTTAACTACTATGTATGTTCGATATTTAAGGTTAACAACGTTAAATGTTAATTTACGTTCCTTTTGATTCGTCTGCGTTCGTTTGTGTTCGAGACTGGTGTTCACGAACTGTTGGTGAACAACTGAATCTCCATAACGAACGAACACGAACACAAACTTATGTTCGATATGCGTTCGTGAACATGTTAATTTCCTTAACAAACAAACATGAACATAGCCATATTCGTGTTCGTTCGAATCGATTACAACTCTAATTAGCACAAATAATTGTAAAGTTATAATTAGTGGTGTAGAGTTATTAAAGGTAGTGTACCTAAAATGGCAGAATTGGCATGAAAGAATGATAGACAAACAATCACCAGAACTAACAATGAAGAAGCAAACTTAGCCATCTTGTGTTACATAATTTTTTTGTGTGTTTGTTCTAGTTTTTTGTGTTCAAATAGGTGGATAAGTTGACTTTTAAAAAGTTAACTAAATGATGATTCGTTCTCAAGCTAGATTCTCATTAGGAAGGGTTGTCTTCTTTTAAAAAACCTGCCAAATGGGCTCCTCCTACATAATATAAATAAAGTAGTCTCTTTTTTATTATTATTCTTAATTCTTTTTAACAATTACGGGCTTAGCTAATTAGCTATATTCAAGACGAACAACATATTATATCATAAGATAGTAACATGCTACAAGAATGAATAATTATTTTATGTGTTACAAGCATATTATATTATAAGATAGTAACATGACACGAGAATGTATATATTATTTTATGTGTTACAAGCAATGTTATAAAAACTTGTATCGGTCGCAATGCTCATTCAGTCATCAGACATGCTAAGCCTATCTTAAAAACCGGATAATGTTTTAATTTATAAAAATAACAGCCGTGAAATTGGAGCACAAAAATAACATTTTCTTAGATTAGTTAACCAAAGGTCTTTGGCTTAGTAAATGGTGAGGGCTTAATCCCTCTAGCGAACAAAAACTATGTGTAGTTTAGTACTAGAATTAGAGAGTGTGTAACTTGCCGCGAAAAAAATATTTTGGCACCTTACCCTTGTAAAATTAGTGTTTCCCCCTTTTCACTGACTTCTTCCGTCCATGAATGGCATAGTTGGATACATCAAAGCGTTTTGCTATCTTTGGATTAGATACCGATCGAAAGGCTTGGATCTTGACTGGAATAGATGGAAAATTTTTGAATTGTAATCGTTTTGTTTTGTTGTTTGTTTTCCCTTATCTAGCTTCTTGTTAGCGGGGAGGTTTCTAATCAAATATGCCATTCAAAAAAAATATCAAATTCAACTTTTTTAAAGAGAACTAATGAGTGTATATGATTTAAGAAAGAGTAATGTTATGTGGCCTTTGGGTTTGTAATTAATCACATGCCTCCAAACTCTTCTACTTATTATACAGGGCATGTTTGGTACGGGGCTTTTAGGAGTTTCTAGCTTTAAACTTTTAAGACAAAGCTCATACTCAGTAAAAAGTCTTGTTTGGCTGAAGGAGCTTGAAGCTTTTAGGTTAGAAGCTTGAAGCTTTTGGTTAAACGCTACTAGTAGCAGCGTTTAAGAGGAGCTACAAGCTTTTAGGGAAAATGACTATTTTAACCTTTAAAAATAATAAACTTTTTGATGTACCAATTGTTTAATGTCTTTTTTGGTATTTTATACACTTTATTAAAAGCTCCAGCTACTCTCCCAAAACACCAAAATATTCTAAAAAGCTACAACTACCAACTATCAGCTACATCTACCAGCTTTCAGTCATCAGCTTCCAGCCACTAGCTACTTTTGTCAAACATACCCATAGTCTCTTCATATACCATACTCGGGAGGTTTTAGACTTGGTAAAAACAGTAAAAAAAATACTCATATATGATATATCATTTCTTTCTCTTTTAGTTAAACTTTTTATTTAAAACACAACTAAAATCAATCAATTCTATACCATAATTGTTAAAAACAAGAACTTCATATTGGAATATGGCACCCATTTGATCACCTCTTCCTAAACAAAAACTAGAAAATACCCCTATTTTGCTTCACATGAGATCTAAAAAAAGGAAAAAAAAAAAAACTTCCCCATTATTTACAGTGTTAGTCTAAGTGTATATACCAATCTAATAACCTGACATTTTGAGATGATGAACTGACTGTGCAACCAAATCTCTCAATCCAGAAAATTTATAAGCAACAGTTTTACCTGCACCTCTTAAACCAGTTAACATTCTTGCTTGTTGATATTGCTCATCACTTCCAGCGTGCATGGCAAGGTAACATAGAAGAACCAGCGCATTATAACGAGTCCTCTCGTCATTCCCCTTCAACATGTTCAACACCGGTTGAACTCCTTCGAATTCAACTATACTCTTTGCGTGCGCTGCACGCAAATAATTCTCCGGACAAGTAAACTTCCCAAGAGCAATAACCGATTCAGTGGCCACATCTGGATTCATGTCACAAAGTTGTTTGACCAAAGGACTAATAACCTGAACCAGTCTTGCAGGATATGTTCGAGCCAAATGACCGATCGTCTTGATGGCTGCAATCTTGATCACAAGGTTATCTGATTCATTGATCAATCTAAGAAGCTGATCAGTTAAGGCTTTTGCAGCTGGTGAATTATTCTTGAATGCTGATTTTCTAATGTCAGGATTGTTTTCAGCTGCGGATGTTATTTCCATAACGTCATCAAACAATTAATCCGCAGTTCCCCCTTTTCCTTTTCGATAAGCTTAGCCAAACAAAGTAACCCTTTCGTCTCCGTTATCTTCCTACAATTAGCAACATTGTCTCTAGCAAGCATCCATAGTGCTCTACAACAATTAGTATTACACTCGACTATCAACCGCGACACCTCTAGTTCGTTCACTTTCTTGTGTCTCGGCCATTTAGAGAACGATAGAGCTATCTTGTTGACCGAATTTGAACTTAACAACTTGTTAACCTTACCGTCGGTTGACAACAATCTAACAAGTGTTTCAATCACATTCTTTTTTGCAAAACTCTCTTGGCAAACACTGTCATGTTCTACCATTCTTGCTATCAATTTTGCTACCTCGATTTGAACTAAAATATACGAATTTCGTAAAGCCTGTGCCAAAACTGGGACGCCATGCTCATTAAAAATCGATCTAGCCTTGTTACGATCATTGGCTAAGTTAAAAAGCGCAATGGCACCCGCGATTTGTATTTCAGGACACAATTCATCTTTTAGAAGTTTTAACAATGGAGCAATCCCACCTTCAAATACTATCATATCCTTGTTTCGATCACTATCATGCGCTAATTTAGATAATTCTAGCGCGGCCTCTATTTTCAGATTTAGTGAATGTGTATGAAGGGAAGCTATGCATGACCAAACCAAAGCTAAACTCGTGTCGCTACTCGCAATTGGTGGTAAAGTGAGAATCATACCTTCTTTCGCGGAGCCATATACGCTGAGCAACCACATCATGTTATCTATCGATACGTCGAGGAGATTAAATACTTTCCGAAAATCCAAAACACCAACAATGCTGACTAGGCGACGAATGATACCGCGGTGTCTACACTTGTGGACTAAAGTTAGTGCACGGTTTAGGTTGATCCCAACGTCGGTGAAGATAACACGCACTGGACGATCATATAAACGCGTTAAATCGACAGAATGACTGAAAAAGCGCAACATTCGAGTTAGACGATGAACTTGTGTACCCACATGGGCGCACTCGAGTTTGTAGAACCTTGACTCGTGGACAGCGTGACCGATTTGGTCCGTTAGAACGAGTAGATTCGACAAGATTACTTTGATCGGTGGTTGTTGGTGATCCATTGAGGTTTCAAACAAGGAATGTGTGAGATCTTTGTGTTGTTGTGCATATAATAAGATAACTTATGGACGCGTTAAACTGAATTTCTTGGTCAGTTCGTTTAGCTTCCCCTTTAAGTAATTGCAATTTTTATGGGTAAAGTGATGGAGATTTAACTTATTGTGGCAAATATTTTTATAGTTTGTAAAAGTATAACTGAATTGATTCCTGAATCAAATGTAAAGGTTTTAGACGAAAAGACAAACGCGTTTTCAAAACAAATGTTTGGTATGTTTTTTTCAGTTTTATTGTTTTCATCTTGTAATAAAAAAGTTATGATTGTTATATTTTTCTTTTACAAAACATAAAAACAATTGGTGTGATATAGATATATACATTTAAAAAATAGCTAGTCAAAGACATATATCTGACATTTATATTTTTCACATTGACTTTGACTTTGAGACTATATGACGGGTTTCCATGTTAAACTTTGTCACGAAAGTTCTATTTTTGGTAGTGATGAAAAAATCGGGATTTCATAAAGCTAAATCGGGATTAGATCTTTTTTTTTTTATCCATGTTAGTTATTTTAGTTTATTATTTGAAAAATATAATGCATAATTTGTGGTGCATTCGTTGTTTATGAGTTTAATTTTTTTTGAAAAGTCTCCGACAATTTCTCCTATGACCCTGACTTCGGCCTGATAATAAGTTTTGGTTAATTTGGAAGGTAAGAAACGATCTCATTTTCAACGGAAGAAGGGTGAATATAGATGCAATATTTGGAGAAATACAAGCAACAACATACTCTTGGATCAAATGCAGGGCAAAGAAAACTAGTTGGGAGTATGGCAAAAATTCGATTTTGGTTAGATATAGTATGTTTTAGTTTAAAACATAACATATGTAATTGGGTGAGTAATGTTTCAGGTGATTGGCTAGTCCCTTACTAACCATTTGAACATGTACTGTTTTGTAATATTTGGTATGGAATGAAAGTATAATTTGCCGTTCAAAAAAAAAAAGTTTTGGTTCGTAGATAAATCAATAATGTGAGAGTGAGCGTTTATAAATTCTAACCTCTTTCTCGTAGACTCAATCAATATTTATAAAGTAAAGTTACAAAAACTGTGTGAAGTGGTGTAGCGTGGAGGGGCGTGGGGCTCTCAACAACGCCAGCACACCGCCCTGGGTGATGGCGTGGGGCACCGGCGTCGAGAATTTCACGTGGCGTGGGGCGATGGTTTGTGATGGTGTGGAGGCTGGTGGTTGGTTGTGGTATTACCGTTCAATTTTTTAAAAATATTTTTTATTAAAAATAAATATAATCAATCTCTATATAAATCAAACCTGATTCAACCTCCCACTACAAAATTTATACAATTCTCTCTACTTTTATAAAAGAAAAAAGTACATCCTCACAACTGTTTCTTTGACCCAAACAACTCGTATGGCCGAGGCGAAACATCGAATGCGAGTTCGCCTCAAAATCGTCCTCTAAAAGTTCCGAGTAAATTACCCGACATAATGGCGTACGCAAATATCTTAATGGGCATGTTTTATCCGTCTCAATTTCAACTGCAAAACTTCCCTCACCATTAACTCGTTTCTATATCCAAATGCCCCTACACTCGACTCCGTGACGGAAACCCAACCGCAAGATATCGTTGAACCGTCCTCGTGAAAAGTTAAAAAGAGAAGCCATAGGAAGAAAAACAAGGCGTAGAAAGTAGAGGTGTACAAAGGGTTTTTTTTTTTTGAAAACCGGTTTCGGTTAATAACCGAACCGGTTTTTTTGGTCGAATTCGAAAACCAGTTTTTTGTTAACCGGTTCCGGTTATAAACCGATTTTTTTGTATGATAACTGTAACTGGTCGTAACCGGTTATAACCGGTTAGTAATCGGTTTCCCTAAAAACCGGTTTTTTTATTTGATTCAATAACCGGTTAAAAAACCGGTTGATAAAAAACCGGAAAAAAACCGGTTCTGCAGAATTGTTCATAGAAGGCATTTTTCTTGCTGTTTTCCTGCTATTTTTAAGCTGAAATGTTGTTTTTTATATGTAATCTTAAGAATTAAAATATAAAACGGTTAAAATATAATAATACGATTAAGTCTTGGAACAAACGGTTACAATGAAAATACAACGCTAAACGTTACAAACGAAATACAAGTTAAAATATTAATCCGCAAGAACGTCCACTAATATTTTTTTAGTGGGACTAATAAATATCTTGATGAACCTCGTTTAATCTTCTTCGCCTGAACCCGAACTCGAACTATTTCGTAGGAATTCATCTAGTTCGGCTTCTTCGTCGGTTCATTGGGGTTGTCAATTCGTTTCGAACCTCGTCCTCGTACACTTCGGCTTCGTAATCTAATTCTCCCTCGAGTGAGCGTATGTGTTGACATCTCTCTGCCGCATCCAAGTAGTCTTTCAAGCAAATCGACATCTCAACCGCCTTTGGTGTTAGTCGCGTCCTCCGTATCGAATCACCCTACCACTTATAGAAAACGCACTTTCCGAAGCTACCGTGGAAGCTTGGTCCGTTAGTAAATCTCGGGCCATTGTGGCTAAGATCGGAAATTTATCTTCCTTACTTTTCCACCGAGCCAACAAATAAAAATTTTAAATTCTTGTGAAGTCATCGTTTGTAGAAAGTTCGACCCACCATACCGACCGAGTTCGCTATTACTAGTGTTACCATATTGCATTTGACTCGACTCATCAAACAAATAGTTATAAACATACAAATCTTGATCTTCCATAATACTTGAACCTTCGCCGAAAGCGGCATTTCTCATTCACTCGTGAATGTGTGACGAGGTTGTACCATATTTTGTTACATAAACATCAAACATTTTTTAAAGTTAAGAGTTGAAACGATCTTTTGCGGCTTGGCCAAAGTTGGTTCGTCTTCGGTGTTTAAATCCAACTCGTTTGCAATATTTAAAATCAAAGACCCGGTTCCAATAATCTTAAAGCAAGGGTTTAAAGCGGTGGCACAAGTGAAAACCGTGGGTAGTTCTTTAAAATACTTTCTTGGTTTTTCCTTCATCGTATATACCACATCACAATACGGTCTACCTCTCCCGGCAACTCGTTTAATTTTAAACACATTTTAACCAAATTGTGAAGTACCAATGAACTAGTTGGATATTAAACCCCCGATAAAGTCTTTTTTGATGTTTTGAAAACTTGAAGCAATTGTGTAACCGTTTCAATAAGACCCCAATTCTATTGGTGGTAAGACGAAACCTTTCCAGACTCGACAAAAGGTTATGAAATTCTATTAAACTTTCTTTTTGCAAAATAGCTTTTTCAAACATGGTGCAAGTCAAGTTCCATCGATGAGCGACGTCCCAATTGGGTCCTAAGCATATTCGACCCGTTTCCTTACACATTTTAATATATTTTGAATGTCTATGGGTATGACTATATATATGACGTAACATTTTTTAGAAAGCTTCTTTTCGTGGTTCAATAACCTTCAAGCCGTCTTGAACGGCCAAATTTATGATGTGTGCGACACATCGACTATGGAAAAAAATACCCTCACAAATCGGATTGTACTTTAATCTTAAATGCGTTACTGAAAGCGTATTGTTTGAGGCGTTATCAAAAGCTATTGAAAAAAATCTTTTTTTTCCAATTTGTACGTTTTAATACATTTGTCGATTGCTTCATATATAGCTTCACCGGTGTGAGGGTAATCAAATAGTTTAAACAATATCGTGTGTTTCATCATTTGCCACGTCGCCGGTTCAATCCAATGGGCGGCGACACAAATATACGAGTCGGGTGAACCGTGCGGTGCGGACCAAACATCGCTAGTCAAGTTAACACCGGTTTCTAATTTTTCAAAATAAGAGATTAATTCTAGTTTGGCATTTTTTCCACAATTTTTAACAATCCCTCCTAAGAGTAGCACGACTTACATGGGTACATCGCGGTTGGAGAGTTCTTTGAACATCTTTGTGTAGCGTTGGTTGTCGAAATGGTTGAACGGAAAACTTTCTTGGATTACAAACTTCGCCACTTCTGTAACAACTCTCCAAAACACCCCAAACCGAGCCAAAACGACAAACCGGAAACGCGAATCGAGACTCGGCACGCAAAACAAAGAAAATGGATCTGGGCATCCCAGGCGCCACGTGCCAGGAACCACTGATCCTGGCGCGACGCACGACAGGCGTCAGATACGCGTATATCCGTTTTTTGCCATGTGGCAAGCCTATACCCGTTACGAGGCTGACCTAGACCTAGCTAGGCACCTCAGGAGCCACGGAGAGCAGACCCAGATTACCGCACGAGGCGCAGGAGAGGTCAAATTGGCCTATATAAGGCCAGGCCTGGGATCGTTTTCGTTGCTCAGTTTCGATCGAAAAAATCGAACGTATACTCCCTCTACTCTCTGTTTCTGTCAAAACCCCCTCCCCCTAAACCCCCAAACCTGCGAAGCGCTGCCCGCTGTAAGTATCTTAACCCCCGATCACTAATTCGTTACCCTACCCGAGTTAGAACCCGCCAACGCATGTCAAGGCTCTGCCCGACTAAGTACGTTGTGGTTCTATCGTGTGTTGTATGGTTATCCTACCCGATTGATTTAGGATCCAGCGACGCATGTTAAGGACCTGCCTGACTAAGCACGCCGGGGTTCTGTCTCGGTTGTATGGCTAAAAGTGACCTGGGTTAATTTACTAACGCATGTGCATTGTATGTTTTAAATAGAAATTCCGGGAAGTAATCAAGAATTTTTACCAGGAACTCCGTAGGAATACCTAAGTTTTCAAAGTGAGTACATTATCTTTTTGTAAACCTTTTTGTGAGTCAAAATATTTTAATTATGCTTAACAGTGATTGAGTGTATGTATTCTACAATTACTGCAGGTATGTTGGGGTTTTGTATACGAAACTTGAATCCGTTACCGTTGGACAAATGGATTTTTTCCAATGGGTAACATGACACACAAGTCAGGAGTGACAGTACTGATTGGGTAATGCTGTAGATATAAACATGGTAAATGCGGATGCTCTCAATAACTGTAAAGCTACAAAAATTGTTTTGATTATACTGGGATGTATTCACCAGTATTTCTTGCTGATAAAATATTTTTAACGCGTTTCAGGTAACTTAATGTGAAGCTAATAGAAGCCAGTTGGAGAGCGCTGAAGGCTTAGAAAAGTGGCTATAAAAGTTACCTAAATAAACGAAGTTTATGTTTTTCATAAGTCAGGGTTTATCCCTACAAATGTATTGTAATTGAAACTTGGGTTTATCCCATTTTGTGTAATATAAAAGTTTGGTGTTTTGAGAATCTGATCAATTATTTTCTAACTACGATCCTGATGTTGTAATTTCGCTGCCAAATTAATAAACATCGGTACCACCAGCTCTGTGTCTCGCGGCTCCTGCTCCAGGGGTAGGGGTCGGGGTTGCGACATAAGGTAGTATCAGAGCCATGCCACTGGTTTAAGCCATTTAGGTGTTCTTTTACATACCTAAATTTTATCCTATTATGTTAGGAAATATCAATAACTTCTATGATTATTTTGTGTTAATCTGACAAATTTTCTTAGTTACAGTATGAGTGATCAGGGTACTTCCGACGCTTATCGTCACCTACCTCATTCTCCCATAGATGAAGGAACCTCCCAGTCAACCGCTGGATCCACTACCGATTCCGAGGGGATCTTTGTTTTCAAAGCCAAAGCTGTAGAACCTTTTCCCCCTAAAAAGAGAGGTTGGTTTAGTCGAGGCAGAGGCAAAGGAGAGAGGAGGAAAAGATTAAGACAAGCCCAACAGCAAGCCATAGCAGTTAGAAATACCCAAAACCCAGAAGTTAGACCCTTATGGGAAGAAGAGTTGGATAGACAATTAGCGAATTTCCACTTGTATGGAAATATAGTAGGAGAGCCTAATTTCAACCAAGCAGCAAATCTAGAACCACAGATACTTCCTTTATTTCCCAACCAACCCATGAATCTATACCAGAACCAGGGGAACCAATTTCCAATCCCAGCCTTTGACCCCAACAAGGAACCCAGGATTCCAACACCAAATCCTCTAAACCTATGGTGGGCCAACAACTAGGAAATACAGCAATTACTGGAAAACCCATTCCCCTACGAAGAACCAGTTCCACCTTACCCTGAATAGGGGCCAGCCCCAGTACTACCCATGGAGCATGTGGAAGAACTCCGCCAGCTTGGAGATGAACCGGTGGAGTAAGGAAACCAAATTCGCCAAATCGGAGAGAAGCTCGTCTGGAAGTATGACGAGCGGGAAATGTAGTTTTAAGCAACCGCCACCTACTATATATGTATATATATGTGTGTGTTTTTTGTTACATAGTTAGAAAAAAAAACTAAAATAGATATAAACTATATACCACCTATATACATATATCGACGCATAGTTACAAATGTTTAAATTTCAGTTATGTTTGTAATAGACGCATATATATATGAAAAGAGTAAAAGTCGCAATGCTCGACACTGTGTTGTGTGCTATTTATTATTCTGTGATATTAATACCTGATAAATGTTTACGATTCAGATGTCAGACGAAGTAAATCAGGAAATCCAGAATAACGATAATAACGAGAATCAAATGAATAAAAGTGCTATCGAACACATAGTAGCCCAAGGAATCATAGATGTTATGCCCTATATTCTCGATACTATTAAAAAGGCAGAAAACGGTAAGTCCAGAAACGGAAGTAAACGCGTATCCTCTGAATCAAATCATAGCATGAACGGAAATCATGAACTATTAATTCAAGCTCCTGTTCCAAAAAGAAGAAGAACCATCTCATATGATTGTTCTTATAAAGAATTCTTATCAGCAAACCGATAGAATTCTCAGGCAATGAAGGAGCTATTTCAGCCTTACGCTGGATAGAAAATACGAAAGCTGTTTTAAAGATAAGTAAGTGTGCCAATGCGGATAAAGTTATGTAGGCTGCTAATCTTTTTAAAGATGCAGCTTTAGAATGGTGGAATACCATTCTTCAGTCTCGAGGAAGTGACAGGGTTTACAGTATGGAATGGAACAACTTTAAGGAAATAGTTGAAAGGAAATTATGTCCTCCTAATCAAAAGGAACAGATTGCTAATAAGTTCCTAAATCATAGAATGATTGGGGTAAATTGCAAAGATTATACCACCACATTCTTTGAATATGCAAGGATTGTACCAACCCTGGCCTCCCCAGAACCAGTATTAATCTCCCGTTACATTTGGGGATTAATCAGTGAAATCAGACATGTGGTTAAGGCAGCTAGACCACAAGCTATTGAAGAAGCAGTAGAACTAGCAAACACCTTGACAGATGAATTGGTACGTACGCAAGAAGAAAACCAGAAAAAGAACCTAGCTCAAAAGATTACTCAAGAACTACGTTATGGTAATTCCTATCGCGGAAAAGGGGCAAGTTCTTCGTCACCCCTATGTAAGTACTGCAAAAAGAAGCATTCCGGGAAATGCTCTACGTACTGCAATTCTGCAAATTCCCAGGGCATAAGGAGGAAGACTGCAGAAAGAAACCTAATAATAGGCTATGCTACAATTGTGGAGAAGCCGGTCATATTAAAACCAACTGCGCGAAACTAGCTCTAGCGGCAAACAACAAAGCAAGGACGACGGAAGGACCCAAGAAGACTGCCAGAGCGTTCGTGCTGACTGCTGAAGAAGCCAAGATGATTCCGGATGTGATTGCCGGTACGTTTTTAGTTAATGATGTTTATGCAAAAGTATTATTTGACTCTGGTGCAAACCAAAGTTTCATAAATACTTCCTTCTGCAATTTTCTTAATCAACCATTAACTAAACTTCACCAAGACTGTCTGGTGGAAACGGCAAATGGATCTTCTATCAAAATAAGCGAAATCCTGCAAGGAGTAAAGATAGAAATTTTACGTCATAATTTTACTGCTAACCTTTTTCCAATGGATCTTGCCGTATTTGATGCCGTGTTAGGAATGGATTGGTTGGTAGCCAATCAGGCACGAATCGTATGTGATCAAAAGTCTGTAGAAGTAAATGCACCATCTGGCAAAAGGATCACAATTAAAGGCGATAAGTCGACAAGGTCAACGAAATTCATCTCTGTGATGAAAGCTGCAAGCCATATACGGAAATAAGGAATGGTGTATATGATTTCCCTAATCGTTAACACTAAAGAAAAAGAATTAAAAGATATTCCCGTAATATCTGAATTCTTTGATGTTTTCCCCAGAAGAGTTGCCTGGATTACCGCCAGATCGAGAAGTTGAATTTATAATTCACCTAATACCAGGAACGACACCAATTGCCAAAGCACCCTATCGCCTAGCACCGATGGAGATGCAAGAACTGAAGAAACAGCTGGACGAATTACCAGAGAAGGGTTTCATACAACCTAGCTCGTCACCATGGGGAGCACCGGTGTTATTTGTTAAGAAGAAGGACGGATCAATGCGAATGTGCATTGAATACCGAGAATTGAATAAGGTTACAATTAAAAATCGGTACCCATTACCGAGAATCGATGATCTGTTTGATCAACTCCAAGGAGCCCGATTCTTTTCTACGATCGACTTACGCTCAGTATATCATCAGCTGAAAGTACAGGAAGAGGACATTCCTAAAACTGCTTTCAGAACGAGATATGGTCATTATGAATTTACAGTCATGCCATTTGGTTTAACCAATGCCCCAGCTGCGTTTATGGACATGATGAACAGGATATGTAAACCATACCTGGACAAATTCATAATCGTCTTTATAGATGATATTCTAATTTACTCTAAGAGTAAGGAAGATCACGCAGAGCATTTGCATATACTTCTAACATTGCTGAGGAAGGAAAAGCTTTACGCAAAATTCTCAAAATGTGAATCTTGGTTACAAGAAGTACAATTCTTCGGACATCTGGTAAACCACGAAGGAATTCATGTGGATCCCACAAAGATCGAAGCAATTGCCAAATCGAAGGTCCCAGAATCCCCAACGGAAGTAAGAAGTTTTCTTGGATTGGCAGGATATTATAGACGTTTTATTCAAGATTTTTCTAGAATAGCCATCCCGTTAACTAAGCTAACTTGCAAATCGGTTAAGTTTGAATGGGGACCAAAGCAGGAAGAAGCATTCAGGATTTTAAAGCAAAAGTTAACCAACGCACCAATACTCGCTTTGCCAGAAGGGACTGAAGATTTCGTAGTTTATTGTGACGCGTCTAAATTAGGATATGGATGTGTGCTAATGCAACGTCAAAAGGTTATTGCTTATGTCTCTAGACAACTCAAGAAGCATGAAGAAAATTATACTACACATTATCTGGAATTAGGAACAATAATTTTTGCCCTTAAAATTTGGAGACACTATCTTTACGGTAGTAAGTTTGTGATATTCACATATCATAAGAGTTTAAGATATGTCTTTTGACAAAAGGAATTAAACATGAGACAGAGGTGATGGATGGAAATCCTTAGTGATTATGATTGTGATATCCAGTATCATGCAGGAACAGCTAACGTAGTAGTAGACGCTTTAAGTCAAAAGTATCCTGAGAAGCCGAAAAGAGTACGCTCTCTTAGACTAAACCTGCAGATTGATTTAAATAAGCAAATTAAGCAGAGACAGGAAACAACAATCAAGGACGATGCTGAAGGATTAAAAGGGATGATTAAGGAATTAAAGAAAGGAACAGATGGAATTTGGAGATTCCATAAGGAAAGGATTTGGATTCCTATCCAAGGAGACCTACGAAATCGAATTTTAGAAGAAGCCCATAAGACTAAGTATATAATGCATCCTGGAAGTGATAAGATGTATAAAGATTTAAGAAAGAATTTCTGGTGGATAGGAATGAAGAAGGATGTAGCAAGCTACGTTGCTAAATGTCTAACATGTTCACAAGTTAAAGCTGAACATCAGAAACCCTCAGGCTTGTTACAACAATTGGAAATGCCAATTTGGAAATGAGAATTAATAACAATGGACTTTGTTACCAAACTACCCAGGACGCGAAAAGGTAATGATACAATCTGGGTGATTGTAGACAGGTTAACCAAATCTGCTCATTTCTTACCAATGAAGGAAACTTTCAGTATGGAACAGCTAGCTAAATTATATGTAAATGAAATAGTTTCATTGCATGAAATTCCTTTATCTATTGTGTCTGACAGGGACATCCGTTTTACCTCTCATTTTTGGACAAGTTTCCAAAAAGCAATGGGAAGTAGATTAAATCTAAGTACAGCATACCATCCCCAAACGGACGTCAAAGTGAAAGGACAATCCAAACAATGGAAGATATGCTTAGCGCATGTGTAATTGATTTCGAGGAAATTGGGATGAACATTTACCTTTGATAGAATTTCCTACAACAACAGTTATCATACCAGCATCAATGCTACACTTTTGAAGCACTCTACGGCGGAAATGTCGAACACCAGTATGTTGGCAGAGATTGGAGAAAACACTATCAGGTCTGAAATTGTGCAAGAAACAACCGACAAGATCACTCAAGTCAAGAAAAGACTGAAAGCGGCCCGAGATCGTCAAAGAGTTATGCAGATAACAGACGTAACCTTGGAATTTTAAGTTGGAGATAAAGTGCTATTAAACTCTCACCAGGAAAGGATTGTAAGATTTGGTAAGAAAGGAAAACAAGCCCAAGGTATGTTGGACCTTTTAAAATTATCAAACGAATAGGCCCGTATTTATCACTACAATTGCCAGAGGAAATGGCGGAATACATGATGTGTTTCATATATGTAATCTCAAGAAATGTTTAGCAACGAATCATTGGTAATACCTTCCAAGATATAGAGGTTAACGAGAAGCTTAAATTTGTAGAAAAACCCATCCAGATTGAAGTAGAAAGATCAGAATCTCAAGCACAAGAGATTAGTTCTGGTCAAAGTTAAATGAGATCAAAGAGAGGACCAGAATATACATGGGAGCTAGAGTCAGAAATGCAAAGAAAATATCCACACCTATTCAGTAAATCTCGAGGACGAGATTTAAATCAAGTGGGAGATGTTAACAACTCTCCAAAACACCCCAAACCGAGCCAAAACAACAAACCGGAAACGTGAATCGAGACTCAGCAAGCAAAACGAAGAAAATGGATCTGGGCATCCCAGGCGCCAGGAACCCCTGATCCTGGCGCGACACGCGACAGGCGTCAAACACGTGTATGTCCATTTTTGCCATGTGGCAAGCCTATACCTGTTACGAATATGACCTAGCCCTAGCTAGGTGCCCCGACCCGCAGCGGAAAAGGTGACCGGGGCATGATTGGGTTATCATCAAAGCTCATGACATTTATTATGCGTTTCATATTCATTAAATACAATTTAATGGAAATTTACAATAAATGTTACAACATGTTCTAACTATCAATCTAAGCGTCTTTGTTCTCTTCTAAGGCATTTCCTATGTTTTCTTTACTTCAACCTGTTCACCTGTATCATGTGTAAAAAGGTTTTGGATCAACATAAAGTTGGCGAGTGAATCCTATGGAAAAACATTTGAACAAGTTTATTAAATTGATTATAAATAATGTGCATAACCACATATGAGTAAATGTAGATGTAAATTTATTCAAAACAACACATAATATTAAATATTGCACACACATACATCAAATGATTGTTTTGAGGCACGCGTTGTTCGACTCGTCTCCCACGAGGAACTGATGGGCCTAATGAATGAGTTTTGAGGCACGCATTGTTCTACGAACTGATGGGCCTAATGAATGAGTTTTGAGGCACGCGTTGTTCAACTCGTCTCCCACGAGGAACTGATGGGCCTAATGAATGAGTTTTGAGGCACGCGTTGTTCTACAAACTGATGGGCCTAATGAATGAGTTTTAAGGCACGCGTTGTTCAACTCGTCTCCCACGAGGAACTGATGGGCCTAAATAATTTGCATACAACTTTGACAATATGTAATACATCACAACCAACAATAGTTACATTCTAGTGTAAATCATATAATGGTATAGCACGAGTTTGCATAAGAGAATTAGTTTAAGCGACACATATACACCCCAAAACATGATAAAAAGGGGAATTTGTAAGAATTCACTCACAGTGGCTGCGTTCGGTTGATGATGTTGAATGCACGCGAAGTGGTTTTAACCACGAGTGAGATTAACCTAGATAAATCGCATTATGGTTTGGTAAGTAAACGGATTTTATTAATCTATTTTAGTAGGATTGTTGGGTGTATTTTTGTGAGTTTGAGGCTATTTTCTAACCTTAAAAATGTTATTTTTAAGTATCTTTAATTGATTTTTAATTAAAATAATTAAATAAAATAATAAAAAAAATTTGACTTTTTCTGACCGTTTGACCGTTGACTGACCGTTGACCGGTTCGTATGCGTATTGATGTGCGCTGAGTGAGGCTCGAACCCGAGACCTCCCGTACGCGTGCACGCAGCTCTACCAACTGAGCTACGTGTCTAACCCGTCATATATCCGATTTAATTATATTTATACATTAACTAAGTTAAACAGAAAATCCTTTTATTTTAAAAACACTTTAATTGAATCAGACGGTGCGCTCCACAGGTCTCGAACCCGGGACCTGTGGGTTATGATAACACACAGTCCACCGCTGGACTGTGTGTACAACTTGTTAATTTAACTGATTTTTATTATACTTAAACACAAATTAATTATTTTCTTTTCTGTCTTAGTTTAAAAAAAATAGATAATTGTCCGAGTCGGTGCAGTAGCCCGGACTCGAACTCGTGACCTGTTATATAAACATACACACAGTCCACCGCTGGACTGTGTGTCTAACTTGGTTATTATTCCAGTTATTAATATACTTAACATATACCAGTATGACTCCGGTTCGGTTAATAAAAAAAAACCATTTTTATTAAGGCGACGTGTGTGGAACAAGATTCGAACTCGAGACCTTTGCGTGTTTATTGTGCACACAGTCCACCGCTGGACTGTGTGTCTAACCCGAGTAATATCTTGTTTTTAATTATACTTAAACATTACAGCGGTCATCCTCTTCTTCACTGGTTTTAACCAGAATCGGAAATCGACTGGTTCGATGATTAAAACGTGTTCTTTAGCGTTTTAGGTTAATTATAGATGAGATATAAGTGCAAAAGAAAGGAAAATTAGCGTGAGGTATACCGACTATCTTCCTCTGTTTTCCGGCAGAACTCCGGCGACAGCAATAAGCTCCGGCGTCAGGTGTCTTGCAGCAGCGAGTCTCCAGAAAGTTTGAAAAAGGTATGGATGACTTCGGTATAAGTTCAAAAGGTTTAGTAAGGCTCAGAAATGGGGAAACCGGTTTTCCGGCGATGAGCAGAGATATTCCGGCGAGTGGAATTACGTCCGGTAAAGGTGTGGTTTTGAGCGAAAAAGTTTGCGGTGGGTTGTGGGTGAATTTATAGGGGAAACCGAGATGTATTTGGCCTGATTTCCAACTGGATTCATTGGTTTGAATTTCTCCGGCGGTTATGACTTTGGTCGCGGACTCAAACATCGGTTATAACCGATATGGCGTTTATGATTTACGTTATAACGGAAGTTGTCGTTAAAACTCGCGAGATTGCCGGGATTTCCGACGACTGAACTTTTGGGCGCCGGTTTTGAATTCGTAACGTCATGATATCAATTAAATGATTCTAATATTTAACAAGTAGTATCAGTGGCGCAGTGGTTCAAATGTTATGTGTTAAGTCTGTTGGCTGAACCGGTACTGACCCGGGTTCGAAACCCGGCAGGAACAAAACATTTTTATTTTCTTATTTTTGACAGTTTTTCAAAAACTAATTACACATTCCCATATATTAATTGATTATGTATCGTTTAAAATTATTTTGGGCATTTAATTCGCAACGAAATTTTTGACTGTCTGTTATGTTGATAAACGGAGCGGGTTTGGTAAATCCGTTTTTTGACGGATGTTACACTAGGCACCTCGGGCTCCACGCGAGAAGAGACCCAGATTCCCGCGCGACGCGTGGGAGAGGTCAAATTGGCCTATATGAGGCCATGCCTGGGATCGTTTTCGTTGCTCAGATTCGATCGGAAAAATCGAACGTATACTCCCTCTACTCTCTGTTTCTGTCAAAACCCCCTCCCCCTAAACCCCTAAACCTGCGAAGCGCTGCCCGCTGTAAGTATCTTAACCCCCGATCACTAGTTCGTTACCCTACCCGAATTATAACCCGCCAACGCATGTCAAGGCTCTGCCCGACTAAGTACGTTGTGGTTCTATCTTGTGTTGTATGGTTATCCTACCCGATTGATTTAGGACCCACCGACGCATGTCAAGACCCTTCCTGACTAAGCACACCGGGGTTCTGTCTCGGTTGTATGGCTAAAAGTGACCTGGGTTAATTTACTAACGCATGTGCATTGTATGTTTTAAATAGAAATTGCAGGAAGTAATCAAGAATTTTCACCAGGAACTCCGTAGGAATACCTAAGTTTTCAAAGTGAGTACATTCTCTTTTTGTAAACCTTTTTGTGAGTCAAAATATTTTAATTATGCTTAAAAGTGATTGAGTATATGTATTCTACAATTACTGCAGGTATGTTGGTGTTTTGTATACGAAACTTGAATCCGTTACCGTTGGACAAATGGATTTTTTCCAATGGGTAACATGACACACAAGTCAGGAGTGACAGTACTGATTGGGTAATGCTATAGATATAAACATGGTAAATGCGGATGCTCTCAATAACTGTAAAGCTACAAAAATTGTTTTGATTATACTGGGATGTATTCACCAGTATTTCTTGCTGATAAAATATTTTTAACGCGTTTCAGGTAACTTAATGTGAAGCTAATAGAAGCCAGTTGGAGAGCGCTGAAGGCTTAGAAAAGTGGCTATAAAATTTCCCTAAATAAACAAAGTTTATGTTTTCCATAAGTCAGTGTTTATCCCTACAAATGTATTGTAATTGAAACTTAGGTTTTATCCCATTTTGTGTAATATAAAAGTTTGGTGTTTTGAGACTCTGATCAATTATTTCCTAACTACGATCCTGATGTTGTAATTCCGCTGCCAAATTAATAAACATCGGTACCACCAGCTCTATGTCACGCGGCTCCCGCTCCTAGGGTAGGGGTCGGGGGTTGCGACAACTTGCACCCTAGTTATATCCAAATTGTATGCGAACAAACTAGCGCCTTCACTTGCCATGGAAGCTTGACCACTTGCGGGTTGTTGTTTCAACGACTTGCAAAACGGTTTTTCAATGTGTTTTTTCAAGGTGGTGTTTGCCCCTACGGCGTAAAAACCATTACAATGATGACAACGCGCTTTTTTCGACCTGTTCGCCATGTGACCAAACTTCGAGGTTACGCTTCATTGGAATAACACGAACCACCGTGTTAGTTGTAGACTCGCCAACATTGACCGAATCATGAGCACTAGAGCTTGCCATGTTTTTTGTAAGAATTATCGAACAAGAAAGTGAGCGTAAGTGAGCGTTTTTAAGAGATTTAGGAGATAAGAAAAGGGTGTGATTGAACCAAAACACCCACCACCCTTTTATATTAATTGGAGATGATTTCTATAACAAAAAAAACCGGTCATATATTGGTTCCAACGGTCATATGACCGTTTTTCTGCACAACTATCGTAAAATCGGTTTTAACCGGTTTTTTTAGCACGTTACCGGTTAACCGGTTTTTTTTTGGGTAAACCGGTTTTTTATATACCGGGTTTGAAACCGATTTCCAAAACAAATAATATAACTGAGTTATAACCGGTCTAACCGGTTTGTAACCGAACCGGTTACAAAAAATCCGGTTTTTAAAATAACCGGTTCCGGTTTTTTTATCAGTTTCGGTTACGTAACTAGTCTTTTTGTGCATCTCTAGTAGAAGGCCATAGCCACTGACTGAGTTGTTCATCCATGAACAAATGATGAAGAAGTTGTTTTAACAAAATCTTGGATACATGTTTTAGAGAACCCACTTTTAAGTACATTTTATTTTTCATGGAAAATATATAGAAATATATATATTGTTAAAAAATATATTTTATTTTATCTTTGATACACTTTTTTAGTTTTATATGTATTTTACTAATACAACGTTTTTTTTAAATAGGTGCTAATCAACACGAAAATGTATTTTGGGATCGAATAAACGATCTTTATCACGAAACTATGAAACGGGAGCCGTATCGGAAGAAGGATAGTCTCTCGTCAAAGTGACGTGAAATAAATACCGCCAAAACCTCCTTTAATGGTTACTATCATAACATCAGGAACGCCCAAAAAAGGGTGAAACCGAATCCGATTACGTGACGCGAGCGATTAATACTTATCAAGATACTCAAGTAGTCCGTTGGTGATCCAAATTTACCGTTAATTTTTTTACTTATTAAGATAAAAATAAAGGTCCATTCAAACTTATTCATCGTTGGGAAGTGGCGAGACACTCTAGCAAATGGGCAAAAGTATCTCTTGTAAAGGAATAATCTAAAAGGGCGAAAACAAGCTCCTCGATCAATAGTTCGGATGCTCGTATTGAATACGATCTAAGCTTAAGCGACGATGAAGTCAGGGTTGAAGCGCAACTCCCACTCGATAGAGATAAGTCAAAAAAAAGGTCACACAAATCATATACTTCAGGTGTGGAATACACCAAACAATTATCCAACCTAAATGAATGTATTGTACGCTCAATAACATCCAACAAGAAAGACTCGACCAAAAAGAAAAAAGGTTATTTCGCTTTTTGAAGAAAACTAAGTTTGAAAAAGGAGAAGGATTTGGCGAAAGAAACATGAGAGGATATGAATTTCCTTGCTATGAACATCTTGACGGCCTCCAAAGACATGATAAAAAAAATTAGGTAGTTTGTTTTTTTATTATGTTCATTAGTTACGTTTGTATTATTTTCAATATTTTTTTAGGTTTATGTAATGTTATTTTTTAATATGAATGTTTTTTTTAATTTATTGATTTGGTTTTTTTTATATAAAGATAAATTAGAAAAAGTGACAGCCACTGTAACACCTAAAAAACTGATTTGGCAATCAAACCACGTGAATATTAATGAGCAAGTAAAATACCGCTAGTGGTAAAAATAACCCGTAAACAAAATAACTAAGAATAATTAACCTAGTTAGTAACGTGTAAATAGGTAATAAAACAATGAGTAGTATTATTTTATAATCAAAACTAAACTTGAGGGAACGAAGTTGTAAAGAGAGAAACTTGGGTTTTATAAACAAAAAATTTAACACACAACACACATAGTGTGTGTGTGTGTAGGTCGATTCCCAAGAGAGCAAAAAGGGGAAACCCTTGTTCAATCTTGATCCATTAAATTGGGGGGGTGAATTAAGGCTAAATCACATGCTGAGCATAAATTCGTGATCATCTAAGCTTGGAGATCATGAGGTATGTTGTAAATTGTGTTTTGGTGATGATAAGTAGGTGGATGAACTTGAAGGTGATAACCTTAAGTTCAACAGTTGGTTAGTATGGTGAAATTGATAATGAAATTATGTGTGTGATCATCATACTTGCAAGTATATGTGAAATACTTGAACAATTTTGTGATTTGAATAAGTGTTCATGTATGACATGAAGTGGGTTTTGAATATATAATGAAATTGATGATATATGAGCATCATACTGTATGTATGTGTAAGATACTTGAACAAATTAGGGATTCGAGTAAATGTTCATACATGAATTGGAATGAATTTTGTATGATATGATAAAATTGATGTTATGTTAATGTTAACAAGTGTATGAGATCATGTTGTCTACTAGTTTGTATGTAGAACTTGATTATATAAGGTATTCAGATGAATGTCTAGTAATATGATGAAATGGGTTTTACATAGAAATGAAAACCCTTAGTTTTTTAGCATAATGAATGGATATATTAGAATTGATAAATGAAAGCCAAGTTAACTTGATGTAAATAAATCGCTCGAGCTTGTCAAGGTGAAAGAAATGATATGAATTTGGTTTGGGAATTTAGTTAAAATGGTAACATAAAAATTATGGCTACCGGTGTAACATCCGTCAAAAAACCGGATTTACCAAACCCGCTCCGTTTAAAAACCGAACAATCAGTTTAAAATTTCGTGGCGTATTTAATGCCCAAAATAATTTTAAACAATACATAATTATATTGGAATATATAATTTATTTTTGAAAAAGTATTAAAATTTGTAGTTTAAAAATAAAAGAAGGCTGCCGGGTTTCGAACCCGGGTCAGCCAAGTCAATCTGGTCAACAAAGCATTAACACACACGCGCTCAACCACTGCGCCACTTATGTTTCTTGTTAATTATTAGATACAATTAATTCATATCATAAATCTCAAATTGAAAAACCGACGCGCCCAATCGCAGTCGTCGGAAATCCCGGCGATCTCGCGAGATTGGACGGTTTCTTCAGTTTTAACGTAAACTTTAACTATGACATCGGTTATAACCGACGTCTGAAACCGCGACGCAAGTCATAACCGCCGGAAAACGTAATGACTTTGAATCAAGCCTGAAATCCGACTCTATACATCTCGATTCCTCCCTATAAATTCACCCACAATCCACTGGTAGCCTTTTCGCTCAAAACCGCACCCTTTCTCGAAGAAAATTGACTCGCCGGAAAATACCTGCAAATCGCCGGAAAACCGAGCTTTTCACCTTTGAGCCTTACTGAACCCCAGAGCTCATATCGAAGCCACCCACACTCATCTCAAGCTCCCTGAAGACTCTCTGCCGCAGGACACACGTCGCCGGAATAGTCTGCCGTCACCGGAGTTTCGCCGAAGAAACAAAGGAGTCCAGTTCGGTATAATTTACGCTTAATTTTTCATTCTTGTTATTTACCTCACCTGTAATTAACCGCAACACACTAAAAGAACATGATTTAATCGACGGATCAGTCGGACGTTAGTTCTGGTTAAATTCAACGAAGAAGACGAAGTTTCAGTAGTCTATAAGTTTAATTTAAATCAAGATATAACTCGGGTTAGACACACAATCCAGCGGTGGACTGTGTGCAAATAAAACACGCTTACGTCTCGAGTTCGAATCTTGTCCCACGCACCTTCGCCCTAATAAAAATGTTCCTTTTTTTTAACCGAACCGGAGTCATTGCGTAAGATGTTAAGTTTAATAAAAACCGGAATAATAACCAAGATAGACACACAGTGGTGGACTGTGTGAATGTTTAATCCCACGTCACGAGTTCGAGTCCGGACTACCGCACCGGTCCGGACAATTATCAAACTTTTTATTTAAGACAGAAATGAAAATACTTAGTTTGTATATAAGTATAATAAAAATCAAATTATTTAACAAGTTAAACACACAGTCCAGCGGTGGACTGTGTGTTAACTCAACCCACAGGTCCGGGTTCGAGACCTGTGGAGCGCACCGGTTCGATGCATTAAAATCATTTTTAAAAATAAATGATTTTCTGTTTAATTCAATTAATATATAAATATAATTAAAAACAGAAATATTTCAGGTTAGACACGTAGCTCAGTTGGAAGAGCTGCGTGCACGCGTACGGGAGGTCTCGGGTTCGAGCCTCACCCAGCGCACACAATTACACATACGAACCGGTCAACAGTCAAAGTCAATGGTCAATGGTCAACGGTCAGCGGTCAAAAAGTCAACATTTTTTTATTATTTTTATTTATTTATTTATTTAAAAATCAATTAAAAATACTTAAAAATAACATTTTTAAGGTTAGAAAATAGCCTTAAACTCACAAAAATACACCCAACAATCCTACCAAAATGGATTAATAAAATCCGTTTACTTACCGAACCATTATGCCATTATCTAGGTTGATTTCACTCGTGATTAAAACCAACTTCGTGCGCATTCAACATCATCAACCGAACGCACCCAATGTGAGTGAATCTTACAACTCCCCTTTTTAATTACACGTTTTGGGGTGTGTCATGTGTCACCAAAATTAACTTGTTTATTTAAACTTGTGCCATACCATATTGTGATCTAAACTTAGATTGTTTATATTGTTTGTAGTTATGTATTTCATATTGTCAATTATATGCAAATCATTCATTAGGCCCATCAGTTCCTCGTGGGAGACGAGTTGAGCAACGCGTGCCTCAAAACGATCCATTATTGTTCATGTGTGCTTTATTTAATATTTAATGATTGTTGAATAAGTTTACATCTATTTTTACTCATGTGTGGTTGTGCACTTATTTTATAATCAATTAAATAAACTTGTTCAAATGTTTTTCATAGGATTCACTCGCCAACTTTTTGTTGATCTAAAAACCATTTTTACACATGATACAGGTGAACAGGATGAAGCAAGGAAAACATAGGAAATGCCTTAGAAGAAAACAATGAAGCTTAGATTGATGTTTAGGTCATGATGTAATTATGATTGTAAATTTCCCATTAAATTGTATTAATGAATATGAAACGTTATAATAAATGTCATGAGCTTTGATGATAACCCAATCATGCCCCGGTCACCTTTTCTGCTGCGGGTCGGAGTGTGACAACCAGGCACTTGATGAAATGCCTAAGTGTGTTCGTTGAACATATTTGTGCATTTGCATACTTAATAGACAGTTGACTTTTAAAAGTCAAACTGACCTATAATATGATCAAATGGTAATTTTGGTATAAAATGCATAAGGTGGGATAATCGTGTTAAAAATGATTAATCTAACCATCTTGTGAATGACAAATGATAGTTTGACGCTTGACAAGCTAGGTGGAAGCTTGGGAAGAAGCGGGTCAAACGGATCAAGTACGGGGAAAAAGCATAATCGGATGCAAGGTAAGTAAAACTTACACCCTTTAGTAGAACACCTACTTATTGTATTGGTTATGAATAAGGTGAATTGGTATTTGAATATGATGTTCCGACGCGGAATGATACGGGTCGGAACAAGTGAAAATGGTAAGAAACCATATTTGATGGTAAAAATGGGTAAAAAGGTAATTCGATCTTGTAATGACGAATACAAAAGGAGTTTTGAAAAGTTACCTTATTGTGTAAACCATAATGGTTAACAAGGATAAAATAGTAATCTTGGTCACGAGTTGATGGATAAATAATAGTTTTGAAAAAAAGACACTCTATGGCGTAAGCTATGATTGGTTTAAAATGATTAAGAAATGATTTTCTTAGTAATATGACCAGTATGGTGTAAACCGAAACGAGCTACATGGATGAGATGGCAAATAAATACCATCTCACAATGATAAAATGGTCATTTAGACCAAACGGGTTAAAAGGTGATGTTATCACCATCGACAATAATGACTAATGGTCGCTTGTCGAGTTTTTGTGTTCACAGGGATAATAGCGTACGGCTTGCATTACTATTAAATTATCAATTTATAGTGCAAGGTAGTAAAAACGGGTCAATGCTTTGACTCGAGCCAAGTATGTGTAATGGGCCAAACTTTCAATAAGGACTTAAGGTCCGAAGAGAGTTAAACATGTCATGGGTGGACATTCGGTTACCTAAAGTAAAGTATATCTAATGGTTTGAATCGTAGATATTATGTTCTTAGGAACATAATGATTTTTAAATAGAATAATGATTAAAGGTGCTCACTTGGTCAAAATATGCTTTTAAAAGTCCTTCGCCATAGAAAGGACTAAAGTTGACCAAAATGCCCTCTAATTTTCAAACCGGGCAAACGACCCTTAAGGGTAGTTTGAAAATAAGTTTTATAATTGAAATCCTTTCGATAGTGTAAAAGTGAAAGGTGTAAGCCATTTTGGTTTAAAGCTCGTAATGGGTCTTTTTCGTAAATTGTCAAACGAAAGGGTAGAATTCGGAATATATAATTTTACCATATAAAGTCCACCACAAATATAGTTGTGGTGGAAGATAAAAGAAGTTTTAGTATGGAAATAGGAGGTAAGGAAAGAAGGAGCGAGATTTAAGCTCAAATGCTTAAGTCCCTTAACGGGTCAAAACGAATCTGCGCATAAACCGGGTAATGGTTGCGTAATTCATAAAAGTTATGAATCGAGGTTAAGGATTTCTATATAAATATGTAGGTTAACATTTTACGAACATCTAGAAACAAGTTTCGGGTGAAGCGGATAAAAATTAAATAAGTTACGGAAGTTTTCGTAACAAAAAAAAAGGCAAATTGGAAAGATTCTACAGCCGCCCACCATACTGTAAGCTACGGTGGCCTACCGTAGCTTATGCTAGTCAGCTGCTGCTCGTAACAGAACCCACAGACCGTAAGCTACGGTACGGAGCCGTAGCTTACGGCGGGTATTGACAAAATCTTATTTATTTGATGTTTTGTCATTTTTTTTGTTAATTAGACATGTTATACATTTGTTATAACTAATGTATTTCATGTTTTATGAAATATAGGTGATGGTTTGGAGTGCCGGATGACGATCAAGCTCAATGAAGAACCGAACACGATTAAGGTAAAGCTTCCTTATTATGTCTAGTTATTTAAGAAACTATTCATCGTTAATATGTTGAAATACTTTTTAACTTTAAGAAGTTTTATGAAACTCGTAATTTTAATGTATGTGTATTTGCATAAATACATTTATATGCGAAATTTTATGAGATTTTCAACTTATTAAGCAAGGATCTTACAAGTTGGTAATCAGAGCTCAAGGTTAATGATCAAATATGGGTTCGAGACTTGATCGCATGATCCGGTAAGTTATTATGAATTTTAACGGTCTAGCATGTTAAAGTGTTGTAAACAACACATAGGGTTATTGTGTAAATGCACGTTACCCCAATTAAATTCGTAAAAGACCGGTATAGTTAACAAATTACGTGTGTTAACATGGATCGTAGAAAGCCTTGTATTATAGTACGGGCGCTTATTAATTTCAACGTTACTAATATTTTGTGAACGTTCTAATTGAAGGATGCTCACATCTGAAGACGGCGCGAGTTTAATGATTTACTGTTATGATGGAACAATCCGAAGTATGACAGGTAGGGAATGCTCATCAAGGACCTAAACCATATGAACCTAAACCATATGAGGATACCGAATAAAGGTCAAACGACAATGAAAACTCATCAGGGCGAGTATCACCTAGGTGCACACTATATATTATTATATGAACGGTGTTATGCAACATTCAAATAATGAATGACAGTTGCATATGGGAATATAAAACTTGGAAACCTGAATACGACCTATTCAGGATGATGTTTCCAAGAGCAAGGGTCTTACAGCCACGTGTGTAGCTTAACCGATTACCCCAAAAAAACATAACTCGTTTACGTTCTTTTGTTTTTAGATTCATTTTGTGTAGCTTCTGTTGAAAATTCCAATGAGAAATCTTTTTTCTCAAATTTCTATCGGATGTCATTTATTATTTTCTCTTAAATTTCTTGAAAAATACAATAGTTTCTCATTTTCAATCCTAATTCTCTTTATAATTTCCTACAAATATGTTTTTAATTAACTTTTTAGAAACTTGATTTATTATAATATATTAGTTTGTCAGAAATAGGTGTAATCGATATTGATATTGTTAGTAATCCTTAGTGGGGGTCAACCTCCAAAGATAGATAACCCTTAGAGGTGGTTAAGCTTCAAGAAATCTAGAGATGAAACACAAAAGTTTGCTGCAAATTTTCTTCTTATTTTTTCATTAAATCAAGATGGCTTAAATACAAATGGAAACGTAAACTGACTAGAACATGGCCACTAATTCACTAACCTAGTATTAACTAATTAAGTAAATTACACAGATTATAACTTTTTACATACAAAATTTCACTCTTTATCATTTGTTTTTAAAATGTGCAATACATGTCCTTTAAATATCATTTTTGCACATCCCTTGTCCGTTTCTCTAACTACCATCCATCTACCCAATTGAATGCCATCATGTGCCCCTCACGTGAGGTGCAAATCCGTCAATTTAACATGTTCCAACCATTTAAAACCCCCATACTTCTTCCTTCATCAAATAAACCTAGACTTCATTCATCCTCAAACCTCACACGATCAAACCCTTCCTATTCGATCGAACACTCTTCCTTCTTCCCATACGATTAATCCATATGCAATGAAGGCATAGAAAAAAAGGCGAAAAGGGTTCTCTATTTGTGTAAACATTGAACAAGTAGTGGTTGACAAGTACTATAGTGAGTTGCATTTGCTCAATATATTTCAGAAAATACATTTTTGTTGCTCAATTTCTTTAAATAAATATACTTTTGTTGCATTTTCTCAGTTTAATGTTTAGTGCATAGTTTATTCAGTTTAGGTTTGTGCACACTTTATACATTAGTTTGGACAATTTTATACAATTTAATGTTTGTCAGTTTACAATTAGGATTGTGCAGCAGTTTGGTGTTTGTGTAGCTGGATGGTTTATGTAGCAGTGGATGGTTTGTGCAACACTTGTGTTTGCAGTAATGCTTTGTGTAGTTAGAGTTTACAATTAGTTTACAATTTACAATTTGGAAAAACAACAGTTAGGTTTATTCACAGTTTATACAACAGTTTACAGTTAAGATTGTGTAGCAGGTTTGGTTTGTTAGATTAGTGGTGTTTGTGCAGCACTGGTTTGTGCATCAGTTAAGGCTAGTTTGTGCAACAGTTAAGCTAGTTTGTGCAGCAGGTTAGTGCACCAGTTTAGGCTAGTTTGTGCGGATGATTTGTGCATACGTTTAGGCTAGTTTGTGCGGATGATTTGTGCATAAGTTTAGGCTAGTTTAGGTATAGGGTTTATGCATATGGTAAGCAAGATGTTAGTAGATGGTTTAGACTACTCGAATTGGTTTGTGCATACGGTATTTTCAATTGATTAGGAAAAACATACATTACAAAGTGGCATTACAAAAAGATTACATAACCAAATTGCATTAATCGACTTCCAAATTCATTTCAAAAAACGTACACCTACATATTACAAACCAGTCCAGTCCAACATGTTTAGTTTCTTATTTGTATCTTGTGATGCTTCGAGTTGAAAAGCTAAGAGTTGGTTATCACATTCAAGCTCGTTCCATGACCACAACAATCCAGGGATAATCTTCTTTGATATGATATGAGATGTGTTTGAAGTCTAATGAAGAAACCCAAATTTGTGTGATGAATGAAGAAGCCCGGGGTTTTAAATGAATGCGAGAGGATAAATTGACAATTTTACCCCTCATGTGAGGGGCACATGATGGAACTTAACTAGATAGATGGATGGTAGTTAGAGAAAAGGACAAGGGGTGTGCAAAAATGGTATTTAAAGGACATGCAGTACACGTTTTAAAGACAAAGGATAAATAGTGAAATTTTGTATGTAAATAAAGGATAATCTGTGTAATTTACTCTAGAGTAAAGTACAGTTTCAGTCCCTGAGGTTAACACCCGCTCGTAGGTTCAGTCCCTATTTCAAAAAATTCAACACTTCAGTCCTTGACGTTGTCAATTTGATTTAATTAAACCCCTGGGGCAAACTGACGTTACTTCACCATTATTGGACTTGTTAAATGACTATAATACCCTCCAAGGATCAAAAGTGCAAGTAAGAAAATTCTTCTTCTTTATAACTCTCCGCATATCACAACCAGATTCACCACCGTCTTCTTTATAAAAGCCCATGGCCAATTGTGGACCCACGATTTTGTTCCACCAGGGTCGGTTTTACCTATGCTCAAGTGTCTCTTAACTTGACGTCCGAATTTTCTACATAAATAATAAACACTTGTTGAAAGCGGTAAACTAACAACTACAAGGAGGTTTTTCGAGATAATCATGAGGTAACCCACCATTCAATAGTGTGGACTGAGAACAAAAGCATCAAATACAAAAGGGGGAAATACCCTTCAATCTCAAGGTAGTGTGATTTGAGTTCATAACCAACTCCCATTGTATCCAGAACTATCCAATCTTTACACAGACGAAACCAAACCCGGTATAACCCATCAAATTCGTTTATTATTGTTAGATGAAATAAGGAAATTAACTTGTGCAGGGAAACTACGGTGGAGAGGCCGGCGAGTCTAGCTCCGATGATGACTACTTCTTTCTTCTGGATACAGGCGATTGTTAGAGATGATGATTTGGTTGTTTTAGGGGGTTTTGTTAAATAGTATTGGCTTAACTTTGGATCACTATAAAGAAAGTGAGAGTTAAGGGGTAGAAGAGACGAAGAGAGTGCCGCCATTGGTGTTTCAGTTCCTGGAGAAGGAGAAGAAGAAGGAAGAATTGAAAGGTGTAAATGAGGGCTTTTAGATGGATCATATTTGTTATAAGGGTTTCTAAAATACAAAATTACCATAATACCCTTCATTTTCTAGGTAAAAGGAAAAAAATGCCCAAGTCAACTAACAAGTGAGGGGTTTAATTGAATCAAATTGACAACGTCAAGGACTAAAGGTGTTGAATTTTTTGAAATAAGAACTGAACCTGCGAGCGGGTGTTAACCTCGGGGACTGAAACTATACCTTACTCTTTACTCTAACTAATAATAAGAAACAAGAAACAACACATGGAAACATGGTAATACTAAATGCACTAAACAACCCACAATGGATTGCATGATGTCATGAGATCATGGATTGGGATTGGTACGCATCAATACTGCCGCCCTGAAAAAACGACTTTGTCCTCAAGACCAAAAACTGAAGAAGGCTTGGTTGTACCAAGGCGAGCGCCATTCGACTCTTCCAATTCATTCGGGGCAGTTACTACGGGCCTTCATGGTGGGCGCCATTCGCGTCTTCCGGTTGCCTCGGAGAACTGTGTCGATTTCATCTTTGTTGTTGGTGAAATCACAACTGGTGTTTTGGACGGTGGTGTAGGAGATGTTGAGAAGACGGTGTCACGGGATAATGAGTTGATTATAAGCTTCGATGGTCTCAACAGATTAGGAATTGGGTTTGTAGGGTATCTTATAGTAGTGGTTTTTGTTATGGTATATGTGTGATGGTATGAAACGTGGAGTTGGTGGAAAACGATGTGTAGGTTGGGAAAGACAATGACTGATATGGCCAAAATTAGGCTAATATCTGATAAGGTTGCACGGTGGTCGTGGATGGTTCTGGTCTTGGCGGAGGAGTGTGGGCAGCAGGTGGGGATTGTGGGGAAATGACACGGGACATGGCGTTGTGGAGGTTGTTGATAGCAGGTGCGAGGGCGGCACGGGCAGATTTGAGGGCGTTGGTAATTTGGGCGGCAATTTGAATGGCAAGCATGTATAATGCATACCCTCCTCGGAAGCGCTATTACGAAAATCCATAGGTGAGTTCAAGAATAAAAGCACCAATTGTTAGTAACCCATAGTGGGGATCAAACTCCAAAAAATAGATAACCCTTAGAGGGGGTCAAGCTCCAAGAAATCTAGAGATGAAACACAAGAGTTTGCTGCAACTTTTCTTCTTACCTTTCATTAAATCAAGATGGCTTAAATACAAATGGAAACGCAAACTAACTAGAATACGGCCACTAACCCACTAACCTAGTATTAACTAATAATAAGAAACAAAACATGGAAAGTACTAAATGCACTAAACAACCCACGATGATGGATTGCATGATGTGGTGAGAACGTGGATTAGGATTGGTACGTATCAGATGCCCAGTGATAATTAGTAACCGGATACGCGATCAGTATGAGACCCAGATAATGGGATTTGAATACTCGCCCTATTGTCATCCTAGTAGTATATGTGGTCCGTAGTTCATTATGGCATATTCCCTAGTAACGGTGTGTTTTCTAGCTGCCTGATGCTCCTAAGAGCATTCACATGATCACATCTCATTTCCAATTTGACACTAGATTCCATTCGCGGCTCACTTTCCATACTCTCCATATATAGAGACTACGGATGTGGATCGATTGATAATCAAATGGCCAAGAAATGAGAAGGAAACTAGAGAAATTAAGAAGGTAGGCTTGGAACAATTTTTTTCCAATGATCCATTAAATGAAAACAAACATTTATTCAAAAAGGATTACAAAGACAACTAAAGACTAATATAAACATGGAATCATGGACACAACCCACTACTCCCTTACTTGACCCACTAGTTGCAAACATAAAACAATATCTAAGGGATAATTGTGAGTTTTAGCTATATTATATGGATGGGGATAGAGAAACGAATGTGAATGCTCAAATATCACTTGTTCTTTTGATTCCTTTTTATCCAATCTGGACCGGTCTTTCATCCTTCGATCCAAAATGGTCTTGCTTCGGCCAATGCTTAATGGGTGTTACCTCTTCAAGTCCCCCGAATGCAGTTGTTTATCAATTCCTTTGGATGAACATGTGGACTTTAGTACTTATTGATGGATCTTGCCCTAGCTTGCGTAGATTCAAAATCTTTTTGTTGTCTTTGAGCGAGGGTGTTGACTCTGACCGCCTATGATTGTTACTGTTCCAATGATCAGTTGTGTGTTTTTTTGGTAAAAAAAGGCGTTTGTTTTTTTCGAAATGTCACGTGTACGCGTCCTGTTGGTTCATTTCAAACTATTCAGACGGGCATTCATTAAATCCCCGCCGTTACATCTTACCCTTAAAAATTAATGTTTTCCCCCTTTTCACTAACTTCTTCCGTCCATACGTGCAAAAAATCGATTGTTAGGATACAAGGGCGTTTCTTTATGGATCTTCTGTGCATTCAGACGGTCATATCCTGCGACTAAATTCTGTTTTCTTGCTCTTTAGTCTTTGTTGCGCGCTATCAAGGGCGTTTCTTTATATCCCTCTGTGCATTTTCTGTCATTTAAAACACAATATGATTATTTCCTATTATGCGACGACTTCGCTCTTGGTAGAATTCAAAAAGATAACTGAAACATTATTGATCAATCATATTTTATGTACATTGATCCACTTCTAAGAATATCTATGTATAAAATAATTACAACCAGAAAGATTCTGGTATGTGTCTACTGATTTTCCAATTGAAAACTACTAGTTACTCAATGACTTTGAAGAGCGATCATACATTAATACCAATTATAACAGTTTAGATCTACTTATTTTGGTAATCTCGATTAATTCTAACCTGCAATTATCTATATGGTTTTGAACAAGAAATTATGGAGTTTAAAGGGAAGGTCGAAACCGATTGTTAGTATATAAATTTTTGGGAAAAGATGATTCATCTGGCAGATTGTAAGTAATGATTAATAGATGAGAAACTAAAAAGACTAGGCACGAAAATTTGAGTTCTTTTGATAGCGATCATTTTACATAACGGCCTTTACCATTCTAATACGCTGAACTAAGTTAACCAACTTAACCGAAATGAACGATAATTGACTCATACGACAACTAAAAGTTACTGAAATAACAAAACGACTTCCACCTAATACCATAATCTAAAAACATATCCATATTTTGCCACACATTAGATTAAGAAACAAGACCTTCAATCCCCAAGAGTTACATAGTCTGTTGTTTATTTACCAATCAATAACCTGACAATTTGAGATGACGAACCGCCTGTGCAACCAAATCTTTCAAGCTTGCATACTGAGAAGCAACAGATTTATCCACGCCTTCTAGAGCTGTCAAAACTCTTGCATGTTGAAACCGCTAATTCTTTCCCGCGTGCATTGCAAGGTAACACAGAAGAACCAAGGCATGATGGTGAGTCCTCTCATTCCTCTTCAGCATTTTCAACACATGTTGGTCGCCTTCAAAGTCAACTATAGTCTTTGAGTGCTCTGCACGTAAATAATTCTATGGACATTTGAACTTCCCAAGAGTGATGACTAACTCAGTGGCTACATCTGGATTCATGTCACAAAGTTGTTTGACCAAAGGACTAATAACCTGAACCAGTCTTGCAGGATATGTTCGAGCCAAATGACTGATTGCCTTGATGGCTAGAATCTTTATTGTAGGGTTATCGGATTCATTGATCAGTCGAAGAAGCTGATCAGATATGGCTTTTGCAGCATGTGAACTAGTCTTGAAAGCCAATCTCCGAATGTCAGCGTTGTATTCAGCCACAGATGTGATTTCTTTCCATAACCGTCATCAAACAATTAATCGGCAATTCCCCCTTTTCCTTTCGTTAAGCTTCGCCAAACGAAGTAAACCTTTCGTCTCCGTTATCTTCCTAATTGCATCTAGCAAACATCCATAGCGCTCCGGAACAGGTCAACAATCATATACGACATATCTGTCGTGCTATCTTTCTTGTTTCTTGGCCAGACAGACGAAGACAACGCCTTCTTGTTACCCAAACTCGATGACATAACCAAACCTTTCTCCATTTGCTTGTTCATCTCAATCGCCGATCCAATACTTTTCCTCAAAACTTACTCATCCTATCGCGATCATCCCTAAACACATTCGCTAACATCATTGTAACAAGCATCTCAATCACATTCTCCCTCGCAAAACCCTCTTGACAAATACTAAACCTGCACTATAACCGGCACACCATGCTCATTAAAAACCTCCCGAGCCCTATACCGAAGTGTTATTGAACTAAATTTATTCCGTATATCGATTTCTCATTTTTTTAGTGGTTGTAAGTCGAGAATGTAATAAAAAATAAAGAAGTGTTATTGAACAAAATTTAGATAGCTATGGGGAATGAGATGTAAAGAGCTTTTAGAAGATAAAAAATATTTAAGGGATAATTGTGAGTTTTAGCTAGGTTATATGGACGGGGATAGAGAAATATAGAGAAACGAACGTGGATGCTCTAATATCACTTGTACTTTTGATTCCTTTTTTATCCAATCTGGACCGGTCTTTCATCCTTCGATCCAAAATGGTCTTGCTTCGGCCAATGCTTAATGGGTGTTACCTCTTCAAGTCCCCCAAATGCAGTTGTTTATCTATTTCTTTGGATGAACATGCAGACTTTAGTATTTATTTATGGATCTTGCCCTAGCTCGCGTAGGTTCAAAATCTTTTTGTTGTCTTTGAGCGAGGGTGTTGACTCCGACTGCCTATGATTGTTACTGTTCCAATGATCAGTTGTGTGTTTTTCTTGGCAAACAAGGTGTTTGTTTTTTTTGAAATGTCACGTGTACGAGCCCTACTGGTTCATTTCAAACTATTCAGACGGGCATTGATTAAATCCCCGCCGTTACACCTTACCCTTGTAAAATTAATGTTCTCCCCTTTTTCACTAACTTCTTCCTCACATGCGTCCAAAAAAATCGGTTGTTAGGATACAAGGGCGTTTCTTTATATCCCTCTGTGCATTCAGACGGTCATATCCTGCAATGACATTCTGTTTTCTCGCTCTTTAGTCTTTGTTGTCGCGCTATCAAGGGCGTTTCTTCATAACCCTCTTTGCATTTTCTTTGTCATTCAAACACAATATGATTATTTCCTATTAGGTGACGACTACATTCTTAGTAGAATTCGAAAAGAGAATTGAAACATCATTGATCAATCATATTTTGGGTCTATCGATTAACTTTTAAGAATATCTTTATATACAGAAATTACAAGCAGAAAGATTCTGGTATGTCTCTATTGATTTTCCAGTAGAAGACTATACTAGTTAATGACTATTTTGAAGAGTGATCATACGTTCATACCAATTACAACAGTTTAGATCTACTTGTTTTGGTAATCTCGATTAATTCCAACCTGCAATCATCTATATGGTTTTGAACAAGAAATTATGGAGTTTAAAGGGAATGTTGAAACCGATTGTTAGGATACAACATTTAGGGGATTAAAAGATGAGAAACTAAAAAGATTGGTACGAAAACTTGAGTTCTTTTGTTAGCGATCATTTCACATTAACGGTGTTTACCATTCTAATAAGCTGAACTAAGTTAACCAACATAACCGAAACAACGGTCATTGACTCATACGAAAACTTAAAGATACTGAATTAACAAAACGACTTCGACCTGTAACCATAATCTAACACACATCCATATGTTGCCCCACATTAGATTAAGAAACAAGACCTTCGATCCCCAAGAGTAACATAGTCTGTTGTGTATTTACCAACCTAATAACCTGACAATTTGAGATGACGAACCGCCTGTGCAACCAAATCTTTCAAACTTGCATACTGAGAAGCAACAGATTTATCCGCGCCTTCTAAAGCCGTCAAAACTCTTGCATGTTGAAACTGCTCGTTCTTTCCCGCGTGCATTGCAAGGTAAGACAGAAGAACCAAAGCATGATATTGAGTCCTCTCATTTCCCCTCAACATTTTCAACACATGTTGGACTCCATCAAAGTCAACTATAGTCTTTGAGTGCTCTGCACGTAAATAATTCTCTGGACAAGTAAACTTCCCAAGAGTGATGACTGATTCAGTGGCTACATCTGGATTCATGTCACAAAGTTGTTTGACCAAAGGACTAATAACCTGAACCAGCCTTGCAAGATATGTTCGAGCCAAATGACCGACTGCCTTGATGGCTGGAATCTTGATTGTAGGGTTATCGGATTCATTGATCAGTCGAAGAAGCTGATCAGATATGGCTTTTGCAGCATGTGAACTAGTCTTGAAAGCCGATCTCCGAATGTCAGCGTTGTATTCAGCCGCAGATGTGATTTCCATAACCGTCATCAAACAATTAATCTGCATTCCCCCTTTTCCTTTTCGATAAGCTTTGCCAAACAAAGCAACCCTTTCGTCTCCGTTATCTTCCTACAATTAGCCACATTGCCTCTAGCAAGCATCCATAGCGCTCCGGAACAATTAGTATTAAACTCAACAATCATCTGTGACGTATCAGTCGTGCTATCTTTCTTGTTTCTCGGCCAGACAGACGAAGACAACGCCTTCTTGTTACCTAAGCTCGACGACACAACCAAACCCTTCTCCATTTGCTTATTCATCTCAATCGCCGATCCAATACTTTTCCTCAAAAACTTACTCATCCTACCACAATCATCACTAAAGACATTCGCTAACAACAGCGTCACAAGCGTCTCAATCACATTCTCTCTAGCAAAACCCTCTTGACAAACCCTATCTTGTTCGCCATTCTCGCTATCAATTTCGCAACCTCAATCTGCACCACCATAGCCGAATTCCTAAACGCCTGCCTATAACCGGCACACCATGCTCATTAAAAACCGCCCTCGCCCTATACTGATCATTCACAATACTAGAAAGCGCCCTCACACCCGCAACTTGAGTTTCACACGACAACTCATCTTTCAAAAGCTTCAACAATGGAGCAATCCCACATTCCTCCACAATAACCATCTTGTTTCGATCGCTATCTCGTGCTAAATTACACAATTCATTAGCACCTTCCACTTTCAAACTCACCGAAGACACATACATAGAAGCTATACAAGACCAAACCCATGCGAGTATCGGATCATTATTCGCAATAGGCGGTAACGTAAGAACAATACCTCCTTCGGGTTCACCGCAAGCCTCGAATACGTTAATCAACCATTTCATGTCACCGATCGACACATCTAACAGATTAACAACTTTCCGAAAATCCGAAACACTAACAATGCTGACAAACCGGCGTATGATACCACGATGACGACACTTCCGGACTAATGTTAACGCACGCGTTAACGTACGCGAAACATCGTTGAATATACGGCGAACCGGACGCTCATACAACGGGGTAGAACTTGAGTCTGCGAACCGTAGGGTTGAACGGAGCATGTGGGTTAGATGATCCACGTGTTTACCGACATCGGTGCACTCGAGTTTGTAGATTTTGGATTCGGAAACTGCAACACGGATGCGATCGGTTAGAACCAGCGGTTGTGAGAGGATGGTTTGGATCGGTGGTGGTTGTTGATCGTCGGGTTCGGTGGAGTGAAAGAAGAGACGATCCATGATGGAGTGAAGATTTGTTGATGAAAAATACGAGGATATGATGGTGGTTTTTTGGTGTGAGAGAATTTGAAGGGTTGACGGCGGTGTTTGTGTTCAACCGACGTGCTTGACTCAACTTCTTTCGTCAGTTCGTTTCGGTTCTGATTCAAGGGTTTTTTTTTATGTTGATTTATGTTTGACGAATATTGTTTTATAGTTTTGTTGAGGTTTAGCATTGATTACTGCATTAAATAAAACACGTTTTCTCAAGGGTTTTTTGTTTGTTTTTATCTTGAATGAAATTGAAAAGGCTATAATTGTTTTTATCTTGAATGAAAAGGCTATAATATAATGTTTTTTTATTTGCAAGTCAAAGTGATTGGTGTAATGGTGTGTTACAAAATGTAATTAGATTATGAAATTTGACACGTAAAGGAGTTGTGTTTAAGTTGTATTCCTTTACAATTAAATGTGTTTGTGATTATACATATTAGATATAATATTCTAGTTAAGGTGAAGATTCTTGCTTGAAGGATTATCGAGTATTTTTTGCCCTATTTGTTTATAGGTTGAAGAATCTATGGACCATATTTTTGGTGTATGTGAGATCGCTTCGCTGCTAAAATATGGAATGCTATTATCAAATGGTTGAATGTCTTCGTCTATCTTGATTATTCTTACTTGGGTATCATTTAATTGGTGGATTATTTAACGATCTCAAAGAAGAAAAGAAACCTAATTCGTTGGATTATCTTAGAGGCGTGATGGGTCTTTGGAGATACCAGAACAATGTGGTGTTTTGTAAATTTGTAAAAAGAACGGCTTTAACTTTATTTTGTTTTTAATGAGTTGACAACAACCGCATGTTGTGGCGGCAAGTTGATTATAAATGATTGTTGTGTCAGTATATGAGATGTGAAAATACTTGAGTGTTTAATCTCTAGGCTACAACACCATACAAAAACATTATAATGGAATTCTTATTATTTAAGCATAGGGACGATACAACACAGGTATCAATAGATAGCAAGGAAACATATTCTTTTTACATCATATATAAACAAAGCAAAAAAGCGGTAAACATGCATTGGAACTCTAGCAATTTGATATAAGAAAAAAAAACAGTAGCAACAGACGATAAAAAATCTAGTAAAGATAAAGATCAATTTTAGATTGATAATCCTTTAAGGGTCCGTTCTAGTAGGATTCAATAGTTTGTTATCCTTATAAAGGAATTATTTTTATGCTAAATCTTAGAATGATTGTAAAAAATGCTAAACTATGGTGTTTATTTTTCTAGATGTAGGTTGATATATCCAGATAAAACATAAACCTTTGCAAAGCAAATTGAATTGATCTAGCAATCTACATAATACTACATATGCAAAATCTTAAAATGATTGTTTAAGATTGCTAAACTATTATGTAGCTATTTCAAAGACAGCCCAAATTCAACCCTTCTTAAATCTTCCAATCCATGGAAAGGAATAATAAAACATACTCAAATCAACATTATAGAAAACCACATTTATAGTAAACATTAAGATGAAACATATAACAATAATAGATACGATCATATTACTAGTGGGTCGGCGATTTCAAACTTATCAATAATGGATACGGTCATATACATGGTATTGATTCGATGTTAATAATAGTCGTTATTACAGAGAGGGCCGATTAGTTGATGTCGTTGGTTTCACATAGATTTTAGTAAACAAATTTTGAGATGAAATTTGGGATTTATTTGTTGTGCTTAAATAAAAGGAAAATAGTAAATGTTAAAAATAAGAATTATTAACCTAATAATTGTGTTGAAGAATGAGAGAAAATAGGCGAACATGGAACTGATAAATTGTTTGGAATCAAGTGTAAAGAGTTTACAATGTTACTTTGATGTCAAATTTGACTTATGCATGGATTTTGATTTAAAGTTTAGAGGATTGAGAACATGACTTGGGGATTTGGTTTTGGATTAAGCGATTATTGAGTAACAAAGCATGCATAGAGTTTTATTCAATGATAATGTGCAACATGAAATATGACTATGGGGTTTGTTAGCAATATTTAGAATGTGGTAGAAATTGTTGCTTTTTGTCATGGTAAAATATATAATTCAATTACTATCACTTGAAGTACATATAAGCTTCACCACAAATTATGATAATTTAAATTGACATTGGGACACACACGTATTGTTTCGCCATTTCAATGTCATTGTTGTTTTTAGTATAAATAAGGCACACCAATTAGAGCGGTGCATGTTTCTTTTATAAATTGACGTAAACTTATGCAAACTTCATGTATCAGTTATACATATTTTAACAAAGTGGCGCATCACTTTATGAACCAACGTTTAACTGAATCTAATATTTCACTATATTAAAGGAAACGACTACTATTTCATAGATGGAGGTAATGGTTTGCTTGAGGTGTCTCATAACCTATAAATGGAACCCCTCTCATTTGGGTTTTCACATTCAAATATTCTAGTTAAGGTGAAGATTCTTGTTTGGAGGAATTCTTTAAATCGTATCCCGCTTCGGATGATAGGGGGATCGATATTCCAAGTATTCTATGCCCTGTTTGTTTATAGGTTGAAGAATCTATGGATCATATTTTTTTGTGTATGTGAGATCGCTGCTAAAACATGCAATGTTATTATCAAATAGTTGAGTGTTTCGTCTATCTTGGATTGTTCTTACTTGGGTATCATTTAATGTTTGGATTATTTAACGATCTCAAAGAAGAAAAGAAAACCTAATTCACGGGATTATCTTAGCAATGTGATGGGCTCTTTGGAGACACCAGAACAATGTAGTCTTTCTACGAATCATAGAATGATTAATTTTATTTTATTCTAAAGAGCTTATGACAACCTGCATGCTGCAGCGGGATGTTGATTATAAATTATTGTTGTATTAGTATATGAGATGTGAAAATACTTAAGTATTTTCAAAACATTCTTTTCATTTTGTCTAATCTCTAGGCTACAACACCACACTAAAGCATTTTAATAGAGTTCTTATTATTTAAGCAAGGGTGGACGATGCACCACAAGTGTCAATAGATAGCAAGGGAACATAGTCTTTTTACATCATATATAAACAAACTAAAAAGTAAAACATGCATGCATTGGCAACTCTAGTAATTTGATATAAGAAAAAAAAATAGTAGCAATAGGCAAAAAAATCTAGTAAATATAAAGATCAATTTTAGACCAGTAATCCTTTAAGTGTTGGTTGTAGTAGGATTAAATAGTTTGTTATCCTTGTAAAGGAATTATTTTCATGCTAAATAATGATTGTAGTACATGTAAACTATGGTGTGTAGGTTGGCATATCTAGAGTCAACACAAACTTTTGCAAAACAAATTGAATGGATCTAACAATCTACATAATACAACATATTTATAAAGGAATTATTTTTATGCCAAATCTTAGAATGGTTGTTCAAGATGCTAAACTACGAGTAGCTTTTTCAAAGGTAAACCAAATTGAACCCTTTTTAAATCTTCCATAGAACCCTTCTTAAATCTTCCAAACAATGGAAGGGAATAACAAAACATACTCAAATCAACATATCGAAAACCACATTTATGGTAAACATCAAGATGAAACAAATATCATTAATAGATCCAATCATATTGCTAGTGGCTCAGCGATTTCAAACTTTGATTCAAGTAGAATTAGTTTGATGCTTAATAGTTCACGTAATCAATTCAATTAGCAATCGTAGAAGATGCATGAAGATGAACGGATTATATAGGGTACCGATTCGATGTTAATAATAGTCGTTTTTACAAAGAGGTCGAGTGGTTGATGTCACGGTTTCACATAGATCGTTTATATGTTGGGAATATTCGAAATTGCTTAGATAAATCTGAAGTCGTGTAATCACTATCAGATAAAACAATTGGAGTGGCTACCAATCTTTGATCGGATAAAATCAGAAAAATTCTAGATTTTTGTATGGCAATTTTTTATTGTGAGATTTTGGGATTTTCGAATCAAAATTCGTCCAGTGTTTCTATCTCAAAAAATTTGGGAGCGTATTTTCAGTTTTTCACAACTGCTTGCAGTTTCAATTTTGAACAAAAACACCTTTAGTCCCTTAAGTTTCCAAAAGTGCATATTTAGCCCGAAATTCAATTTCTGATGCATTTTTTATAAAGACTTTTGTCCAAAATAAAAAATTTCCAAGCTGACCCTTGGACCCCAACCAATCAAAATTCGACCCCAGCCAGGGGCTCTGCCCTTGGACCCCGCCAGGAGCTGCCGCCCCTTAGACCCTGCTCCCAGGGGCGCTGCCCCCTTGGATCCCCCGTTAGTCCCGATGACATTCAAATAAGCGTGTAATCTTATTTGAACGTCACACGCAATCTCAAATTACACTAAAATATCCAACATTATATGCTAAATAAACTTTGAGATGAAATTTATGGATTTAGTTGTTATGTTTAAAAAAGGAAAAATAGTAAATATGAAAATCAGAATTGTTACCATAATATAATTGCGTTGAATAAGGGAGAAAACAGACGAACATTGAAGTGGCAAATTGCTTTGAATCAATTATAAAGAGTTTAAAATCTTACTTTGATGTCAAGTGTGACTGATACTTGATTTTGATTTAAAGTTGAAAGGACTTAGAACAGGACTTGGGGATTTGGTTTTGAATGAAGCGGTCACTGAGTAACAATGCATGCATAGGGTTTTATTCAAACTAGTTTTATACACAACACCGCGTGCTCCAACCAAATCATTCTTGGTGTGATAGCATGCATGTACTTTATATCACAATTCATATCATGATCACGCTAAACCAAATCATTCTTAGCAGCGGGCAATTAATTCGGTACCGAAACAAAATCATGTTTTAAACCTTGATAACAATCAGCCTTTTCAATTCAAATCATCAAAATAAATTTATAAAATTGTAAGGTAATTAAACAATCATAACCTAAACATATGTACTAAAACCCAACAACCATGAAACCTTAATACGTGCTCTCCAAATTCAGATTCTTAAATCACCAAAGCAAATTATTACATCGCTAAATCGAGGTTCAATGGTGAAACGAACCTAAAAACCATACCAAAAATTGCAGGTCAGCCTGTAGTAACTATGTAGAATTCTAATCTTTGAATCGATCCACAAAACATGATAGCCAACGACATCCACAATACATTGACGCAAAAGGCGAAAACAAAGCAAGAATTAATTTAATGTATACAATGTTGTAGTACCTTTCTCACAAACTTATGGGCCGAGACTAATGAAACAAAGTATGACAACAATAGGGAATCATACATATCACCACAAAAAATAATTTAAGGAATGATTGATTTTTTTCACATTGTTCTTAATCAACACAATGAGTCCGTTTACATAATTTTATCTCCATAAGTTCCACTTCATTTCCCCCAAAATAAACACCTAAAATTTATTCCAAACCCTTTACCAGCAATAAGGGAGCATTTACCTTAAACAAAATTAAGCGGTTGTACCTGACCTTTCCCAAACGAACGCTGTAGATTTCAAAATCATATGACGTAAAACACACATGGCATAAACAACAAAACAGAAGATTGCATAACTAAACTAACTGACAAAGTAAAATACCAATGGAACATCTAATTTAAGGCGCCGGAGGGAAATTTACCATGCTCCTCCTTTTCTTCTTCAGTCGAAACACACAAAAAGGGTTTACAGATTAACACGAAGCAGTAGAAACGCAAAAAAAAAGGATTTACCACTCTCTTTGATGTTCAGTTACCAGTACTTTCAACCATCAGAGTTCGTTTTTGCTTGAGTCGCCTGATAGAGACTACCCCAAATGACCACAACACAACCCTAGCCGCTGATAAGAAAGAGAAGTTTTATACATACCCAACTTTACTCGTTTAGAAAAGCTGACTCTAGCAGCCGATAAGAAAGAGACGTTTTATACATACCCAACTTTACTCGTTTAGAAAAGCTGACTCTAGCAGCCGATAAGAAAGAGACGTTTTATACATACTCAACTTTACTCGTTTAGAAAAGCTGACTCGAATTGTTGAATGATAGTATCATGCCCAAATAAGTCACTCGGCACGATTGAGTCGGGCTATGCATAATGCAATTTAAAACGTACATTTAGTCTACATAATTTATGAATGATAAAAGCTTTGAAAGTTAAGTATGAAAAAGTAAATGAAAAGAATTTAACTTTAATTAATGAAATTAGTCAAAGTTGTTTGTCAAAAAGCTAATTTAGGCATATGAAAACACATGAAACTAAAAGGGTTTTAAAAATCTTTCTCGTTGTGATGAAACTGACCCGATTATCGAAACTAAAACATTTAGCAAAACGGACCCGCTTATCGAAACTGAAACGTTTAGCAAAAGTGACCCGTTTTACAAAGCTGACCCGTTAAATAGATATTACCAAATTTATAAATATAAGTCAACGCAGAATATTTTCAGTAAGATAAGAAACCTGGCTGATAATCCACTAAAGAGAACCCGAAGCCGAAAAGAAAAAACTTCTTGTGAAAAAATAAACAGCAGCAATAAGATAACCAAAGGCAAGCTAAACTCCATAAAAAATTATAATCCTAAACACTCCCTTTGAATCACTTTGATAACAGAAAGATGATCCCTTTGTAACTTAAAGAGCTATCTTTAGAGCACTTTGCGTGTTTATATGAGACTCCAAACCAATCTGCAGACCAAAAAATAACCATATTTATTATGTGTAACTTTGTGCAAAGTCATAAAATCCAAAAACAAATCATATAATTTTGTTTCATCGACATGTCATAAATCATAACTAATTCTCAATATCAAAGAAATGATCTTTGCCTGATATATGGATATTTAATCAATTTCTAACAAAAAAAAAAACAGAAATCATAATTGTATTTTCTTTCTATTTCTAATTCTAATTTAAAAACATCATATCATTGCAAACCTGGTTACGACAAAGTCCCTCCACTTTGTCGACGGTCGTTTTTTATATCTAAGATTATTACCAAAAGTTATGAGATGAAGAAAACGATACTTCAAAGAACACACAGGAACTTTAGTTCAAACAATATGAACTGCTTGAATTAAGCATAATGACGAAGAAAGATAGACAAAAGCAAATTACCCACCCTTAGATACACCCTGCTCGACTTTAAAATAACCTTCAAATTTATAACATAGAATAATCGAGATCACACAAACATATATCATCAATCAAACTAATTACATGATGAAACTGAGTACAACGAATCAAATAATCGAGATGTGATTAATTAGTCAGATCAGAGAAAAGATTACACGACCACTGAACCGAAATCGAAGAAACAATTAGAATTATCATTCTCATCCGGTGCAGCCATTTCCCCGGTCAACGAAACCTTTGCCGAAATTTTAATATTTCGGCAGAACCTGCTTCCAATCGGCACCAATACACACCAAATCAAAGGCTCTTTGATAAGAAAACCCTAAAGATATGAAGAAGATTTCCTCTGAGTCAAATAATGACATGCAAGCATAGATCGGTCGCTAATAAAGTTCAATTCACCGGAAAAAATTAAGGTTGGGGTTATTACCATCTTTGCCGGAAACGGGAGGGAACCACCGAAAAACCGTTGAAATGCCAAGAACCGCCGTCTGACTAAACCGACACCACCGCCGGTTTCTACAAAACTTGGATTTTGTGGCTGAGAGGCAAGGACGTGCACGACCGGTCACCGGAGACTCGCCGGGTTCGGATGTCTCAAGTCTCACCTCTTCCAAATCTCTCTTTTGGAGGTGGAGGATGATCAGAAGGGTCCTGCGCCGTGTGGCAGGAGATGGTTAAGAAGGGTGGCCGACGGAAGTCAATGGCGGCAGAAGACGGAGGTACGGCGCCGTTTCCACTCTCTCTTTAAAGTGTGCTCTGTTATCATACTTTTTGTTATCATATTCAGTTTACACACAACAATCTTTTTCAAGTTCCAAATAATCGTTAAACTCTAAAATGATAATGTATAGCATGAAATATAATTATATAGTTTGTTTATAATATTAGAATTTAGAATGGGGTAGGAATTGTTGCTTTTTGTACATATATAATTTCTCTTTTAAATGGTTGGTATAAAATGCTCTAGGTTGAAGCGGTACTTTGGCGGGTAGAATTCCTTTGGAATAGTGGCGAACCAGGTCATCAACGTTGTTTGTGTTTTTAGACGTGCCATTAGGTTTACCCAAGTGACAAGGCTATTGTGGGTTGTTTAAAAATAAATTGGTTGGTTAATAGGAATAGAAAGCCTAACGTTTGTTGGGTAGAGTGGATCCAAAATCCCTACTCTTTATGTAATGTCTTTTTAGATATTGAATCAATTGAATGGTTTTTTAGAATGGCAGCACATGCTCCTTAATTTTACACCACCTAAATACCTATAAACATTCACTGGTTGGAATTCAACAACGACATTAGACCAAAGCCTCTTGATCACTGATTTTGTTATCAAAAAATTTGATCAATTATGTGATAACATAGATAGTCATGATACTGTAGGGGTGTTCAGAATTCGTTTCGTATTCGAAAAATTCGAAATTGATTTGATTATTAAGAATTTGAATTCGACTCAATTCGAGACCAGAAAATCGTAACGAATTGAATACGAATTCATAATTTTAAATTTGATTCGGAATTCGAACTAAAATTATACATATTTTTTATTATTTTTATATATAGTACATATATTACTTTTATTGGGCTACAACATAAATTAATCTCTATATTTATTCTAAGTATTAAAATAGCTAATTACCAAACTCATTAGAAAGCCCATAACTTAAAAGAATTTATTACATATTTTAACTGAATTTGAATCAAAACAAATTTATTCGAAATTTATCCGAATTTGATTCGATTTTTAATCGAATTAAAATCGAATACGAATTCGAATCGAATTGGCCGGTTGTTAAACCAATCGAATACGAATTCAAGCAAAAACAAATAAATTATTTGAAAATTTTGATTCGAGCAATTCGAAAATTCGATAATCGATTCGATTAGCACCCCTAATGAAGAGCAATGATAGCAGCTCAGTGGCGGAACTATAGAGAGGTTAGGAGGGTCCGTTTACCCTCTGGCCGCCGGCCGGCAATGTAAGTTTTGTTTCTTCATTTGGTGGGTTTTTGTATTTTGACCCCCAAGATTCTTGGTTGAAGATTGCTTAACAACGAAAGAGAAGAAAGTTGTAGAAAGGTTTTCACTGAAAAAATTTCTCTATGTTCATGTTAAGGACCTGCAAGTGGATTGTAGGAGTGTGAAGAAGATGATGTATATGAGAGAAAAGAAAGGGTACTTTCGTAATTATACAATTTAATAAAAAAGGTATCGATGGTAGTAAATGTCATTTCCTAGTAGTACACTTTCTCTTCTCAAATGCTTTAATTTGGTTTTTATATATATAATAAAATAATAACATGCCATACTACTGAATACTTTCTCGAATAGGTTAACCTTTCAAACTGCTGGTGAATCCATGGGCTTGCTTGCATTCTATTCTATAAGCGGAGCGACTTGTCGAGTCTACGAAGCTTCGTAGTTGCTTCCCCCCCCCATCATAATAATAATTATTATTGATATGAACTTTACTTATATCTTACATTTAGATAGAATTTTCACTTTTTTTTAATTAATTTTCACCTTATTTTTATTTTTATTATTAAAAAAATTAATAGAAAAAAAACATCATTTAAGGAATTATTACACATTAGTGGATATGAATATATATACATTACGATCCCCGGTTAAAAGTTTCTGGTTCCGCAACTGTAACAGCTATAAGAGTAATAATGCTTGGGTCAATACAACGCAAATATATGCTTTCAAAATATTAGCATAATGTGTTGTTAGAATTATTGACTACATGTGCAATGGAGGTTATTAGTCCAAAAATCGACTAGGCTTGCAATTTAATATAAAGAATGGATACATACTATCAAACAAGAGAAAAAACACAAACAAACGAGTTAAAGAACTTAATGTGTTACCTATGTAGTTTCTTCAAAATTGACTTAGATATATCTCGTGTGTTAAAAGACGTTAGGAGTTGTCCCCACTTTGTAATAGTATAAGTCATGCACCAACATCTTTTCATTGATCCAAAAATACCTGATTCAAAATTTATGCAAACTAGTAATAAGCACCCCTGCGTTGCGGCAGGGATGAACACCAATGTCACACTACTGGCAACGACCACCAACACTGAAGTTGTAGCATGTTAATGCGAAGAAATTAAACCGAAATATAAAAATATAAAAGAATAACTAATTGATCTAGGACCCAGGCATTACGATAAACCTGTCACACGGGAAAAAATAGACGACGTAAAAACGTTTAACCACACATGCACGTTGTGCCGTGTTAACTCGTAAAATTTAAAGCAGAACGTAACACGAAAATTTTGCGAAAAATGAAAAGTATAAATAACAAACGTTGAAAGCTAAAAAGTTGAGAGATTAAATTGCAAAAGATAAAAAGTTTGGGGTTAAAAGTAAAAAATCAAATAGTTTTGAGTTAAAAGTAAAAAAATAAATTATTTTTTCAAAAACTCTCAAAGCATTTGTTATAACAACCCTGTGCCTAAAGATGTTACAAATTATATTAATGGATAATTTGGTAAGATAATGAAACCATTAGTTGATTAGGGCACAACCACTTAAGCACAGTTTACAACCATACATGCATACAAATGTTTCAAATTAATAGTATATAAATATATCATCGTATGGTTAGCAATAAAAATGCACTCGACAAGTGCTTCTCGAACTTGTGTAATGTTTGAGTCTATATAGTGTTTTTCTGTCATTTTGTAGGAATGCCGAGTTGTTCGAGCGTCCTTTAGGGGACGCTCAGTGAGTGCTATGGATTCTTCAAAATTGCAACAATCATTATATTTTCGAGTATTTTTTATCTGTTTTGTTATGTATCTTATTTCAAAAGACACTTATAAAAATAACAGATGATTTTTAATAGTGTTTAATCTCTTAAAAACAACTTGTAACTAATGTATATCACTTTATTTATCTATTTACTGTATTATTTACGATTTTAGCGTCTTTATCTCTTCTTCTTCAACTTCTTATTATGTGTTTGCAATTAACTTTTGTAAATCCAAAACTATTATATTGATAATGAAATTGGTCTCTTTTTATTACATACCTTTCATAATCCAAAAATCAACGGATTTTGCTATCGAACTCTTATATAGAAATAAAATATGTTATATTTATCCTTAGGCTATATTTATAGAAGCATGGTCGTATTATTAACCAATAATATGTTGAGAACCGTAAGAACCACATATGACACTTATACATATTGCATAAAAGATTATTAAAAGTACTGTCATGTCAGATAAACATATAAGATTACATAATCATATCATATATCACATTCAAAGCAATAGATGCAAATGTATTATAGTAATGGTTCTAGAATTAACACCCCTCTATCACACAATTTTATTTACACATTTATTCCACTTATTGATTGTTGACACAGTTGTCACCGCCTCACCTGTAACGAATTATCATTGAATTGATGCCTATTAAAATTTATCAAGACTAGATTTTTACCATGCCGTGCGTTGCGGCGGCAACATCATGTATACGGCGACATAACTTGTTTTTTGACTTGTCACATACATTACGTTCGTGACATTTACTTAGTAGTTAAGCGTAGATAAAGAATAGTATAATGTCTCGGATGTTGCGTTGTAAAGTTATAAAAGTAGTTTAAACAAAAGAATTAAAATGTTTGAGAAGATGATGTGTAAACTTATTAAAAAGAAAAAAAGGAGTTAAAGTTCGACGCTTACCAAAAATTAATGGTCAGTATTTCACTTACTAAAGATTAAGAGATTAAATTTATAAAATTTATAAAGTCAGAGTCACGTAAAAAAGACATGGCCAGAACCACGTTGCATGCCTTTTATATATCTTTTAAGATATATATGACATACAGTAAATTAATATAGTTAATTGAGGAGGGTAATATTTTCATATATTAATGGTCAGACATAACATAAGCAAAGGTTGGTCAAAATCAAGCAACACTATAAATTTAGCGTTTGGTAAGAAAAAATAGAAGATAGAATGGAATAGATCATTCAGATGGAATGAAAAGAAACATGTTTGATTGTCATGTTGTAATGGAATATAGCATTCCAAAGAAATGAAGCTCCTTCCAAATATAACAATTTTCCTTCATTGATAAAAGGGGTGAATGAATGGAGAGAAACATATTTATATTTATGTTTATATTTATATTTATATTATTAATATATATTTTTAACGGCTTTTTCTAGGTAATGTTGGTGAAGTGACTGAATATAAAAAAAAACCTTTTAGTTTGTTTCTACAATTATTTATATGATTTAGTTGGCTTTTTAATTTTTCTTTTTCTTATAGCTTAGCCGGACTTCAACCCATTTTGTTAACCAAAATACATATTTGCATTTTGTTTAGTCTTTGCCAGTTGTTTTTCAAGATAACAAATAACATCCTCCTCCTTTCTCTCTAATCTACATCACCACCGTTTTCCACCACCGCCGCCGATACCGTCACTGTGATCTGCCACCGCAACCATAGCACCACCTTTAGTCACTTTTACGGCTAAGGTTTTCTCCGTCAACCATCACCGCAACCGGTACAGCACCACAACCTCGCCTTCCGACAGATCTGGCGTAGAAGAAAGATGAGAAGCATAAAAACATTTTTGTCGTTAAATCTAGCGTTTGTTGATGATTGTGACGGCGTCCCTGTCTTCTCCGCCACCAACGCCGCTTTCGGCAAACCACGACGAAGCCACACACGTTGGTGAGATAGACGCGACAACCGGCAAAAGAAGGATCTCCGCTACAGAGCCAAACCCCGGCAACCCCGCTCTTGATTCAGCGATTGATGTGGCTTTTGTGTGTTCTTCGAAGATTATGACTTTGGCACTTACTTAAATATTTCAATTTTCCTTTCTGAGACACAAAGAAGAAAGCACCGAATAATATGAAAAGAAAGAAAGAAAGAACAGAGGATAGGAGGAAGGGCTTTATTGTAATTTCAATGATATGGTTGGTGCACCGACTATTGTTTTTAAGGATATATAAAATAAAATGCCCATAAGTAAGTAACCTTGTGCTAAATGGGTATAGGCTTTGTTAACTCGACGCTTTAAAAATGGGCCCCCAAATATAATGGGCTTTGTTAACTCAACGCTTTACAAGGCTACAAGTAGAGATGGGCATAATCGGGTTTTATTATTACCTGGAACCGGTTCTGCTCGGATGTCATTGGAACCGGGTATGGTGTGGAACCGGGTCCAGTTCCTACCCGGGTTCACACCCAAGAATATGGAACCGTGTAGAACCGGGTACGGGTATTATGGAACCGGGTATGGTGTGGAACCGGTTCCTGTGTGGAACCGGTTCCTGACAGTCGAAAATTTGATTTTAACTGTTTAGAACCGGTTCCTGACAGTCGAAAATCTGACTTTTACTGTTTAGAACCGGTTCCTAACAGTAAATCCTGACTTTTACTGTTCAGAACCGGTTCCTGACAGTCGAAAAATCTGACTTTTACTGTTCAGAACCGGTTCCTGATAAAAAAGTTACCGTTATAACCGGTTCCTGATAAAAAAGTTACCGTTATAACCGGTTCCTGATAAAAAAGTTACCGTTGGGAACCGGTTCCTGATAAAAAAGTTACCGTTGGGAACCGGTTCCTGTTCGTCGAAATCGGTTTTTTTATATAAACCCCTCCCTACTTACCATTTCAACTTACAAACTCACCATCATCAACTTACAAACTCACCATCATCAACTTACAAACTCAATCATCTTCTCAAAAATCTTGCAAAATACCTATGGCAAGCAACGAACAAGTTGTTACTGTCTTAGAGACGAAAAGAAACCCAGCTATATGGAAGAATTTTGATCTCTGTTTAATGTCCGACAGCCACGAGATGGCTAGATGCAAAGCTTGCGGAAAATTTATGAAGGCCGCAGCCAACTCAACCCTTAAGAAACACACTGAGCGGCATTGCCCAGTGACGAAGGCAAAGAAAAATGAGACGGGAGAAGGTTCCGGCACCGATTCTTCCAATGTTTGATGTAACCCGTTTGGTTTGGTGTTTTAATAAAGTTTGTGTAATGTTTCTTTCTATTGTGTTTGTTATTTTTGTGTTTCTTTCTATCGTTAGTCTCCACTTTTTCGGCTATAACCGGTTCCAAAGGTAACATTATAACGGTATAACCGGTTCCTTCTTGAACTTCATTTCCGGGTACTGATGGAACCGGGTACAAGTGAAACCGGGTACGGGTAGCAACCGGGTACGGGTAGGAACCGGTTACTACCCGAGTCAAATGGTAAAATTGTGGAACCGGGTTGGAACCAACGGGTATTTTGAACCCGGAACCGGTTCTACTTAATATCGGGTAGGAACTGGAACCGGTTCCAGTTCGGTTCTACCGGTTCGGGTTCGGAACCGGTTTTTATGCCCATCTCTAGCTACAAGCTCACAAAGCCTTTGAACCGATGAGTAACCAATGATGTAAAAGCCCAATAAAATAATTTATAATTAAAAATATATATATATATATATTCTGTTCGATACGAGTTGAATTATAACGGATTGGACCCGTTGGTTTTTGTGGAGTGACATTTGAACCGATATGAGTTGGTGACCTGGTTTGGTGATTGGATAGTTTGAGATAAAATAAAATTATAAAAATAATCCTTTTTAAATTTGTAAGATTTGAACTTACCTCTCATACACATAAGGTGTCTTTCAACTAATTTTAGTAGATGATGGTGCTATGTATCTATATATCTAAATTAAATATTTTCCCAAAAAAGTCACTCGCGCATTAGTATTTTTTTAACGTCGTGCGGTTAGGATGTTGCTAACCAGATTAGAGGTCACTACATGTCATTAGGGATTCATTACATGGATGGTTGTTCATTCTCATCGGTTAAACCTTCACTTGTTAGTCCCTTTAGTCTTTGTCTTAGTTTCGTTAATTCCCATTAGTTTTCATTAAATTAATTCGTTAATTAAACTTCTTAAAACCAAAAAATCAGTTAGTTGAGTCAGGGTCTAGTTAAGTGTCGCTAGTGTCTCGTAGGTTCAATATCCGGACTTCATCAGGCTTTACTACTTTCAATAGGTACACTTGTCTGTCTAACGGTCTAACATTAAGAAAGTCTAGGTTAAAACTAGAGAGTGTAGGTTATGTTATGTTAAGTAATTTTAACATACCACAATTAGCACATCAAGTTTTTGGCGTCATTGTCGGGGACACTTAGGTGATTGCATAATTAGCTTTGATTGATCTTAGCTATTTAATTGGTCGTATTTGTTATTTTTTAGTCTTAGGCGTTTAAAGAGTCACTCGCTATTATTATTTGTGTCTTGTGTGTTGAGTCTTTTTTTTGTGTTTTGTTTGGCATGTCTAGGTCAGAGTCTTAGGGTGGCTTTTTATAATTTATGCACATACTCGTTCGCAGGGATCACCCAAATTCGCAACTTCTTCAGAGCTCGAACAAGAGCTTCACGAACGCCTGAGTCATCATCAGGACCGCATTCGTAGAATCGTTGAATATAAGGTTCTCACCTGATTCCTGTTCCATCTTTCAACATGGGTGACAACCCACCACCTAGGTGAACCATTCACGGTGCACTTGTGTTGGATTCACAAGAGCTAGTTCTCCTATCAATCGACCTGCGATCCCAAATACTCACTGTTGGCAGATCCCTTCCCATGTTTTTACCACCATAGCCAACACCATCTGGTTTCATGGTATTGAGGATGAGGATGCATTCTATCGATTCGTGCGTATTTGTGGTACATTCGGTCTTACTGGTGCCACTGCAGACGCCGTATATCTTCGCTTATTCCTGTTTTCACTTGCTGTCGAGCCACACTTGGCTTGACACTCTTCCACAAAACTCTATCACTACTTGGGCTTATGCAGTCCAAGTTCCTTAAGAAGTATTGTTCTCCATCTAATGACACCCGCCTAAAGGATATGATCGACTAGTTCCGAATAAACCCTGTTGAGCCTTGCCATATGGCATGGGAGCGCTACATTGTCGTACTAAACAAATTCCCTAACACGGCCCTTCAGATTGGGCACTTGTAGAGAAATTTTACAATGGCCTAGCTTATCCTACTTAGGTTATGTTTAATACTATTGCGGGGAGCTATATCATGGAGAAGAAAGATTCGACTGAGTCAGGCCCGGCCCATAGGGTGTGCCGGGTGTGCCACTGAACAGGGCCCAAAGACTTTTTTGGCCCAAAAATATTTTTTTTTCTTTCTGGTTTTATATAAAATACAATAGTTTCAATGAAAACAATAATATTGCTGTAGCGCAATTGGTTTTGAGCATTCCTTTTATTTATGAAGTCTCCGGTTCGAGACCTGATGCCCATCGGTTTTCATCATATATTTTTGGTTTCATTTACCCATATTTGGGCCCTAAGGCCCGTGTTTACTGCACGTGTATATAATTTTTTTTTAACAGAACTATAGTGCATTATTGTTATAATTAATGTATAATAAATTGGAGTGTATTTTTATTATAGAAACTATTTTTTGATATTGCTACGTGAATTGTTTTAAATATATTAAAAAACTTGTTTAAGGTAATTTTTTGTTTATGTTGAGCTACTTAATTGTTTCTTTATGTTAGTATATGTTATTAAGGTTAACACGTGATTACTTGAAAATATAAGGGGCCCATTATTATAGTTCATACAGGGCCCTCAGGGCCTTCGAGATTTCAGATACGGCCCTGGACTGAGTGTGAAGAGTGTTTGAGAGTTTTGCCTTAGCTGAACAGCAAAACCAGTCTGTTAGGAATTTCAAACTCTCGAGGTAAAGCTACCACAACAGCAACCATATTCGTATCAGGAGTGACCTGATGACTACATCTAGCAGATGAGGTGGTCCATGAAACCTGAGATTGTCAGATTAATAAGTAGAAATAGGTTGACTTTATTAGAAATCAAAACCGAGTTTTGCTAAAAATACCAGGACTTGTGTTTAGAAAGGAAATGAAAGTTTTGTTATTATTTAATGCATCATCAAATCCAACTATGTTTAAAATATATTAAAGAGTTAAATGATATTTTAGTCACTGTGGTTTGGGTCATTTTGTCAGTTTAATCCAAATGTTTCATTTTTAACATCTGGATTCAAAAAGGTTTCATCATTGCCATTTTGGTCCAAACTTGACTTCAGTTTAGTCAAAGGGTATTTTTGTCATTTCCTAATTTTATAATAGATCATTTATTAAACCCTACCCCATTTAATCATTTTAATATATATATATGTGTGTTATTTCCATAAACATTGGCAGATACCATACAACCTCATCTCTCTTCTTCTCTCTCACACACCTCCAGCCACAACCATTCACCACCACACCACAACCACTACCATTCTAGTTACCACGATGACAACCTCCTGTCAGGGACTATGGTGGCTCGTGACCACACCTGCTTCTTTTTGTGGGGGATTTTAACAAAGATCAAGCGACGATGGTGGTTAGATCCGGAGACCCACCGTCATCCTGTGAGCTCCGGCGAAACTCAAGTGGCTTAATTTACCACTCCAAGTTTCGTTAGTGCATAAATCGGCTACCCACGAAGTTTATAGACAGAGAGATAAAGGTGACTCAGATCTACGATGGTGTTGGGGGGGGGGGGGTAGAGAGAGGGATGATTCAGATCTGTTATGATGGTTCAGATGTGTTATGATTAGATATGTTCGGCGATGGGGGTTATTGGTGGAGTTTGGTGGCAGACAGATCTGAGGAATCGGCGTTAACGGAGATGGTGGTTATCGTGGATTTTGGAGTTTGGTGCCGGGGTTTCGGAGATGGTGGTTATCAGTGGAGCTTGGTGGCTGACGTATATGAGGAACCATCCGGAGATGTTTGTTATCGGTGGAGCTTGGTGGCTGTCGAATAAGTGGAACTGGCAGGAGTAGTTTTAGGTGACGGTGGTTTTAGGCGGTGGCAGAGATGGCAACGCGGTGGTGATTGGTGGTGGTGGTTCATAGAAAGAGAAAGTTCAGAGAGAGACTGTTTAGAGATTGTTTTGTAGGATGTTTGTGTCAAATACTGATTGATAATGTAGTTCAATGGATAATGTATTTTGTTTTATTAATTTTATACACACAGTAATATGTTGTTTCTTGAATAATTATATTATCTATATGTTAACTTTAAATAAAAAAAGTTTTATTAAAACTAATAAGAGAAATGATAAAAATACCGTTGACTTAACAGAGATGAATGGATGTGGGTAAGTCAGTTAGACCAAAATAACCACGATAAAACCTTTTTGAATCCAGATGTCAAAAATGAAACATTTGGACTAAACTGATAAATTGACTTAAATCACATAAACTAAAATGCCATTTAACTCTATATTAAAAATAGCTATCTTTAAAATATATCAATAATCAATAATAATAAATATACAAAACCATGTTTGGTAAACTTTAGTTATGAAAATGCGTGACATCCTGGACCGATCAAGCCTCCAGGTGTAGCCTCTTTACTGTTTTTCGGGGCTTCAATTTCCAATGGTTTCAACTTTCAACCACCTCAATACAATGCCCTTGATTATTCCCCAATATGCAATACTCACCCCTATATTAACAATTGTATTATATTTTTATTTCAAACCAGAAACAGCTTTTCACAATTTAACTCCACGTCTCAACCAGAATAAAAAACAATACGTGGCCTTTATTAGTAGTGCATTGTCATGTACATTTTCCTTATGATAGATGATAAAGTTGACTAATAAGTTATAACTAAGTGATATAATAAAGTTTCCTTATTGAATATAAGTTATTTGTATACTAACAATTTAATTCATTTATTTATTTAATTACTGTAACAAAATTTATGGTAAAGAATAGTGTTTTTCTGTTATTGGTTTAAATGGATGGTAGCCGATAGTGCCAGACAGCTCCTTATTTTTTTATAGGTGAACTTCACAACAGACTGCTAATTCACATCTACAAGTCGCAGGCCCGCTACCCCACTCATTGCCAAGGGCTATGTTGTCTTAACCAGGTCCACGCTTTGGCTGAGTGTGGCTTGGCTATCCCCGAGAAAATTTCCAGCCCCCTGCCACTTAACAGTAGTTGCACCCTCCACAAGCGCCGACCCTCTGGAGTAAATGCGCTGTAATAGAAAACTCGGGTTGAGCTCGGGATCGAACCGGTGACCTCTCAGTCCCCTGCGCTCTATCCTTCATTGCCTCTACCACTGAGACAAGTCTCAGGGTTAGACAGCTCCCTATTGGGTCATCTAAATTACGATTTTTTCTGTTTAAATTTATTGTTTTACTATTGGTTTTGTTTTTTCCTCTCTCAGCTAAATTACGATTCTACTCTTAGTTTAAATTTGCAGTTTGTTCATCATTTTTGTTTTTTTCCCTGTCAAATTACGGTTTCCCCCCAATGTAAAGTTATAGTCATGCGATTGTTTTAGTTTTTTTTTCTTTTTTTTTTGACAAAACTATGGTAGTGTTTTTATTTTAACTGTTTGACTTGGTGTAATTTTTATTCGTGTCAGACAGCTGCCTGACACACGCTCATTTATCCTTAAAAAATACAATTTTGCCCTCAGTTTAAATTATAGTCTTTCCATCGTTTTAGGTTTTTTTTAGCAAAAGTACGGTAGTGTTTTGTTTTAACTGGTTGACTCGATGTAATTTTTTTAGATCGTAATTTTTTGAGATCGTGTTATGAGTAGGATGTAAAAGTAATCGAAATACAGACGTAAATGTTACGAGAGAGAATATACGGCTTAATGCCCCGCAACACGAGATGGCAAAAACTAATTATCTACTACTACAAAACAAGCTGGGGGAATAGTGTTAGGCAGCTGCCTGGCACTCCCCCATTGGACCAAACCGTATAATATTTTTTTACACTTTAAAATTACGTTTTTGCCCCCAGTTTAAAATTACGCTTTTACCCCTGCTCAAAATAAAATTACGCTTTTGTCCTAGCTCAAATTTACGATTTAGCCCTCGATTTACGATTTGGCCCTCGGCTCAAAATTACGTTTTCGCCCCACTTCAAAAGAAAAATATGTTTTGCCCCCGGCTTAAAATTACGATTTTGCCCTCTCTTCAAAAATAGATTTTTCCCGTTTAAAAAATTATGATTTCGGCCGACCAAACCGTTTAATATTTTTATACACTTTAAAATTACGTTTTTGCCCCCAGTTTAAAATTACGCTTTCGCCCCCTGCTCAAAATAAAATTATGCTTTTGTCCTAGCTCAAATTTACGATTTAGCCCTCGATTAAAAATTACGATTTGGCCCTCGGCTCAAAATTACGTTTTCGCTCCACTTCAAAAGAAAAATATGTTTTGCCCCCGGCTTAAAATTACGATTTTGCCCTCTCTTCAAAAATAGATTTTTCCCGTTTAAAAAATTATGATTTCGCCCGCGGTTCAAAATTACGTTTTTGCCCCTGTTCAAAATAAAATTATCCTTCTGACTCCAACTTAAAATTACGATTTTGCCTTCGGTTCAAAATAAAATTATGCTTTTGCCTACAACCTAAAATTACGATTGTGCCTTTATTTCAACTTTATATTACTGTGTTACCCCTAAGTTCAAAATTACGAATTTGCCCCTTCACAAATTTACAATTTTACCACTGGTTGCAATTTACAGTACTGCCTTCACTTTAGCTTTTGTCAATTATGATTTTACACCAGACAAAAAATAAAACTTTCCCTTAATTAAAAATAACAGTATTGTCATTGTTTTAGTTTTTTAGCAAAAGTATAAAAGTGTTTTGTTTTTAATTGGTTGACCCGAATTAATTGTTTTCCGTGTCAAGAAGCTGTCTAACAGTCGCACATTATTCGATCATCGTCCCGCAACACTGACGGGGCATCAACTAGTTCTATACATAGTCTAGCTTTTAATTTATTTTTATTCACGAAAAAAAAAACTTTTTTTAAGCAAAGAAAATAGCTAAAAAGAAGAACAAAATACCATTGTCGTTTTATTTTGACTTTAGGTATGTTCCTTGTATATTCTAGTCACAAGAACTTAATATTAATTTTGCTCGGTTCCTTTTGAAATCTCTTCCCCTTTCATTTTCATTCTTTTTTCTTATAATGAAATTGGTTACAACAAAAGGAAATAAAGTCCTCTATTTGTCGCACTACATCTTCATTTTCATAAATGAAATTAAGTCCTATATTTTTATACTAAAGTCCTATATTTTTCACACTTTATTATAATTAATTTGACTTAACTATAAACGTGACATACACGTCGTAGGTTACTTAATATTCACCACATGCTCTCTCATATTATTCACCCACCAACATGGACTCTGAGAAGCAGCAGCCACTTCTCTCCGGTGACACATGCCGGAATGACTACACAAATCTTAAACGGTTGCCGTTGACTTTAAACGGTGACGTTGAAATAAAAGGAGTTGGAGGCTTTTGTAGGGAGTTTTATGTGGAGTTTAAACGGCTGTGGTATTTAGCCGGACCGGTTATCTTCACCTCACTTTGCCAGTACACCATCGGCGCCACCACCCAACTATTTGCCGGACAACTCGGCACCATCCAACTTGCCGCCACCTCCGTCGAGAATTCCATCATTGCCGGCTTCTCTTACTCCATCCTGGTATGTATGTAAATACGAGTTATATATAATTAAAACATATTTTAGCTTTTTGTATTTTATATAACACTGCTTTAAAGAGGTCAAATTTGTAAAATAAAATGAAAAAAAATCCTTATTTTATAACAGAAGTGCCACAAAACAGTGACAAAATATAAAATGTGTCTACAGAAATTATATTAAATAAATGCGTCGAAAATACTACTTTAGTATAATTTCTGTAGGCACGTTTTTTTTAATTTTGTCACTGTTATAAATGCGTCGAAAATACTACTTTAGTATAATTTCGGTCACATTTTTTTTAATTTTGTCACTGTTATAAATGCGTCAAAAATACTACTTTAGTATAATTTATGTAACACTTTTTTTTCTTATTTGTCACTGTTATAAATGCGTCGAAAATACTACTTTAGCATACAGTTAGTGTATTTTACAACTTCCGACGGAAATGTGTTGGAAAATAATACACTAACATATATGTGTCGGAAACAGTGGTTTTCTATACATTTCCGACGAAAGGTGCGTAGGAAACTATCCGGTTTACTGTTTAAAAATAACACCCTTGATTAAACATGAAAACATTATATGAACAACTAATTCGACTCTTTTTTTTTTATTATTATTATTATTATTATTATTATTATTATATTATTATTACTATAAAGCATTACGCATAATAGCCCTAACAATCTATATTTATATTTATCTATATTTATATTGTACTTGTACTTTTTTAACTTAAATCAAACTCTGGATCAAATAAACCAACAGAAAAAAAAAACCTATTTATTAAGCCGATAAGGCAAACTATTCATACAAATAAACAACTATTTTTTCTCGAACTCATTTTAGTATTTATCTTTACCCCGTTTAAACTTTCTATATAATCATTCTAATTTGAATTATCCCTTCATAGTGTAAATAATTCTTTGTAATAACTACATAATTTATGGTTCATAGTATGGGATGGGGGGTGCTCTAGAGACGCTATGTGGCCAAGCTTACGGCGCCGCAACATCGAAATGCTCGGAATCTACCTCCAAAGAGCATGGATCCTTCTAAACACCGCCGCCGTAGTCTTAATATTCACCTACATATTCGGGGTCTCAATCCTCCACCTGCTCGGCCAAACGACCACCATAGCTACCGCGGCTGGAGGTTTCGCCATTCCTATGATACCGCAGCTATTCGCGTATGCAACCGTCATCCCAATAATAAAATTTTTACAAGCACAAAGCATCATTTTGCCTATGGCGTTGATTGCGGCAATGGCGGCCGTTACCCATGTGATTTTGAGCTGGTTGTTCATGATGAAGCTTGGATGGGGGCTTACGGGTGCAGCGGTGGTTCTTGATGGCTCGTGGTGGTTCATAACATTGGCTCAGTTGACGTACGTTTTGTCGGGTTGGTGTGGACCAGCTTGGTCTGGTTTTTCGTGGAAAGCTTTTAGTAATCTCACGGGGTTTCTTCATGTTTCTTTTACCTCAGCGGTAATGTTTTGGTAAGACTTATTGACTATTTAATTGTTTACAATATAATAAATGACTCGTTTATTTATTTTCTGATTTCAAATTTTTTTCTCAGTTTCTTTCTTTGTCTTTGAGTTTGAGTTAAATGTCATTATTACTTATAGTTTGAGTTATTTTGTCAGATTAGTCTAAATGTTTGAAACGTTACTATTTTAGTCCAAAACTCAAACCTTTTGAATCTGGGTCTTTATGGTTTCAATTTTGTTGTCATTTTCATCCAAAATCAAAATATGGTTAGATTTTTCAGTTAATATCCAGTTTTTTGTCTTTTTCCTCCCTTTTATTAAAGGGCAAAACGGTCTTTTTAACATTTTATTATAACAAAGTAAAAAAATCTGACTATTTTGTCTTTCATTAAAAGTGGGAAAAGAACAAAAAAGTTGGATGTTAACTGAAAAATCTGATCAGATTTTGCTTTTGGATGAAAATGGCAACAAAAATAAAACCACAGCGATCCTGATTCAAAAGGTTTGAGTTTTGGACTAAAGTGGTAAAAGTGACTAAACCTCAAGGAACATTTTGGGAGTTTACTCTTTTTTTTCCTCAATTTATTAGTTTGGTTAAACCCTTTTTTATATTTTATGTATCTTAATTTTAAAACCTTCAGGTCTTTCATAAATAATATATATGAAAAAAAAATTATGCTTAAAATTATATGGATTATGTTTAAAGATTTTAGGTGGTGGATAATTGATGACTAAAAATAAAATTAATTCTTAAATATAACTTATAAAATATGAAATGGTGCTAAATGGGTTTCATGACCAAAATTTCTCTCTGAACTTGTAAAATTTCAAATTTTCTAAAACACGCTAGATAATTAAAAACAAAGATAAAAAGATATTCTGTAGGATCAGATGAGATACATGAAATTGTCCCTAAGCAACAATAATAGTGAAACATGTTACTTTTGGCACCTTTTAATTCAAATTGGAGTTAATTGCCCGGATAGTTCCTGTGTTTACCATTTTTTCCCCTTTAGTCCCCAACTTACTAAAATTATATGTATGTTCCTTGTGGTTTAATCGTTTGTACTCGGATAGTCTCTGGATTGAATGATTATTAGTTTTTCCAGTTAAGTCAATGTAAAATGACAAACTACCTTTATTATAAAAAAATAATTAAAACATCAAAATAAAATTAATTAATACTTAAGAATTTAGTGGGCCCACTTATTAACTCCCAACCCATGCCCATCCCTTCCCTCTCTTTCTTCTCCGGCGACACCTAAATTCCGGTCTTGTCCAGCATCATAAGCTCTCTGTTTCCCTCGATGGATATTTCTAAAGGTTCCTTTGACCAAATCAATGTTTCCATGTATTAGAACATAATTAATATAGCCTCCCATATCTTTGATGTGGGGTTAAAATTAAAGTTTCTCAGTGTACTCCAGATCTTATCATCTGCAAATTCACCATGTCCCATCAATTCAATGGCTTCCTAAGCCTTTTCTCTTCCACATGCTTAACAAATCAACATTTCGAGCGAAATTTACAAGGATAATGGCAGATGAGATCTGTAGCGATGTGTCCGGAAAAAAGAAACGTATCGGATTTGCAGCGAGGTTGACGGTGATACGTTCCCATATGGTGGTTGAGCTTTCGTTTTGGAGGTTTAGCGAAAGCAGGCGTGTGGGTTTCGGAGAGTGGTGTAGGCTGGAAAGTCCGTCGCTGCCAACGCAGATTCGGCTCGATTGCACGGTGAGGTTCGGGTGTATGGGAGTGGAGGAGAAGGTTGTGTTGTATTGATACAAACAATGGGTTGTATTGATGACTTGTTGAGGAATGGGCAAAGCACTAGAGGTGTGAATGAAGCGTTGGTGTTGGTTGATGATTCCGGCGAAAAAGAGTGAAGTAGAGCGGCGGATCTGCTAGACGTGGTAAGACACGTCGTCTGTGTCTGTGTGGAATGGTAAGCATGAGAAAATAGTGGTTTGATAACTGTATTCTCGACTTGCTGGCTGTGGGGTGAGAGGCAGTGCAGCAGGTGATGTGTAGAAAAGAGTGGTGGTGTTTACCGGTTGATGATGGTGGTGGTGGTGTTACAGCAGAAAAGGAGGAAGATGACCGTTTTTGTTTCTATTATGGGCCCACCCAGTTTAGTTTATTTAAATTTCTTTTTTATTGTTTTAATTTTTATTTTTAGTAGTAAGGGCATTTATGTCATTTTACATTGACTTAACTCGAAAAACTAACAGTCATCCAATCCAGGGACTATCCGAGTAACAAGCGATCAAACCACAAGGAACATACATGTAATTTTAGAAAGTTGGGGACTAAAGGTGAAAAAACGGTAAACCACAGGGACTATCCGGGCAATTAACTCTTCAAATTGTTATTGAATATAAAACTTTCTAGCTATATATAACGCAAAGGTGTTTTCTAGCTTGGGGACTTGGTATACAATGTCGTTGGTTCTCTTCGCTGGTTACTTCGAGAATCCAGAAATCTCGGTTGATGCATTATCGGTGTGGTGAGATCTTTATCTTTATTTCTAGTTACCATGTTGGTACATGATGGATGACCAATAAGAAACTAACAACGAAACCGAAACCCCAAGACACAAGAGGTTCATATACGTGTCATGTAGTTCACTATGATGGTTTTAGGTTTCTTAATGTGGTTATGATCATAGGGTCGGAGATCCCTAACATGTGGAAAAAATGAAATTTGGGTATGTTTGGGTTGGCTAATATAATCAGTTTTTTTCTAAACGTGCCAATCCAAACATGACCAGTTTAATAAGCTTTATAACTAACCATATCGATCCACTTTGATTAACTATAAGTTTTGTAAATAATAGATCGATATGATTGGTTTTTAATAATAAAACTATTTATCTTATCACTAATTAGCAATTGTATTAATTTCTTCCTGGATTTACATTAACATTGCATATTGCATTGCAGTTTCAACATATTAGGATGGGTGGGCACAGTTTCTTTAGGACTAAATGTAGCAGTAAGGTTTGCGCTTAATTAATCTCGATTCTTGATCAAACAATCATTTATACCAGCGACAGATTTCAAACAAACGTGTTTGTCTTATCACAATAACAAATATACCATTTGTACGTATATTTTTCTACGCACTTCTGAAAATACGCAAACTTTTGTCGTTATAAGTGTGTACAGTATGATTACATTTGTTGGCATAAAGAAATATAGCAAACTTTATAAATGTGAAAAAAAAATATTAACACTTATAAACATGTACAAATATAAAAGTTATGTATACTTGAAAAGTGTAGATACAAATTTGTAATATACTTTTCCCTTACAAAGCTGTATAACTTCACATTTAAAAATGTAATCATCTTGTACACATTTAAATGTATAAACAAACTGAATAACTTATATGCTTTTCAAAAGTTTGAAGAAAATGCCTAGAAATTAGATGTTTTTTTAGGAGTATTCGTGTTTCGGTTACTATAGTGTAAGGGTGTCAAATGAACTTGGATACGGAAGACCAAGAACCGCACAAATGGCAGTGATAGCCGTGGTTGTAACTTCACTACTAATTGGACTGCTTTCGACAGCAGTACTTCTAGTGTACAAGAAACAGTACCCGATATATTTTACTAACAGTCAAGAAGTCATACAACTTGTGGAAGAACTCACATTGTTGCTTGGAGTTAGTACTATTGTCACCAGTATGCAGTCTGTGCTTTCAGGTAAACCACCAAAATCCCAATTTTTTACTCTAAAAACTAACAATTCGCTACACTTTTCATGTCACGTTCGTTGCGAATGACATCATTTTGGTGGATGTTAAACTAGTGCTGTATGTTTCAGGGGTGGCAATTGGAGCAGGTTGGCAGACCACGGTTGCTTATATGAACATTGCGTCGTATATCTGTCTTGGCATACCATTGGGCCTATTGCTCGGGTTTGAGTTTGATATGGGTGTCAAGGTTGCATTTCATTTATGAACATAGATGATAGAAATTAGAGCAAATGTGATCATATAGTAACCAAATTTTATCAGTTTTTTTCAAAGCCTATTTAAGAGGGTTAATCATTCAAGTTTCACTTTCATTACGCCCCGCTTGTGGTGTGAGCATATAATGGATATATGTGGGGGGTGAAATTGTACTAATTTTAACGTGACAATAACGTTAAAAGTAGCAGACGGTTAATCATGCATCATATGGCAGCGTTGATAGCCGAAAGACAATGCACTAATCACTAATCGGCCTTTGTCTCAATTGTTGAGTGTGTTATGTGCCTTATGTCCAAGGCTTGATGCAAAACTACTATCGAGCCCGGGGTCTCACTGGAAGCAGCCTCTTTATTCCTATGGGGTAAGAGGTAAGGTTGTCTAAATCTTACCCTCCTCAGACCCTACCTTAGCTTTGCTATTGGTGGGATTTACTGAGTATGATGATGACCCTTGAAAATAATTTTGTGTTACTTGGATAGAATAATAGTAAAACTTGTTACTATATCTTGCCCTTGGAATTAGTCCAAATGAAGTGATTTTTGGTTGTAACAATATTTGTGTATGAAACTCAGGGAATATGGTACGGAATGGTTTCGGGAGCAAGTACGCAATGCTGTTTGTTGCTAAAGATGGTTTGGAGAACAAACTGGAACAATGAGGTACAAAGTGAAGTTTGTTTTTTCGAAGTTTGTACAAGTAGAAATGAAATATTGTAAATTTTTCAACTAATGATCTCTATGGAATGCAGGTGAACTTTGTGGAAGACCGAGTAAAACAATGGGGCGGTACTGACATTCAAAGGAAAGTGGATGACGAAGAAGGAACAAGTTAACAAATTAAGGCTGAATATTCGACTTAGAAGTAATGTATCGAACGACGAGGCTGGTCAAAGTTTGATACGTTTTTAATATTGCCTTTGATTTGCAGCCTACTTCACTTGGTTTTATAAAATGTAATATATCCTGTTTTTAATAGCTTATGGATGATGGTTACAACTTACAATCCAACATGGTTTGATCATTTGTTTCAACAGGAACCTTTAGAGACCATCAGAAGATCCATTAAAGTGGACTGGGCTGGTATGGGCTTGATTTGCTTATTGGTTTTACAAGCTTGTTTTGTAATTTTCTTTTCCATTTTTAGCAATTTTATCATATCATGGGTAACCTGGCCAAAACAGATAGATCAGGTCGAAACGAGTTGTGCTCAAGTTGTGTTAAAGTCGAAACATACATTTAAAAAAAAAGTATTACGTTGATTCAGGTCAAAACGAGTTCTAACCAAAAGAGCCCGTCTTCTAAATGTTATTTGAGGAAAATGTATCGGCATAGGTGCACCCGTGTTGTATTTTCTTTCTATGGTGGCTAGCGGCGACGGGTGGTGTTCACGGCAGTGTGTGCGGGTGGATATGGTAATGAAGGCTGAGATGACATTAGTGACGGTGAATCGGTGATGAAACAAAAAGATGGCGGAGGCGGTAGCGGTGGTGGTGTTGGCGACTCAACGGTGGGGTTTGGAACTTCTTATATCTTCTCAATCATATCCTCTATAGAATGGTTCATGGCATTATAGGCTAGCGGCATCTTACGGGTGAGATAAGGCTTAGAGACCATTAGGTCATGGGTTCGATTCTCACAAGGGGGTTTTCCCATATTTATTGGGTTTCCTCCTGAGTTGGTGTATAGGCATTATTGTCTATTGAAGATAAATATGATCGGGTGGTTCCGCTGATGACATGATAACATACAGTGACGCGTCAGTGATCCAAATTTATCGTTCAAAGAAAAATATCCTCTACAGAATGAGCATTTTAAAACTTGAGGACTGGAAATTCAAAAACAACTAAAAAGCAATCCACTTTTTGCTTGATTACTAAAGGTCCAACATATGCAACACTTTGTTACAACAGGTGTACATGTTTCAACACAAACACAAGGCCCATGATGAGACCTCTCTAAACACCTATGAATCCCACATTGCTGTTTTTTTCACAAGTCCCACCACAAGAAGGCACTACACATGTTTCTGACAACCAAGCAGTTTCTCACATGGGATCTCACACTTAAAGTCCTTCTCAGAATACTCTTTTTTCCTCTTGTACCTTACCACAATGACACTTGTAAACTCTTCTACCTCTCCTTGTAAGGTTGTGTGTAATGGGGCTTTATATCACGCCATATCTTTCCATAGCGCCTCATGGCACCCATAAACACCATTACGAGGGGCGCCCTGCGCTAAAATTCCCTCCCCCTCGCGAAAATTTCCACGGCGTGTTCCATTATTCCCCACTCATACACATATATATAAATACCCCACTCACACACATATAAATATACATACATATCTATAAAGCCTCACACATATATATCCCCACTACACACTCTGGTTATTTAAGCCCTCTCTTACGCGTTTCGCCATTTGTCGCATAACGACCCACAAAGGGCTTTATGACTACACATGGCCTAAACACATATTGAAACGCTATTTTGTGTCAAGGGTTTAAATTACCTTACATGTGTTCAAACTAGAAATCTGGAATAAAAAGTATGTATGTAGTGTTGGATGATCACATTTCCAAGCTAATTATAACCTATGTTGTGCTAATTATCAACATTAAAATTAAAAATGGAGCGTAATGATAGAAGCTGGTTTGCGATGGCTAGTCTCCCAAGAACAAGAGCAAAGATAGCGATAGGGAATCGTTGTTTACTTAACTTTTGTAATGTTTTAACATGCCAGTTCTTGAGTTGGCCCCTTGTTTACGTTTTTTTAAACGACAAATACATAACTTTTTTAAAATCTACTCCTATAATTCAACTATTACCGTATTGTGGTATTTGAATTCGCACAACTTTAGTGAAGATAAACACACGGTTCAACTCAACCAAGAAGCTGATCTCTTTGTTTACTTTTGTATTATTTTAAAACAATACAAAAGTATTGTTCTAACAGGCTAGTTCTTCGGCTTGTGGCTAGAGATGGGCATAATCGGGTTTTATTATTACCCGGAACCGGTTCCAACCCGGAACCGGTTCTGCTCGGATGTCATTGGAACCGGGTCCAGTTCCTACCCGGGTTCACACCCAAGAATATGGAACCGTGTAGAACCGGGTACGGGTATTATGGAACCGGGTATGGTGTGGAACCGGTTCCTGTGTGGAACCGGTTCCTGACAGTCGAAAATCTGATTTTAACTGTTTAGAACCGGTTCCTGACAGTCGAAAATCTGACTTTTACTGTTTAGAACCGGTTCCTAACAGTAAATCCTGACTTTTACTGTTCAGAACCGGTTCCTGACAGTCGAAAAATCTGACTTTTACTGTTCAGAACCGGTTCCTGATAAAAAAGTTACCGTTATAACCGGTTCCTGATAAAAAATGTTACCGTAGAACCGGTTCCTGATAAAAAAATGTTACCGTTGGGAACCGGTTCCTGTTCGTCGAAATCGGTTTTTTTTATATAAACCCCTCCCTACTTACCATTTCAACTTACAAACTCACCATCATCAACTTACAAACTCACCATCATCAACTTACAAACTCAATCATCTTCTCAAAAATCTTGCAAAATACCTATGGCAAGCAACGAACAAGTTGTTACTGTCTTAGAGACGAAAAGAAACCCAGCTATATGGAAGAATTTTGATCTGTTTAATGTCCGACAGCCACGAGATGGCTAGATGCAAAGCTTGCGGAAAATTTATGAAGGCCGCAGCCAACTCAACCCTTAAGAAACACACTGAGCGGCATTGCCCAGTGACGAAGGCAAAGAAAAATGAGACGGGAGAAGGTTCCGGCACCGGTTCTTCCAATGTTTGATGTAACCCGTTTGGTTTGGTGTTTTAATAAAGTTTGTGTAATGTTTCTTTCTATTGTGTTTGTTATTTTTGTGTTTCTTTCTATCGTTAGTCTCCACTTTTTCGGCTATAACCGGTTCCAAAGGTAACTTTTTAACGGTATAACCAGTTCCTTCTTGAACTTCATTTCCGGGTACTGATGGAACCGGGTACAAGTGAAACCGGGTACGGGTAGGAACCGGGTACGGGTAGGAACCGGTTACTACCCGAGTCAAATGGTAAAATTGTGGAACCGGGTTGGAACCAACGGGTATTTTGAACCCGGAACCGGTTCTACTTAATGTCGGGTAGGAACTGGAACCGGTTCCAGTTCGGTTCTACCGGTTCGGGTTCGGAACCGGTTTTTATGCCCATCTCTACTTGTGGCCCAACAAGATAGATTATTAAACCTAAAAAAGTTCATTATTCAATCATCAACGCAATCATTATAAATAATTATACAAAATCATTTTTCATATAAAACACATAAAACAAGTTTATATATCTATAATTTTTGTTTTATCGGCTCATCAGTTTATAAGTAATTTTGGTAAAACCCTATGTAATTCATCCATTGCTTATAAAGTAACTGTGCATCTATATGTATATTTATACTATATTATAATATAATGCCTCAAGCATAACATCTTAAAATTTAAGGTACAAACTATAATGCAAATGTTTAAAAAAAAATTAGAGCAAATCTTTATTTAAAACAGTACTCGCACATTTACTACTTAACCTTTGTTTATTTAAATAATAATTACACTTTGGCAATTATTTTAAACCAACTAACCACACAATTTTCAAAAGGCCATAACTTTTTTCATACGTTTATATTTTTTTAAATTACACCATAAAAACGAACATTTTATTCTCTTTAATTTTCGTATACTATTTCTATAGCTTTTTTAAAATTTTTAAAATTTAATAAGTTACGTGATTAACAGTGTCCAATAATGAGTGATAACTGAATGTGAAATAAGTGAACCAAAAACTATGGCTGTTCACGAGCCGAACCGAACCGATCAGACCTTTGCTCGTGCTCGGTTCGTTTACAAACCGATCCGAACCTAGCTTTTTTCAACCGAGCCAAAGTCGAGCGAGCGCTTTTCTATCCGAGCATTTTGTCGAACGAACATCGAGCGAGTATCAAGCGTCGCATAATAAACAAGGAAAGTGATGATGGGAGTGCTAGTTATTAGAATAAAGTGCAGTTTTCGTCTGTAATGTTTCACCCAATAGAACACAAGTAAAAATTTAACAAATAACAAGGAATATAAAAACACTCAACTAGTTCTATCGAGATTAACTAAGCGGGAAGATAAATCGTCGACCGATTGAAACATACCTTTGTTCTATCGGAAGTTTGAAATTAAATAAACCGATTGAAGCAAAACCCTGGCGAGTTGGCGTCTCGGTGAGTGGGGATGGAGAAATCGAATAACGATGGCCAATGGAGGGTTTTGATTAGGATCTTGTACTTCTGAATCAAAAGGCGGGTTGAGACTTGAGTATTGATCGACACTTCACATTTTAGTATTTGAAATTTTGACTCAATTATTCAAATGGACATTTAAGTATTGGACAATGGACTATTGGTATTAGGTTTCAATTCTAATTACTCAAATAAGCTCTATTTGGATCTTGGAACAAACATTATTGATGTTGGTCTCTAGTCATTTCATTAAAAATGACACACACACACACATACACACACACTCACACACACATACCGAGCGGACCTTTGCTCGTGCTCGGTTCGTGCACAAACCGAACTGATTCGAACCAAGCATTTTTTTTAATTGAGCTGAATCGAACGAGCAAATTCCGAGCATTTTCCGAACGAGCATCGAACAAGTGTCGAGCGCCGAGCGATTTGAACAGCCCTACCAAAAACAGACCGAACTGAAATTAAAAAAAATTGAATTGTCACACCCCGATTTCCACGTGTAACCCGGTGGGCTCGGTTGAGAAATATTGTGACGTAAGTTGATATCATCATAACCAAACAAACACACAGCACATCGGAAGTCTTGGAGTTTAAATTACTATTACAAACCAAATGTCCAAATGTTCGAAGATAATAATTACAGGCTTGCAATAACGAATCCACAGGCGGATCGAATAAATATTTACAAAGGAAATTGTTCTACAGACTTTGGCAGCTTATGGACTTGAAAGATCCTTATTTAGCTACTACGCAGCTCCCTATCTATTCCACGTTGCCACCTGTAACTTGGTCTTTTGAAAATACGTCAGTTTTCACTGGTAAATACTAGTAACCGACTCATTTTGTAAACATTTATAAAAATGATTTTCGGTGCACTTGGCACATTTTATAAATAAATTGGGATAGTTCAAAATGACCTTGTTTATAGTTTTAAATGTTTGTCAATACATATGGGGTCCGGTGCAGAAACCGAATAACCTGATTAACCGACACGCCACTTAAATAATCCACCAGCGGTATTTAATATTTTTATTAGCATTAGCGTCTGTCAGGTGTATGCCTACACCCCGCGCTTAAGGTCATGGCCATTAGTAACTTAAATGAGCCAAGGATATCCCAGACATGGTCGAATTAACCACCAATGTTTAAGTTATCAAACAATACAGAATAAAACGGGTTATAAGGATTTAGTAAATCACAATCCGATAACATGATCCCATACCCGACCAAGCGGTATTATTATACCGTGTCCCAAGCCCGTATAGGGAAAATAAGTTAAAAGTATTTACCTGAACAGTTCTTAAAATAAGATAATTAACTCAGCCGAACATTCAAAAGTAAGCTTAGATGGAAATCTACCGGGAAGCTATTAGTCTGGAAAAGATAGTATTTATAACTAATTAGAATGCTAACTGGTCCTATCTACTTTGTAGACTCGAACCGGGTAGCTTAAGGATAATAACGGTACTAGACGCTAGATTAAGCGGTGACCAGAATAGAATGTAATTTAAACCTGACAAGTACTAAGACTTGTTTAATATGGGTAAACATATTACATTCTGGATTTTGATATAAAAATCATAAGGTTAAACCCGTTTCGGTTAAATTACATAAACTAGTTACGTAGGCCGAACCGTATGCATATAAGCGAAACCGGGTAACCGGGTGAGTCCTATACAAGTTCCATATGCCATTATACTTTAAACATGTTGTAATATCAATAAGATATCAACATGTATGCCCGTTATGGTTTTAAAATCAAGTTACGCCTCAAAAGGGCGTTTTGGTCATTTTATGACTTGTAAAAGAACTTATGAGCAAATGATGTAATGATCAATTTCTTACTGTAAAAATAGTTTATTTATGATGTTATATCAGTAGGATATCGAGTATGTGTGTGGTTTAGAGTTTAAGACCAAACTATGCCCCGTAAGGGCATTTTGGTCATTTCACACATAGCTTGATAATTACTTGGGAATCTGAGTTTAGTTGATGTACTTACTGTAATTATATGTAAAATGAGTTTTGAAATCAATAGGTATCAAGTCTTGGTGCTTTAATATGGTTTTGTACCATACTATGTGCCTAAATGGCGATAAAGTCGCTAAATGACGATATTCAAGATGATTAAGGAAAACTGATGTTATGATCATGTTTATATAACCAAAATAAGCTATTTAATATATTATAACAGTAGGTAAATGGTTTTGTTATAAAAGTATCTTTAAAACCACTTTATGCACCGTAAGGGCAACATCGTCATTTATCGGCATTATACAAGGACTTGTGTGTAAATTCAGTTTACAATCTGATTTGATATCCCAAGTAATCCTATTTAGGATATTACATCAGTAGGTAATGAGTTTTGTTGAAGAATTATGTTAAAAACCATTTTAGATGCCGAAAGGGCATTTTGGTCCTTTAAAAGCATGATTTGCGATAATTAAACAAAACTCAGGTTGCGACCAGATTATTGACATCAAAATAAGTTAGTCATGTTTATATATCAGTACATAACTTATTTGTATGCTCCTTTGTATTTAAAACCTTATTTTTAAGTATGAAGGGCATTTTAGCAAAGTTTGGCATAATTAACGGAAACTTGCATAAAAGCTCGGATTACTATGTAACCATGTAATACAACTCCATAGGGTTATACTAAAACTAAACATGGTCACAATGCAACTTAGAATTAATAACTAAATTTGCTAATTCGGGTCAGAACCGAAAGTCAAAGTAAAAGTCAACTTTGTGACTTTCGGTTGCGAACCGACCTTAGACTTGGACTTGACGGGCCGAACATGTTTATACATGTTCTAATACTTATTACCAAGTTATTAAAGTGTCAAATGTATTTTATAACACCTACATTATCATATATGAATTTATTTTAAAAACTAACCCAGTTTGACTTTTTATCAATAACTTTGACCTTTCAATTGACCAAGCAAACGTGGTAATCAGGAGGTGCCCACTTGAGGGATTAAAACCTACCTAATTACAATCACGTAGCCATGTTCGTACCGAACTATGGCTGCACCGTAATGGTCTTAGCCTAAAGTCAAAGCGTTTTTACGTCAACGCTTTGACTTTGGCTTAAAGCGTAATAAAAATAAAAGGAAAAGATTGGAACACTTACAAGTGAACCAAGGAAAATATTAGAACTTAGGGGAGTCTCCTTAAGCCAGGAAACAACTCCAAGAAAGAGTAGAGAAGAAAAGAGAAATTAGCAAGGAATGAAGCTCAACATTGAGCTCTATTTATAGTTGAAAGGCATGGATTTAGATCAATCCAAGTGTTGAGAGCTCACCTAGGATCACTCCAGGTGTTATATGAGGTGTCCAAAACCAGAATTGAGGCCATGGTTTCGGAATTCAGGAGCTGAAGTGGGTTGGGAGGTGGCAAGCATGCAGGTACTGCAGCTGGCGGCTATTTCTGCGAACTGACCTCTCCCGCGCGTCGCGCGGGGACTCCAGGTCCCTGGCGCGTGTCGCCTGGGGTGTCATTTCACAAAATTTCCATTTTGAACCCTGAACTTCTCCAAACTCCCATATTTCGACATAAAAGCATGTTTTATTCACTATGGCCCCTGGTTAGCACTCTCAGGAGTATAACCGAACATCATTAAGTTTCGGGTTCGTTAAAAGGTCACTCAGAGGTATAGATTAAGCATGTTGACACGTTTAACCCCTCAACTTTAATATTCACCACTAAGAGGTTATAAAAATAACATGTTGGCGATTTTAGTCCCTCTCGTCAAGCACACGGCATACGAGGATCAGCGGGACACGCGTCGAAATTTTATAGGACGTAAAAACACAGGTGTTACATGAATTAACCGAAAATCCCAAAAGTTTTTGTACCGCCGGTTGACTAAGATTAACCGAACCCAATCCAATATATTTTCATATATTTTTAGCTTTTATATATCCATGCTATGTTTTATACCTTCATTTAATGTTTTATGCCTCAGTTTCATGTATTTTACCTCAATTTCTTTTTTTAAGAAAATAATTTAGCCCAACTTTGGTTTTGGTTATTAAATGAAATTAAACCTAAAAGAAAGCCGGCAATCTCACCGAATAAAGCAAACTGATTAATCGAATGGCTAATAAATTAGATTAACCAATGATTTCGGTTTTGGTTGAGGCTAATAACCAAACCAAACTGAACCGTACACACCCCTGACAGTATATGTGTTCTCCGCCACATTGTGCGGGCACCCTTCTAGTATATGTCAAGACGTAACCACTTATAAGTTTTAAATTTCAATCATGTACTTATATGATTAGATATTGTAGTGTAGAGGAAATAAGTTAGCGAATTACGCAGACATATGGTCATTTTAGTCATTATAGGTATATGTTTATCTATAAGCGATGTTTTATCCTCCTATTTTATTACAATTTAATTTAACTATAGTTTAGTTATATTTTCCTTTTGTAATCAAACAAGACATAATACTAATTACATCTATTCATGATATAATACCTTCCTTAGTTTAGCTATCTCGACTCTTTAAGTTTTTATATAAGTTAAATCAGAATCATGAGTAAGAATTCAATGATAACTTTGATTTGAACCTATGATGTTGATCACATGGAGAGTGAGAAAAGTGGCAAGTATGTTGGAAACATGTTTGAAGCAAAAAAAACAGATGATATAATATGTTGGAGACAACCATCGATGTGACCAAATGGGTCTTACCCAGATTCTTATTGGACCAGTTGTTTTATTTATTTATCTCCTCATGAGTCATGACCAAGAAAGATAGTGTGTCATTGTTACATTTATTTTCCAAGTGTTCTTTTATTTGAAGGTATTTATTGTATTTGTATACATTTTGCCAAATTCATATGTAGAGGTGTAAACAAGCCTAGAGACACAAGAGCTATTCGTTATCGGCTTGGTTAAAAGCTCGAATGAGCTAAGCTTTAATGAGCCTGAGCTCGAGCCTGTAATAGAGCTCGTTTAGTTATCGAGTCCGAGCTTGAGCCTGAAATACAAAGCTCGTTTAGGCTCGCGAGCCTAAATGAGCCCAAACAAAATTTTACTTTTTTATATATAATATAATAATAATGATGATAACATTGGCGAGCCGAGCTCAAGCGGAGCCTTGGCTTCATTTAAACGATGCTGAAACAAACTCAAGTCGAGCTTTTAGCTTGTTTGAGGTTGTTCTAAAAATAGCTTGAGCCGATTCGAGCCGAGCTCGAACCTAGTCGAGCTCCAGCTCGGCCCGGCTCGTTTACACCCCTAATTATATGTATATTGTTTGAAGTGTAAGCATTTTGGAAATTGTTATTATTATTATTAATAGTAGTAATGGTGGTAGTAGTCGTAGTAGTGGTGATAGTAGTGATAGTATTAGTAGTAGCCATAGTAGTAGCAGCAGTAGCAAAGTTTAAATACCCAAACATTATGTATAGGTTTTAGAAAACTGATGATTATTAAAACAGATCTTAAAATATTATACACTAAATCAATTTGCACACCCTAAGAATACATTGGACAGTTACACCATTCATGTTTGCACGTCGCTTCACTTTACACCCGTCCATCTGTCGACTATCAGAAATTTGGTGAAATGATGTTATTGTCCCTCATCCTTTTTTATTATTATTATTAATATTATTAAAACCAATTTTGTTTAACATTTAATTCCCTTCATTCCACTATTATCACTTCCATTTTTTCAACATATCTAACCGAAATATTAATTCTGGTCGATTTAACCAACATCTAAACCTAATTAAGATTGATAATAAAATCAACACTCTAAAAAACTTTATTTATTATTAAAAAAAGTCTTATGATTATTTTTTTTTTCTTTGGGTTATGTATCTTTTTTTTTCACTCTTCTATCGCATTTCCATCCGTCGACATATGAGTCGCTTCTTCTAATTATCAATCCCTGTCAAGTACACATACAAAAAGTACAAAAAGAAAAAAAGTTTAGGTTAAATGAGTTGAGTACATATCAACGTGTATTGGATTCAATCTATAAATCCACACACGACCCATTTAAGTAGAAAACTATGTAGATCAAAGAAAGATTGGACATGAAGAGAAGTGGGCCAAAGGCCGACCCATCAGACCAATCAGAACTTAAGGGTGGAGGGGCAGTTATCATGCAACTCAATTAAACACTTTAACCTAGTCAATAGGATGGTGTCATCTTACTTGAGTCCACATTAACTCAATTCAACCATAAAGCAGTTAAAGGGACGAGTCCCTCATCTTGAAAAGCCACTTCAACTCTAAATTTTATTTTAAAATGCTTTGTCAAACGAGTAGCATGGGCAACCTTTATAGTGTACAGAAAGGACTGCAACCCAGGACCCGTGATTTTAAGGGGTGTGTTTTTTTTTCTAATATGATATGTATATGTTAAATTTTTTTAAATAGTGTACACATACCAATTCTGGTATAGCCCATTTACGAATCAATATTATGATTTAGAAGTTAACCCATTGAAATACTAATTTGATTTTAAAAAATATTAATAATAAAACACTGTGAAAGGGTACATTTTTTCGAGCTCGAACAGGGTACATAAATTCTCAGAGACGTACCTGACGACTAGAATACACACATATTGGGCGGGTCCATGAAGCAACAAGTGAAGCCGGCAGGTTGCGGCGATTTTCTGACCTACTCGAGCAAACCAGAACCCGTAACTCCGTAAGCACCCCCACCACCCTAACTATGCCTTAATTATTATTTTTTTCTACTCATTTTTCACGTCTAAAGGATGGGCAATTTTCATTTTTAACAGTTTCATTAACAATTTTCAATTGGCAGAAACAAACTTGTCTTCCTATCAAAAGAAGATAACCAGATGGTTGTTTTTGACACAAATAGCCTTGTTAGACTGCTGGGTGTGGTGGGGCTTGGTTAGAGGCTTGGATTTACATGTGGTAGACGTGGGCTCCACTAGGCACCCGAAAAAAAATGGGGTGTGGAAGGGCGTGACTAGACGGCGTGAGGGATGACAATGTATTTTTTTTATGTTGTAATAATATAATTTAAAACACATTAAATAACTAAAAAAATATTACAATTTACATTACTAAAAGAAATCAATCATCTTCGCTTTCGTTTTCGTCTAAGTCCTTCGATATTCTAAAAATAAAATTTCACTCGTACGGAAACGACGCCTAAACATTTTTTCATCATACGTTGGTTCAGGTGATAGGTAATCGCTTACCAACAAATCGTTTGCCGTTTCGCGTTCACGAACAATATACTTCCTCCGTTTTGTGGGCCTTGGGAAGTGCCTTCTTCTGAATCTTCAACGACAGTTTTGCAGAATCGTCGCCACTGTTGTTAATAATAATTTGCGCCCCCATCCGATGAGGACGACGAATCGTAACTCTCAGACAAAGACGAAGACGATTCCACCTCTACCATCAATAGTTTAGCCAGGCGTTTATAACACGACCAAATAGGCCTCACTCACTGGTATCTGAGCAATTCTTCCTGTTGCTTCTTGAACTTGAAAAAACCATTGCATGTATTTTATTGGTGGTGGAAATAGAATTTCAAAGTTTGGATAAAAACTAATTAGTATTGTGGGTTTATATAAGGAATAGAAAAAATTGTTTTTTTACAAATAGCCGTTGGCCAAACGACTAGCCTAACGGCTATATTCAGCAAGCCAATCATGACCAGCCACATCATCCCCAAGACTGCCCCACGCTCATCCCCCAAGACCGCCCCACGCCAGGCATATATCCCACGTCAGCGGGGCAATGCCGCTGGCCACGCTGGCTCGGTGTGGCTATAGCGGTGTTGCTTGGCTAGCCACAACCCAAACCGCCGTTCACACCCAACGATCTTAGAACATTAGAATATGTTTATTAACATAACATGTTTAATTTTAGATAGTATACCTAAATTGCAAATGTTTATTAACCACATAAATAACAATATCATATGTGATCATGGTGATGAATAAATGCTTTATTTCTCTAGTCTTTATAACATTTTTTAGATGAAACATAATATGAAAAACGAAAAAGAAAAGCATAACATATTGGATGGTCTGAATAATAGAAAGAAAATGGGTGGCTATAGGAAATTGGGAGGTAGATACGTGTCATATGAATGCCGACAAAAAGGACACCTGGACAAAGATGGTGTGTGCGTGTGTCATTCTATTTAGCCACGTGTCCTGTTGTGGAAAAGAATCTGAAAGTGGTCAACTCGTAATATTCCATTTATACCCCATATTTCAACTTTAAGTTAGGCAACGCGGATCCGGTATTTCGGTTGAGCAGTTTCATTGTAAAGACTAAAAAAACTAGTTTGAATTAAAATTTAATTATTAGCTTTTATTTTTTTAGTTTTTTTTAACGGCAAATTTGGATCACTGACGGACCACTGGAGTATCATCGTGTCACCAACGGAACCACCCGATAATATCCATCCCCACTGGGCATAATGCCTATACACCAATTCAGGAGGAAACCCAATAAATATGGAAAAAAACCCCCTTTGTGAGAATCGAACTCGTGACCTATTGGCCCCAAAGCTTTATCCCACCTCCAGAATGCCACTAGGTTATAAAGCCATGGCGGTTCTTAGCTTGGGTCAGATAGGTCCTCAGCCCCTTCTGTTTTACGATTTCATAGTCTAAATTTTACCGAAAATTTAAAAAAGTTTTTATATAATGTAAAATATTAGATTGTAAGAGTTCAGTCTTTTATAATTTTATCTAAGAAAGTTTTTTATATAATGCAAGATATTTGATTTTAAGAGTCCAGTCTTTTAATTTTATAGAAAACTAAACTCAAGATTTGTCATGTTTTTAATAATAGGAATTAACGTTATAAAAAATGACAAATATGGTTCTTAAAATTTATTAATAATAAGATCTAATGAATCACAAACCTCAACTTTTTCCTTGGAAAACAAGAAAAGAAAATGAAGAGAATCAAGACCTCAACCAAAAATTGTTTGTTAGAGTATACAGTGTGGAAGAGTATGAAGAGGAGCATTTAGCGTTACGTAGCAGTTACGTCAATAAGAGGACGTGGTAAAAAATGAATGAGGTGGGAGGGGCATGAAAGTGGGTGTTTTAACAAAAATTAAACAAATAATAACCAATCAACCAATCAAAACTAACCAAAATTCACCCACCAATGAAACGCCGCCACGTCCCACCTAATTGCCCTCCACGTCGGTGAAAATTGGAGCGCCCCCTCCCCCACGCCAATATCAACGCCATACACAGGGTGGTGTAACGGCATGGTTGATGCCTCCACTCCTCTTACACACCACCCATACCGTATTGTCTTATTATTCATCCTATTTTAGTAAAGGTAACTAATAAAATTATAATCATGATATTTTGGAGTTATAGTGTGTAAAATCCACATTTTAGTAATCCTTCTATATTTATTTTATAACTAAGAAGTTGGCCTCGAAATTTCATATATGAATGCTAAAGCAAAACGAAAATATTATCATGTTTACAAACAATTTGTAAATTCATATATTCCATGAAAATAAATCCGATCATATCTTGGCTAAACTTATAATAAGCATATGCCGCATGTATGCATACGCTGCTCCTACATCAACTCTTGAAGAGCAACTTTTAAATGGTTTGCAAGCCTCAATTTCAATCCAATTTCACTCCTTTTCATCAAACATATATATATATATATATATGGAATATGTAAAGGTGTATGCACAATTCAATCCACGATTAAACATAAAGTAATGCACATAATCATGTTAAGATTTTTATGCAAATCAACGAACGAGTCATCACAGCCCATTTAAGCATGCTTAAAGTATCGCGAAATCATTAACTTTTATATCAATGTTATATAGAATATGTAAAGGTGTATGGGCAATTCAATCCACAATCAAACATAAACTGATGCACATAATCATGTTAAGATTTTTATGCAAATCAACGAACAGGTCATCACAACCTATTTAAGCATGCTTAAAGTGTCGTGAAATCATTAACATTTATATCAATGTATGTATACCCTCATTAAAACAAGCTTACACACACACCTTTAGTCTCTTCAATATATTTATTTAATTTGTTAGTCTCAAAGTTAGCATGTTACACATTTTATAAACAGTAACTAACCTATGTTTAAATACTTCTTTTTCTCACAATGAGGCTTTAACCCTCACCATTGGAAAAAGACTACACCTTAACAAATACTTTGATGTTGTTAGGTTACAAGCCATTTGGTAGCTTTTTTGGCATCTACTTAAGGTATTTAATGGTTTTTAAATAAATAATAAGTAACGTTAAATTTCATAATTATATGACAACATATCCATATGAATAATAAAACTTAAGAACTAATATACCAATCAATCATTTGGCATTAGTTAGATATATGTTGGTCCTTGGTGTAAGTTCAGTAGGGACCTTTGAATTGACGTATGTTCCAAATTCCTAAACAAGACCACAATTTATTTTTTATGTAGTAAATTAATATAATATCCTTTTGAGTGTTTTTGAAGCTTTTGAGTCTAGATTAATAGGCCACTCGTCTAAAGTATTAGCTATGGTCTCAATGTTTTGAAATCGGACCTGAGCGGTCGATCAGACCGAAATTAGGAGTTGAACCGGTCTGATTCACTCTATCAGACCGGATTTGAGTCAAACCAGTGGTCAGACCGGAAAATAGGTGGTTAAATCGGATTTTTTCAAGGGTTGAGCCCGATTTTGGTTTAAAATTTTCAGTTTTACCCTATTTATTTTTACAATATTTATGGCATAACCCGGTTTTTACATCCATCCGACCAGTTTGACCGGCCCGACCAATAGACTGGTAAGGAGACTAATTTAACGCCTTGTCCAAATCCTAAAAACATTGATGTCTCTTAGGCTAGTAGTCTAGGTGTTTCTCTTTAGTAAATTGGTACGGGCTTGAATTTCACAATGGGCACCATTGTTAGATTTTAAGAGTAAATTTTAGGGAGTGTGTTCTTCGTTATATAATTTAGAAAAAAAAAAACTTTGTTAAAAGTATCAATATGATTAACCAACCTTTTAAATTCTCAAAATGAAAAAAAAATCCATAAAATCCTTCACAAAACTACAAATTCTTCTAAAGTGTTCATGTAAAATAGATAAACTGTACTAAAATGAAAAGCTTTTTTATTTTTTGTTTGATCTCACACTCAACGATTGTGCCTATTGAAATAAACTTTAAAACACTATGATCATATTAGGTATAAAAGAAAGTTGTATTGGTACTTTAATAAAAAGCAAGGTGTTGTTTTAGTTAACTAATAATTTTTATTTGTCTCAAAGAAAGTTCAAACATGAACATTTTATTAATTATTAGATAACGAATCATGACTAATAATTTTTATTTGTATCAAAAAACAAAGTGCATTGATTGTTGTCTTTCTGAATTTGTTAAAAGGTGTATTATCATTTAACCTTATTCAAATAAATAATTTCAAATAGTGCTACGTATCAGCATCATATGAATTCTCATCAAAAATTTCTATTTTCTCTTATTTTAGGTAGTTTAATTTTTGAAATCTATTTATGTTAACGTTTTCTTTATATGTCAGAAATAACTTTTTAGTAAGAACTTTCCTTGCAGGAACCATTCCATACCGGTAGTAATTTAGTTACCGTTGATGATTGGATCTATCAACCATAATTCAATTATATTTGATCCATGTTTTTGTTTATCTCTCATGTACCGCTTATAAAACTGTTGCTACTTACGAATCACTTTCCACTAAGGCTGATCCAAAAGCAAGTTTTCTAGGCTTCGAGGCGTTGTCCCCTTGAATTCAAAGGGTTTTTTCGTGCCGGGAATCAAATTAGCCTTGAATGATTGTGCACTCCACACCTTCTCTTATTTCCTTTTGGTGCTATTTATAAAATGACTAAAGTGTTTTAAACTTTTGATTACACTAAAATCACCTATATGTTTATCCATCCCTGTTTTTTGATACACGTTTTTTAAGGCAAAACAAACACAAGCCAGGTAGTTAAATCCTAGATTAAATGATAAATTGATAAGACTCATTTGAAATTACGTTTATAATGTATTTATTTAACATTAAAAAACTAAATAAAGAATTATCTAAAGTATGAATACAATAAGAGCCATATATTGTTATTGTACGTTAATTCATGTTATTGGCCGACATGACATTGAAACAAAAATGTTTTTGTAGTTTAGTATAAAGCCAAAACAAAAGGTAGAGGTTAGCTTTACGTTAAAGTGTATCATGTATCCCAAAACACGGAACAACAAATACACCTACTATTATACCCCACTTTAACTAACACCCCCCTCTTAGCATCACACTATAAAATGGCCCCTCGAATAACCTTCAAAACGCAACACAAATAGACACTTGGTTACTTGGTTTATATCTCGATCTCAAATGGAAGTTAAACCCACCCCAACCATCAAATTCCGTTGCAGTTACGGCGGTAAGATCCTCCCTCGTTATCCCAATGGCAAGCTTCGTTACCATGGTGGCCAAACCCGAGTCCTCGCCGTTGACCGCTCTATCTCTTTCTCCGGTAGCTCTTCAATTCCTCCGTGAATTTTATCTTTTTTTGGTTTTTGTGATTGGACTTCGAAGGTTCATCCGCTTAACCCCTTTTTTTAATACGTGTTCACCAAAATCTAGAATTCAAAAGAGAACTACGCTTACATTTTTTTAATTAAATTATAATAGTTTTATTTACATTTTTATTTTTTGTTGCAAAAATGTAAATTTAGAGTTTAGTATGCTGATAAAGAAAAAATAACAAAATTTAGGTAAAACTGGTCGTGTTCATGTTAACCGACATTTGTATTTTTTGTTGCAAAAATGTAAATTTAGAGTTTAGTATGCTGATAAAAAAAATAAATGACAAAATTTCGGTGAAACTGGTTGTGTTCATGTCAACCCACGAATATTCTTATCGTGTTCCATTCATATGCCTAAAAAATTATAGGGGTTGGGTTCTTGTCAAAGTTTCGGGTTCAGGGTGGGTTTCGGATATTGAAATGAGATTTGTTTTTTTAGAACGACAAATTTCTTTAATATCTGTCGTCTGTTGGATTCGAACTGAAATAAGATTTGCTTTTGACTTGCAGAATTACTGATGAAACTTGGTGAATTTTGCGGAACGCCGGTAACTCTAAGGTGTCGATTACCTACAGAGGATTTAGACGTGCTTGTTTCGATCACATCCGACGAGGATCTAGCAAATCTCATTGAGGAATATGATCGAACAGTTGATGTGCACTCTTCATCTAATCTCAAAATCAGAGCATTTCTCACGCTTCCAAAGAAATCCTCACCTATTCCTTCACCACCCAGATCTCCTACCACCACCAGGATAACCAATTGCACGCAACAGATGTTGAAACCACCGGGAAAACTTCACTTCCGGTACAATAAGTCTGCCGGAAATCTGTGCGTTATGCGTGTGAAAATTCAAGCCAGAGATACCTTGTTCATAGTGGTAACTACTGGCAATGATAGTTTTACACGTGGCATGGGATCTTGATCGGAGAACTTTTGTTGTAGAAGGTATATAGATCGAATTAGTACATCTGAATAATATAGGCGAAGAACTGAAGAAGAACAATTCAACGATGGGCGTATAAAAATTAAAAAATATATATATATACGTGTGCTATATTGAGTGGTCTCTGAATGAATCGACGATTTGGATCGGTATTTAGATGGTGTAGAATTAGAAAGGATGCTTATAATACTAAAAAGTTTGATAAAAACTAAACATTGACTTTACAGTTTTATCCGATTCTTTAAAAACCGGTTTAAACCGGCCGGTTGTATTGGTTGAACAGTCTGGTAGAACCGGTTAAACCTCTAGTATCTCTGGTTAAACCGTCTGATACACTGGTTAAACTGTTTCCGAGCCAAATCCGGTACGGTATAAAACCGGATTTTAAAAAATTGGTTTGATCTAATGTTTTAAGTACCGACCAATGGGGCCTGTAGCTAAGAGGATTAGAGCACGTGGCTACAAACCACGGTGTCGGGGGTTCGAATCCCTCCTCGGCCATAACCGGCCGAAAAGGGAAGGGACTTTCCGTCTTGGGGTAGGAAAATCATGATCTGGATAGCGGATCAAAAGCTATGGAACTTGGGTGTGGGTCTATTGTCGAAATGGAACGGCCTTTTTCTTTATTATTTATTGTAAATAAGTGAAGCACTACACATAGTATGCACTATGCACCATCTACATCCAGCCGTATGCTTTGGAAGAAAGCTTATAAAATTTGGGAAGGGGTTTAGATTGATAAAAAAGAAGAATCTACTTTATGAACTGGCCGGTTATATTAGTTGAACCAGATATCAGACAAGGGCCTAGTACGATAAAGACCGGTAAAACCCGAATACAATATGTCTTATGTTTTGGTGGTAAACCCATTTCTACAGGTTCAAAGAGTTGAACCGGTTTGCTTAATCTTAAAATTTGAATTTTTAATTATGATAAATGCGATATTAAGGTAATACCAACCTTCTATATTTTTGTTAATTAACCTATTGCCTTCTCTTACAATATTCCATCGCTGTTGAAATGGTTGCCAACATCGTCCAATGTAATATTGTTAATAAGTAATAAAATGCTCTTAAAATGCATAATATTTATAAGAAAATAGTTGTTTTAGATTAATTTATATTTTATGGAATTACCTAATTATAGGGTTAACAAGTAAATCGGTTAAACTGTCCGGTACAATACAGTTTAACTGGTTAAACTATTTTAAAGCCCAACTCGATATGATTTAAAAACCAGTTTTTAAAAGATTTGTTTGTTGTATATATGATTTAGACCGGTAACTTCCGATCCACATAGTCACCTCCACAACATGATCTTGTTCTAACAGAAACGGCAAAGGTCTTGTCGTTTTCCAAATTGGGGTTTGTAATTTGTTTAGTTGCGTGGCACCGTTATGTGGGCCTGACCAGGAAAATTATGAAAGATGGAGAAAATTGGAAATATAGTCTTTTAGATTTTTTTAATAGTTTTATACTTTAAAACGTGACACCTGTCCTAAAACGTGTGTTTCTGCTTTTATTAGCCCATAACATATTCAAGCCTATGCGCAGGATATTCAAACATAACTATTACACACACGTCAAACAGAAACGTTGTAGATATCATTTGCGGGTTTTGAACAAAAAAATCAGGTCGTATGAGTTCTCAAAATCCAATATTTTACACTAAAAGGTTTTCGGTAAAATTAACATTACGAAGCGAAAAACAGAGGGGGGGAGGGGGGCGGAGACCTCTGGCCCTCACTAAGCTTCGCCATGGTAGATACGATAATACAAGAAAGTTTTATACCGGTTCAATACTTATAACTGTTAATATGTAACTTGGCGTCACGAAATCTTCCAGTTATATCAACCGTAAACCCTATTCAGCTCTGATAACATATGGCAGAATCCTTTCTACTGAAGTAAATCGTACGTACACCAAAACTAGTAAGCCTTGTTATAGAGAATGAGGCCTCTTTGTGACCATCATCCGGTGGGAGAATCAATATTTGTTCTGTAATAAAATCTCCTAAGTAATGAGAAAATGAGTATTCACGTGTGTTCACAACCTAGATGGCCTATATATAGCTTGAAATTTATGCTTACGTTGTGGTCCTCTATTCAAACCAAATGCCGTTATCATGTCAATTAGTTATTTGTTAACTGTGGCGACATGGTCCCCGTACTTGTTATGGGAGGATCAGGTTACTACCGTGCCGAATGTGTGCGTAGTTTTGAACCGCATGCTTCGGATCAATCCATCATATCAGGTTTGGTTACTTATTGAAATTTGAAAATATAACTATTACACGAGAGTTTGATCAGGCCCAAGAAAGCCACAAAACTATAGCTTAACCCAAACCCAAAGCAATCTCACATTGGCCCAGTCATGTCCTTTCTAATTCTAACAAACCAAACAGCTTTTTTATATATATTTTAGTTATTCTTTTTAGAACGATGATTCAGATTGAACTGGGTGGCCGCAGGTCATCTTGCGAGACCGACTCTGGTTCGAGAACCCACAAGGTTTCTCCATAGAGGGCATAACACCTGCTTGATGGGCCCAACCCGCGTTCTCGGAGGAACCATAACCCCTGATACCACTCGATACCAGTGACATCACCAGAAAAGTCGAAATTCTTTGGCGTAACGTAGGTTGGACAAAACCCCCGTGTGACTCGGATTCAAACTGAAGACCTCCTAAAGAGGCCTAGTTCTTATCTTCATTTCCGGTTAGTTATGTGATATTCTAATTTCCACTTTAAAATATGTCAACGGTACAACAGAAAATCGAATTAAGAAACGATATTTAAACATTAAAATACAAAGTAAACCACAACATATAAAAAATCTTTTGAACATGTGAGAATTGCATATACATGTATAGACGCTATCGTACGTTATCGGTTTAATCTTCACATCTAACATATATAACCCAAGATTGGTGTATCATCATATATGCATCATAACATCTAGTCACTCACAAATATCTCACTTTTCATTTTCAACATGGTTCGTCGACCACAACTTACCCAACATTGTCGCACGGAAGGAATCAAACAACGTTGTTTGGCCTTCAAAGGCGCATCGGCTTCATCACCCGCATCTACTTTCATCTTTGAACGAGAAACACTAGGGTTTCGTGAGTTGGCCCATTGGGCACGTTGTTGTGGTGCGCTTGTGGTGGTGCTTGGTGAACCGGCTGGGCTAGGTTCGGTACCTTTGGCGGCTAATAACGCTTTGATGTTGTTGGGCAGCCCGGTCACGTGGACACCAGCCATTGCGGCGCGAGCTTGCTCAGAGAAAAGGACTTGTACCACGACACGTAATGGAAGTAACTCGTTTTGTGCTGCGTGCATGCATGCTTCTAAAGAGAGTTTTTTGCAGTCGAGCGTTCGACAAAGGTCCTTCCTTTCGCTCTTGTTTAGCTCCGGATGTGACTGGTTGACCAAAAAGTCAAACTTTTAAGGTCAAAAGCAGACTCTAAAGTATTAAGCTATTGAATCTCATCTTGGTTGATTCTAATTATCAATAGCAATATAACTTTCAACACACCCAGGTTTTGTGTTATCTATGACAACTCAAACTAGTAAAATAAAAATATTAGCTTTAATAGAAGTCAAACGGGTCAAAAGTAGGGGTGTAAACGAGCAGAGCCGAGCCCGAGCCCGAGCTCGACCAGGCACGAGCTCGATAAACTTATGAGAGCTCGGACTCGGCTCGGTTCGAGCTTCGTTTTTAAAGCTCGACCTCGGCTCGTTGGTAGTTTTCTCAAGCTCGAGCTCAACTCGGGCTCAGCTCGTTTTTATTATAAAATAATATAAATAATAGACTCGTTTATGTTCGCGAGCTCGATAAGTGAAGCTCGGGCTCGGGCTTGTTTACTAAACAAGCTTATTTTTAGGTTTGGGCTCGGCTAGTAAAGAAGTTTAAATAAGGGGTGAATATTAATAAAAAAATAAGATTACTCTACGGCTCGATTAGGCTCAACGAGCCTGGCAAGCTTCACATGCCAGGCTTGAGCTTGAGCTCGGGCTCGATAAATAAACGAGCTTTATTTTAGGCTAAAGCTCGGCTCGTTTCGAGCTTTTTCTCAAGCCGATTTCAAGACGAGCCGCTCGGCTCGTATGCACCCCTAGTTAAAAGTCATCCAAAACTATTCTCAAATCATAAAGCACCTCCTAAATCATTTTGTTACAAATGTAAGTTGTAACCACAAGTTTCAAGACTCACTTCTAAAAGCCCCCTTGCTACTTAAGTCAAATTTAAAATATGAGAACCAAAAATCGAGTCAAAATAAACAACAATTACTGTAACTATTTGAAATTGAATTACCTTGAGATATATGTCAATAGCTTTGTAAAGATCATCATGATTCAGTCTTGCAAGTTCAGGAACAGCTTCTGTAAAAGCGATGAACTTTGACAAAGGTACATTCACATCTCTAGCAATCTCTTGCAGAAATCCATCCACAAGCTTCGCAACTTTAACCATCGCACCATTTACCGCTGTAGAAGATCTGCAGCCCTCCTCAAGCTCACAAACACCATTGTCACACGACTGCAATGGTTTTTTAGAACTAGTCTGTTGACTTTGGCTTTGACTTTGACTTTGACTTTGTAGCATAAACTGCTCCAAAATGTTTAAAACTATGTCAAGATCGTATATTTTATCACTATCGTTTGATACAGATGGAATCATCAAATCACAAACTTTAGCTTCGTCTAACTGAAGTGCAACTTTTCTCGCTAATTCCAATTTCGAAGAACTCGAAGCTTGAAGTATGTTGACTGCTTTTAGTAACTTGAGCAGAAAACTACAAGAAACCGCATTACTTTCAACAGGCAGTAGCGTAATTATCGATTCTAAAAGCTTTCTGCTATTTGAACGTGAAGGATCCGATTCACTGTTCAAACTCGATCCCTTGTTAAGATTTTTTGAAATTTTCGGAAGCCATTTTGACGTGTAGATTTTCAAAGCGTCACCAATAAGAGTAGGTGGCACTTTCCGTCCCGATTTAAGGGCTGCCACTGTTCGCCAATAAAGATCGATCCGTAACTCTGAAAGATCCTCGCCCCACCACCTTTTCGTTGTTTGAACCTCTTCTATCTCGCCTTTTTTATTCGAACGCTGATGTGATACACTCACCTTCAAAGGGTTAGAAAGGACTTTTGACACTAACGATTCGATACACCGGCTTGTGATTCCCAACTCGTCGGACCATAACTGGAACGGTTTTGTGGTATGAAGAGTGACTATGCAATCTTTCCAACCATTCAGAATGCAAGTGCTAAAGAATACTTCAAGTTTGTTGACTAAATTGCCCTTTTCAACATCTTCTGTCATTTGAAGGTATCTGGCTGCACATCGAGCTGCTACGATGTTGTACGCGCTCAGAGTGATCGTGATTCCGTAGCAGAACTTTACGCATAGATCAAACGCTTCGCTGCCTCCCGGAAAATCATCGAGTTCGATCATTTGAAGCTGTGAGGATTCAGACTCTTCAGAACAGTCTTTCTGCAACTTCAAGCATTTTGATAGTAGTGGAAACTGAAAGTGAAAAATATATATATAAAAAAAAGCATAAAAAGTTAAAAACAAAGCATGAAGAATCACCAAAATTCTTTAACAATCCAACAACTTGATTTGGTTTTATAATCATTATTTCATTAAACTGAGAGACCCCTTTGTGTAGGGCTGCAAACGAACTGAACGAACACCGTGTTTGTTTGTTAAGAAATTTATGTGTTCGTGAACCGTTCACGAACATTTATCGAACAAGATTTCATGTTCATGTTCGTTTCTTAAGGAAATGAACTTGTTCGTGTCCGTTTGTGTTTGTTTGTTAATTTTAGGCGACGAATAAAAACGAACGTTGACGAACACAAATGAGCACAAACTAATGTTCATGAACACAAATGGAAACAAACAATCATTTATGAACAGAATATATAATACATCGACACTTATTAGATATAAAATTTGTCAAAACTTTGAAGTATTTAAATAAATATAAAAACTAAAATCACTAATTTACTATCAAACACTAAGAACACGTTACCGAACGTTCACGAACATAAACGAACGAACACGACCTCTGTTTATGTTTGTTCATTTAACTAAACGAACGAAATTTCTTGTTCGTGTTTGTTTGTTTAATAAACGAACTTCCCGCCGAACGGTTCAAGAACTGCTCGCCAAACGTTTGGTTTGTTTGCACCCCACTTTTGTGTAATCAAGCTAAAAACGATAAAAAAAAGGTGGTGAATTTGATTATAACTGAATTAAATATGTCACCTTGTGAACCAAATATCTTCTTTCATTCACTTGGATTATTATATCAGTTTTAACTTCAGAGGAAATTGACCTGAAATCAAACAATAATTCAACACAAAAACAACCCAAAAAGTTTCAAATATTAAATGTAAAGAAAACCAAGAGTGTGTATATATATATATATATATTAATTTCACTTACTTTACACCAGCTGAACTGTAAAAAGCATCAGGACGAGAACCAAGTTTCATGAACTTCATCACTAAGTCTTTAACTCTTTAAAGTTCTTAACTTCACCTTCTGAATATTATCAAATGCATTTTTCTTTTATATACCGATTATTATATTCATAATTTGGAGTACAATTGCGAGTAAAGCAAGGCTTTTTCTCTGACAAGATCAGATACCTATTCACCTAAAACAATAAAACAGAGCACCATTACAACATTCACAATGATATCCCTATAAATATGCATACGTATCCATTAAAAAATAATTACTATATCCATATATTTTTACTAAAAACAAAAACTTTTTCTCTCTTCTTTTCAATTAAATATTTTTTATACCTTTATCATTACTTTTTCTCTCTCCTTCACTCATAACTATTTTTAAAAATATTAAAAAATTTATACAGTTTTCTCTCTCCAGATTTTTTTCCCATATATTTACAGATGAACAGTAACTTTCTCATATATTTTCTCTCTCCTCTACTCACAACCTACCAATCAGTCCTTATAGAGTTAAATGCTTGGTTGGTCCCTGTAGTTTTCAAATATTTCAGACTTGGTCCCAGTGGTTCACTAATTACACGCTTGGTCCCGGTGTTTGTAATTTTTGCACTCGTGTGGTCCTTACCACTAACCAATGTTAAATTTCTAAGTTAAGTGAGTGCAAAATGACTAAATTACCCCTAAACAATTAAACACATAAAAAACAAAACACAGATGTCCCACCTCCGCAGTTCTCCTCCGGAATCTCCGTCTCCCGCCGCGACTCCGACGCCAGTTTCTGCAGCAGCCGTCCCTCCTCCGCTCACTCCCGTTTCCTATAATTGCGAAGGAAAAAGGGAAATCACCCGTTAACGAGACGCCAGAAACCAAACCCGAAAAGAAAAATAAGCTAACCGAAGCAGAAGAAAAGAAGCAGAGTGCCGCTAAGTTTTTGAACCGAATGAAACGGTCCAACGAGCCGTTGCTAAACAATTTGAAAAGCTTGTCGAAACGTGGTGGTTCCGAGAACGATAGTAAAGGAGATCAGAAGAAAAGTGGCGGAAACAATGGTGCGAGTGGTGGTGATGGGAAGAAAGATCAATTAGGCAAGAAGAGTTCGGGTGGACGCCAAGTTAAGGAACAAGATAGTCCGGCGAAGAGGAGTGTCGGTCGGCCACCAAAGAGGGCGGCGGTTTTGGGTAATAAACGGAACCGCGAATTGGTGGAGGAGGGACGGCTGCTGCAGAAACTGGCGTCGGAGTCGTGGCGGGAGACGGAGATTCCGGAGGAGAACTGCGGAGGTGGGACATCTGTTTTTGTTTTTTATGTGTTTAACTGTTTAGGGGTAATTTAGTCATTTTGCACTAACTTAACTTAGAAATTTAACATTGGTTAGTGGTAAGGACCACACGAGTGCAAAAATTACAAACACCGGGACCAAGCGTGTAATTAGTGAACCACTGGGACCAAGTCTGAAATATTTGAAAACTACAGGGACCAACCAAGCATTTAACTATTCCTTATAATATAACTAAACCCTCTCACATATTTTAAGGTCTTCATTATGAATGCTCTTATTATTATTATATATATTAATAGAAAGTCACCATGAATAGTATTTTAAATTTATTTTAATATTATTTGTTTTTAATATTATTATATATATTATTATTACATATATTAATAGAAAGTCATCATGAATAGTGTTTTAAATTTATTTTAATATTGTTTGTTTTTAATATTTAATTATTTTATTAATATAATTTTAATTGACTTTGCATTTTTTTTCCTTTATAACTATTAAGGTATAATATTTTATATAATTTTGAGTATGTTGTTTTGTCATGCTAAAAGTTTTCTCTGTATTGATACATTTTTCTCTGAAATTGAGTTGTGGGTGGTAAAGCTTAAGTAATTGAAACACAAAAGGTATATTTTATCAAACCTAACTCACATTTAGTTTTTTATATATAAATTGACACTACTTTTTTCATTATTATTATTATATTTATTAATAGAAAGTCACCATGAATGGTGTTTTAAATTTATTTTAATATTGTTTGTTTTTAATATTTAATTGTTCTATTAATATATTTTTAATTGATTTTGCATTATTCTTCCTTTATAACTATTAAGGTACAATATTTTATATAATTTTGAGTATGTTGTTGTGTCATGCCTAAAATTTTTCTCTGTATTGATACATTTTTTCCCGAAATTGAGTTGTAAGTGGTAAAACTTAAGTAATCGAAACACAAACGTACATTTTATCAAACGTAACTCACATTTAGTTTTTTATATATAAATCGACATTACTTTTTTCATTATTCTAATAAAATTATTTAATACTTTATAAAGTTCTGAACATATGCGACATGTTTTTTTTTGTCTTCGTTCCGCTAAAAGTTTGTTAAAATCAAACGGATCAATATAATTGATTTTTATTTGTTCTTTACCGTGATCAACCGAACAGATACCATATGAAACTTGGATAACGGTATATAGTATCTTTTATATTATAAACTATAGCGAGTATGAATACCATCTGGTACCTTGACAAACTGAACTTATACCGTCTGTTTTTTTACCATGACAAATTGAACTGATACCGTGGGAACAACTTTGATGTAGTTTAGAGTTTTTTTTAATTATTGTAAATTATAACGAGTATTGGTACTACATTAATTCCAATCGAACAACATTAGTACCGGTATCGGTACCATCGGAATGAATACTGATATTCATTTCGGAAGACATTACTGATATTCGTTTTTATGGTTTTCGATTTATGTAAAATATGCGTTGATATCCTTTTTGGCATATAACGACTTTATTTTTGGCTTTTGCCTTTCGATTGCTATAACGACTGCCAGTATCATACCAATATGTTGTTTAGTCAGTTTCTATTCGGTTTAGTACGAGAGCAGCACCCGCCGCGAAGCACGGGGGAATCTCCCTAGTTAGCTAATTAATGGAATGTATAATTCCCAGTATCACAGGACACATAAAGTCATAAATCATAATTAACCAAAAAAAGATATCATTTCAACAAAATAAAAACAACCCATAAATACCAATCATCAAAATTTAAACTCTCATCACAAAAAAAAAGGATGTGATTTCAATAAACTATAAAACAACCCATAAATAACCAACAAATTTAAGCTTTCATCACAAAAAAAAGATATGATTTCAACAAAATAAAACAACCCATAAATACCCAACATCAAATTTAAGCTTTCATCACAAAAAAAAAAAACCAAAAACACACACACAAAAATAGGGTTGCAAAAGAACACGAACAAGACCTTGTTCAGTTGTTCATGTTCGTTTGTTAAAAAATATGTGTGTTCACGAACACTTATCGAACAAGATTTTATGTTTGTGTTCGTTTGTTAAGGAAATGAACTTGTTCGTGTTCGTTTGTGTTTTTTTTTGTTAAACTTTAGGCAGCGAACGTTGACTAACACAAATGAGCACAAATTAATGTTCATGAACACAAACGGAAAGAAACAATCGATACTCTAACACTTATTAAATATTTAATTTTTCGGAATTTTTGATATATTTTAATAAATATAAAAACTAAAAACACTAATGACTTATCGAACACAAGGGAACACGTTACCGAACATTCACGAACATAAAAGAACGAACGCGACCTCTGTTCATGTTTGTTCAGTTAACTAAACGAACGAAATTTCTTGTTCGTGTTCGTTTGTTTAATAAACGAACGAACACAAACAAACTTCCCGTCGAACGGTTTGCCGAACGTTTGGTTCGTTTGCAGCCTTACAAAAAACAAAGACAATGAAAAAGATTGAAGCTTTGAATTACCTGATATGAATCTTGACAACTAAAAGAAATGAAAGAAAAATTGCATGAATCTTGGATGTAACAAATGGAAAATGGGTGTGTATGGATAGAGGGATAACGATCAAGATTGCATTTTTTCTTTTTTTTTTTATTATGAATCTTTTATGGGTCATAAAGTGAGCAATTTATGTTAGCCACAAATGTAACTGCCGCTTGGATGGTCCTGGAATTCTGGGTTGCACCCTCTTTTGTCATCATGGCAATGGGGTCAAGGGGGATTAATATTTGTGTGAAATGGTCCATTTCAATGTTAGAAAACAATTTAATCAAACAGAAAATTAATTATTTTATTATTAATTACCGAGTTATTGGCCAAACCAGTTTATTCCAACTTGAACAAACTGATTGAAGAAAGGTAGAAGAAGACTGTCCCGTTATCGGACGAATTTAAATAACACGTAAAAACTAAAACCAACCTGGCGATTTAAGAAACCGAGATTCTTGAACTGCGCGAATGATTCCTGTCCTAAAGGATTTTACGCGCTCGTATTGCTGTGAGCTGCAGCGTAAACTCCCAGGATTTAATGCAGAACTGATCTGGTATTCCAACAGCAATGGAAACCAGAAAACGCAAAAGCTAGAGAAGAAACAGAAGCACATATATGACAGGCTGCGAAAATTAGGTGTGTGAATGGGTAGCAGGAGGCCTTTATTTATAGGTTGGGATTTCAACAGAGAATGAGAAAAACAGGGAATGGGATAAACATTATCAAGTAATTGGAATATAAACTCCTAGAGATATCCATCTCAAATTCGAATTCCTAGACTAATCCCATACGAATTCGAACTGGTGGAGATAACCCCCACTGTTTCGAATTCATCTCTATCCCAATCTTAACTCAGCTCTATCTCGATCCACAGATCTAACACACCTGAACCGGACCCTAGCTAAAAATAAAAGCTCCTCAGCTCCTAGCGACGATGCGTACGTGCGAAGTGCAAAGTGCGCCTCAAACGCGCCCATTCGCGCCTCAAACACGCCCATTCACGAGCTCGCGGCTCGGCTCGGCTTGGCGCGCGTGCGGGCTTGACCCACTTCTCAACCCATTTAACACTTTGGAGGCCCATAAGGGTAATCCCTTATAAGGCACTCAAGTTTCACCTCCCCCACCAATGTGGGATGGAGGAAACATACCAACTTGTATGTTCCTCATTAATTTCCAACAATCCCCCGCCAAGTTGGAATGTTTCCTCTCACTTAGCAGATGATGTCACTAGGTGTCACAAAGATTAAACCCAGTTTATGTTGATAAACAAGAAGAGACAGATTCGATGGTGTCCTATGGAATTAAACCATTAACCTGATAGCCCTCTTCGGTTTACCCCCACACATCACCAGCCGACTTTGCGTTCTCACTGAGCGCGAATATGGCTGTGCGCTATAAACCCTTTTCATGATCCTTTAGAAGACAAACCACTTATCTTCACTCGAGGCGGCACCACCCCTAGATCATATAGGCAAAGTTTTACATCATCCACGTTGCTTGGATGCCTCCAAAACTTTATTAAGAGCATTAGCTCACCCTTGTTCTCGGGAACGACGTACTATCATACCTCACATGGATCTATCAAAAAATTGATAGTACCTTCTATCGTTAAGTGACTTCGTTTTTACCCATTAAACTTGAGAAATAGAAGCACTAAGTTCAAGTTGGGTTTCCATCACTAACGTTCTATTGTGGTTTTAGACCCATGTCTCTCGCGGTATTCACTACCAAATCTCTCGTCAGAGGTATAGTAAACGGATCAGCCAAGTTCTGACTCGTCTTGACATAGACAACCTTGATGGTACCACTTTCAAGAAGTTGTCTCACATAATTGTGCCGTAGACCTATGTGTCTTGACCTCCCATTATACACTGCGTTGTATACTTTAGATAGTGTGGCCTCACTATCACAATACATGGGAATATACGGCATTGGAACATCCCACAAACAGATGTCCGTAAGTAGATCTCTAATCCACTTTGCTTCCTTACCAGCCGCAGCTAGTGCTATGAACTCAGCTTCCATAGTTGAATGGCAATACACGTCTGTTTCTTGCTCGCCCAAGAAATTGCTCCTCCTGCTAGAGTGTAAATCCACCCACTTGTAGATTTTGAATCACTGGTGTGATCAATCCAACTCGCATCAGAATAACCTTCGAGTATTCTGGAATTAGACGTGTATGTCAGTTCTAAGTTACTGGTCCTTTTCAGGTATCCAAGTACTGTACCCACTGCTTTCCAGTGTTCTGTCCCTGGATTGACAGTATACTGACTCAGTTTGCTTACAGCAAAAGCAATATCAGGACGAGTGCAATGTGTTGCATACATCATACTTCCAATAGCACTCGCATACTCCAGTTGAGCCACTGCTCTCCCTGAGTTCACATTAAGTTTCACACTTGGATCAAATGGGGTATTAAACTCTTTAATGTTCAAGTGTTGAAACTTAATCAGAATTTTCTCTATGTAATGAGATTGACTTAGAGAAATCTGACTTTCAGTTCTTTTCACCTTGATCCCAATAACGGTATCAACTTCTCCTAGATCTTTCATCTTAAAGTTCGAGGACAGATATTTCTTAGTTTCAGAAATACCTTCAAGGTGAGTGCTAATGATCAACATAGAGACAAATCACGACTGTATAACCGGGTTCACATTTAGTATAGATACAGCTATCACCACTATTGTGTCGAAACCCGAAAGCAGTCACAGTGGTGTCAAACCTCTCATGCCATTGCTTAGGAGCTTGCTTCAAACCATAAAGAGATTTAATAAGTCTACACACTTTGTTCTCTTGTCCAGGCATCACAAACCCTTCTGGTTGCTCCAAATAAATCTCCTCATTTAGATACCCATTTAGAAACGTAGTCTTTACATCCATTTGATGGATGTACGGCCCTTTCAAAGGAGACACCGCTATTAGAGTTCTAATAGAGCTAATTCTAGCCACAGGTGCATAGGTATCAAAATAGTCGATCCCTTCTCTCTGCCTATACCCTTTAGCAACTAATCTCGCTTTATAGGCAGAGATGGATCCATCTGGATGATACTTTCTTTTGAAAATCCATTTGGATCCAATAGGTTTCTTTCCATTGGATAGATCAGCTAACTCCCAAGTTCCATTTCCCATAATGGAATCCATTTCATCATTGACTGCTTCCTTCCACAAAGGAGCATCTCTTGATGACATTGCTTCGCTGAAAGTTTTAGGATCATCATCCAAATTAACAGCGAAAATGACCTCTCTCATCACTTTCTTTTGAGTTCCCTCAACCAGGTAAGAAAAGAAATCATCTCCATAACTTCTCTTTTCTAACTCTAGTACTTTTCCTCGGTTCTTCAACCATTGGTGAAGGTTCGACTCTTTTCAGAGAAGTACTAGAATATGTGGTGTAATTTAAGTTTTCATCATCTCTAGAAAACTTGTTCTCAAAGAATTCCACATCTCTGGATTCTACAACTGTACCTGATTCGTCATCCAACAACCGGTAAGACTTACTTTGCGGAGCATATCCAATGAATACACTCTTGTAAGCTCGTTCTCCCAATTTGAGTGTCTTTGGATCAGGTACGCGATAATAGGCAAGACACCCCCAAACCCTCAAATACTCTAGGTTTGGTTTTCTTCCTTTCCAAAACTCATATGGACTCGTAGGTATCACACGATCCTATTATGAACATAACATGCGGTTAACACAGCTTCCCCCACATATTACGAGGTAGACCCGATTGATTTAACATACAGTTAGCCATCTCTACCAAGGTTCGGTTCTTTCTCTCAGCCAAACCATTTTGTTGGGGAGTATATGGTGCAGTTCTCTCATGTATGATGCCTTCTTCTTCGCATAATGCATCAAATCTTCGATTAAAGTATTCTCCGCCTCTGTCCGAGCGAAGAATTTTAATGCGTTTCTCCTTTTGTTTTTCAACCTCAGCTTTATATATTTTAAATGCCTCAAAAGGTTCGTCTTTTGAATGCGATAAATAAACATATAAATATCGGCTGAAGTCACGCAGAAAGTGATAAAGTATCTCTTACCCCCACGAGTAAGGACTCCATTCAGTTCACAAATATCTTAATGGATTAGTTCTAGTAGTGATGTATTACGTTTATGGACACTTGGAAAAGGTTTCTTTGTGAATTTTGATTTCACACAAGTTTCGCATATTTCAAAATCTTTATCTTTTAATTTCAATAAACCTTTACTTTGCATTCTTCAATGTATTTAATATTTATATGAGCTAAACGTTTATGCCATAAAGAAATTGAACAAGCGATATAATCAGAAGACATAATTTCATTCAAATCAAAACCAATTGCATTACATTGATAAAAACTATCACTACCACTATCACCACTATCACTGTCACTTTCATTCCCAAACCCATCAATCACTGAAACGCCACCTTCATCCGAGTCTTCTTCTTCATCAATTCCATCTTCAGCTAGGTCAAGGCGATACATTCCACACGTGTTCTTTGCTTGACCCACATAGATGTCATTTAGAGAAAACTTCACACGGAGATTCTTGAGAACCAGCTTGTACCCATTTCGATCAAACTTATCAGCAGAAACAAGACCCTTGGTGATACCAGGAACATGCAACACGTCCTGAAGGGTAACTGTTTGACCATCTTTAAAGTTTAGTCGTACTGTGCCTTTACCACGAACTTCCACTCGATGTCCATCAGCACATACCACCACTATTCCTTGAGGAACAGGACCATAAGTAAGAAATGAGCCACGATTCCCACAAACATGAACAGTTGTTCCAGAATCCAAAAACCATCCTCTACATGCCACAACGCGTGTATATTGAGAAAGCATGTTAACATCTCCAAGACCCACATTAGCCACTAGATTGGTGACTTTCTCAATATCAACAGCACTTGTAGAACCAACCATAGATCCAGATTTCCTTTGAGAGTACTCTCGTGCATAATGCCCGGTTTCTCCACAAACATGACATTTACCCGATCTCTTTGGTTGATGGTTGGTCGTTTGATGTGACTTTTTGAATTCCTTTTTCTTTGGTGTTGTAAACTTTCTATTCTTTGATGCCCCTTTTCCCTTTTGACCAGATCCTCCAACAATATGATTCACACTTGATCCGACTTTACCTCTTTTGTCCCTGTTGCATGTTTCCTCCTTAATTCGAAGGTGCTTCAACAGTTCATCCAAAGAGTAGTTCTCAGACTTGTGCATCATTCTTTTGAGAAATCTTTCCAAGTAGGAGGAAGTTTTGCTATAATGACCCCTACTTGAAAAATTTCTGGCAGTGGAATAGAAAGTGCGGTCAGTTTGTTAACAAAAACTTGGAGTTCATGCACTTGCTCCAAGATTGACTTGTCATCAACCATTTGAAAGTCTAAGTACTTGGAAATAAGGTATTTGTTAGTACCTTCTTCATGAGCTTTGTACTTATCTTCCAAAGCTTTCCACAATTCTCTAGCACTTGTTACCGGCGCGTATAAGTCATAGAGACGATCCGAAAGAGAATTCTTGATGTGGCCAAGGCAAAGATCTTCAGCTTCCTTACGGACAAGTCTTTGCTTAGTCAAATCTTGATTCGGGACCTCTCCAGCCTCAAGAGGAGGGTCATCAGGGATTGCGGGCAAGCTTGGATCAAGGATATAGTAGAGTTTCAGCATAACGAGCATGATTTAACCTTGTCCGCCCAACGGATATAGTTCTGGCCCATAAGGGGTAATCCCTTATAAGGCACTCAACTTTCACCTCCCTCATCAATGTGGGATGGAGGAAACATACCAACTTGTATGTTCCTCATTAATATTTCCAACATTCATTCATGTGGATATAGACTTTTCATATATTTTTGTTCTTTAGTTTTGTTGAAATTTTGTTTTGGGGTTGTCTTCAATTTCATTATCTGTAGGTGTTTGTCAATTTATATATTCTTTTTGGTTCCTTTCTTACACAACATAAAAAACCTATTCGATTGTAGCATAATTGACGTATTTATATCGACCGATAAGAATAACGTATTTTTTTAATAGTTTTTGCAAGTTTTTTAGGTAATAGTTGTATGATTATTAGGGGTGACAATTTTGACAACACGATAACATGACAGGAAGCTACATGAAGTTAACAAGTTTCGTGTCTATAACAGGTCGACACGATAAGACGTGTTTAATTTCGTGTCATGTTTGTGTTTACCTATTTCATGTTTGTGTCTTAACAGGTCGTGTCCGTGTCTTAACAGGTCATGTCAGACACGATCTGACCTGTTAAGACTTAAGACCATTATACAATACCTGCTAAGACCTGTTAATGCTAATTACCAAACATGTAGTAAGAGGTTGTGTTCATGTATTAACATGTCGTGTTCGTGTCTTGACGGGTTGTATGATACGTTGGTAAAATTTTAGTGTCTAAACAGGCGTTTCATGTAACCTGTTTATTATCATGTTCGTGTTTGTATTTGTGTTCGTGTTTGGGAAATCTAACACGATAAGATTTCGTGTCGCGTTCGTGTTTACCTGTTTCGGGTTCGTGTCTTATCGTGTTCGGGTCTTAACACGTCGGATTGACACGATATGCCAACCTTGATTATAAGACATATCATCTTATATGTCATACTTAACGTAAAATGTACAATTTCCTGTGTGATCTGGTGTTTCTTTATATAAAGTCATTTTGTTTTAAACGTCCCACACACACATATATATATGGTGGGGTTCCTCTACAATATGTGTTTTTCCTACAAAGTGTAGGAATGATCTTGACCATTGAATGAGTGTGTTTGACGGTTAAGATCATCTTGGGGACATTTTAGTAATACATGTGTCTTAAAAATATGTTATTTAATTGATTGGAGGTAAATGAGTCATTTAACTTTTTTTAAATAAGAAAATAACTGTTATACGATAAGAAGTGTGCAAAGTCGGTTAACCGATGGTTCGGTTAATCAAAAAGTATTAACCGTAACCAAAGCCGATAGTCGGTTACCCGTGGTTCGGTTAATCGGCGGTTATGGTTCAGTTATCCTTAGTTTGGTTATTAACAGATATGTATATTATTTTTTTTTGTGTTTTTAGATAAATATATGGTCGTATTCTTGTATAGTTTATCCATGTTTCAAAAAATAACACATTCTTATGTTATTATTTGAGCTATCTGTTTACTGAAAAATGAACTATTTCATTTATAAGTAATTAAAAACTAATATAACCATACTCTGAATATGATACTTAGTTGTTAATACAATAAATAAAAAAGGGACACAAATAAATAGAGACAAGAAAATAAGAGGGGTCTGGTAAAAAAAATATGTAATAACTCTAATGCTTACTAAAAAATTAACTTTTAACGACCAATATCATCATCATCATCATACTCAGTAAATATCATCAATAGCAAAACTAAGGTATGGTCTGAGGAGGGTAGGATATATATTAAAATACATGGTTTGGTTCGGTTAATGAAGATGCCTTAACTGTAACCATAACCGAATGGTCAGTTAATCATATTTACATGACCATAACCGTTCGGTTTGGGCGGTTTCGGTTAATTTTGGTTATTTTTCGGTTAACGGTTCGGGGTTTTCTATTGCAGTTCGGTTTTTGCTCACCCCTACCATAACTTCCCCACCTTTTTCACGATTTTCTCTATCTCTCCCTCTCTCTCAATATCTTCTCTCCTCTGTAACCATTGTGTTTTAAATAAGGAAAATAAGTGTTATACCATAAACCTCTATAGATCAGAACCTGGTGTTTTTATATTATGTATTTCAGACACTGGTGTGTTTTTATATTGTCTATTTAAGACACTAGTGTGACTACATCGAATCAGACACTGGGGTGTTTTATATTGTGTGTTTCACAGACACACTCACTGATGTGTTTTATGTGTAAGGGTATATTTAATTGTGAAAACTGATATAACACAACCTGAAGAGCCAAGAAACTGATGAAACACAACGTCAAGAAAATAATGAATGTGTATTATGTTTCGAAATGTGTGAGGGGTCTGTTTAATTGTGAAAAGTGATATAACACAATGTGAAGAACCATAAACCAATAAAACACACCGTCAAGAAATAATGGAATGTGAATATGAGTTAGCGATCGTGATATAAAAGATAACTGTGATTTTGAAATCAAAGAAGACGCGCTGCTTCCTTAAAAAAACTCGTTAATTTGTTTAGGATATTAAATCTTTCATAATTATTTAGAATATTAAATCTTCCATAATTAAATAATTATTTAATTACCATTATGCCCTTTTGTATAAAATAACTAATTGTCACATGTCACAAATAGATTGCTTCCTATTCTTTGTAGAAAAAGTAGGCTTTGTAGCCAACTCCTATCATATATATATATATATATATATATATATATATATATTGGGTTAGGATAAAATGAAAATATAACAACTCCGATTTTCGTTGTTATATTTTTCTTTTATTTTCCGTAGTATCTATCACTTGTAATCCTGAAATTCGTTTATAAGAAAGTTATGTTAAATTAAGTATGTTTTATTTCAATTATATCGCATCTAATCGCTTATTAAACGCATCGCTAATCTAATCGCAATCACAAATAGTTATACTACTATACGAGCCGAGTGTGTTATTGTTTAGTAAACACTTGTGCCATCGCATCGCTTATCTTGTCGCATCGCAAAACGCAGTTAATTATGTGGTTTTATGTTATTTATGTGTTATGTGTGTTTATGGTTATGACTACGCTCGCTATCGCATCGCTCTCGCATGCACAAATCGCTAAATCTCACTACTATATCAATTATAACGCTTAACGCATCGCTTAATCGCTTAACATCACTTTATAACTCGATTACATCGCTGAACAACCTATAAACGAAGAAAAACGAGGAAAACCTGAGTTTTGGGCCAAGTTCGCTCGAACTTGGGTGAAGCCAAGTTCGGCCGAACTTAACAGGCCAACTCAGACTTCCCCTTCTTCCTTTAAGTTCGCTCGAACTTGCCCTGAATCTTTAAGGATTCAGCTAGTTCGGCCGAACTTGACTCAATTCCTTCAAAATTTCACAAGTTCGCGCGAACCAGCTCACTTTTTGCCTTTCCTATAAATACTCAGCTTTATTCTCTCATTTGAACTTGCTGCAAGTTCGCCCAGAGCTCCCGAAACCCAAACCCTCTGTTTTCTAAGTAAGAATCAACCCGATTTCAACTACAATGATGTTCAACAATGTTTATCAACGTTTTACAACGATTTTGCACAAGGCTTTGCCTTCGTTTTCATCAAATCTTTCCTGTTTATGAAAATCTTCATCTTTTTCTACAAAGTTTCCGTTTTTCCCTGATAACATTGATTTTTACACAATATTCGAACTAATGACGTATGTTTCGTTCACTTTTGAGTGGAACGAGACGTTGTCAAGCAAGATCTCAGATCCGGAAGCACAAGGACGAAATTGTCACTTTACACAAGCTGGACTAACCCGTACGAACCGTCAAGTTTTCCCGGATTAGCCCGAGTTTATGTAAAATGGCTAAATTCGCTCCAAAAGACCTCTCCAGCCTAAGTTTTACTCAGTGACTTAAGGTTGGAGGGATGGGCACTCGATTTCCTCAGCAAACGACGCGAAAACGCAAGATTTTGGACCCGAAAACATCAAGTTCGCTTGAGATTTAACTGATTTTATGCAGCTCAGGAGTCAAGTTCGCTCGAACTTGCCCCACTTGGGTCAAGTTCGGCCGAACTTGAGCCAAACCTTCACCAGAATTCAACAAGTTCGCTTGAACTTGTCAAGTTTCTTAGGAAACTTCACAAGTTCGCTCGAACTTGTCTCTCACATTTATCAAGTACACATGTTCGACCTAACTTGTCAAGTTCCCTAAGGAACTTACCAAGTTCGACCGAACTTGTCTCAAAGTCTCCACAGGTTACACAAGTTCGCCCAAACTTCTCCCCTGCTCAATCTAAACTTAACTGTTTCAGCAATTCGGAAGACTAATACACTTCTGTTCGTTTACACGCTGATCCGGCGCTCCCCTCGACTCATCTCAGATCCCTCATCTCACCTAAAACGCACCCACTGTGAGTATACTTGAACCCCTTTTACGCTTAAACGCACTTTTGGGTATCACACATGTTCGTATATCAAAACATATCACACGACTCTCAAAACGCTTTTCGTAACCTGCTGTTTGTATGACTATACGTGAAATCTGCTGAATTGTATGCATTGCTTGATTGATTGTACGCCACCCTTAACATGATAGTATACTAGAGGTTGACCCGCCACCCGGAGGCCCGGGTTGTTAAGGCTCACACTTTTTATTTCGTATTTATTTTCTCTTTTAGGATGTGAACGCTTGTTCGCATGCCTCGATCAATCGCGGTTTGTTGGTTTGCATGAATCTAAGTAGTTACATCATTCACAACTATCTCGTATGTCATGCGGTGTATGCTAAACGCTTTTATATCTATTATATACGCAAAACCTGTATGCTCAACTTTACTTAATTGTATTGATGTCTTATTTTAACATATGTGGCAGGTTGAGGATTAGCATTGGATGCATTGGATTTGCTTAGCTTAGTCGTTTTAGTTTGTTTTGATTTGGAAACTCATGTATTAAATCTAGGGGATATCGAACCTGATTAGTACTTATGAGAAAACAAATTCCTGTAATAATTGTTTGGAATGTTATGTTTGATAGTATGGGATGTTAAACGTTAAGTAATGTTGCTAGATAATTGTTATGGAATTCTCGTGAGACAATCTCGTCGCCTAGTGCCATTACCCCGATGTTTCCGCCATCGGTTGAGGTGTGACAGAAAACCTATACGAGTTGTGAGAACTTAGAGAACTCGGTTTTACGAAAGGTTTTTTCAAAAAACATTCTTACCAAAAATCCTTAAAAATTTAACTTTTCCAAAAAAAAAATAAAAAAAACCAAAAAAACTTGTTTTTTTTTTATTTACGACAGTCGTAAATGCTGTAATAAGTGATGTTTTACTTATGTCATCACCATTTTACAGCTACTGTAAGGGGCCGTAAAACACCACTTCAATTTTTTTTTAACTTTTTTACGACAGTGTTTTCTAACATTTTAATCTAGGGGTGTGAAAAAAATGGGGGCAAACCTCGCACGAGAAGGTCGAGTTCTCTAAGTTCTCACAACTCGGAGTGGTTTTCCCTTGATATTGATCCTATATATATATATTATATATATATATATATATATAGGACTAGGGTAAAATGAAAACTTGTACGAGTTGTGAGAACTTAGAGAACTCGGCGTTAAGAAAGGGTTTTTCAAAAAATCTTTTTACCAAAAATCCTAAAAAAATCAACTTTTCCAAAAAATTTAAAAAAATGAAAAAAACTTGTTTTTTTTCATTTACGGCAGCCGTAAATGCTGTAAAAAGTGATGTCATGCTTATGACATCATCATTATATAGCTACTGTAAGGGGCTGAAAAACACCATTTCGGAAAAATTAGTTTTTTTTACGACAGTGTTTTCTAACATTTTAATATAGGGGTGTGCAAAATGGGGGCAAAACTCGCACGGGAAGATCGAGTTCTCTAAGTTCTCACATCTCGGAGGGGTTTTCCCTTGATCCTGATCATATATATATATATATATAATATAAAGTTTTTTTTTTTAGTTATTGTTTAATAAATGGATTTTATGTAAACTTAGGTGGTTGACATGGTCGGACCTATGGTACAAATAATCTAGCTTTGGGCCTAGGGCCTCCATTTAAAAGAAAATTAATATCATAGCTATTAATATCAGTGCAAACTTATCATTTTAGATTTGTTTGATTTCTTATCTAATCAAACACTCTCTCTTATAATTATGTTAAATTTTTGCATAATTCCAAACATGAAATACTCTTTATAACAATGAAAGAAAAAAAAAAGAGGGCTCAAAATTTTATTTCACCTTAAACCTCAAAAAGTGTTGAAACGGCCCTAGTGGTCGAGAAATTAACTTTTTATGGTGAGCTTGGTTCTAAAGAACTCACATGAATTGATGAAACTAAATTGAATTTTATTAAATGAAGTGTTCCTTTATAAAAGAGACTGATAAGAAAAGCATCACATGTAGAAATTTAATTTTACTTGGCAATATAAATGGGTTGTTCTGGATTTCCTTATTAAAGTTTTGACACAAGATTATAAAAAAAGTTTTAGTGATTGTTTTTATTACTAAAGATTTTAGTCAAATCATAATATCATGTTATGTCACATATCATATTATATCATCTCATTCATCTCATCCACCACATTGTATTATATCATATTATGTCATGTATCATATCATCCACCACATTGTATTATATCATATTATGTCATGTATCATATGTGTTAGGGATGGTTGTACCATTTATTTAATTACGAATAGCATTATTAATAATTATGTGGAAGTGTTGACAATTAACATGTCACAAGACTCCCATCAGAAGTCTAGTTACATTCGGATACATAATCATATCAACCATAGGAAGGTTTAGGGTTTTATACCTTTAACGAAATCCAAAGATCCGCACAAAGTAACAACAAACGTCATGCTAGTTGACTTGATCATGAAAGCACTAACACTCGAGGACTGCGGGGCGGCACCCAGAGGGGCGTGAAACAGGGGCAACGGCCGACAGGTGGCAGTGTGTGACAACAACGTCAGGGTGGTGGTCGTGTGCGACTAAGGGGGAGAGAGGGTGGGTGTTTGGGTTGTCTAGGTGTCATAAAGTTTGAAATTACAGATGTATTCATGTATTTATAACCATCTTAATTACAATCAACACCCCTCTCTCCTAACTTCCACCTTGTTTTAGTAATTACCCATTACCCAATACTATAATAAGCAACATTTCTAAGCATTGTGGGTTGTAATTTATGCTTTGGGAGTGTTTAAAAAAAATTGATTTATTTTATTTTTAACCCAAAAGTATTTGATTCTTTACTTTTAGCCCAAAACTATTTTATTTTTTTTACTTTTAACCCCAAAACTTTTCATCTTTGCTTTTAACTCAAAATAATTTGTTTTTTTTTACTGTTAACCACAAAACTTTTCATCTTTTGCAATTTAACATCACAACTTTTTTACTTTCAACTTTTGTCCTCTATTCTTTACATTTTTCGCAAAAAAAAAAAGAATACGTCCGGCTCTAAATTTTGCGAGTTAACACGACGCAACGTGTATGTGTGGTTAAAACGTTTTTATGTCGTCTATTTTTTCTCGTTTGACTGGTTCATCTTAACACACGGGTCCTAGATCGACTTAGTTATTCTTTTATATGTTTTACGTTTGGGTTTAATTTCTTCGCATTAACACGCTGCAACTTCAGTGTTGGTGGTCGATGACAGTAGTGTAGCATTGGTGTTCGCCCTCACCGCAACGCGGGGATGCTTAATACTAGTTAACGCTTAATTAGTAAACCACCACTTACTTTATTATCTATTAAATAAATATATAAAACTAATTATATTTAATTATTTCACAAATATCCAAATTGCCAAAACAAACAATTAATCCATTAAATATTTCAATAAATATTTAATCGCCACATACTTAAATACCGTGTTTCTTAGAATAGCATTTAACCTTTAAATATTATGTTTGTTTGTTTGTTGTTTACTTAGGTTTTAATATTTATACAACTATAGTCATACTTAGCAGATGCTCATTTTCTTAGGTTTTAATATTTATAAATATCTAAGTTCTTTCGTAAACTTTTGGTATTAGATAGCCCAATGACATTTTATAAAGGTTTACAAAAATTAAAACTAAGGGACTGTTTGTTTACCTCTTAATGAGGCTTTGAATGGTTCAGACCTCTTACTGGTTCAGCACTTAATGGTTCAGACTGTTTGTTTCGCGAGCAAATGTCTGAATGGTTAAGACATTTGCCTCTGAATAGTTAAACATTATACTACGTCTGAATGGTTAAGGTCTCTAATCTGAATTAGTCAGACCTTTGCCTCTTAACGGTTAAACTTATACTGGCTCTTAATGGTTCAGACCTCTTACTGGTTCAGCACTTACCGGTTCGGACCTCTTAATTGTTAACACTTAATCATTCAAAAGTTGTCAATCAGCCCCTAAATAGAATATTATTTTTTAAAGAGTTTGGGAATTCCAAACTTCACATGGTGCTAGTTTAAAAAAATTAACAGATATACTCGGTACGTGATAGATATGGTGATTGTAGAGATGATTATTGGAAAAAAGATACAGTGGTCAAATATGTTATTTAAGAAGCAAATAAGCAGTCATTTGAGTGATAAAATATAAATTATATTTAGAAAAACCCGTAATAAATCTAATTTAAAAAAACTAAGACTTTGTTATTATTAGTAAAATCAATCAATTTATGTTTGTAATTTTGTTTGGTATTATTTTATTATAAAGTGTATATTATACATATAATTATATTATGTCTTAAGTTATTGATGTCATCCAAAATATTTTTTGATTTTATGTCTAGCATTATATATACTATGGTAAAAGTTTAAAGTTTATTAGAGTTACAAATAATAAGTATACATTAAATTTAAAATAAATAATAATTATCTATAGTTATGTATAAGAGATTAAACAAAATAATATTTAGTAGAAGAGTTATCTATAATTAATTAAAAGAGATTCGGGTTGTATAAATGTAATTTAATATATTAAAAAATTATATAGGAACTATAATGTATGGATTGAATAAATGTAATTTTATATACCAAATAAAAAAAGTTATATCTTTAAAACCACGTGTATTACAGGGGGTGAATAAATGTAGTGTTGTTTACCAAATAAAAAAAATTACATATTTAAAAACCCTCGTGTATTACATAGCTTGAATAAGATTGATTTTATGTACCAAATAATAAGAAAATTATATTTAAAAAAATAATGGATATACTTGGTACGCGATAGATATGGCGATTGCAGAGATGATTATTGGAAAAAAGATACAGCGGTCAAACATGTTATTTAAGAAGCAAATAAGCAGTCATTTGAGTGATAAAATATAAATTATGTTAAAAAAACATGTAATAAATCTAATTTAAAAAAACTAAGACTTTGTTATTATTAGTAAAATCAATGATTTTATTTTTGTAGTTTTGTTTGGTATTATTTTATTATAAAGTGCATATTATACATATAATTATATTATGTCTTAAGTTAATGATGTCATCCAAAATATTTTTCGATTTTATGTCTAGCATTATATATACTATGGTAAAAGTTTAAAGTTTATTAGAGTTATAAATGAGAAGTATATATTAAATTTAAAATAAACAATAATTATCTATAGTTAAGTAGAAGAGATTAAACAAAATAATATTTAGTAGGAGAGTTATCTATAATTAATTAAAAAAGATTAAACTATATAGTAATTATCTATAAGATATTAAATTAAATAATATTTAGTAGGAGGGTTATCTATAATTAATTAGAAGAAATTAAACTAAAATAATAATAAGAGTTAATTACTGTTTTCGTCCTTGTGGTTTGTCAAAAATCACTATTTCAGTCTATTAGTTTAAAATTTGCGATTTTAGTCCCTGTGGTTTCACTTTCGTAACCATTTCAGTCCACCTTACAACCATTTCAGTCCCCGTACTTACAGAATAAATGGATTGAAGTGGTTACGAAAGTGAAACCACAGGACTGAAATGGTTACGAAAGTGAAACCACATGGACTGAAATCGCAATTTTTAAACTAATGGACTGAAATAGTGATTTTTGACAAACCACAGGGACGAAAACAGTAATTAACTCTAATAATTATCTACAAGATATGGCCTAATATGATGACAAGTGTCCCACAAGTAGTTCTTTTATTATATATAGGACTGTTTAAAAAGCCCTTGGCTCGAGGCTCGTTCGAAGTTCGCTCGAAAAAAGTTCGAAAAAAGCTCGGCTCGAAGTCAGCTCGGCTTTAAACGAACTGGCTCGGCTCTACTCGGTTTGTAAACGAGCCGAGCCCGAGCCAACGTAGGTTCGGTTCGAGGCTCGATCATTAGTTGGCTCGTTGGCTCGCTCGTTTAAATTAAACCCCAAATTATGTGTGTGAGTGTGTGTTTATATACATATACTCTAATATATCTAAGTAATGTTGTTTAATTAGTAATATGGTTACTTTTTTATCGAAAGAAATAGATTGGTAAGCTATAGTTTTAATTATTAATATTGATTAAAAGATATAGATTAAAGTAAGTAACAATAAATCGTTTCTTGTTCATTTTATAGTTCACCCAAAATTTCTATTCTGTTTAAAAATTTCGTGGCTCGAGGCTCGCTCGAAGTTCGCTCGAAAAAAGTTCGAAAAAAGCTCGGCTCGAAGTGAGCTCGGTTTCAAATGAGCCGGCTTGGCTCGATTCGATTTTTAAACGAGCCGAGCCTGAGCCCACCCTGGTTCGGTTCGGCTCGACTCGTTTACAGCCCTAATTATATAGCATAGATATAGATATAGATTAGATTTAAAACAATTGAGCTAAGGGTATAATTGGATAAATGTGTTTTAATGTTTAATGGGCCTAATCTAAATCAAATGTTAAATGGGTTTAACAAACAAACGGAAAAGGGGCCTAATCTAAATCATGTAACATGTTAATTCTTTTTCTTGTTTAACATGTTAAATATTTTTTTCAAATTTGTCGTTATTTGCCTGCATCTGATTTAATTTTCATATAGCATGACTTTCACAACCACAACAGTGAAGTTCATGTCTCACGAGTCCGACTAAATTCATTTCATTAACTCACTCAACCCAAACTAAACTCGGTATAAAATAAATTGTTCTTTTTAGGTGAAGGACTTAAAGCATTCGATGCATAATGTAACACCCTATGCAAATCATACATCAGCCGTGTACATGAGAGATTCTTAGTTTATAAGAAATGTTCAACCTCAAATATCACCGACGTGTTTTGGGTTTATAAGAAATGTGTGAATTCCACAGTTAAACGTGCTAGTAGAAATAGTACTACATCCTGGGAAGTCTCCAACAACAACAAAAAAAAAAAAAAAAACATAAGATACTTGTAAGCAAAACATACAATATTTATGCTACGAGAGACCGGATTTTTATATAATTTAACATCTAATGTATAGATGTTAAATTATTTGACATTTTGATATCGAAAACTCGTATCATAAATGAATTATGAACGGAAGTGTAAGTTCCAAACGAGGATTTCAGACGATAGGATTGAATTGGCTTCTGTTTACGTTTCGTATTAAACCACAGGCCCACATTGTCTGCCTACCAGGTTGCACAAACAAAAATACTGGACCTACTTTATTTCAAAAGTTTTATTATTAACAATGGACCTCTCTTTTTTTTTTAAATACCAATAAAAATTAGAGATATTTATGCACCACTAAAAACTAGGTATATGTGCTATTATTAAAAATAAAACAATACTAAAAGTAGAGTGTTTTCAGTTAAAAACGTAAATGATTTTACTGAAAAACTAAATGAACTTTATTACTATTAAACTAAACTAAAAAAATAGAGTGTTTTAAGTAAAAACGTAAATGATTTTACTGAAAAAAGTAAATAAACTTTATTACTATTAAACTAAACTAAAAAATAGAGTGTTTTAAGTAAAAACGTAAATGATTTTACTGAAAAAGTAAATAAACTTTATTACTATTAAACTAAATATTTTTAATATGTAAAATTTTTACTTTTCTTTTCATTTCCTTTAAATTCGAAAAAACGGTAATTAATTAAATCTTACGTAATACATACACAATACACGCATACGTACACATACGCTCTTCACAAAATACCAACCTTATTATCTAAATCTACTATTGGTTTGGATTGAAAAAATAGTTAGCCCACAAGTCAGAACGGGATAAATGACGACTATAAGCTACTGGATCAGTCCAAATAGAATTTGATTGAATTCTAATTATGGGCCTGTAAAACTTTTAATTGGGCTCAAACATAAGAGAAATAATATATTGTGTTAAATTTCTCAAAACGCGAATGCTTATATATTGCTAACCCCAACAAGAGGCAAAGATGTTAATTAAAATAAATCAGACATGTTTCTTACATGTTACCCTATTTTTTACACATTTTATGCCAACTAGTTTTTTTAGTCACTTTGCAGCGAAACCAAACAAATGATAATGTAAAACAAACGTAATTTGAAAATAAAGCATGTTGTTTAAAAAGCCAAACCATTAGAACGGTTTAGTTTATCATTGTATCGTTTTATGATACCAAATAAATACTATTTTGAGTACAACTTCGTATTTAACAAAACTTATAACGAAATGTTGAGGGAAAAAATCAAACACAACTACGTACTTAAGTTTTTAGAAAAAAGTTATAAACGTAAATTATTAAATAAGTATCAAATTATTTGATAAACTAATATATGCTCTAAAAAATAAAAAATGAATATTAAAAAAATGGTAAAGGAAATATATGGTTTTAAAAATGAAAAATAAAAATAAAATTATGTTATTAAAAGTAAATATAATAATAAACTATTATAATATATTATATAAAACAATAATAAAAAGCTATATATTATTTTAAAAATAAAGTTACTATTCGTCGGCCTTCATAAACTCTACGTATATATCAAAATAATTGCGGTATATATCAAAATAATTGGGTGTTTCATTTAGTTGATACTAAGATAGTTTATCACTTATTAGATTATATATATTAATAGGTTATTACCCGTGGTACCAGGGTTGTTTATTTTATTAGTTATTAATCATGTATATTTTTTTATATATAACGCTATTTTTTTTTAAAGTTGTAAGGACATTCACTGATAATCCTATACACATATTTATATATGACATATAATTTAAAAAAATACAGATATAAACAGTATTAAAACGATTTCGTCGAATAGACCCAATAACAACTAAAACAAAATACGCTGACAGTGACATAATGAATTCAAAAGATTGTTATTAGACAAAATGAATTCATAACGCTTACTTTCGAAAACTTTGATCATTTTTAATAATTTGTTAAAAACTGCCTATTTTGATTTTATAAATAACATTTTAAACCGTCCAAACCGACCACTTTGGTTGGTCTGCCGACAAAACAAATGACTGTGTGGTTCGCCTTTTATTTTTTAGTTAGTGGTTAAGCCGTAATAAGTTTGGAATAATCTTAAAAGAGAAAAAGTATTATAAATACATATATTTATTTAATACAACAATTACCACCATCGAAATCTTAATAATTATTTAGCCATGTTCATATATAATAACTACAAACAAATTGAAATATTAGATAAATGAATGACAAAGTAGAAATACAATTAAGAATATATATAATTACGAGTTTGAATTCAACTCTACTTTTGACTCGGATAAAGCTATATTCAACTGACCATGTGAAAATCCCCTCTTTACTATCGATATTCGCACTGGCCGTACTTGAATCTGTAATAAGATTTACAAATGACGTTAATAATAGAATATTTTCTTAATCCAACTCTACTTCTGTTTGAATACATTTTCATTTCGCACTCGCCAAATGCACCAGAAAGATGTTTGTAAGACCAAGTAGACCACTCTTTTCCATCTTTTGGAACCCCTTGCAAGATTGTGGTAGTTTACCAGGTCTTTTACAAAAACAAAAAAAAATGAATATATGAATACATCCTGCACCAATTTGCTATAAACTCCCAGATCTCTTGAGCGAAAAAACAAATATGAAACTTAAACCAAATTAAAAAAAAAATGCATAAAATTTAATAATCTATGATGAAAGGCAGTCCAATAAAGTAGATAAATCTTGCTGTGATATAATAAAGAAATGAAAATACAAGTTGTAGCTATTGAAAATGAGGTTCACTTCACAGAAGGAAAAAGCAAGCAACATTACAAAACTTGCTTGGTGTCACAAACTGATTCGATTCTTACCAAACCCACTGATACGATTGGAAAGACAACAACAACGTTAGGGGAGAACTTTGAAAGAGATAATTGTTTTCGTCGCCAATAGGGTTTAGCCGTTTGGTAAGGATGGTGGAATCGAAAAAATAAAAAGTGAACGATTGAATAACACATTATTAATTGGATCGGATTCACCAAAATATTTCTCCGCTAAGACACAATTAATCAGTTTGATTAAACATCAACAAAAAAAAAAAGAACAAATGAAGTAGATGATCCGAAAAAGAGCATGAAATCAATACAAAAAAAGACAAACATACATGTTAGTTAAATAGAAAAAAGATCTTGATGAAAACTTGGGAAAGAGATTGTAGAAGAAAGGTAATCTAATAGGGTTTTGATCGGTGTTATGATTGAAAAAGAAAAGAAAGAATGCTTTATATATGGATCCGGATTGTTAGTTGGATCGGGTTAGGGTATATGGGCTTCACTGAAAATAATTTTGACCCGAAAGTTTTGGAGCCAAAATGTAATTGAGGAGAAGAGACACATCACTCAATATTTAACATGTTTATTATATATAATAATAGATAATAGATTAGATTATATATATTAATAATTAATATTAGTTAATTAACTAACAATAGTTTCATTGACATTAAAAATGTGATGTCAACGGATACAATCATTTAACAACCAAACAGTTTGCAAATGATAGCATATTAAAGTGTAAATTCAAAAATTAACAATAATTATCAGTATTATAAATACTGTTGACTTTTAATCACTTGACTCCATGTTTATTATTTGTTTACAATTAAATACTTAATTAACAGCCAAACATTTTTCAGATAAACATACTCTAAGAAATCCATAGTTTTTAGTAAAATACAGTTTTCATAAGTTTATTGTTATGTTGTTTTGTTATAATATCACCTCCAACACTAGCATACTCTTAATACTAGTGTTTTAAAATCCGACTAGACCCTAGGTCTGGACATCTAAACTAGCCACCGGTTTGGTTGCGACCTAACGAATAGAACACAAATGGACCAAATGTTTTGAATGAACTAGACAAACATATGGAATCGGTCAACCTTGATGGAAAACTAGGGCTATAAAGAACCGAACGTTCAGCGAACAGTTTGTAAACCGTTCGGCGGGAAATTCGTTTATGTTTGTTCATATAATAAGCGAACGAACATGAACAACAAAATTTCGTTCGATTAGTTAAATGAACGAACATGAACAAGACCTCGTTCGTTCAATTGTGTTCGTGAACGTTCGGTAAGGTGTTCGTGTGAACATTCGTTCATTTGTGTTCGTATGTTTGTGTTTTAAATTTTAATTAAAGATTTTTTACTTTCATACATTTTATCTATACTTTTTATTTTATTAAACTTTTATTTATTTTATCATCCTAACAATTAAACTAGGAAACCCTATTTCACCTTGTCTATGCACCATTTCTCTTTCCTTTCTCATTATTTACATCGACGAATACGATCGACCTCCGTTCCCTAATAAGGGATTCAAGTTCCAGTGCTACTCTCTGGGCCATCCACCTTTATCCTTCGTCGCGTTCACCAAATTTATTTGTGTTTGTGAACCGTTCGTGAACACACTCATTTTCTTAATGAACGAACACGAACATAAAATCTCGTTCGGTAAGTGTTCACTAACCGTTCGTGAACACATTTATTTTCTTAACGAACGAACACGAACAAAACCTTGTTCATGCTCATTCGGTTCGTTTACAACCCTATGGAAAAACCACTATATATTGGTTCTTAAGATATAATCAATAATTGAAACAGTTAAACTAGTGAACTACTAGAGTTATTTGTTCGTGGTTTTAAATCACTACTTAATATCAGTATGTTTTATATGATTTGACGTATTATATGTATATATCTATTTTTCTGTTAAAGTATGCAATATTTATTTTATTTATAAGAAAAACTTTGGTTAACATATACATTGGCGAATAATTGAACTGTTATCTGGTAGAGAAAATTAGGAATGACTTGGCAACATCATATGTGTGATGCTCTTTCATTCTAGAGTCAAAACTATCTTGACATTCTCCAAAATTTTCCAATTGACATATTTTTTATACTTTACAAGTTGACAAGTAGTATTTTTTATCTAGGTATAAAACTTATAATTGAAATATAGCTATTTCTTTTATAGACTTATTGTTGATGTACCTTTGATTTGTACAAATACTTTTACAATTTTCCCATAATACGAGTATATTGATGTTATTTTGAAGTTTTAACGTCTCCTATGGTAATTGAGTTTAACACAAAACAATTAATAGATAGAAACAAACAACGTTTTACGTTTTTTTTTCAAAGATGAACTTCATTAACCACCCCCCCCCCCAACACCAGCTAGGGTCAGAAAACAAATAAACCCAACAGAAACATCTCCAATACAACACCTACACAATTACGTATATTTACATAATATTGAATTGACACCAATCTGGCCATTGAAGACTTGTGCTTAGGATGTGGGGCGAGGTTGTGTCGTCCCCGACCACCCCATCCGTTACATCACCTCCACCTTCTTCTTCCCTTCAAGAGTGGTGGTGTTCTCATTCCCCTCCAATCAAAACCTTCCAAGGCGTCGAGTTTCAGTCTGGGAGGTGGGTGTCACACCCCAACTGATGGCGGAAACATCGAGGCGAGACAAAAGATTGCTCATTGCTCACAACACTAATAGCGACAATATTTAATCAACCCAAATTTCATTTCATAAGTAAATTGTCAAATACAATACATGGGAATTTCAAGTACAACAATAATCAAGACAAAATTTGATACAACGACTATAAACCTAAACGTATTGTGTGTATCTAGTCATTAACGTTACCTCAATTTCATAGCATCATCTTCTTCAACCTATAACATGTTTTAAAATAGAATTCAATGCAAAAGCAAAGGCGAGTACACAAGTTGGTGATACATAGCATAAGTATAAAAGGTATAACTAGAATCCACATGTTAATCGTTATGTAAGGTAAATGCTAATCATGCAATACTAGATCAAACCCCGAGTTTCCACAAGTATAATGAGCTTCCCTCGTCACAAAGGCAACGAGACTAAAAAAGTATGATTAAGCTTAACAAAACCCCGACGGGTGGTGTGCTACTCCTATAGCGCTATATATGTCAAGATGGGCTTGCTAAGTTAATGATCAAGCATGTATAATTCTAGCATGTATCTAAGCATAACAAGTATCATGTATTAACGGATTGAGCATGTAAAGCATAAGTTGTGATTTGTGTATTTTGATAGGTAAACATGTTACAACCCAAAAAGTGAGAAAGCGGTAAATGGGTCGAGTATGCTCACGGTTTTTCTTAAAGTGTTCCACTTAGAGAAATCCGCGAGCTTGTTTGTAGATTAGGGTTTGGCACCTTGTCCTTCTACAAGAAGAACATATGTATGAGTAATGAGTTTGTCGGAAGATTCGGATTTATCGAGCATAAGTAAAGTATGAGGAAAAATGAAGTATGAAGTTATAAAAATAATCACTAAGGTATAGCACTTGTTTTTGACACTATGATAATCCATATGGGTTTGATGTGATTTCATAGGTTCGGGACCTATTAGAATCGTAACGAGGAACCACACACTTTGGTGAAAACTTATTAACTTGATAGGTGATTATGTAGTCATTATCAAGGGTTCGGTTTTTAGGATTATATTATAGTCCATAGTTATATATATATATACATAATATTAAACTAACTAAAATAATATCAGATAAGTCATGGAGGAGGTAGGAGGTAGAACCATCCTTTTAGGAAACTCGTATGAGTTCACCACTACACAAGTTGTCATAAACAACAAGGAGGGTCAAGAACAATATTAACGACAAGAATGTAAATGGTGTCACTATACCAAGTAGCCAAGTAATTATCAACCCGTAAGCACGCGTCGACACACGTCGAAGGCTAGACGGGTTGTGTTACTTTTAAACTAGCAAACTAGCTTAGGATAATGATAAGAAATCATCAAGTGATGTGTGGACTTAAAGTTAGGATACCCAAGCTAACCAAGGTAGTCACACAAGAACAAGTTCAAGACTTGCATCACTTGTGAGCTTAAAGCTCTATGAAAACAAAAAGTTTGGAGTGTCAGAACACTCCTATTTACATGTATAACAACCTAGGTTAGTCTCCTTAATCACAAGGTTGACTAGAAGCTCAAGAACACTAGGATGAATGAAGAAAAGACAAGTTTAAACAAGTTTTGAAAGTGTTTTGAACATAACAGAAAGTTTTGGAGTCCTTTAGGTGCATTTCCAGGTCTAGATTCTCCATGGAGAATCTGTGGATTCAAACCTAAGGATTATCCAAGCAATTAGAAAGAAGAATCAAGTGATTTCATCAAGATTTGAGCAAGTTATGCTCACTTTAGTATGAAGATATGAATCTGCCCGAACTTGGAGATTTGCAACTGATTTGGGGAGTTTTGAGAGAGATTTGAGAGTTGTGAAAGTGGAAAAATGCCTGGATTAGAGTGGTATTTATAGGGATGAGTTAGGAGGTTGTTGGAGGTGATTAAAGGGGGTTTAGAGGTGATTGGGTGATATTAGGAGTGTGGGATCCGTGCCAATTCGCGAGTCCAAAAACAATTCTGCCCGTCCGGCACCCCTTGCGGACCGTAAGGACCTGGTCCGGGCAAAGATTTTTATTTTTGTTGTTTTGACACATGGTGACGGTTTAGGTGCCATTTTATGATATTTTATGAACATAACAAGTATTCTAAGCATATGGAACATGTTATAATGAAATTGAACGAGATCGAGTATTAACATCATGTATAATGTACGTGTGAAGTATAAGTGTCGCTTATTTGCAAGTATGATTACGTTTTCGAGTATGAGCATCATGTATATGTATGTATGAGTACGTATGACAAGTATAGAGATAAAATGTATATTTCATTATCATTTAGTCTCAATTACACAGATTACAACGAAAGTACGGGTACGAGATACAATGGTTTCCAAAAATAGAAATACAAGCGACACTTACTAAATATAGAAAGTATGGAAACGCGAGGTGTTACATGGGGGGGGGGGTTCCCCTTCGGCACAGACGCCACATGTGCTCCCTAACCCCCTTCCCACACCCCACATCCTTCGATCTACTATTTAGACACAAGTATCCAAGCGATTTGGTAGCCTCCACTATATGCCCAATGTTTGCTTTCTTTTCCGAACACAATGCTTCATTCCTTGCTTTCCATAACCAACATGCAATCATGGGCGCAACTTAAGTAGGGCGGGATGGGGCAGCAGACCCCCGAACTTTTCGCTCAGTAATGGAGAGTATGTAGTTTTCGTACATAAATTTTTGGTATATACGTTTTCGACCCCCGGTTTTATAGAAATTTTTAGGTCCGGTGACTTCCGCCCCCTCCTCCACTCCCCGATCGAAAATCTCAAGCTTTGCCACTACATCTAATTATGATGATACCTCGTATTACCTTTCTTTGATTGTCACTCTTTTGAATTATGCTATGTAACTCCAATAGATCTCTTACCGAAAAAAGGTGTATATGTATGGGATTTTGCACCAACTGCTAATGGCTTGCATAATACTGTGGAAATGTAGCATGATGTGAAAATCTGCTTAGTAGAATCCACCCGTCTTCACAAAGGGCACATACTTGATTGTGTATGAGGAAAACATCCGAGTAATAGTAATAGTAATAATGTTTTAGTTAACATGCATATTGTAGTAAGGACTCAGTATATTTGATAGGCTCAACTACTAGCTAAATATCTAGATCGAGTGCCTTTTTATTTGTTAATATAATCCCAAAACACTAAACTTATTAGGGGTAACATAATAAGAAAATTGTTATGTGAGAAATATTAAAAATCTAATGTGCACTTAGAAAAAAAGTACTAATAAAAAATAAAGATTACGAGATAAACAAAATATATCGTAAATATAATTTCACTAACTTCAGTTTGAGTTTACTCTTGCAGTTTTGCTATATTACAAAAAGGATTTGTTAAATTGTTGTTACTTTGTTGTATGTATGATACGTCTAAACTAATTACAGCGGTGCGTCTAAGTTGTCAAATTGTGAAAGTCCATTTAAACTAGCTACAAATACATTAAATCAATTACAATAATATGCCTAACGTATAACGATACATCCAAGTTGTTAAGATTCGACACATGAGTTAACTTTATGAATATAATGATGCGTTCAAACCATTTAAAAATGCCTACAACATAATTTGTAAATTAACAAACGTATGTCTCACTCTAAATACATTAGACATGTGTTGCATACTTAATATCATGTACACGTACACACACAAAAACAACACTTTTTTTAGTATTTTTTAACTTATTATAGATTTGAATGTAATATTTTTGTTACGTTCACTATTTTGTTTAAAAAATAAAAATTATTTTCGCTCTAAATACATTAGACATGTGTTGCATACTTAATATCATGTACACGTATACACACAAAAACAACACTTTTTATAGTATTTTTTAACTTATTATAGATTTGAATGTAATATTTTTGTTACGTTCACTATTTTGTTTAAAAAATATTAATTATTTTCACATTAGAAAAGCAGCAAGGCTTTTGAGAAGCAATCTGCATGGAACTCAACAAGTACTTTATGTATTCCATGTGCTCCTTGTAGTTTTAATAAATGACAGAATCTACCCTTATTATTCGCATTACAAGCATTTCAATTTTCAACTATAACCACAAATATTTAGATATACACTTCCCTACATAAGATTCTATTCTATAGTCTCTACAAATCAGTTGGTTTTAGGTTTATATACCAAGTACGATACTTAATAATTAGTATTATTCGTAGATTTATTTTAAAACCGTAAGATCATATTCGCATTACATACATTTTAATTTTCAATTTTTAACGGCAAATTTAAAGCACTAACGGATCACTGGAGTATAAATATTAATTATACACTTTCCTACAAAAGATTCCACTCTATACAAATCAGTTGGGTTCATATACCAAATACAATAGTTTTATGCATATTTTGTAGATTTATTCTAAGGCTAGAAATTAACTACAAAGTCCAAATTTCCTAAAAAGTATAAAAAGTCATAAAATATCAAAATGTCAACCATAAAACACACAAAAACCCATAAATAAATACTAAAACATGTATAAAACATCAAAATGTCAACCATAAAACACACAAAAAACGGACAAATAATTACTAAAACATCATATATGTGGGTTGTGTTTTGGACGATAAGACTTTGATTATCGAATGACAAACATTATTGCGTTTTATGGTGATTAGCATGTTGTGTTTTATATTCATAGTTCTACGATTACGTGTTTAAAGTTTTTGTGGACTATTATGGTTTGAATATGATGTTTTAGTAATCTCCGCCCTGTTATTTGTGGGGTTTTTTGTGTGTTTTATGGTTGAAATTATAATGTTTTACGACTTTTTACACTTTTTAGGAAATTTGGACTTTGTAGCCGAACTTCACAATTCTAAAGCAGTAAGATCATATTATTATTTGAAAATAAAGAAAAGTCTTTTCCCGTTATATTTTAACATGATTATGGAGTTTAGAATTGTTATTTGTATCAAAAAAAATATTCTTATTCTTTTATATTTGTTTTGCTGAAAATCAGGTTTGTTTTATTTTTACATTCTTTTTTATGTAATTTCTGAATAAAATTAACAAGCCATAGTTTTACATTAGATTTATGTCTTTATGGTTTGCTTCTTCATTTTGCTGAGAAATATTGGTATATAATTTGATAAATATTGATAGCATACTTCCAATGCTTTTCACCTTCGTCACAAACTATGTTTTTATTATGATTCATGATATCTGTGTAAATGAATTATTAAACTTAGGAAAAAGCTTGCAACAAAAAAGTAGAAGCTAAGATTACAAATCCTTAGCAGATTACACAAGAAAACTGGTAAATTTAAAATTACACTATACTAACCATCCTACAAATGGAAATTTTGCACTATTTTTTATCCATAAAAACAAATTTGTCCTGATTCTGATTTCTTCCAATGTCTTAGGTATAGATAGGATAGCGGTTTGTTGTTGAATGCTTTATCATTCCTAGCTCGCCACATATACTAACAAGTAGTAAAAAATTACAATAATCTCTTTACTGGTGTGGTTAAGAAACCTGCATATGTTTTGGGGGGGGGGGGGGGGGGGGGTTATGAACCATAGTCAATGCCTTTCTATCCCATTTGTCTTCACTCTTTGAAATCTTCGTCTAATTGAGAAGTTCGACGCATAACACATTGCTGCCAAGGGCGGACCTAGGTAATGGGTTGGGTGGCGGACGCATCCTTTGAAAAGAAAACTTTAGTGTATTTTATAGGCAAAAATCTTGATCGAACCCTTGAAAGTTTGGTTAAACTCCTTATCGCACACCCAGAAAATAATTCCTGGGTACGCCACTGATTGTTGTCATTCCTTGATCATAGTATCGTGTTGCAACACACACCTCCTACTCCACCCCAAGTTATCGGTTTTCATTCCATGGTATTCTCTATTTGTTAAAATAAATGCAACTTGTTAATTCATGTTGCAACATTTGAACGTGTTATAATATTTTGGTTTTGTTAATTATGTTAATAAACTTGAAGGGGTGTAAGTGTGCAGGAAAGAAAGATGGAGGTGCAAAGTGTTGTAGCTAAGGGTTAAAGTGTAGCTGTTCAAGACTTGAAGGCTAGTTTGAAAGTATCCTTTTATATCTGGCTATAAAAGAGTTGTTACTGTGTAGTTAGGGTTTGTTACTTCTAGATCTTTCTGTTGTCTTCTTTGTTTGAGCGATTAGGGTTTGTATTGTCTGTACTAGTGTCACACCCCAACCGATGGCGGAAACATCGGATGAGACGAAAACTAGATTGCAAGAGGCTTCATAACGCTAATTGTGTCAAGTGTTTAATAATTACCTTTTTACATAGTTTAAATCAAATAATACAAAATTTAGATCCCGACACGTAACAAATATAATTTCATTTCATTGATAACGATTTAATACAAGATATTGAAACGAAATACATATTTGAAACAAATACAATACAATAAGTATTTAAAGTTTAAATGTGTTTTTTAGGCAATCCTACTAGATTCCATGTGTCATCAAAATTCCTGCAACATGTATTAAAAGCATAGATCAATACAAAAGTATTGACGAGCATACAAGTTTGAAATTAATTATAAGTATAAAAGTTTGTTTTGATTGTGACAAGTATATATTCAAGTCGAATCGCACGAATATGTGGACCACTTTCGCATAACAATAGCATATAATCGAATTCCTTGACTAGCATGCATAGTATTCTAAGCATAACGATATCATGAGAATACAAGTCAAAACTAATAAGCATGAACAAACTCAAGTATAACAAGTAGCATGTATAGACGAGTTTAAACTAACACATATAACTCACATAAGCGTAACTGATGGCACATTTGGTATTGTGAACACATTTAATTTTGTTTAAAATAAAATTTTGTAATTTATACATGTTGCACCCCAAAATGCATTAAAGTGTAAAAAGGGGGTCGAGTATGCTCACTTATTGCGAAGCGTCCTTTAGTATACCGCGAAGTGTTGAAGGTCGAAAGATGGACATCGGGGTCACCTCACATGACAAACGAAGGTATATATTTAAATATTAGAGGTTGCCGAAGTGTTATTAAAATAAGTATACGTTTGTATTTAGTTTTATAAAATTTAATTGAATCCGTTAAGCTTCGTCTTATACTCTTGGCGCGTTTCGATTATGGATTTTTACAAAAAAAACGGGCAGAGTTTTCTCTGTTTTGGACGATCCCGACAACACAAGTTGTCGATATATTTTACAAAACACATAATAAATGATTCCGCGCTCAAAATAATGTTAAGTAACTAATATAATGAACGTCGAAATAAGATAACATTTATATGAATAATATTACCGTCGGTTCCCTGATTAAAATAACTTTAACGTAAATAATATAATAAACATCGACTAAATAATATTAACATAAATAATAATCAAGTCAGTTTCGCGATAACATTAACGTAAATAATATTAAGACGTCACGACGTTAGAATTTTACCGACTCGTGCTGACTGAGTTTGACCAGCAGTTGACGGTTGACTTTTATTGACGCGTTAACTGGGTTGGCTGTTCGACAGACTTTGACCGTCTTTGACCGAACCGAAAACCCAAACATCGAACCGAGACTGAAGTCGAACCGAACCTGTATCTCGAACCTAACCATCGTTGACTGTCGTTGACGGACCAAACGGATGTTGACCGAGGTTGACTGAGACTGACCGGAACTCGAACTCTAGACGGAAGCTAGACCAAGCCGATGCCTCTGTCGATGCGTGGCCTGAACCGGAAAGGACCTGCCGCAATCAAACGCGGCCAACACCGTCGCTGCACGCGGCTTGCCGCCGCTGCTATCCCAGTGCCGCTGCCACATAAAGGGTGTTGCGGCCGCCGCTGTTTGGGAGAAAGGGAGACGAGGAGAGGGTGGTTGGAGACCTCCGTCGCTGCTGCGGCTTTGCTCATGGTGCGCCGCCACCAGAATGGTGGCCGGCGATGTCGGTACAGAGAGAGAGAAACGGGAGAGGGGTAAGGTCGGTAAGGTGAGTGTGTGAGAGGAAGGAGGGTTGAGTGGAGGTGTTTCGTCGGTCGGAATATGAGCGATGCCGGAGTAAGTCGCCGGAAAAGAACTCCGATCACCGGAGTTGAGGGAGAAGGGGGAGTGGGGGTGACTGATGTGTTTTAGGGTGTGTGTGTTAGTGTGTGTAGGCTTAGTTATATATAAGTTAGCGTTTTAGATAGGTTTAGTTAGGTTGCGCCTAGAGCACGTTAACTTGGTTCTAGGGTTTTTGAGCGGCCCGGTCACAACCGCGAGGACCGCTTTCGAACTCGAGCGTCATAAGATATAGCAATTATTTATTTAAAGTTATAAAATAATTAAGATGGTCTCGGTAACTTGTATTAGGCACGTTCTTGGCCTGTTGCGTTAAAACGCGAAATTTACAAACCGAGAAGCACCGATTTGCGTATAAGCGTACATTTGAACGACCTATTGCGTAATTAATGAATATGTAATAATAGATATATGCATATATACATATTGGTTAACGCCTCGGATTACGATATGGATATCACGTTATAAAATAAGGATGTTAAAATACGAGGCGTTACAGTCTCCCCTACTTTATGAAATTTCGTCCCGAAATTTATTCGAATGAAAGACTTTAGAAAAGATGGCATCCTCAAGGGTGTTTTTGTAGCAAACGAGTATTGGGTCGTGAGCGGTCAAAGTTAGCATTCAAAGTTAGCAAACGAGTGTTTGGGTAGCCCACGACTTTATAGCCTAGTGGCATCTTGGTGGTGAGATAAGGTTTTGGGATCAATAGGTCCTGGGTTCGATTCCCACATGGGGGTTTTTAGGAAGATGGCACTTCGAAGTGTGTATGGGTATGATCGAGAAATAGGTGGTGAGTGATTAGAGTTTGTATTTAAACATAACAGTGAAACACCGAATTTCTCATGGCACATTTCACGAGGCCTTAGCAATATGGTATTAACACTTATATATAGGAAGTACCAGCGGCGTATCCACCATGTTCATACCATATTACGTTCGTTTTGCTAGTCGATGCCATGTTACATTCCGTGTCATAATCAGGTTTGTTTGCGTATTACGAGTAAGACTGATCGCGTATATAAAGTCTCAAGTATGTAAGTATATTGTATTAAGTATATGAGAGTGTACTGTATAAGTATGAGTGTAAGTGTAAGTGTACGTATTCACACATTCGTGTACAATACAGATGATATATTTTAGTTTAACCAAGATTAACTGATTACTGGCATGTGAATAAACAGGTCAAACCATCGTGTACCGCAATGTAGACTACCCATCATCGTCAAAACGAAGAGGGTGTAAAATACTTAACATGACCTCAAGAATACGGGCGGGCGTCACTCCTATAGCGCTACACAAGCGCTATACATGTTAAGGTGTGGCTTGATCAGAGTTAATGACGAGTCTACCACATAAACATTTGAATAAACAAGTCAAACCATCGTGTATGCAATGTTGACTAGTCAATATTGTCAAAACATAGTGTAAAATAGTTTACTTAGTATGAAATAGTTTACTTAACATGACCCCAAGTCTCAAGGGCGGTGCGCTACTCCTATAGCACTACGCATAGTGCTATACATGTTAAGGTGTGGTTTTATAACGAGTTTATCACATATAATGTTCCAGTAATCCCAAATCAAGTATGATGTTTAGTATGCACCTATAGAATCGTTGTGTAATAGATTTAGTATAAATGCGAAGTTTGTCGTGCATAAATTCAATTTTAGTATAGTGTGACACTGAAAAAAAAATATGAAGGAATAAGAATTATATAGCATAAAATGTAAGATAGCATAAAAGAGAGGCTTGTTAAAATGTTGGAGTGTTTCGGTTTTAGAACTTCGACTATTCCAAAGTGACTCGTAAGTCCTTTCGAATTAGGGAGACATGATTTGGCCTAATAGGTGTAATACTCTCGTCGCCAAGCGATTAACGGTACTTTACCCTTCCAGTTAGTACATTTCCCTAATTTGATCGAAAAATACGAAACTTTAGCTAGATTGAAAATTGAGGAACGGAACCAGTCATCAAGGTATGGATGTCAATCCTGGCTTGACAATTTCGTCCCCAAATTGTGGTTTATTGAACGTATCAAGATATAATCTCGAATCGTCAATAAGGATCCACTAGATTATGAAATGAAACTCCCATCAAGATATGGATATCACTCCTGACTTGATGGTGAATTTCGTGTGAAATAACATGTAAAACGGATTGAAACTCGTCACCAATGACGGGAATCACCCCTGTATTGATGAGTTATTTCGATTGTGGAACAAGAATATACTCAAAAGCGTGTATTGTGTTTCATGTCTTAGGAAAGACATATTGTAAGCTTTAGGATCAAAAGGGGGAGAAGCATGATAGAAAGAAAAACATTTTAGACAAGTATCACAAATGGTCCATGGTATGGTACTTAAACTAAAGGCTAGGTCGAACATGACAATTCTACCTAATTCCCTATAGTTATGGCTCTGATACCAATCTGTCACACCCCAACTGATGGCGGAAACATCGGGATGAGACGAAAACTAGATTGCAAGAGGCTTCAAAACGCTAATTGTGTCAAGTGTTTAATAATTACCTTTTTACATAGTTTAAATCAAATAATACAAAATTTAGATCCCGACACGTAACAAATATAATTTCATTTCATTGATAACGATTTAATACAAGATATTGAAACAAAATACATGTTTGAAACAAATACAATACAATAAGTATTTAAAGTTAAAATGCGTTTCTAGGCAATCCTACTAGATTCCATGTGTCATCAAAATTTCTGCAACATGTATTAAAAGCATAGATTAATACAAAAGTATTGGCGAGCATACAAGTTTGAAATTAATTATAAGTATAAAAGTTTGTTTTGATTGTGATAAGTATTTATTCAAGTCGAATCGCACGAATATGTAGACCACTTTCGCATAACAATAGCATATAATTGAATTCCTTGACTAGCATGCATAGTATTCTAAGCATAACGATATCATGAGAATACAAGTCAAAACTAATAAGCATGAACAAACTCAAGCATAACAAGTAACATGTATAGACGAGTTTAAACTAACACATATAACTCACATAAGCGTAACTGATGGCACATTTGGTATTGTGAACACATTTAATTTTGTTTAAAATATATTTTGTAATTTATACATGTTGCACCCCAAAATGCAATAAAGTGTAAAAAGGGGGTCGAGTATGCTCACTTATTGCGAAGCATCCTTTAGTATACCGCGAAGTGTTGAAAGTCGAAAGATGGACATCGGGGTCACCTCACATGACAAACGAAGGTATATATTTAATTATTAGAGGTTGCCGAAATGTTATTAAAATAAGTATACGTTTGTATTTATTTTTATAAAATTTAATTGAACCCGTTAAGCTTCGCCTTATACTCTTGGCGCGTTTCGAGTTATGGATTTTTACAAAAAAACGGGCAGAGTTTTCTCTGTTTTTTGACGATCCCGACAACACAAGTTGTCGATATATTTTACAAAACACATCAATAAATGATTCCGCGCTCAAAATAATGTTAAGTAACTAATATAATGAACGTCGAAATAAGATAACATTTATATGAATAATATTACCGTCGGTTCCCTGATTAAAATGATTTTAACATAAATAATATAATAAACATCGACTAAAATAATATTAACATAAATAATAATCAAGTCAGTTTCACGATAACATTAATGTAAATAATATTAAGAACGTCACGACGTTAGAATTTTACCGACTCGTGCTGACTGAGTTTGACCAGCAGTTGACTGGTTGACTTTTATTGACCACGTTAACTCGGTTGGCTGTTCGACAGACTTTGACCGAACCGAAAACCTAAACATCGAACCGAAAACCCAAACATCGAACCGAAACTGAAGTCGAACCGAACCTGCATCTCGAACCCAACCATCATTGACTGTCGTTGACGGACCAAATTGAGGTTGACCGAGGTTAATTGAGACTGACCGGAACTTGAACTCGAGACGGAAGCTAGACCGAGCCGATGCCTCTGTCGATGTCGTGGCCTGAACCGGAAAGGACCCGCCGCAATCAAACGCGACCAACACCGTCGTTGCCGTCGCTGCACGCGGCTTGCAGCCGCTGCTATCCCAGCGCCGCCGCCACCTAAAGGGTGTTGCGGCCGCCGCTGTTTGGGAGAAAGGGAGACGAGGAGAGGGTGGTTGGAGACCTCCGCCGCTGCGGCTTTGCTCATGGTGCGCCGCCACCAGAATGGTGGCCGGCGATGTCGGTACAGAGAGAGAAACGGGATAGGGGTGAGGTCGGCGAGGTGAGTGTGTGAGAGGAAGGAGGGTGAGTGGAGGTGTTTGGTCGGTCGGAATAGGAGCAACGCCGGAGTAAGTCGCCGGAAAAGAACTCCGGTCACCGGAGTTGAGGGAGAAGGGGGAGTGGGGGCGGCTGATGTGTTTTAGGGTGTGTGTGTGTTAGTGTGTGTAGGCTTAGTTATATATAAGTTAGGTTTTAGATAGGTTTAGTTAGGTTGGGCCTAGAGCCCGTTAACTTGGTTCTAGGGTTTTTGAGCGGCAAGGTCACAATCGCGAGGACCGCTTTCGAACTCGAGCGTCGTAAGATATAGCAATTATTTATTTAAAGTTATAAAATAATTAAGATGGTCTCGGTAACTTATATTAGGCGCATTCTTGGCCTTTTGCGTTAAAACGCGAAATTTACAAACTGAGAAGCACCGATTTGCGTATAAGCGTACATTTGAACAACCTGTTGCGTAATTAATGAATATGTAATAATAGATATATGCATATATACATATTGGTTAACGCCTCGGATTACGATACGGAACTTTTATAAAATAAGGATGTTAAAATACGAGGCGTTACAACTAGATCGATTGTGATCTTGGTGATCTTGTGTGAGATCCTGTTGCTACAGTTTGTATAGATCAACTGATTGACATCAGTTGATCATCTCTTCCCTTGTATTGTTCATTGATCTCACAAATTGTGAGATCTATGGTTATTTGGGGGGTTTTTTAGGTTTGGGTAACTAATAAAGTTTTTGTCACCGTTTTGTCACTTATCACTTTGTTTGTGTTGATTTCTGTTCATATTTTGTTATTTGAGTTTATACCATAAGTTTTTACATGGTATCAGAGCCCTGGTTGGCTCTTTGTTACTAATCTTGGTTGTTCCGCTGTGAGTATTAGGGTTCTTGTTGTCTGTATTCTTCAAGTGTTGAAGATTGGTTTGGATCTGGATCTTGGGAAGTGTGCCGTTGCAAATCTGGAAAGTCAGAAACCCTAGTAAGGGTTTGGAGTAGACTTGGAAGATTTCTCATCTTCTGGTGGTTATTACTTCATCATGTGTTGGTCTCTGAAACTCATAGAAAGTTTCAGGGCAAACTGACCAGGCTGTGTTCTTGCTCTTGATCTCTGTTTGTAACCCTAGAAGGTTATAAACTTAGATCTGCTTAGAGGGAGTTAAACGCTATTGTAAGAAATATTCTATTGTTCTTTATCTGTCTTTATTAGTTTTGTTGATATTGTTTAGTTGGTGTCGGGGTAGTGAGGACCGGTTTGTTTAATTTTGAGTTTTTTTATTAGTGTCTGTTGGTGTGCACCTGTGTTATGCTTGTCCTGGCACCTTTTGAGTGATGAACCAGGAATCTGGCCTCTGACACAGTTTGCTGTTGAGAGTCTTGATTGATCTTGATTGTGTTTTGTTTACTGTTCTATATTGTTGATAGGTTATTGTTTTTTTTTGTATTTGTTAAAATGGGTGATGATGGTGCTAGTTCTTCACAAACTAAAATAGTAGACTGGACCTAGGTGATCCATTGTAACTTCATCCTAGTGATTCTTCTGCATTAACTATTGTTAGTGTCCAACTTAAGGGTACTGAAAATTATGCTGTGTGGTCCAGTGCCATGAAGCTTGCTTTAGAAGCTAAGAATAAGTTTGGTTTTATTGATGGTAAGTGTGTGAAATCAGAGGATGATGAAGTTATTGCTAATCAATGGGATAGGTGTAATTCAGTTGTTCTTACTTGGTTATTAAATTCTATTTCTGAGGAATTGTTTCTTGGTCAAGTGTTTTCTAAGTTGGCATATGAAGTTTGGGATGATCTTAAAGAGTCTTTTTACAAAGTTGATGGGTCTGTTGTATACGATTTATATAAGAAGATTAACAGTATTTCACAAAATGGCAGCACTGTCGCTGAATACTATAACAGGCTGACAACAATGTGGAAGCAAATGGATGCAATGTTGCATCTGCCTTTCTATTCTTGTCAGACTGCTAAAGACTACACTGATTTTTTAATGCTTATAAAATTGATGCAATTTCTTATAGGGTTCTTATGGGGTTGGATGATGTCTACCAACCGGTGAGAACTAATCTCTTGACCAGGGAACCAATTCCTACAGTTAAAGTAGCTTTTTCAATTATCTCTAGAGAGGAATCACATAGACTTACTAGTAGTAGTTCTAAATCTCAGAGTGTATCCTTTGTATCTAAAACAAATCAAGGTTTTAAGTCTAAAAGAAAATTCAATAGGGGTCCTAATCCAAATTTAAAATGTACACATTGTAATATGGTAGGACATACTGTTGATAGGTGCTTTGAGATTGTTGGATATCCTCCAGGGTTTAGAAAAAGAGTTAATGGTAATCAGTCTGGTAAACCTAATTTTGTTAATAATAATGTTGTTGGATCAGCTGCTGCTACTGTTAGTGGGTCTGGTTCTCCTTTTACAGCTGAGCAGGTTGCTAAGCTGTTGTGTTTGGTTGGAGAAAAGAATGGTCAGGATTCTCAGAATCCTAATGTAGGAGGTGAGTGTTTTAATGGTACTACTTCTAATAGTTGTTCTAGTCTTGGGAATTTTGTTAGTTGTTCTTATTCTGTCAGTTTTAATAGTATGTATGGGTGGATTGTTGACTCAGGGGCTAGTCAACATATGGTTAGGTCAGATAAAAATTTGTTTAATGTAGTTGATGTATCTGAGTTTAACATTACTGTTGCTTATCCTAATGGAACAAGTGTTAAGGTTGTTAAGATTGGTGATTTAAAACTGACTGATGATATTGTATTGAAGGATGCTTTTTATGTGCCAGATTATTGTGTGAATTTACTTTCTGTATATAAGTCGGCTAAGGATAATCTTGTGTCAGTGTTGTTTAATGAAACTAGTTGTGTGTTACAGGATTCCAGTTCAAAGAAAATCCTGATAAGTGGTAGACAGGATAGTGGTCTGTATTTTGTAGGAAATGTTGGTAATACTGTTGATGCTTGTTTTAATAGTTATGTTTAGTCTTATACTTGGCATATTAGGCTAGGGCACCCTTCCGATTAGGTCCTAGCTTTGTTAAAACAAAGATTTAATATAAAATCAAGTGAACATAGTCCTTGTGAAGTGTGTCATAGAGCTAAACAGGTTAGAGTTCCTTTTCCTCTGAGTGAACATAAGTCTAAATCTGTAGGTGATTTAGTTCATTTAGACTTATGGGGTCCATATAAAGTGACAAGTTATGATGGATTTAAATATTTTTTAACTATTGTTGATGACTATTCAAGGGCTGTGTGGTGTTATTTTTTGTCAAACAAAACTGAAGTTTTTGAAACTTTAAAAGATTTTTATGAGCTAATTTTGACTCAGTTTAAGAAAAAAATTAAGATGTTTAGAAGTGATAATGGCACAGAATTTGTCAATAGTCAATGGATTTATTTTGTAAAACTAAAGGTGTATTTCATCAAACAACATGTTCCTATACACCACAACAGAATGGTGTGGTGGAAAGGAAACATAGACATCTTCTAAACACAGCTAGAGCCTTGTTGTTCCAGGGTGGTCTACCTTTGAGATTTTGGTCAGATTGTGTGCTAACTGCTGTATATCTTATTAACATGTTACACTCATATGTGTTGAATGGTAAGTCCTTTTGAAATGATGTTTAATTTTAGTCCCTCTTTGTCTCATTTAAGGAACTTTGGATGTTTATGCTTTAGTACAGTGTTAAATGAATCAGATAAGTTTGCTTATCATGCTGTTAAATGTGTGTTGCTTGGTTATTCATATTTTAAGAAAGGATATAAATTGTGGAGTTTAGATAGCAAAAAAATATTTTTTCAAGAGATGTAAAGTTTTATGAGAATGTATATCTTTTAAAGTTAAGACTTTTGATAACCAAGAAACAGTTTCTGATACAAATTTAAATCATCTAAACTTTTTTGAAAGCATTTCATCTGAGGTTCCTAACATGCCCGATGATGAAGAGGGGACACATGGTGCTCATGATCCTGTTAGTGATTATCAGCAGTCATTGTCACCCTCTACATCAGCCCCTGGTTCTAGTGGTACAACTGTACCATTAACTGATCAGGTGAGCAGTAGTATTCAGGGTCACAATGGCGGGGCAGAGGACACTTCAGGATCAACTGATGACACCATCCAATCTGAGGGTATTCAGAGTGTTAGGAAATCCTCTGAAATGTATCTATGCCTAAAAAATTCAGTGATTTCATTGTTGAAGGTAAGGTAAAATATGGGATAGAAAAGGTTGTTAGTTATGCTCTTTTGTCTATTGATAATATGTGTTTGGTTGCTTCTTTAAATAAATCTGTTGAACCTACTTCTTATGAAGAGGCTGTTAGTGATAATAGATGGGTTGAAGCTATGAACAGTGAAATGGAAGCCCTCTATAGGAATAATACATGGGTTCTTGTTGATCTTCCTAAAGGTAGAAAACCTATAGGATGTAAGTGGGTGTATAAGATTAAGTATAAGGCAAATGGAGAGGTTGAAAGGTATAACGCTAGGTTAGTAGCAAAAGGTTTTAATCAAAGAGAAGGTATAGACTTTGGTGAAACTTTTTCACCTGTAGTAAAAATGGTCACTGTGAGACTTGTACTTAAACTTGCTATTAATAACAACTGGCCTTTGTATCAGTTAGACATTAATAATGCTTTTCTATATGGCACATTAAATGAAGATGTCTTTATGAACTTACCAAAAGGCTATTTTACAAAAGATAACATTAAAGTATGCAAGTTGGTTAAGTCTTTATATGTTCTTAAACAAGGCCCTAGGCAGTGGAATGAAAAACTAACAAATGTGTTAGTTTCTATAGGGTTTGTTCAAAGTGTTTGTGATCATTCTATATTTGTTTTGTTAAATAAAGATGTGTTTATAGTTCTTCTTGTGTATGTAGATGATATTGTTGTTACTGGAAATAATAAACATGAAATTGATAAGGTCAAGAAGTGTTTGAGTGACAATTTTCAAATTAAAGATCTAGGAATATTGAGATATTTCCTAGGAATTGAAGTTCTGTATTCTGATAATTGTATATGTTTGTCACAGCGCAAATATTTTTTGGAGCTGTTAAATGAGTTTAGATATTTAGGATGTAAATCAGTGTCTACTCCTATTGAACAAAGTTTTATTGTAACAAATAAATGTGATAAAGAGCAAGTTGTGTTAGAAAATGTTAATGGTTTTCAAAAGTTAATAGGTAAATTAATTTACCTATCTTTGACTAGACCAGACATAAGTTATGTTGTTCAGTTTCTTTGTCAACTATATGCATAGTCCTTGTCAGTCACATCTCAACATTGCATTGAGGTTGTTGAGATACTTGAAACAATCTCCAGGAAATGGTATAAGTTTTAGAAAGTCAAATGGGTTGCAGTTGTCAGGGTATGTTGATTCTGACTGGGCTAAGTGTCTAAAGACAAGGAGATCTGTAACTGGATTTGGGATATTTTTGGGAGATACACTCGTTTCCTGGAAGACCAAGAAACATAGTGTAACTTCTAGATCTATGCTGAGGCTGAGTACCGAGCTATGTGCTCAGCCACATGTGAGATTATGTGGATTGTAAATGTTTAATCTGAACTGAAAGTTAAAACCATGTTACCTGTTAAGTTGTACTGTGACAGTAAGTCAGCAATTTCTATCTCTCAGAACCCAGTGTTCCATGAGCGAACTAAGCATTTCGAAATTGATTTACATTTTTTGAGAGAAAAAATTGATGCTGGTACTATTGAACCAGAAAAGGTTCATACAGAAGTTCAGACTGCAGATATTTTCACAAAGGGATTGAGTGTAACTCAACATCAATCTCTTTGTGAGAATTTGGGTATGTTAAACATGTTTGCCACATGAATGAAGGAGGCATGTTAAAATAAATGCAACTTGTTAATTCATGTTGCAACATTTGAACGTGTTATAATATTTTGGTTCTGTTAGTTATGTTGATATAACTTGAAGGGGTGTAAGTGTGCAGGAAAGAAAGATGGAGGTGCAAAGTGTTGTAGCTAAGGGTTAAAGTGTAGCTGTTCAAGACTTGAAGGGCTAGTTTGAAAGTATTTTTATATCTGGGTATAAAAGAGTTGTTACTGTGTAGTTAAGGTTTGTTACTTCCAGATCTTTCTGTTATCTTCTTTGTTTGAGCGATTAGGGTTTGTATTGTCTGTACTAGATCGATTGTGATCTTGGTGATCTTTGTAAGATCCTGTTGCTACGATTTGTATAGATCAACTGATTGACATCGGTTGATCATCTCTTCCCTTGTATTGTTCATTGATCTCACAAATTGTGAGATCTAGGGTTATTTGGGGGGGTTTTTAAGGTAACTAATAAAGTTTTTGTCACCGTTTTGTCGCTTATCACTTTGTTTGTGTTGATTTCTGTTCATATTTTGTTATTTGAGTTTGTACCATAAGTTTTTACACTATTAGTTATTTTCATTTTTCCCGCATGTTTAATGAAATACGTTCCCTAAAACGTCATATGAACATTAGTAACAAGATATACATGTTTTTTTGAACGACCAACAAAATCAATTACAAGTATTCTCGGGCATCCACTGGACCAAACAAATTACTCCGAGAGTAACCCGAGTCCAACACTAATTTCAGGGAAACCCGGTAACCCACCCGCCCGTAGACACGACGATGAAACTACCAGTAAAACCCGTTGGCTCAAGGATCGAACCAGGTTTCTCTGGGTCTTATATCATACCCACCAGTGCCTCACTCTGCACCAAATAAGAGTTGAACTTGCATCTCCCAAAAAATGGAGCCTTCCACCATTTAATCTCATTCGGTACACAGACATGTTAATCTAACAATATTTAACAAATTCAAGTATTCAACTCTCAAACAAGAATATACTATATTTGAATACACTTCCCAATAATCATTGTGTATTTATCTACTTCCCTCTTGAGTCTTGACTAACTCATAACAATCCAAAAAAGTTGACCTCATAAAAACCAAGAGGTTGACTTTAAGTCATTCCATGATAGTTAAAGGGGACTTTTTGTAGTCCTTTCAAACATAGAGGACCTGTGGATAACGCATGATATAACACCGTTACGTGGGCAAAATCCTACACGCACAGGTGATATCTGTGCCCGGTCAAATGTCAATCAATCTCAATCCTCTTAAAACAAGGCGTTTGCTAAACTTGGTTACTTTCCAATTTTTTTTTGTGACCTTTCTACCCATCACTTAGTCTCATACGTTTTCTTAATGAATGACACATTCTAAGTCAAATATTATTTATGTTGCAACTTGGTTAGCAATTAGCATGTAGTTGAACGAGTATGTAATGCAAGGATTGTTTGATTACTCGTGTCATCATGCGTCTTCATCTTCGACTGAATCAATCAATAAAGGATGTATGATATTTTAAAGATTAATAGATGTAGTTTTGATGTAAATTTTAAATCAGATGACGAATTTGTATTCAAAGCTCGTTCAACTTGTTTCTACACGTGACACATGTGTGTAAGAAACATATATTGATTATAAATTATTATATGTAAACATAATTTTATCAATCCGAATACTTTAAATACAAATTTGTATCAGATTATCATCTTATATCACAAGTGTATATCTTAAACACATGTTCAAAGCGTTTATTTACATTAAAATCACGTTTAGTGACTTTTTTATGCAAAATAATTTTTTTAACAACAATTCCTAGACCTTATAGAATGTATCAACACTTGTAATCTGCATGATTTGAACTCCTAGAGTGTTTCATTCGAGACGTGTACATTAGGGATGAGATTGATACAGTACTCGTATCCATACAAAAAATACTGGTACTGAATTTGAACAAAACCGAGTACCAAATACCGTACCGAATATATTGGTACGATACAGGTATTTCGGCATAGTACCCGTTTTGGTACCGTTTTGTTTTTATTTTATTTTAATTTTTTGAGCGTTTTTACAGGTACTAAATAGGTAAAATCAGCACCAGTACCAACACAATACAAGTACCAAGTAGGTAAAATCGATACGAGTATCAATACAATACGGGTACCAGATAAGTAAAATCAATACGGGTACAATAAATACCATAATATGAAATAAAACGTAATACAAAAAAAAACTTTTAAAGTTCTATATAAAATTCGTTACTAGCACCCATTTTTATCCATACCCGTACCGATACCAAAAGTACCAAAATCAATAAAACTTGATACCGATACATGTACCAAATACCTAAAATCAATACCAATACATACAGATAGAGATACAATACAGGTATTTAAGGAAAAAGGCCATCCCTAGTTGTACATATGAGTAAGATACATAGACATTAACTTATGCCTAATTTAAATATAAATCCGCGTATATAAACAAATAGTTTGTGACCAAGTCTACTCATGCAAGGCTCCTTTGGCCAATTCAAAGCTAGTGTATATATCTATATTTATATCATCTAATAAACCAAAAAATATATAAACCCAAAGAGCGTTTAACAAAATAGACAACCAAAACGGCTTCTTGTACAACTGCCACCCGTTACCCACAGAAGAAACTTACACACCCACACACAGAGTTTTCTTTTCCCCTTTCTAGAGAGAGAAACCCATTTCTAGAGAGAGAAACACCACCTCACCACAGCTTTTTCCACATCCCCTATGCCCCTCTATCTCTAATCTCTCCCCCCCCCCCCCATTTGGGTTTTTTTTTGTTTCTATCTAAAAACCAAATCTTTTTCATTTTCTTTCTTTTCTTTTGCGGCCAACGATCTAGGGTTATCATCTTTGAGATCTTGAGGTCAACAAGTTCTTTCATTTTTTCATTCATTCATTTGGCTGATCTAGTTATTTATTCGATTGGGTGTTCAAGATTCTAATGACGTCTGCTTTGTTAAAGATTTCTGATAAAGTTTGTGCTATGGCTGAAGGGGGATCTCGTTATTGTTCTAAAAAATCTGATGATCTTGTGGTGATATTTGCAATGAGGTAATTTTGATTCATTATTTTATTTTATTTTATTTTATTTATTTCATTTGATTTAGTTTAGTTTAGTTTCTGGATTTGATGAATGCATTGTAGGTTTATTGTTATCTTTTTTTCTCATTTTTTAGGGATTTAATATCATATTTAAAGCCTTGATCTTTAGTTTTAAATTTTGCTTGCTTGAGGCTTGACTTTTTCAGCTTGATTGTACCCCTTTTTAATTGTTTATGATTAGGGTTTTGAATATTTATCAAAAGTTTTGATCTTGTGTGTCATAGTTTCCTAATTAGTGCCCTAATTTTCTTAAAAATTGGGTCTTTTTTTATTTTTTATTTTGCTATTTGCATCTGTTTTGGTTGAAGAATCCCTTGACCAAAATATGTTTTTTTTTTCATCCAAACAGGACTTTAGATTTAACCACAGGGGTGTCAGCCCAGTGGCGAGCCTCACCCATTCCAAACGGGAGGACGCGGGTTCGAGTCCAGCTCGGCCCGAATAATCCTGCTGGGTAGTAACCGCCAGGCAGCTATGGGGCTAAGCTAGTTTGGGGAGGGAGAACCCTCCCGCGGTCAGGGGTACGGTGCATTTACCCTTTTTTTTTTTTTTTACTTTAGATTTAAAAAAAAACAAAGGTTTTCTAAAAAGATGAAGCTAGTTTTCAATCAAGAAATTCTTTAAATGTTATTTGGGGATTTTATAAAAAAAAGGTGTTGATTTTGCTTGCAACTTCAAGTGATACATGTTCATGCTTTTGAATTACTCTTACCCATTTGTTGTTTATGTAAAGAAAACTAAATGAAATGATTTTTTTTTTTATATTTGCAGGATTCAGGAAAACCATCTACTATGGCAAGAATACGGTGCATCCTATGCGGGTTGGACTTAAAAACCATCATCTTTCTTCTAGTAATGGTCCCAACAATCGTACTTGGATTATACGTTCACGGTCAAAAAGTCTCCTACTTTTTACGACCGTTATGGGAAAAACCACCAAAACCGTTCAACGAAATCCCACATTATTACCACGAAAATGTTTCGATGGAAAATCTCTGCAAGCTTCATGGTTGGAGGACGCGTGAGTTCCCAAGACGCGTGTTTGACGCAGTTTTGTTCAGTAACGAAGTTGACCTTTTAACGATTAGATGGCACGAGTTGTACCCGTATGTTAACGAGTTTGTACTCCTTGAGTCAAACTCGACTTCACAGGGAAACCGAAGCCCCTGGTGTTTGCTAGTCACCAAGATGAGTTCAAGTTCGTTGAGCCCAGATTAACGTACGGTCAAATTCCGGGTCGGTTTCGTAAAGGAGAAAACCCGTTTGTCGAAGAAGCGTATCAAAGACTCGCATTGGATTATCTTCTAAAAAAGGCTGGAATTCAAGATGATGATTTGTTGATCATGTCGGATGTTGACGAGATACCAAGTAGACACACGATTAATCTGTTAAGATGGTGTGACGACGTACCACCGGTTCTTCATCTCCGTTTAAAAAACTACTTATACTCTTTCGAATTTCTTCTCGATAACAACAGTTGGCGGGCTTCAGTACACCGATACCAGTCAGGAAAAACAACTTACGCTCATTACCGACAGTCCGACACGATCTTGGCAGACGCAGGGTGGCATTGCAGCTTCTGTTTTCGCCACATCAGCGAGTTCATTTTCAAGATGAAAGCTTACAGCCATGTCGATAGAGTGCGGTTCAATAAATTTCTGAACCCTACCCGGGTTCAGAAAGTAATCTGCAAAGGAGCCGATCTTTTCGATATGTTACCCGAAGAATACACTTTCAAAGAAATCATCGGGAAAATGGGACCCATCCGCATTCCTATTCAGCCGTTCATCTTCCCGCACATCTTATCGAAAACGCTGATAAATACCGATTTCTGTTACCTGGGAATTGCATAAGAGAGAGTGGGTGATCACCGTAATCTGCTAATGTTGTTTTCGCTGTAAAGATTGAAGCTTTAATGTTGAAAGATGAAATCCCGCAAGTTTGACCGAATATGATCGACACTGGTATGCTTTCTTGATGGATTTTGTGGGGTGATAGTGTATATAGTCTTGGTTTTTTTCGCGTGTTCTTGGTAGAGTTGGCTTTCGTTCAGAATCTTGGTACATCGTCGTTTGCTGAGGTGGCGGGGGGAAGCTGTGCTTCCATGGAGATGCGATTCATGGGTTCGTGTCGGTTTATTACTCGGCATCACCATGCGGCATTTTGAGGTCCCCCTGTGAGAGGTGATCCTTTCAGGCTTTTTTATTTCTATTAGGAAAATTTTGAATGTGAGACTGATCTGTTATAAATAATTTTATTAAATTCTCTTCATTTATTTTTTTATAGTTTGTATCATGTTTGATCTCTCTTTTTAGCCTGGTGATTATTCGAGCCGAGGTTCATCGGTTTCTTTATGGCTTTCGTTATTCGGTGTGATTTAGTTTTTAAACATGAGATCTTAGTATTCACTTTGGATGATGAATGATTTGAACAAGAATAATTAGTTTTGAAATTCAATATCAAACAAAGGAATTAAAGTTGAAGGTCTTTTCTTGAATTTGGATGATGAAAGATCAACATGGAATTAAGTTAAAAACTATTTATTCTTGATGCCGAAGAACCATAGCTTTGTTTTCAGTGGGATCGGTTTTGCAATTCAAAAGAGGGTTGTGGCGCAACTTGTTGCTCGTTTACCTACCGCTACTTATTCAAAGAAATATATCTTTAATACTAACTATTTAATATACGCGTATGCCGTGTACTCATGTGGCTTCTTCTTTCCTTATAAGATCTAGAAAAGCCTATAGTCCATTAATGTGAGCTAGCTTTTGGGCATTCTTGAATTTTATTTGTTTCAAAAATATGGTGCTGGTCCATTGATCTTCATTGGACATTCTCAACTTTCTTTCCTTATTAACATCATCTTCCTTTCCTGGTGGCTGGTGTGAAAAAGTCATTTGGCAATCATGGCATGACAATGGTACAAACTAAAATCATGTAGGCGTGCCCATGGCTTTATAGCCTAGTGGCATGTTGGGGTTGGATAAGACTTTATGATCAATAGATCCTGGGTTCGATTTTCACAAGAGGGTTTTTCTCATATTTATCGGGTTTCCTCCTGAATTGGTGTATAACCATTATGCCTAGTGGAGATGGATATGATCGGGTGGTTCTGCTTGTGGCACGAGGATACTCCAGTGGTCCGTCAGTGATCCAAATTTGCCGTTCCAAAAAAAAAAATCATGTAGGCGTGTATTTAACAAGTGACAAGTGTTCATAATCTTGTCTATAAGAGAAAAAGAACATGCACATGTAAAAACCCAAAAACCTAAAGCCCCCAACCCCGCTCAAAAAAAAATTATGTATATATATATATATATACCTCACCAAAAAACCTAAAAAAAGCTACCCCCAACCCAAACTAAATGCTAAAAACTAAACCTCCAAAAACCTTAAAAAATCCGAAAAGCACAAAACTTTTTTTTTAATATTGTTATAAAAAACACTACTTTATGATCACTAAAAAAATTTAGTGACGATAAAGTAGCGATTATTTTAATAGAATATTGAAAAATAAAAATTTGTGTGTTTGTTTTTTTAAGTATTTTTGGTTGTGTTCACATTGAAGAATATTTCTAGAATATTCATTCTTACCATTCTTATAATAAGAGTACTTTGTATTTGATTATTTCTCCGTGTTTTATTATTGAGGAAATAGTAAAACACATACAATAATAATTTATAGTATTGTTATTTAAGTTGAAATAAACTAAGCTAAGCATATAAATTTATTGAAAAATTGAGTTATAAAGATGTAGTGCTTAAAGTAGTGAAAAGGAAAGTTACATTTACATTACATTAGTGGTGATGAAAGATGAAGAATCCGTTTTTAATTGCGAATGGAGACATCAATAAGAGAGAACAATTTCAAATCTACAATCATTGTGAAAACTTCACCATTTAATAACGTGCTCATTATCTTTATTTTTTATTTCACATCATTTTTTTTTTCTAGAATATGAAATGTAACATGTTCATTAAAATAATTTTGATAATTTGTTTGATAGCTAGCAGTTTAGGACCAATAATAAAATATTCTAACATATGTTATGCACGTCACAACATTAATGTTTAAAGATCAAAACTAGATAAAACTGACCATCATGGAACAAAGTACCACAAGATTTGTCAAGTATAACTTAATCTAAACATAAATGGTTAGTTTAAGAGTGAAACTTATACCTTACTATTGCCGTAATATCAACTTTAACTCGTTTACTTAACACGTTAGTTTAAACCAGAACCGATCAAATGGGACAAACATATAAAAAAACAAAAAAATAAAAATAAAAAATCCAATGCATATTAGTATGCTCAAAACTGTGTAAATCACCTTGTGTAAAACAAATAAAATTATTGTTTTTAATAGTATGGACTAGGAAACATTATAGTTATGTTAAAACTATAAGTATATATTGTCAGGTAAAACCAACTCGAACCCATTTTGACACGATGTAATTCACATGACCCGTCCATTTGCACTTCGACTCTTGTGATGTGTAGCAAATCCACAATCCGATGGAGGCTAGACACCTTACAAGTAAAGAACAACCACATCATGGAAATTGTTAAGAGTAACATAGTTCCAATATTACACAAGAAATGCCATATTTAATCTATCTGCAATTACAAATATAACAACATATATACTAACTATAAAATCAGGTACGGCTAACAATAACATAATGATAAATATAATTATACAAACATATTATTCAGGTAAATTGGTTATTATTATCATTTTTATTGTTTTGTGTATATAATCAAAGCATGCTCTAGTAAGACTAGAAAACAAGTTCTAAAGAAACCTTTCTAACTTTTTAACTGTTTCATAACAACCTTAAATAAGCCCTGAAAGTAACATTGACACCCATTCTTTTCTTTCTTCATTAGAAAGACTATAAAAAAGATCAAGTTTAGCAGAGTCACCAATAATAACAGATGCCGCTCGAAGTCGGGCTTGTAGACTAAGATTCGGTATCTTTTTCAACTCTCCGTTCAATTTCGTTCTTTTATCCGCTGCCGCCACATCTATACCCACTATTCCCACCAGAACAGAAAACTGCTCATCTTGCTTTTTTATTAACGCCTCAATTATCTTCACTAAACCTTCCGTTCGAGAAGACCAATTACTACTTTGCCCCTTCTTGTTAGCAGCATGTGTAGCATCATCAATCGACACATTATCATAATCGTTGTCGTTTGAATCATCATCAGCCGCCATGTCACCCCCTTTATGACCGTTAGCCTCGTCATTTACTGACACTTTAAACTGCTTGTGTTTTGACATATGAGCAGCATAATCACTCGTCTCATATGTGTCTGCGGGCCGATTAGCATCTGATGCATCTTCAACAATCTTGTGATTCCCTCTGTGTTTTCTGAATATAAAACACAGTTCGTCGTAATACGGAAACGGTTTATTTCTCAACCCCTTGGCATCAGCATGATCCTACAACACCATAACCATAGTTGTTAATGGCAAACAGCGATAAGGTACCTATATGCTACATAGCGAATAACAATAAATAGCGGCCGACTATTTTATAAATAGCGATACACTAGATTTTTCTTTTTAGAATTTTATATGTATATTATATCAAGATACCCTGCTATATATGCTATTTTACATGTATATTTAACAAAAATCGAAAATCCAACTATTTTATAGCCATATTTAATTGCTATTTATATTAAACAAGATAAAATAAAAAATAAAGTGTCGCCATTCTCGTTGTCCATCGCTACAACCCTAATAACGATACTATACGCTACGAGTGCGCTATAGTGATCGCTATTGACAATTATGACCGTAACATATACATAGAATCATATAAGCGTCTAATAACGAAGAGCCAACGAAATAAACGAATATTAACTACGTTTGTTCCGTTTACCTTTACCCAATCGTCCCATACGTCATCATCATAACATATTAACGTGCAGTCTGCGCTTCTCCATTCTATACCAAACGCATCTTTCATATCCGTTATCGCATCACAATGCTTCTTTAACGTTTTAAGCCTCGATTCAATATGCGGACTCGCCTTGAGGTTACATCCAGGAAGCTTAGATTTCAACTCTTTTTCAAGAACAGTTGTGTATCCACTTCTGAAGATGTTATTGTCTCTTTTCCAACCAGATTGACATAACTCAGTGAGTGAAGAAATCAATGCCTCATCTTCTATTTTTGTCCACTTGTGTTTTTTAGTTGATAGTCTACCCATTCCTAACAAAAAGTAGTAATAATAATAATGAATAATATAATAATAATAATAATAATAATAATAATAATAAAATCACCATAATCACTTAATATCTATGCAGTTAATGCGGTAGAATATCGGATATTGGTCAAGGACAGATATTTGATATATAGGTTATCTCGGTGAGATATCGGTAATTTTAATATCAGGTAGAATTCATATATATAATATAGCAATTTAACACTAATATTTCAGTGATATATCGGTTATATCGGTCAAATATCGGTGATATATTATATCGGTTGTATTGGTCAAATATCGGTATGAGTCAAATATCCGTGATATATCGGTCAAATATCGGTCAATATCGCCAATAATATCGTTACCGATATTTTACAAGGGGACGATTATCACCGATATTAACTGCATAGCTTAATATTGTAGCAGATAATCAACCAGATTATGCAACTAAATTGCTAATTAGAGAATTGAAAGTGAATATCAATTATGAATTTAAAAAACTTAAAAAGTTGAATTAAGTATAACCATATATGAATCAAAACTACAGAGCTTTGATTTTAAGCAATTACATGTATAGATATACAGATACACATATACAAGTAAACAGAGGAAGAGGATACCGGATAGAAAACCTAAATTTAGAGTTCTGCAGTGGCCGTTGGTGGAAATCGACGGATCAGGGACGGCGGAATTAGATTTGCAGGTTAATTAAGAACCGGATTTGGCGATTGAATCGAATCGGGGAAATGGGGATTCTATTCCCACGTGTGCGTGCCAAACATTGGAATGGAATGGGATGCTCTGATTCCGTGTGCCAGCCAAACACCGGAGTGGAATGTATGCTCTTGTTCCGTGTGCCAAACACCGGAATGGAATGGATGCTTTTAATTTTATTCCCTTTTTTTTTGCTTGAATTTAATAAAAAGTTAAGTAAACTGTCATTTTGGTCTCTGAGGTTTGAGCAGTTTTGTCATTTTAGTCCAAATCTTAAACTTTTTGCATATGGATCTCTTTGGTTTTAGTTTTATTATCATTTTAGTCCAAAAGTGATTTTTGTCTTCTAAAATCCTGCTATTTTGTCATTTTAGTAAAATGGTCATTATAAGCAGAGTTTGAGGTTTATTTATATATATATATATATTAGTGCTTAAAATGACCATTTTGTCCCTGAGGAAAAGGACAAAATAGTAGGATTTTAGAAGACAAATATCACTTTTGGAACAAAATATAATAAAACTGAAACCACAGGGACCCAGATGCAAAATGTTTGAGATTTGGACTAAAGTCACAAAACTGCCCAAACCTCAAGGACCAAAATGATAGTTTACTCTAAAAAGTTAAAAATTGAGAAAAAATACTAAAAGAAAAAATAAAAGGTTAAAAATAGAGAAAAATACTTTTTGTTACAAAAAAGTTAAAAATAGGGAAAACTGCTTTTAAAAAAAATACCTTTTAGTTTGGGTTATATACCTCATAACATGAAAGTAAATATATATTTAGTCTTAGTTATCTAAACACGTTTCTCTCTTATAATATATCTTGTTAACTGTTCATATATTTTGAGGTTTCGGCTTTGGATCCACTTCCAAAGGGTTTCTATGTGTTCATCTTGATCGCCTATAGCTGTTTGGTGGATTGTGCTTCAACAATTTAGTTATACAATTTTCAGTTCTAAAAATATATATAAAGCAGTGTTGTAAAAATCACGACTGGTCGGCGATTAATTGCTAGTCGGCCAATAACTGCGTATTTTTTCATTAGTCGGTCCATTAATCGCTAGTCGGCTCTAGTCTGGCCTAGTCGGCCGGCCAAATTTCGGCCACTTTCCAACCGAACCATGTGAATTCCAGTAATTAATCTTGTATACTTAAAAAAATGAGTTGAAAAGAGTTAAAATTTGTTTAATAAAATATTTACCTATAAAAATGTGTATATGTATACATAAAACTGAAAAGTACATATAAAAATTTCAATCCGATTAATCCCAAGTAATCTTAATTTTTTTTTAAACAAGTAATCTTAATTAATCCCGAGTAATCGCTAGTCAGTACCTCACCGGCCGACTAGCGTTAGCGCTTTTAGAACCATGATATAATCAGTTATCGTCATTTAATTATATGTAAATTGTTAACTTTTTAAACACACAAGTCCAAATTAGGTTGTTTAACAACTATGTATTGGCAACATTCTTTATTTCTTTTTTTTTTAAATGTTTGTTATCTTCAGTCTTCAGACCACTTATTTTAGTCATAATATCTTAACTTTGTGAAATTATAACATGGTAAAGTTCCCAAACATCATGGAACTAAAAGGATCATCTTATTCAAGGCCTTAGCTTTTATTCTTTGAGGTTTAATAGTCAAAACAAGAATATATAGAATTGTATTCCATATTATCTTCTATTTTTTTTATATTATAAATATTTTAAAGAGGATAATTCCTTGTAACACATCAAATGAGGCTTTATATATTGTTACGGTACTAAGAGTAGAAGGGCCAAAATGTAATAGTGTAATAATGTAGGGGGTCATATGTAAATACAAACTAACATGTTAGTTAGTTAGTTAATGCAGTCGTGTCTTATAGGAGCTGAACAATAAGAAATTGCATCGATGATGAAAACGAATTTCTCTAAAAACAGTCATAACAATATATTATTCGCCTCTTAAATCATATGGCATGAAACTATGAACATCTAGCTCTAATACTGTTTACAACTAGATACCGACAATGAGGTATAATCGTAGTAAAAGAATGTGCAATGGTCTTGCTAATGTGCTGTTATATTCAACGGGTCAACCCAATCGACTTGTAATAATCTTTATCTGCATCTGATACACGGTCTTGAAACATTTTCCACTCGCTTTGACATCGTTCCCTCACCTGCCATCAAAAGTCGCCAAATAGTATATAAGAATCCTAACAACGCCAATAATCGTGTTTGAAATGGTTTTTTTTTTGTCTCAAATTTTTCTTTTTGCCAAATAGTATATATACATACCCCTTGCCATGGTTGTTTCCCATTTTCTCCTTTACCCTACAAATAGAACAAATACAGATTAGCCATACTAAACTAAGAATCACCCATGTTCACAAGGGCAAATCTGGAAATTGTTCTTATACCTGATTCCCGAGCGACGGTAGGCCTTGATGAACTATCCATTGTGCATCAACAACTCCAATCTTTTCGTGTGCAGGCTATGTCCCCAAAAATAAATAATATAAATACGGACAGTGAATACATCGATCAACTTCATGAATTTACGATGAAAAATGGTGAGATTATACTAAACAAGAGGCGGTTAGTTACCTCAACGCATTTCTTCAGAGCAAAATCAAGGCCCCACCCGTGGACCAAGTCATTCTACATTTACAATTGGATAATTCAGATTTAGTGATTATAATAAAGATATTAATTAGAATTTAAAAAAATAGAATATGGCAACCTGAATAGTACAAAAGATAGCTTAGATACACGTTTTGACCGTTTTTAATGTCTCTAATTATATGCAATACCTGAATTAAATGCCAAACGCAGCGCCAAGCCTCTCGAGAAAAAACCGGAGCCATGATCTCTACAAAACTGGGCACATAAATAACAAAGTCAAAAAAATCCCTCAAGTAAAAGGTGCAGCGTTTCTTTATTTATCAGATTTCAAGGTTTGAATCGTCTATTAACCTGTTATAATCATTACCGGAGGTCCTTAAGGCATTCGACTAACGATCAAACAAACGTATGTTTGTTGACTTTTTTAGATTACACAAAGAGAAAGTAGTTACTAAGATGTTTAGTTCATCTGTCCTACTGCTTTATTCCAAAAGAAGAATCAGTTTGACAACTTAGGTCAACCTTATTGACTTTTGCAGGTCAATCCAGGCCAACGTTAGTTAAAAAACACGTTTCAGCCTAAACTCGTTGTGACCCGTTACCCAAATCGCCCCACCTTAGTGCGGATATAAACAGTAAATTGTACGTACGCTGCACATGGAGGCAAATGTGGATCACTGCACCAACCTGGCTTCTCCTCTGTTTCTCTACCATTAAAGCAAGAATAATAACATTATAAAAATCACCATAGTAAAAAGATAATATCTTTCATAATCTTTAGCTACTTATGATAACAACAACAAACTACTGTACCGAGACGTAACAAAAAGAAGCACTTGTGGACTTACTTATGAACTTCACGATCTTCACGTCTCCTAGTCATTTGCCATGTTAAACCCCTACTGCTGGGGTCCAAACCGGGCTGTGATATTTCTAAGTCCATGCTTCCTCACAAGTTTAATATATCTATAAATTAAAAAATCGTCATTATTATAACATCTCCAAAAAAAATACAAAACTTTTGTCACCAATCACTTACTCTTCAGCATTGAAATGATCAACCCCAAGATCTTCATCCCAAATAAATATGTAGTCATACGGTGCGACAATGTCAGGATGAAGGAATCTTTTTGCGTACCACCTATAAAACACAGATAGCCAACGTTCACAAAGTCAAAGTCAAATATACATAAATGAAGTAACGAACTAGATTAAACGGATATAAAGAATTTAACTGTGGTGACTTACCATTTTGTTTGTTTCGCCACGCTTATATGAATGGCACGCTTTGACCATTCAAATTCATCCCATTCGGTTGTTTTCCCATCATAATGAAATAAAAGGATTGTAAAATTCTCGGAAAAACTTTTGACTGCCTTATCAATGTTAGGTTTCTGATTTTGACCAACAGTGAAAGTTACTAGATACTTTGGTTCGATCGTTAGGTCCTGCAAAGGGGAAGAAACGATGTACGAGGTTGTATTAGCTTAAAAAATCCTAAATTATGGTAACTACCATTACAATTCTAAATATGATTGAATATCAGCAGAATATTATATCCAAAAAAAGTATAAAATTATCTGTTTCTTTATTCCTAGTGTTCATTCACTTTTTCTTTAATGTCAAATCATTGCAATTTTGTTTAAATAACAAGATGTTGTTAGATATAACAGTTACTTGCTAGATGAATGATATCTTAACTTTATGTTAGTAATATCAATGCATAATAACTTTCCTTTCATGATCAAAATTCATATAATGCACTAAAAACTAAAAATGTAATAAGAGATAGACAAACCTCGCTAGGTTTACCAAACAATCTGCGAGGATATAAATCTGATTCAGCAGCAACAATGGCCGGAGGTAGTCTTTCGGTGCCACGTGGATTAGATGAGACCCAAATCTGCATAAATGTTTTAAAAAATTATAAACATTTTTGGGCTGCTAAATGATAATCCTCAAATTTCTTGTGTCCAATGAAAATCATCAAATTTACATTTTTAGAAAAAAGTTTGCAAGTTATATTTTACCTATTTGCTGACTGTCATCATCAGGGAAAAAGTCCATATTTAAATTACGGTCGCAATATTCTTTTATCTTGCCGTTTGTGTCATAAACCAGTGTCGACAAATTAACTATTGATTTAATATAAACATATAGAGCCACTTTAGCCTAACAATAATGATAGAATACTTTTGTAAAATAAATAGCAAACTTTATCGACAAAATGAAAATTATAAGCAAATCTGTATACCTTGATGGATCGTCATGGTGTTGTACTTCCTTTGAGACGTTGCTCTTTGAGGCAGAAATTACATTTAAGTGGCCTGGTTTTTTGTCCCACAAATACGTATCGATTGGAGAAATGAGTTTAATCTGTCAAATTTAATCACTCAAATCTTGTTATTAGAGTAAGGTATGTACATCCAAACACGACATTATAGTAGGTAGAAGAGCAACTATGAAGCAAAACACACATGCAATTAAAAATAGAAAGTAAAAAAATAATATTACTCCTATAGTCCTAAGTCCAATGAAACAATTTTTCGAAAGTATTTGAATGTTTTTTTAAATGACCAAAATACCCTTCAAGATCGACAAAATAAGGGAATTTGTTGAATTGTTGGATCTAAATAAATGTCAGCATTTTTCCAGTAACGATGATAATGGAAAAATAATTGAATTCCTACCCGATATATAAAACACAAATGTGAGAAAAAGGAAGAAAACACAATAGAGGTTTTAGCTTTTATTACACTAGGGGTGACAATATGACAGTCGGGCCGGGCCGGGTAACGGGTCAAACTGGATAGTACCTCTGACGGTGAGAAAGCTGGAAATGTTGCCCCAATGCAGAAGCCAAAAACAATACCAGCTGTGATAGTTGCAATAAGCGTTGTACACTCGGTTGATTTCCTGAAACTTGCATCATTCCAAATTTAAAAAAAAAAACATAAAATATGTTTAATCTAATAAAAAAACGATGCAGCAATCAAGAAGACATATCATATATGCAAACCTTCGATCAGAGTTTCTCTTTCTTTTACTCTCTTCGAAATCCATTCTATTCAAAACAGATTGTGCTGTCAAAGCAGCTTTGCATTCTTTTAGTAAAACCTAAAAAAAATGAAACATAAGCATCAAGATAACCATGATTTAATACTTTTACAGAATCAAACATTGCAAACTAAAAACAAAACTGATATAAAATACCCGAAAAACAAGAAGAAAAAAAGCTAGTTTTTTTGTTACATGTACTTTGTGCTAAACACTTGAAGGGTATTTCTAGAGAACAAAATTTCACACAACAAAGACCAATTCAAATGCTAATAAAACACATGTGCTTCACCCTCAATTTCCTTCACAAGTTACTTAAACTTCAGGCAATTAACACATGACATTAAATCATGAACCAATCATGTGCCTACTTTTGCCAAATTGACATGAACCAATGTATTTTCCAACACCCATACTGAAACTTCCTTATTAAAAAAATAAAATAAAAAGTATGTTTTTTTTGATCGGCCAACTAAATTACCGGATAAGCATCATGATGCCCTCAATCGAGCAAATGCATCCCCTCCTCCATAACTCCATAACGGTCAGAGTTGGATGCATACCCGAGCCACCAAGCCACCAGTTCCAGGGAAAACCCGCACTACGGTAAAAAGTATGTTTTTGATCAAAAGATTCAAAACTAATAAAACCCCACTACAAATATTAATCAATTAACTTAACCCACAATAAAGGTTCAGACTTTAGAACCCTAAACCCTAAAGTCAAATCAAAACATGCATGTTTGCTTACATTCAAAGATTATAACACAAACCCAGAATCTTTACAAGATCATTTACTTAAAACATAAAACTACAAATCTTTTATGTATGTTTCATACTTCCATTCACTCCCATACAGTCATATTTGGGTAAAACAAAGAAAGATTAAATTTTTATGATAAAATATACCTGGGAATTGTTATTGCGATTAAACCCACGAATATTTCGAGGTAGCCAATGTGGGTTTGTTGCGATTTGGGAAGCAGAAGCGAGGGTATAGAGAACGAGTGTTCTGTTTTAAAGATTTACGAATATTATTGCTTTATGAAAATCTTGAGCTTTGTGCTGCGAATGCTTGAATTGGGTTTGCTTTTTTGGTTATAAAGATGATTTCAAAGTGTGAATTTAGAATCCCAGTAAACGTTGTTTGGACCCACTATAGTATGTAACAATATATTCTTCCTCTTTTGAAATTCAAGATTTTATGGGGTTGGGTTGTTACCCTATTTAAACTTTGTGCAATTTGGAAATCACTTGGTTAATCTAAGGATGAGCATTTGGTATCGGATATTGGTACTGAACTGGTATCGAACCGTACCGTGTACATTCGATACCGGTGTTCACTTTCCCTGTTTTTTGGTACCGGTACTCACTTTTTCCGTTTTTCGATACCGAACGACCGTACTCATCCCTAGGTTAACCTATTTAAGTAGAGTGGGCCCGTTAAAAGGTTAGGTGGCGATCGTTTAGGACCCACTCTTTCATTGGCCCAAAGCTTTTTTATATGTTTTAAAGTTAAAATCGATTATGTTTTTAAACTCATTAATTTATACTATTTACTTATTTAGTGTTGGCTAGGTATAAACTACAAACAAATAAATTAATCGTCATTTAACCCAACTAAACCCAATAATGTTTTGAAAAATAGAAAGGTTCAAAGGTTAGAAGTCTGAAAGTTAAAGGGCAGCAAATTGGCAAATGAGCGATAATTGTCTGAAAGGGCCCATTTTTTCTATTCGTTTGGGGCCCATGCGGTCTCCAGGAATCTTAGGGACAATCTTGTGTTATAAATGTGTTAATCGGGTTGGTTAGTTGGTTGTAATGAATGGATTGTATTGGTCGTAAAAGGATTAACAGGTCGACTTGTTTAGTTAAAAAGATAGATGGGTCAAATTTTTTAGTTAAATAGGTTGGCGATCTACATGTTTAGTTAAATGGGTTAAACACCTGAGTACAAATGCAACATGTTAAATTATATGACAATTCAAAACCTGATTATGTATTGTCATGTCGAAATTGATATCCTTAGTTATATGGGTACTAAGCATGCAATACATAACTAATAAATACAAAATGTGTGATTTGTAACGCTTAGATAAACGTCTCACTGTTAAACTAACTATTTGTGTGATTCTTGAAATTCAATTGTTGCTTATTTATTAACGTTTCATGTCTAGACCTTTTAACATAAATAGTTTATAAAACCTTTTAAAAGTATATATATTTGTATTTAAAACAATTCCATAAGTTGATAAGCACCTCTCTACTTATAACTCAGTTTATCAATGTGAAATAAATCATATTTTTTTTGTATACTAAGATAGGGGTTTGGATGTTTAAAGTAATAATAAATGTGTTATCTTCTAAAATGTCACATTTACTTTATAGGTTAAACATATCATTTAATTAACTTCTAAAAACTACACATATTAACATATTTGGAAATTGAAGCTTTTGGTAGCTTAGTACAAGAACTTGATAAACATGGATAAAATCTTTTTCAAATAGTTATTATTATAATATAGTTAGGTCGGTTAGTTAAGGACCGACATAGATTTTACGAGTGACCTAATCAATCATGTTCGTCTCATATTAAGAAATCCAAATGCGTTTAATTTGAAACAAATTACTTTTACATCGTTTTCATTCTAGATTCGAAGGCGTTGTCAAATATGATTGATTCTTTGTAAATCCGACATATAAATATAAAAAAAAATGTATGTAAGCAACATAAAATTTATAGATGCGATATAAAACTTAATTTTTAGAACATGATAATTTATTTAAGATGGGATTTAAAAGATAATGATATGGGGAATAAATTCTGGTAATACTCTAGAAACCCATTCAACCAACACACTCATGATACCAAAAAAAAATTAACTCTTGGTTTTGTGGTAACAAAATTTAGTGGGTCTAACATTATGGGGTATTGTGGGGCGAGGGTTTGGGGCATGGGACACGTGGCTAGGGTGGGCTCCGCTGGGCCGACCCATGCTGAAGACAGTATGGTGGGGCGGGAGTTTGGGGGCAAGCCCAACACTTTATTTATTTATTTTTTTCCAAAGTATATTTAAAAAAAACATTAAATTTCAAAGAAAATACAACAAATTACATTAAACAATCCGATTAAATTTCTAGTGTTTGGAGTTTTTTTTTTCGGGTCGAAAGCACGTTATGAGGATTCATTTTTTTGGATGAGAAAATAATTATAGAAGATGTGGTATAAAAATTGAATAGGGTTGTTTTGGTATTTATATTGAATAAAAAAGGTTTTTTTTTTTATTTTTTTTTAAATATCCGTTGCCCCCAACGGCTATAAGTCTTGGCCAATCACCCTCCGCCATGTCATCTTGATAGCCCCGCCCAACTGGTCACGCTGAAACCTAAGCCCTCCCGGGGTGATGACTTGAACGTTTCCCCCTACCACGCCCAAACCCCGCCACATACTCCACAGCCTAAGCATATGGACTTTCAATATATTGATCCCCACGTGGCTATGTATTATATGTTGATTGGTGACTGGCTTGAGTAAAACAGTGGATATTATTAGTCCACTTGGCAACGTGTTTGGTTAACGAACTTGGCGTGTAAAACCGCCAAATCGGTCAACGACCATTCAAACAAGCAAACAACTCCTATATGTTTTGAACTTTCATTAGGTATCATTAATTTTGATGTGCCATTCCCTGAAAAAAAAATGATGTGATTGGAATAGAAGTTATCAAATGGATTAATAAAAACATAGACGATTACAGACTAATGGCAGGTAGACGAGCAACAAGCTGCGCCGCACCCCCTTTCTCGATAGCAAACCCTACCCTGCTAAACACAAAATTCTGCCCCTTAACATGCGCGGTGTTACTATTTACCACCTGCTGAACCCGTTGAGGAACCGCACTGCGGCAGGGGCGAGGCGCCAAAGGTATCGAAAACGAACGAGACGAACACGTACTGAATCTCGATGCAAGTTTTTTCGTGCTTAGCTACTTTTTTGTGCGTAGCAGAACATTTGAAAGAAAATCCTATGCAAAGAACATGCATACGATTGAGCATTTTGAATTTTATGGTGCATAACACCAAACACCTAAAAGGAACCAAGTATAAACTTATAACTCACCTAAAGTGCGATTAATTATGTCTTTTTTTTCCTCCACATTATCTTATATTTTACGATTCATTGTGTTTTTGTGTAATTTTAAAATTTATGAGACTTTTAGAATAACTTTTACTCTTATTTAGTTGGTTAGTTTTATGCTTTTTTATTCACCTTCTTTCAAGATTAAAAAAACTTAGCGCCCAATGGCTTTCCAAGTTTTCATTAAATATTAAGTTATCACTTGAGAATGCATGTGTATGAACTTTTGAGGATTTAAACCAGGTATTTAGGTAAGATATTGTATATGACGGTAAAACTATTAAACATTTGTATAGTTATAATTAGAGGTCATTTAAAATGTCAGTAATATTGAGACGCAAAAAAGAAATTATTATTATCAGAATAGATTGTTGGCTAAGAGATATTAATACTTTATAACATTTGGATTCGTTCGCTTTCTTCTCTTTGGAAAGATACATATGAATTTATTTACTAAAAAATATCGAACTTTCGTTGATATGCCTCTTAAAGTAGTTAGGCAGAAAAGAGTTTACATTTAGTAAATAAAAGCTGGTAAGCATCATTGACTCTGTGGCCCAATGGATAAGGCGCTGGTCTACGAAACCAGAGATTCTGGGTTCGATCCCCAGCAGAGTCGTTTTTACGTGTTTTGCACATGTTTCATATTGGTTTATTATTAAATCGAATTCTTGAAACAACACAAATGACTCTGTGGCCCAATGGATAAGGCGCTGGTCTACGAAACCAGAGACTCTGGGTTCGATCCCCAGCAGAGTCGTTTCATATTTTTTTTTCTTTAGGTTTTTTATACTAGCTAGCTCATTTCTCTTTTGGATATTTCAAATGGGCTTTGTAGACCCAACCCAATCTGTTTAAAAAAAACATTTAATACTTTCGTTTCATCCTTTGGACTTTGATTTAGGCACGAACAAAAGAACTTTAATCTTAAGGGTTTTGTAAAACCTTTTCTGTATATGCCTGAGACCATAGGTTTTGTATTTCATTGAATTTGAAAATATTTAAAGATTACATAACAACTACGATGAAGCTAATTAACATAAGAAAGTTAGTTTCTTAATTTTATGCTAATCAAATATTCTACTAGTCTTTGATCTTTCTACCAAACAAAACGAGTGTAGATAGCTCATAGAAAGAAGATAACACGAGGAGTTACAGTTACATTTTATGTACGATCAATATTTATATACTCTTTATATACTCATATTGTTCACCATCGGTATGTTTGACAAATGACCACAATTTTACAAAAGAAAAAAAAAAGTTAAAAGAGTGTAAGTGTGTTCTGTCTACAAATCTATACAAATGGTTTTGGTTTTGTGAATGTAGGTTGTAAAAAAAGTTAAAAGAGTGTAAGTGTGTTCACCACTACATTAATCCAACCACCATCCATGTCATTTTCTACCAACACCTTCATGTGTTTTACAACCTACATTCACAACCATCAAACCCTTTTATTGTAATCCTTGAAATCCTCTATGAACGAAATTAAACACCTTGCTTTATGAACGAAATTAAACACCTTTAATGATGGGCTTTTTTTAAAGGAATGGGTTATAAACTAATTACAACTAATCCGCTCATGAAAAAATTCATAAAATAGGCCGGGGGGATAACTTCAAAAATACAAGACCTTAATCGTACTTTAATAAACTGTAAAACCCAAAAATAAAATTTGTTTAGTTCAAGCTTTCATTCGATCATTTAAACAATTTTACAACAGTTTAACATAAATAACCTATCGGTATCAACGTGTGCAAAAAACGTATTCCTCTCAACTGCTTAAAGGTTATAGTCCTCTTGTAAACAAATACATAGATCTAGAATAGGTTATGAAAAGTAAACAAATACATAAATTTAAGAAAAATATCAACCATTCCATTAAATTTCTCAAAACTCTAAATATCAACCAAGATTTTTCAACCAATAAATTATAGACAAAAGATCAAATACAAAATATCTTATCGTAAAAAAACATATGAATAAAGTAGAAAAGTAAAAAATACGGTGACATTTTTATATTATTTTACTCGTTGGATAATTATCGAAATTACTCTACAAATGATCTTGTATGGTAATTTTGGAAAATGATCTTGTAGGGAAATTACGAGTAAACTAATTACGAAAATGCCATCACATTTTTTTACCTTTCCATGTCATTCGTACGTTTTGTATGATAAGATACTTTGTACGAGATCTTTACTTTTAAATTTTATCTTTCTCATAAAGTCTAACTAAAAATCTACTTACATTTTTTCAAACAATTGTAACAAACTAGAGGTTGATGCTCACCATAAGTATAACCCTCCATAACCAAATCTCTAGTTCTTGTCTGCATGGTAAGCAACACATTATGCCATGTAACAACCCTAGAACTAACCCTAACCGGCAACACTCCAACATTCATCTCACTCAAATCATCAACCCTAACCTCAATAACATCACCAGCAGCTGCACCATCCAGTAACCAAACCAAGCAGTAGCAGAACCCTTTGGTGATCTCCGAATCGCTATCGACTCTAAACCTCATTGTTCCATCAACCTCCACCTCCACCTCTAGCCACACCTGAGCCGTACATCCGGTCACTCTGTTGGGTTCCACTTTACATGATTGTTCCAGCTCTGGTAGGAGACTTGCGTAGTGGATTAAGCGTTTCACCCGTTCGATTGGCTCGGGTAAGGATTTGAATTCGGATACAAGGATGTTTAGTTTTTCGGTGACGGTTAGGGTGGTTGAGAGATGTGGTTGTTGTGGTGGTGTTAGGTGTTTGGGATGGGGGAGTTGGAATGATGTGGTAGAGATTGAGTGTGGAGTTGAATGTTTTGGTTTGTATTGGATATGGTTAGGGTGATGGTTAAGGTTTGAAGAGTTTGGTGGTGGAAGATTAGAGCATGTTGGTGACTTAAAGCCGTAGGAGGGGGAGGCAGAGGCAAAGGTGGTTTTCATTTAAGATGGTGGTGGTTAGTGGTTAATGGCAATTTTAAGAAGAGAATAACGGCCGGAAAGTTAGTTATAGCTGGTGTAGAGAGAGAGAGAGGGGGATTTTGGAAGTGAGGGGAGTTGGGACATGGGTTATATACAATAGGATTTTTTCGAAGAAAACTTAAATACAAATTCTCTCGAAAATAAGGAGTAAAAGTATCAAACGAACTTCGATTGACCTCATTCTAGTGATAGTGGAACCGTCTCATCAAACTCTAAGATGTGAGATTTTAGGGGTTTTTTAGATGTTTAGCTTGTAGATTTTACACTTTTTGTTTACCTCATTGTGTTTTTTTTAATTTTCGTCGTTTTATCTTTTTTGTCTTTTTTTCTTCAACATAATGTTATATTTTTGGACATTGTGTTATATTTTGTGATCCATTATATCTTTGTACACATCTTATTTTAGAAATCCTTGTAAAAAAATTACGCTTAAAATAGGTAAATTAGAGTTTTCGTTTTTATAACTTTAATAAATACAAAAAATGTTCTTGAAGTTTTTATGTTGTCACATTTTATTGTTTTGTTTAAGCATATTTTTTTCCACTTTTTATATTCTGATTTTTTTTAAATAAGCGTCTTGCCTTAAGAACTAAATATGTAACTTGAACCTTTTTATTTTTCATTATTTTTAACTTTTTCTTTTACTTAATTTTCCTTTCTTTCCTTTTATTCTTCTTTGTCACTTTTTAATTAATTCCTTTTGTTCTTCTTTATCACCTTTTAATTAATTAATCAATCAACTTATCTATGTTATATATAATGAGAAAATTTATGAAACAATTCATAAGAAAAATTATAAATCAGAAGTTATACGGGAAAAAAAGTAAAAGAAAAAAATATATACACAAAGAAAAGAAAATTACAAATTTTGTCATTTTGCTGTAACGGTAAAGTTATCTTTTGTAATAAAACTAACCTAGATGGCTCGATATTCTTAAGGTCAAAGTCGTGTTAATATTATAAAATGGATATTTCTTCATCTTTTTTTTTTGAACACCGAATAAACATCCTGGGATGCCCTCGGCATCCTCATACATACCCGAGCCACCAAGTCATAAACGGATATTTCTCCATCTAGAAAATAAATTCTAAGATTACAAAACGATTTCAACCATTTATTTCTCCGTTTACCATGACTAAATGGCAAACTAGAGATCAATATAGTTTGTCTTAATTCGTCGTAGTTATTTAACAATTTATATGAACGAGGATTGCACAAAAATAATGTAATCTATATTTCTCTGACAGAAAATGATATTTTGTTATCCATTTATGACTTCTAGAGAGCAACACATACAAAGCTTTTCAAAACACGTAACAATTGAGTGTAAACCCCACAATCACAAACGTGCAAGCCAAATTATTTAGGGTACCTTTGATTGGGTTATTTTCCGACAATTCCAACAAATTCTGGAAAATATCTTGATTTTTTAAACCGTAGGTACAATTTCTACTTCTAGCACCAAATTAGTCATTAAAGCGTGTGGTACAGTTAAAGAAAACAAGACTTGCACTTATAGCAAGCAAAGAAAACAAGACTTGCACTTATAGCAAGCAATTATGAATCTTTTCAAGATACCTAATTTTCGATCAACATAATCTGTTTTTTTTTCATCGTAAGAGGAAAAGACAACATCGGACTCGAGGGTACTAGATACCACTCCTGTCTTTGTATTTATGACATGACGACTAGAGGTGCACAAGATAACCAGTTAAATAATCGTAACTAGTTGATAGAGACCAATTTGAGATGGTCAATCTCCCAAGATAGATAACCCTTAGAGGGGGTCAAGCTCCAAGAACACAAGATAAAGAATAGACTATTTTTGCTTCAATATTCTTCTTTTTTCATAACGAATATGTAAGGCCTTTAAATAGGCATACAAACTGATACTTGGGTAAACATGCAAAACAAGTTAAACAAACATGGAATCATGAAGTAAAATAAGGAAACGTGGACCTACTGACCTAATGCAAATTGAATAAAACAACTTAAGAAACATGAAAGTGCATGATAGAAACTGATAGCTACGTGGGCTACATGCACGGTGATGATGTATTATACTACGTGGGTATGAGATTAGAACATGGACCGTATCACTAGTTATCAACAGAAAACTGAAATCGAAACAATAACCGGTTGATAACCAATCGAGGAGTAACCGACTAATGGTTACTTTTAACCGTAGGTTACTAACCGGTTAGAGATTTTTTTTTTCAAATAACCGGTTTCTAACCGATGTACCGGTTGGTTAACTGGAAAAAAAAAAGACGAAAAAAAACAGAAAGAAAAAACTGAAAATAACCAGTTATTAACCAAACCGGTTAAAGTGGATAATCGAAACAATTAAAGTAATAACCGGTTAAAACAAAATTGAGAAAACAACCGCCTAAACTGGTTAATCGAACCAGTTAGAGAAATTAACCGGTTTGTGCACCTCTAACAACAACTACCCCCAAAATTTATTACAACGGAATGAACCTTTTTCACGTACAAATAACTAAACAAAAACAATCCACGGCTAGCGGTTTGCCCCAAAAACAAAGCCAATATACATCACGCAATGACCGCTGTTTATCAGCTACACAAATAATTCACAAGAACGTGCGGGTTTCGACAAAATTACTAGTTCTTGCAAACTACAAAGCTTTACGACATCCTCACAAGATTCAAAAAGTTAATCCCCCAATTTAAAGAAGGGTTCAAGGGCTAATCTCCTTTTCACTATTATAATTTACACCAACATTGCTAATCCACCATTCTTATCTTTATACGTGTACGGATAGGAACTATTTGCTTCACAAATTGTAGTTAAAAACAAAATAGATATCAAGATCATACCTTTAGAAGAAAAATCAACAGTATAATCAAGCTTTGCACATGCAAGGTGTTAAAGGGTTCTCCCATATGTCATAATTGGGAAACGTTGCTTCCGGAAGTCCAGTGCGGGTTTGGTGGGTTATGACAACATCTTCAACGAAGGTGGCCCAGCCCATGTAGGGGTCTCCTAAGGATTTCGAAAGCAAACCTTTGTCGGGCTTTATGGATTTTTGGCGGTGGCCCATATACCGCCTTGCACCGATAATTAGTTTTGCAAAGTTCCCTCCATGGGTCATTACAAATACATCTGATTTTAAGCATACCAGGAAATCTAAGGCGGCCAAGCTTGTGACATGTTTTCTGAAGCCGTCTAATTCGTCTTTTGTTGTTAACTCTTCTTTCGTTACCTGTTACAAACCAGCATCAATGTCAGATACGTTGAAATAAAAGTAGCTGGGGTCAATTTGGGTTTTGCTTTTATCACAAACAATCAAATCAATGACTAAAAGAGCAACATGTTCAATGGGGTGTCCAATTAAAGTCTATTTTTAAATTTTAATACGAACAAACTGCGAGAAGATGCAATGTGCTATACCCTATTACACTGTTTACCAATATGCGCAATCAATGTAACGTTCTTATCAATTCTTGTATCATTTGGTGCAACAAACTCTCTACGTCCCCAAATTATTGTCCATGTTTCTATTTAAAATTGTCTCAAAATAATTGTCCAACTTATAAAAATAGATAGTCATGATATACTATTTTTTTCCATTTTACGCTTAAATAGTTCATTTGCATCATAAATGCATAAGTGCAGTGCAGTTTGCCCTTTCATAATCATAACTAACACATTAATAATTTTTCGTCCCATATAATGGACAGTGTTAGGTTAGTAGATCAACGCAACCCGATTCGCCCAACCCATACTAGAAACGCAATTGTTTTGACCTGTTACCCAATCCGAATTCCTTTTTATACCCCGTTATTGCAAGATTGCTAAAAGGTTGTTACCAGATTAGGGAACATGTTCCTAAGTGGTGCCATTCGGTTCTGGCCACCATAGACCTGCCCAGAAGCAACGTATATTTGCGTTTCTTTCGGATAGCCCATAGCCAGCAGCATCACCGCCACTTCTCCAGGCTCAAGAGGGCATCTTCCTTCTTTCCGTTTCTGTAAAGCAAGCGGCCATAAATGTGAACCATCCTGCATTACAAATCAGAGTAACCTTTCATTAATCCAGTCCCCTTCAATAAAACTCCTAATTTAAACAAGTATTCTAGTCCCGTAAAATTAGAATAACGTCTAACCTTAAAACGCCTAGGCCATTCTTTTAACCTGTATAATCCCATCAAAGCTTTCTCTGCTCTGGTCCCCACAAAGTCGCAAAACGAAAGTCCAACCATCCCTTTCTCAAATCTAAGATGAAGAGCCCTGTTGAAAAAGATATTGTAAAACTGACTATTTTACCCTTAAATATAAGATGACCAGAAGCAGTATCTGTTTATCCAAACACTTAGTCGCAAACTCGCAATAGCAAGACTTACATAAAAGGATTTGGACTGCCGGTCCGGTTTCTCATCCTTGCAACAAGCTGATCAGCCATTTCATCAATCTCGGGAAGAAATTTGAGAGCATGATAATTAACCCTGCACCGTAACCTGTTGATTTCTTGAGGGACGTTATCATAGCTGGACAAAAAAAAAGCGGATACAATATTAGAAATTAAGAATGAAACGAATTTTAATTACTTAGATAACAAAAAGACACAAACATTGAACATACCCAAGTCGATCTACAAAAGGCTTTAATGCCATTATCCTCTTCTCTTTGATCCGAGGCAATACATTGTTGATGTAGAATTGTGCGGGTGCGTATTTCGGGATGTTTTTCACTGTTCGTCTATCATGCATTCATACAAAATTAGACTCCTCGTAAATAATTAGCGTCAGATATGATTAAAGAAAGAATACCATATCTTTTTAATTAAATGATTTAGTAGGTTTTTTGCATTGAAAAATACAGTTTGGGTGACGTTCAATCCGTTCCATTTTAAGATTAATAATTCATTCATTTTACCAATTTGACCCATCAGATTAAGCATAAGCAATATAGACGTTTCTTTGTGATATTCTGTTCAAGTGCAAGTGCATGTGTAATAAAGAGAATGAGTAAGAACCTTATGCTTGTGAACAGCTCTGACTTGTCAGTAAACCATGATGGAATATCACGCACAATTCGCACATCATCCTTCAAGTAGTCAATGAAATGGTCCACATCGAATATGTCCTCAAACTTTCTGTAAAAAAACGCGCATATATGTTAACCTCAAGAGCAATTGTAGAGATCAAGAACAGGCTAAATATTTGGGGTGTGTGAACATAAACATATGAGTATCATACAAGATGCACGAGATGAAAGCTCACTTCAGAATGGTGATAGTAAACGTCAAAATATATTTTGAAATCTGCATACTGTAGGTTTTATGTATGCATGCTTATAGCCTTATAATGAGTACAGGTTTAATGAATATATATATAGTGTGTGTATCAACATTGATGATATTCAAATATCAAACTTTTAGTGGACCCACACGAAATATAATGTTTTCTGGTAAAGTATAAAGATAACTCACGTTTGGTCTTTCCATATCTGGTCTTGCTTTAACACGGGTAGAATAAGAGTGGCATTCATGATTTTGGCCACAGCAACTGCATTACATATCTACATGCACAGACACCATTAAAAAGTTAGCCTTTGACATTATTTTAATATTTTGGCCACGTCATTACAAAGCAGGAGATTGGTAAAGAGACATTGGATTATAATTATTGACGTTAACAATACTACAGACAAATGCAACAGAACCAGCCAATATCCTTTATTAGAGGGTTTTAAAGAATAGTACATACAGCAATTCTTTGCTGATTTAGCCACCTTCCGCATGAATAAAAATATACCCATTTGTTTCATTTGCCTCAGGAAGATCTGTACAAAAACAAGAACCATAAAGGACAACTCTAACAAAGAGAGACCCACATCGAGTTACATATATGTCTGGAATTTTACCTGAAATTGAACCACTGCGTCTTTCAGCACATGGTTTCCAAGAAGTGGCGGCTGACAATGGATTTTCCCACAAAGAAGGTGGCTCTTTTACCTAATGGAAACACAAACCAAACACAACTCTAAACTTATTAGATGATCAAATTCGCATATGGTGTATTCTCAATATAGTCCAGTATAGCTTACACGAGGGCAGTGAAGTGTAATACCATCTTTTGTGCACAAATATGGCGCATTCTACAAGTAAATAAAACAGATTAAAACATCATTAGTTCAACATTACAAGCCATATATGTAATATCATAAAAAAGTATCAGAACTAAAAATCTCATTCATCACATGCATGCCCATAACTGACAAGAAAACTTGAACATGCTCAGAAGTTGTACAATCATTGAATGAGTAAAACTACTTCATTAATCATTACAGCGATACCACCTATAAAGATGTGATGCTCAAAGCCTCAACTATGAAAGATGTCAGCTCCGTATGACTATAAGGTTGATCAGATGCAATTGGCTTAGTCGGCTTTTCTTTTCTTCTTGTTATGATAGATCCAGTATTCAGTAAGCTAAACTCTAATATGCAACACCACAGGCTGACCTATGTCCAGACTAATACAAATATGCCAACATGTTTATACAATTATACATATCTACACAATGCTGCACATCATTGGCATCCTAAATCCCTAATTCCATCCAAATCTGATACTTTTATGTCACTGCATTGCCATTGAAGGTCATGAAATCCCTAAAACCCTTTCCTAACTAATCAGGCTTACAATTTCAACTAAATCATAATGTGCAATCGGAGTTGCTTGCAGCACACGAAACATAACAATAATATTCAGATAACAATCAGATATGCTACTTTCATCAAAGTTGTTATAACTGAAATTAGATCACTCACGAGATGAGTTATAACCGAATATAAACGGTAAAAATTCCAGCAAATGCAACAACAGTGACGATGAAAAGCAAGATCTTGAAGTTTTGCAAATAAACCCTAGCACTATCGTCTAATAACTGGAAATGATTGGAGAAGAGTGAACGAAACCGATCTCGAGGGTGCCGATCTCGTCCACCGTCGTCGTCAACGTCGCGCGGGAGATTATTGTCGGATGAGAGCGGAGAAGTGACGTCATCTCGCTTCCTTGGAGACGGTGTTGCTCTGGCGCCGATCGAGCTGTTGTGGCGGAGCTCCGCCATGGCTCGTTTCGGACTGTAGGACAGCTTCGGAGTGGTTTTGTTTACTCGCAATTTGGTGTGCGTGGTGTTTACTCCTTTACACTCTATCTATGTTATTTTGTTGTTTTGAGTGGGAAGCTCAAATGGTACTAATTTTCTTGAACCGAACTAGTTGTATTATATCTATATCGACTTTTGACGATTTTAATATCTGTTTGGTACTGGTATTTTTTGGTTTTTACCTTTAAATACTGATACCAGTAATTATATGAAATAACCCATGTTTTTGTAAGCGACTTCATTATCGTAGGCATATATATATCTCAAGCCAATCTCCGGCTAAAACATCAATTTTTAACGGGCCCACTTAAGACAATCATATAAGTGTAAATGGTTATTGATTCATAGACAGTCTTTGAACGTAATAGTTTATTAATCAGAGAATTAAGGTTAGATACAATGAGGTGCTAAAGGTAAACACACTTCATATTTACGTAAATTGTAATTCTTGTTTCTCAAACTAAACACAAACCATGATAGTTTGTAGCGATCGTTTACAACTTAGTAATAACAATAATCTTGATAATAATAAAACATTCCTTGGTTGAATGCAAAAAAAATAAATTAAAAAAAATTATAAAAAAAATCCTATTTAAGGCTCGCTCAAATATAAAATAACTTTCGTATATGGATTTCACATACAATAATACTTGTACGAATCAGGATCAAGTAGGACAATAATAAAGTTCTCTAATGAATGCAAAGATGAATATATTGACTGTTTATACACGATCTTATGTCCTCAAATGATGACCATATCTTAATTGTTTCTATCATCACACTAATTTTGTTTTCAATTTAATCCAAAAAGAAAATTTAATGGAGTATCTTGGAGCACACAAATATTGACTTCTCAAAGTTATAATGAGGTCTAGCTATATGATCAATGCAACTTTCAGAGTTTTCAGCTCTAACAAAATGTTATATGAGTAACTAGTTTTTTATTGATTAGTATAAGACCAAATTCAATACTACATGCAGATTTTGGAAGAATTTTGCCACATCACCTTATAATAAATTTAATTTTCAGCTTCTTTTTCTTCATTAATTACTTACTAACTCATAATTCATTACTCTCTTTAAGGCTATAGGGTATGGGGCATGGGTTAGGGAGAAACGCCCATATGACCATCCCGTGTGGCCTTGGGTTTGGGCGTGGCCCTTTGGGCAGGGGTTTAGTCCGGGCATTGGGTGGGGCTACCCATCTGAGCTGGCGGGTAGACATTGGATGCACCCTACCCTGTATTATCCATTAATTTAAAAAAGATAAACTAAAAGGAATTTGGCCAAGCCACGCCCCAAACCCAAGCCTCACCATACCCCCAATTTTTTGAGTCTTGCCAGTAGAGCCCACCCAGCCCACGTGTCAACCAATGCCCCAAACCTTCGCCCCACTATACCCCACAAACTAAGTATTGTGCTAGCACTTAGCCACAAAAAAATTGTTCTCTTTCTTCCAAATCATCATCCACCTCACCTCACACTTATCAAATATATTGTAAATGTTATGCATTGCTGATGGTATAAGAAATCAACTTCGATCTTGCCAGTTGGATATTTATATTGGATCTGCAGAGAAGGTATTGGTTTTTACAAGTCTATTTTGAGATTTCGGCTTCTATTTGTCAAAGCTAAAACTGAATACTTGATTTAATATCCAAACTAGGGGTGTGCATGGTTCGGTTTTTGGTTTTTTAAAACTACTTGGTTTCGGGTTTTTTCAAACTATCACCGGTTTGGTTCGGTTTTTTTCGAATCTTGAAACAAATTATGTAATATTCAAAAATAAAAGTATAATTTAAGAATCTTTCTTATATGTTTAAATTTAAGTTATTATATTTAACTTTGTAAATTAATAATGCTCACATAAACCTAACCTTCTAATCTATTTTTATATTTTCCAAAGTTTTTTTAAGATATTTTCATTTATAATACTTTGAAGATTACGTAATTTATATATTAAATTTTGTTATTTGTTGTAGGCGAGTCATCTCAGTTATAAATAAACATGTTAATGTTTTTATTATAAATACATAATATTCACGAATAGAATTAATAATTTCTAATAGTATGGGTTAAACATATAAACAACTTAAACATAAAAAAAATATTTTTTTCGTTTCGGTTCGGGTTTTTTTTCGGTTATTGAAAATGGTTACCCGAAAAATGAACCGAGATTTTCGGTTATAAAAAATCTGAAACTTGAACCGTTGGTTTTTGTTTGATTTTTTCAGTTTGGTTTTTTTATTACAGTTCGATTATTTCGATTGTTTATTCACCCCTAATCCAAACTGATAAAAACCACCACAACAAACACAAAACATGCATAATGCGTGATTCTAACATCTAATACCCATGGTAGACATGTTAAAACTTTTGATATCAACCCTAACTTTGTAAACACAAAAACTTTTATATTGATCAAATAATCCATAACTTATAATTAAACTTTCAACCAAAGCAACTTGTCCTAACATACATTATAAAATTATGATGTGTTGGAAGGTGTAAATTTTAAAGGATATTCATAATAGGAAAATTTTGCCATAAAGGGACGATAAACAAACAAAATCTTATTAATAACACTACGTAAACTAGTTGAGTACCCGTCCGTAGGCCGGGTACTTTAACGACATAATGACATAAGTATACATTGTACATGATAAAAAAAAACAATAATTATCCATAATGTATATAGAATACATGATAATGCAAAACAAAATGCATTTATAACATCTGTAAACAAATAACCAAGCATTAAAATGAACATAACAAAAGAGTACAATTAATGAAACTAAATATTTAATGAAGCAAGAGTCTCGGTGTCATTGCTCCTTGTAACTCGTATAACCCAAAGAAACATATAACGAACCATCAAAACTTGTTAGAGTCTTTACTTCACGCCAAGCCGCTTCGAATGGAAGTGAGATTATGGCGTCTGATAAATGATCTGATTGTTCACATGAAGGGGGAAATACTGAACATAAGGGTGAACCAATCACTATAAATTTCTGATTATTGGATGTAGATATGTGCCGAAAATGCATTATAGCAAAATGACGCATCGATAGTAGAGAAAGCCATTGCTTGCATACACTCTTAGACCATACCATACACTTTGCAGAAGCCTGATTACCCTTGATGATTTTTCCTATAACATATAAAAGAAAGGCAGCAACATTTTAGACTTTTGGTATACAAACAATATGTTAGTGACACCCCTTGTAATGCTTAAGAATATTAAAGGAAGGCACAAACGGATATAACAGAAAACCTTTTGAATTCTCACTAATAAACAAAGTAAATTTCGTGTCTTCATTTACAACTATATTCATCTCATCATAAATTAATATGTAGCTTTAGTATGTTAACATGAACATGAGTTCCATGCCATCAAATAAGCGAACCAAATTGGTTGGGACAATTCTGCAACTCTTTTTTGCTATAATGCAAACTATGTTACTTACGTTTAATCCATATAAACTTAAGAAACCAAAAAAATACAAATAAATGAGCTTACATTTTTTTCAAGTGAAATAAGTAGTAATATGTTTTTGCTGACATCAAACCAAGTAAATTGGACACGCACAATAATAAGATTATACCATGCTCCATAGTGTGTTAGTGAAGAAAAATCAGCTACATTCTAGTGTTCATCCATTTTTTGATTGAAAAATAATTTACCATTTTTATTGACAAACAATTTAATAAAAGATGTAATAATGTGTCTAATGATAATTTTAAAAATACAAAAAGTAAAGCAACAAAAAAAATATTATCATCAATAATAAAACTTATGAACAAAGCAACAAAAAAATATGATCATCAATAATAAAAATTATGAACAAACTAATGTACGTATTGACCATGATTTGTTTTGTTATTTGAATGGGTTTTCTATGTGGGCTAGGTTAGGTTACTGGGCCATGGGCTCAAACATAAAACAAAATGGGAGATGGACCGGGTGTGAGCTACAAATATGGATATTGAACGGGTATGGATCTTCCGAAATAAAACATGGATACTATACATAACCCTAGCCACATATGCGATGAATCCAGTCCCTTATTCTTGTGTAAATCGTTTCTTTCTGAATATGGTTTTCGTCATCATCATCAGTTTTGATGACGATTCACCACTGTTATGGCTGTATACACTATGTACATTGTCGTCATATGTACGATCACTTCAATCGTTTTAGGGTTTTCATCTCTGAAACCCTAGGGTCTTACCCATGATATTATTTTGTTCGATTTGTGTGCTTGATGCTCGATTACCAATTTATTTGATGATCGATTGTGCAAGATAGCGACCGAAGCTTTTCAGATTTTAGGGTTTTAGTCAATTGAAACCCTAGGTTCTGATACACTGTGAATATTTGATCGACTGGGGTGATTCATGTTCGTTTAACATTGTCCGGATATGTAATTAGGCATATGAAGGGGTAATGCTATTTTGTTTGTTCGTTTAACATTTATGTAAGTTTTATTAGGTTTATAACTACAATATTGTATCCTTTTCTTAGGTACTAATCTATTTTATTGTGCTAATAGGAACCTTGATATGATGTACAGAAGTTAGGGCTTATCCTTGAGTGTTTGAAACAACTCAAAAAACTATTGTGCATCTTCTAAGCCATGTTCTTAATCATATCATATGTCAGAGTAAGTATTTCTTACCAATCTATCATACTATTTGTTCTACCTGTGTGTTTGGTTTAAAAGAAACCTATTTGAATTGAAATGCATAATGTTTATTTTTCACATCTGTTGTAATGCTTATTGTGATTATAATGTTGTGATTTCTAAGTTTGTTTTGACATGAGTCACTTAGATTATACACATTTGAAGAAAATTCAGTATACATACCTTAGCATACCTGCCTAAATGGTTTTGTTTGCATATATGTCTTTAAACTTTAAAAGTGTATAAACATACCAAAGTATATGTAATAAAAGCTAAAGTAAAGATATTATCATAACATACGCTGGTTTTGCAAAGCGACTCAATATGATGATAGCATCTTAAATTCTATAGAACTACATTATATATAGCTATATGACTGAAATTTACTCAAGGCCGTTAAGGTTTTTTGTCTGAGAATTATTGGTAGTTAATTAATCATGGGACAGCCCATGGCTTTATAGCCTAGTGGCATCTTACTGGTAGGATAAGACTTTGGGACCAATAGGTGCTGGGTTCGATTCCCACAAGTAGGGTTTTCCCGTGTTTATTGGGTTTTCTCCTGAATTGGTGTGGCATTATGCCTAGTGGAGATGGATATGATCGTGTGGTTCCTCTGATAGCACGATAATACTCTAGTGGTCCGTCAATAATCCAAATTTGCCGTTAAAAAAAATTAATCATGGGATAGTGTGAAAGTGGGAAAATGGCCTACTTGGTCATTAATTATTATAACTAAACAATCAATAACTTTTAAAAGTCAACATGTGTTTGTGTGTAAATTACATAACCGTATCATATGTTCCTTATACATTTTATCAAAAATTATACATGTGTTCTTGAAAACTTTTATGTGAACTGACCATAAAAAAATATTATGTATTTGTATATAACTATTTTTAGTAAACCATATTTTTTTCCACTTCAACAAATACTATAAGTTGAAAGTTATAAGGTTGTTATAAAAGAAATATTTGGGCCATCTCATGTTTCTTTTCTTAATATTTTTTAGCATCTCATGTTTCTTTTCTTAATATTTTTTAGCATCTCATGTTTCTTTTCTTAATATTTTTTAGATGTGGAAATGTTGTTTTTTTGTTATCTTTGAGTAGAAATGATTTATGTTCTAACTATGCTTTCTATCTATTTCTTTTGCTCCATTGATATCTTATTTTGGTTTTAATACAGTGTTCATGTTTGAAGGTTACCATGATTTGATATGTTATTTTCTTAGACTTTTCCATTACTATTTGTGTAAGTAATTCAAATTCTTATGGTTTGCTGGAGTGATGTTACTATTTGTGTAAGTAATTCAAATTCTTATGGTTTGCTGGAGTGATGTTAGTTAAGCTTTGTATACTTAAGTTCTTTGGCTACACCGATTTGCATATAATCGTGCTATGAACCGAAATATGCTATTTACTTAATATTTTAATTCAGATTATTAGTACAAAATTTATTGAGTAAGTGTCTATTGGTGGTACATATTTTTTTAAATTACAATAGTTATATATGTGTATATATATACACATATGTGCATGTTGTTATTTAATAAATTATTTCTTTTTAGCAAAAACCTGTAAAAACTTTTGTATGTTTTTTATTTTTTTTTTAAATATATACAGTTTTATTTGTAGTTACATTGATTAACTTGTATATTTATTTAAGGAAAACATGTACATAAAGATGTAGTAGTTAACTATTTTTTATAAAACTCCAAATAGCATATACTTATTACAAAATGAACACATTATTATATGACTTTATACCATTATGTATGTATATTTATTTTAGTCTTTTCGATTTGATAGCTAACTTATCTTTTTCTTATGTTATAGCAGTTTTCTATGAGTTTAGTTATTTACTTTTTTTATGAACATATAAAAGATATTGTAACTAAATATTTAAATGTTTGTATTAATATAAAAAAATATAAACTAAAAACAACAAACAAATAAAGCTTTAAATCAAAACAATAGAATACATACCTATTAGGTAGCCGACTTGACACAAACCATGAGTAGCAAAAAGTTGATGGCAGAATAAGGGATGGGCAAGTGATACCCGATACCGAATTTACCGAATAGGGTACATTTTCGGTACCGACTTTTGACATTTTCGGTACCGGTTCGGTATCGGTTTTTACCCTCAATTACCGATATCGTACCGGGTATATTCGGTACCAGTTCTTTCAGTACCGGTTGATAGATGATAAAAGTTTTATTGAATAGTAGGACCGAAGTATAAATATTCTGAAGGCTTTTTATAAAAAACTATGTGATGGTTTTTCAAACTTCCAAAGATATCTACCGCTAACCTTGTTGGTTTATGATTTTGATGGTAAGTTTGCTGCTTGTTCGAGGAGAGATACAACTAATATTTTTTTATGAGATAAAAGTGATGTAGCAACCCACATATATCAACTCCTATCCCTATAATTATACTTTTACAAAATTTATTTTACAAATAAATTTGATCATATTATTTTATATGGTTAATTGCCGAAAACATATGCATATAAAGCCACAAATATTTTACCTCATCACTGAACTCATGATGCATTTAAAATTTGCGTGGACTAAAATGGCAATTGTACTCGATAATTTGCACATTATTACTATTTTTCCACAATTTGATGAAAAAATATTAGTTAAGAAATAATAAAAACCAAAACGTCTTTAAATACAAGTTAGCTGTACCTTGGTGTCATCGTGCGTAGAATATGTTTTCTGATGCACGTTAGTTTCATCAGTGGTTCTCTTTCTGGCTTGAAATTCGAATTAGTGACCTAAGAATTAAAGTGTTTAACGTGTTTGTTATAGGATGCATAAATTGTAAACAATACTTAAAAAGATTACCTTTATAACTGCTGTCTACACAAAGAAAGAAACTGATTAGAGAATTGTTGCCATTTGTTAATTGCAGATTCAATCTCCTTAGAATTGACTGTCGATTTGGATTGAACAGACCGTGGATGATTATCTCAACATTGTCAGCGTGTATCGGTGCTTTATAATACATAATTCATGTTAACGAAACAAAACCAATACTTACCTTCACTTGTACGTCATTTGTTCCACCACATTGTTGTTGTTTAATCATAATTGGTTTGGTGACTACATGAAGAAAAAGACTAATTAAAGATGTGGTAAAACAACACATAATTGATATGAAGATAATTGGTATGTACCTTGTTAGTCTGTTGTCCTTGCTCCATACGACTTTTTGTTTATCAGACAAGAATTCTAAAAAGAACATCACCCTACCGTAGTTATATAGGAACCTAAAAAACCTGCAGTTAACATATGTTACACTATTGTATTTGGTTTAGTATTACCTTAATTATGTAGTCGGCTGCTTCGAATAGGTAGTCGTTATCCACTAGGGAGTAGTCATCCATGGCTGCAAATGTTTGCTATTCAAACGAGAAACGATATGTGAGCAAGGAATATAGAAGTTTGTGGTACATATTATATAGTAATCATATAGGGTAGTTACATCGTCCACTACTCCACTAAGTTGCTGAAATTAAGGAACTTAACCGTATTTTATTTTTTCAGTTTCTAATTCTGCATTTTTATTGGCCCATCTTCAGAAACTGCCACTAACCGAATAATCATGGGAGAGAGAGTGTCAAACTGACATTAACTTCTGCTTCTAGAAGGTAATTAGTGACTTTAAACGGCTGAGATTAAAAGTGGATACTTTAAACGGCTGTAATTAACTCAAAAGTCGGTTACGAATAACGGTGGCAATATAATATAGAATGTAAAAGAGATATACATTTAAGTCAGTTTATCATAAGTTTGTGCATATCATGTATATTGTATAGGTTCAATGGTTCATCATATGTTGAAGAACCTCTAATTTTCTAATTTTATGTTGAATAACAAACTTTAGATTTTATATAATAAATACACCAATATCAATATATTACAAACTTAAACTAACATTTTGGTTTTGTGTCCTGCTACTTAACCACCGGTATACCCCCTTGGGAATGAACAAGCTCTAATAAGACTGCATGCTTTGATTTAACCAAAAAGTATATAACACCATGTAGACAATGAGTTGAAACTAACTCATCTATAAAGAAAAGGGTGATTAGTTGAAATGGGATGGACCCACACCCTTCCCCTTTTTGTGTCATAATCGGGAAAAAATACCCTGTGAAATGGAGATCTAACACCGATCAGATTGTGTGTGTGTGTATTTTGTATGTCTTTTTGCATGTATGAATAGAAAGAAGGAGTTTTGTTTTAATGTTTGTATTGTATGTCTTTTTGCAGGTATGAAGAGGAAGGAGTTCTGTTTTAATGTTAAATGGTAGCCCCCAAATTTTGGTTTTAATTTTTTATAAACCTTAAAGTTTAGTTTAATTTAGAAAAGACTTAAAACTGTAATATATATTAAATTTATTTTAATTTTAATTACGTAACTTTTATTTTAGTTAATTTATTTATTTAATTCGTAACTTTATTTTAGTTAAATCTGTAGTTAAAAATTATTTTAAATTAAAATAGTTTAGCTTCGGAAATCTGAGACAGTACCACGCAAACTGAGAAAATTTAAAAAAAAAACCCGAAAAACACTTAGGCTATGGGGTATGGGGCGGGGGTTTCAGCGTGGGTTGGGGTGAAACGCCCAAGGCACCACCCCGGGTGGGCTTGGGTTGCAGCGTGACCCGTTGGGTGGGGCTTTCTGTCATAACCCGTCCAGATGACCCTCGTGTGACGTGTTGGTATCTCGATATGTCTTAATCATTTATAAAACGTTGCAGCGGAAAAATATCGGTCCCATATAAAAAACAACATTTTATAAGTTGAATATATATTTTTGAGGATTTAAAAATCCGTATGCTTTCAATACAAGTATTATATTAAAATCTCGTCTCAAATAGGTTTACAATATAGAAGAAATAAACTTTCTTAGGTCTGAGGAGTCGATTAATCCTTTCAACGTTTATTCCTCTTTATATGTTATAAGCCACCAGGTATCCTATGCCTTGAGAATCTATATATCCTTTCAGCATGCACCTGTGCCTAACATATATTTTATATTTTACCTGAAAATGTTTAAAAATAATACGTCAGCGATTAAGTCGTTAGATATCGTTTATATGACACAAATCATTTTAGGCATACGGCGTATTAATAATGTCTAAGCATAGTTGGAATTAGTAATCTACACATTCAGAATAATTATCGTATACACTGGCATAAAAATTTCAATAGAACCGCAACTTTAAGATACACTACTGTCGATGTCTTTAAGTATTTTACGCCACTGGTCTAAAGATTTATTTATGCCAGACCCATTAGAACATGATCATCGTGCGTGTATTATTTGATCAAATTATATGTATACATTATAGCATGAGTGCTTTCAATAGATTACCCTCTATGATTTAAACATATAATAGTTCGCATGCGGGTTTTTAAAAATAACAAACAGTTTAAATAATTTTAAAAGCAATAAACGTATTCACCTTAGCAGTAGATTGAGTGAGAAGTTAGAACTTCATTAATTGTTGAACAATATCCTAATCTTAGCTTAACGCCTTGATATTATTATTATATTATTATTTATTATTATTATTATTATTTACCACCACCTCGATATATCTCTACAACCATTGCTTTCTGTTGTCTCTCTGCTCACCACAAATTTTTTCTACATTCTGATGTTCCTATATATAGACTTGATATGAGGTATGGATATATATCAAATTACTTGCTGTCTAATTTACTTGCTACTTAAGGGTAACAATCTATGTCATGTTGGATAATGTGTCTTACAAAAATTTGACACGTCTCACAAAGGAATGGCAATTTGTCTCACTGCATCATATATCTTATATTATGAGTTGCTATCTTATTACTATAAATTTAAATTCAAAAGACAACTATTATCTATTCAGCCATTATAAGCGTTCATTTGATCTTGATCCTTGTGGATCGAACAAGGGCCTAGACTGATCTCTATGGCTCCTCTAATAATGTTCATAAATGACTTGTTTTTGGTAAAAGATGAATATTACTATATGCAATTCAGGTGCATGTTACACATCGGTATTCAGTGTATTTCGCGCTTGTTGCAAATTATTAACTTTTATTCATAAAAATTAACCGATAACCAATATCACTTTATAAGATTATTTTATATCTTAAACTAATTTTGTTTTTCTTTTCGTACGTACAAAGATTTTTAAGTTTTATATACTATTATAATATGATTATTTTAACTCAAATCTTGTTTTTATGTTATAACTTTTAAAATATAATGTTTTATAAAATTATAAGTATGCAGTTGCAACGTGCTCATTTTTCTTTACACTTCAACTTAAGTTTTAATAGAAATAGAGCTTAACCAAATATAATATAATGTTTTATTATCAAACAATATCCTATAATTAGGATATTGTTTGATAATAAAACATTATATTATACCCGTGTGATTGTACCTTTATATGTAAAGGTTCTAGAAACAATATATGATATTGTTTGATAATAAAACATTATATTATACCCGTTTGATATCTAGACAAACATGTACAATTATAGGATATTGTTTGATTATATTATATTTGGTTAAACTCTGTTTCTATTAAAACTTAAGTTGAAGTGTAAAGAAAAATAAGCACGTTTCAATTGCATACTCATAATTTTATAAAACGATATATTTTAAAAGTTATAACATAAAAATAAATTTGAGTTAAATTAATCATATTATAGTAGTATATAAAACTTATAATATCTTTGTAAATAATCTTATAAATTGATATGGGTTATCGGTTAATTTTATGATTAAAAATTAAAATTTGCAACAATAATGGCTGATAGATAATCGTAGTCTTTTGAATTTAAATTTATAGTAATAAGATAGCAACTCATAAAATAAGATATATGATGCAATGAGACAGATTGCCATTCCTTTGTGAGACGTGTCAAATTTTTGTAAGACAAATTATCCTACATGACATGAATTGTTACCCTTAAGTAGCAAGTAAATTAGACAGCAAGTAATTTGATATATATATCCATACCTCATATCAAGTCTATATATAGGAACATCAGAATGTAGAAAAAATTTGTGGTGAGCAGAGAGACAACAGAAAGCAATGGTTGTAGAGATATATCGAGGTGGTGGTAAATAATAATAATAATAATAATAATAATAATAATAATAATAATAATATAATAATAATAATAATAATCTTTTAAGCTATAGATTAGGATATTGTTCAACAATTAATGAAGTTCTAAGTTGTCACCCAAACTACTAGTGCTAAGGTGAATACGTTTATTATTTTCAAAATTATCTAAACTGTTTTGTTATTTTTAAAAATCCGCATGCGAACTATTATATGTTTAAATCATAGAGGGTAATCTATTGAAAGCACCCAGGCTATAATGTATACGTATAATTTGATCAAATAATACACGCACATGATTATGTTCTAGTGGGTCTGGCATAAATAAATCTTTAGACCAGGGGCGTAAAATACTTAAAGACACCGATAGTAGTGTATCTTAAAGTTGCGGTTCTATTGAAATTTTTATGCCAGTGTATACGATAGTTATTCTGAATGTGTAGATTACTAATTCCAACTATGCGTAAACATTATTAATACGCCGTATGCCTAAAATGATTTGTGTCATATAAACGATATTCACCGGCTTAATCGCTAACGTATTATTTTTAAACATTTTCAGGTAAAGTATAAAATATATGTTAGGCCCATGTGCATGCTGAAAGGATATATAGATTCCCTAGGCATAGGATACCTAGTGGCTTATAATATATAAAGAGGAATAAACGTCGAAAGGATTAATCGACTCCTCACGCATAAGAAAGTTTATTTCTTATATATTGTAAACCTATTTGAGACAAGAGATTTTAATATAATACTTGTATTGAAAACGTAGGGATTTTTAAATCCTCAAAAATATATAAAGTTTATTCAACTTATAAAATGTTGTTTTTTATATGGGACCGATATTTTTCCGCTGCAATGTTTTATAAATAATTAAGACATATCGCGATACCAAACGTCACACGCCCAGGGGGTCCTCTGGACGGGTTATGACACTTTCAGACCCGGCGTTGGGCGGGGCTACCAAGATGACATGGCGGCAGGTCATTGGTGGAGAACACTAGCCGTTTGGGCTAGCCGTTGGGGCTGATTTAAAAAAAAAAAAACCTTTTTTCCTATAAATACCCTAACATATTTAACAATTTTCTCACAAAAATATCAAACACAAAAAACATAATGAGTTCTTCAAGTTCAAGTGAATCGTCATCATCATCTGACGATGGTGCGGAAATATTTCTACAAACGATCGCGACGGTGGTGAAAGCTATCGTGGAAGACGATGAGGGAGAGACTTTGCAACCTAAAGGAGGAGGTATATCCCTCGTGAACGGCACACCGCTAACGATTTGTTGGTAAGCGATTATTTCTCACCCGAACCTAAGTACGATGAAAAATGTTTAGGCGTCGTTTTCGTATGAGTAGAAACTTATTTTTAAGGATATCTAAGGATCTTGAGGAGAAGTATGATTTTTTCAAACAAAAAACCGGATTTAACCGGCCAATTAGGATTTAGTACTTGGCAAATGGTCACGAATGCGCTTAGACAGTTAGCGTACGGCAATAGTTCGGACATTATGGACGACTATTTAAAAATGTCGGCACGTATAGCTAGAGAAAGTCTTCACAACTTTTGTTCGTGTATTTTAGAAGTTTATAAGAAAAAATATTTGAGAAAGTCTACAACAAATATTGGAACATCACGCCGATTATCATGGGCTACCCGGGATGCTAGGTACTTTAGATTGTATGGAATGGCCTTGGGAACTTTGTCCAACCGCATGGCAAGGCGCTCACACAAGTGGATATCACGGAACGCCAGCCATCATGCTTGAAGTGGTTGCGTCCCAAGATCTTTGGATATGGCATGCGTTCTTCGGTATGCCAGGTTCACATAACGATATGACTATCATAAACCACTCGCCCCTTTTGAATGATCAGGTAAATAGCATAGGACCCAAAGAAGTTTCTTTGTAAATGGGGTTGAGTACGTGCACAGGTACTACCTAGTTGATGTGATATACCCGGAGTGCGGGGTTTTCGTAAAATCATTCACAGAACACGGTACCCTAGATCCAAAGAGATTAAACTTTAACAGGGTCCAAATGACGCACGTAAAGACGTCGAGCGAGCGTTCGATGTTTTGAAGAAGAGGTGGCGATTTTTGGCAATGCCTTGTCGACTATGGGATAAGGATCAGATTGGAAACGTGATGTACGCATGCATCATTCTTCACAATATGATTTTGGAGGATGAAGGTAGTGCGGTCGTTACTAACTATGAAGACGATGATACCCAAGTAGATAACGTAATCGTTACAGACGAAAACAAATCAACAAACGAATTTATGATCAAGTTAAGGGATATACATCACAACCTTCGATCTGATTTGGTGGAACATGTTTCAACGATTCCTGGGTTCGACTCAGACGTAGACGACGATTCAGACAAAGAATGATTGTTTTTATTTTGATATATGTTTTTTATGTTTAAGTATGTTTTTTTTTAGATTTGTAATCTTTTTTTTTTGTAGAATTTTGTAATTTTTAGGAAATTTTAATAATATTTCAGGCTTTTTTAATATTCTGTTTATTTGTAAAAAAAATTGAAAAAAAATAATTAAAATAACACGTGGCCTAGCCACGCAGGCTAGTCACGCCTCACCATACCCACCGAATGGCTGCATGACCGGCGGTACCCCTCCAACTACACATGTCGGGCCATGCCCCAAACACCGCCCCATCGTACCCCATAGCCTTACGTGACACTGACACGTCACACGAAGAAAACGGAGACGACACCCTCCACCTGGCTTGGCGAAGAGTTGATTGGCGCAACCCTGCAGATGTGCAAGGGCATTAATGCACTACAGAAGGTTTTTAAATTATTTTTAATAGCGTCACTGGTATTCCTCCCCAATCATAGTGACCGGAGTGAGTGACCATCTGCATGTAAAAATGGGGACACCATCGGTACGAATCCGTCTGGTCTTCGAAGATCGTTCGATTCTCAGCAAAACACAACGATCGGATGGGATGAACCACACCTGGCTTCTTCTCAAATTACAGCAACATCGGACAATTGCAGACGTCTGCACTCATCTTCTCCACATTTTCAAGCTCCGTCGTTCGTGCCCTAATGGCATCCTGCTCTCTGTAACTCTTTTTTTTGCTTCATATCTCTCTGTATCGTAATGTATATGCTAAAACCCTAATTTATTATGTAAAACCCTAACCTGACAAGTTTTAATATTTATTTTTTTATATGTTTGATGCTTTAAATAATCATTCTAGGTTTAAAATTATGTAAATCTTGAAGTTTAAAGTTTAGTTATTAGACTATTAACACAATGTGCTACACTTTGTTTTACTGAATTCTGTGTTGTGTAATCATATGATTTATTTTAGGGCCAGCATTATGTATATGTAGTGATTTTGAGCTAAGTAGTTAATGCGGTAAAATATCGGATATTGGTCTAGGACCGATATTTGAGATATTGGTTATCACAGTGGGATAACAGTGAGATATCAGTAATTTAATATGATGCTAAATTAGCAACTTAACACTAACAATTCAGTATACTCTCCTACCACCAACAAATTAACCTTTTACAACTTGTAAAACACTAACGATTGTAGCAATTAGGAATTGACTAAGACTTAAAACACTAACAACTAACATTTAAGACTTAAAACACTAATAGCAACAATAAGAAAAAAGATGGATGGTAGAACTAAAAAAGGGTACTGATATCGGGAAAATCGGTGATATATCAGTCAAATATTGGTTCAATATCGGTCAATTTCAGTCAATATCGCTGATTATCGGTAATATTCTGACCGATATCTCGGCTGGGGACCGATAACCGATATATCACTGATATATTAGGATATTAACTACATAGATTTTGAGTAGTTGTTATTTACATTGTTCTTTGTTAAAATATATGCCAGAGATTTTAGATGTTTTATAGTGGTTTTTGTAGCTCTTTATACTTTAATACCATAAATAAAGTTACAAAAATGATAGTAAGGACTACAAATAGCTACTCAAAGAACTGTGTATACTGTATACTATTTAACTTGAAAAATTGTAAATACAATTATACAATAATAGTTCTTTAACATTATGTATTTGTAGTGAATATTAAGTCACACAATAAGTACACCAGTTTTTGTTACTCATACAATATTTCCTTAAGTTGACTATTATTTGATCTTATTTATTGCATTGCATCACCATTATTATTAGGTGTAGAAAAGATCTGTTACTGTTAACAAATATGTAAAAAAGGATAAGAATTTTACCCAAATTGGTCTAATTTCTGTTACCCTACCGTGTGTCGTTCCTTTGTTTATTTTATTTGATCTTATTTACTACATTAGAAATCTACTAGATATTGGGAAGACCTATAATTGGTAATTTGCACTAAGTGTTGAGTTACTTTGTAAAATAACTGAAGTTTAGTGTTTGTTACCAAATTCTTGTCATATTTAGCTGTTCTTTACCTTGCAGATGGAGGGATTTGCATTACCGCCATTTGAGTCGACTGAAATCTTGCAAGATAAGGAAATTATATGGTCAGTTTAACCTTTACTTTCATATTAACCATCCTTAGTGAATATTTTACCATATCTAACGTTCTAACAACCACACGTGTTTGTTGTTTTAGTGTGAAAAAGAAAGGTGGCCCAACACCAGATGCATGCAATTTGCTTGATGATGTGTTGGAATCAGAAGATGATAGTTTGCTACATTTAGGAAATGATAATCTTGATAACAGGACGAAAGAATACCAGAGTGAATCTGAGGAAACTGATGAAGAACGATCACAAGATGAAGAACGACCTGAAGAAACCATTTCAAAGAAAAGAAAAGCCTCTGCAAATCTTCAGAACTTGAAGTAAGTCGTGTTAATGCGTACCCACATTTTGTTTTGAAATCTATTACACCGAGTGCTTTCTAAAATGCAATTACGGGGGTGGTGATATTACTGCTATATCTTTAGAAAGCTAGTTTTTGCTGAAGATGATATGAAACTCACTATCTGACCACTAATTAATTTGAAGCAGATCTTTTATAAGTCTTAATACCCCAGAAAATCAAATCAAAACTCCGCTATAAGATATTTACTCTCTTATTGGTATGTTTGCCGCATGTTGATTATTCTCTCATATACGTTTAAATCACAGAAAGAAGAAACTATGTCTGGCAGCATTGGGTGATGATGAAGATGAGGCTGAAACAGAGGAAATTGAAAATATCAGTAAAAAAAAGACTAAAAAAATGGCTACAACAAGTATAAAAAAACTTAAAGCTCCTTCCACTGTGAAACGGTACTAATTAAAAAATAACGATATCACTACCAAATGCACATATTCATTTTTCTAGTATTTTGTTTTGGCAAATTGGAAATAAATAATCCCACCTTTTTAACTTTGGCTGATAATAATCCCAAGTCAGTTATTAGCCGATAATAATCCGAACTGGTCAATTTTTTTTGTAAGATAGTCTGCCGTTAAAATAGCTTAACGAGTTAAGTTTTTTTTCCGAATTACAAACCGATGTTTTAGGGCTTTTGATCAGAACGATGATACGAGTCGATTGATGTTAAACTTATCTTGAAATTGTGCTCGAAATGGCTTGATTTTTGTTAATTAAAGTTAAGCACCCGAATTGAAGCAACGTTTTCATGGGTTGGGGGCACAATTTCGAGGTAAGTTTTACATCAATCGAATCGTATTCTCGTTCTGATCAAAAGCCCTAAAACATCGGTTTGTAATTCGGAAAAAAACTTAACTCCGTTAAGCCATTTTAACGGCATACTATTTTACAAAAAAAAATGACCAGTTCGGATTATTATTGGCTAATAACTGACTTGGGATTATTATCGGCCAAATTGTGAAAATTGGGATTATTTATTTCCAATTTGCCTTTTGTTTTTAGAGTAAATTGGCCGTCATTGAGGTTTGGGCATATTTGCCTCTTTCATCCAAAATGACCTTTTTGTGCATTGCAGTCCTTCACCTTTGGTTTTTTTTTTGCCATTTTCATCCTTGAGGTTGGCAATTTATTGCGACTTACGTCCCTCGAAAATGGCCCTCAAGTGAAAAATGACAAGATTTCAACTTTTTGGATGAAAATGGCACCTCGGGGACGGGAGTCGCAAAAGTGGCCACTCAGGGACGAAATGGCATTTTACTCTTGTTTTTATTAATCCGTGTTTTACAGGAGTGAAGAGCTTCAAGGGAATGTTGAAGAAGTCAATCTAGTGACTGATGCTCCTTGCCCTAAAAAGGTTTTAATTCTGATATATGCATATTGCATTGATTTACGACGAGAGATTAAATGGTCACAACAATGATTTTACCTTTTTATGGTTGTTTAAAATCGTGGTTAGTAGAACTAAATTCAATAAAATGTCAGGGCACTAGTGCAACTGCTAGACGGAGAAAGGCTAAAAAGAAGCGAGAAGCTAAAATTACAAAAAAGAAGGTATTTGTATACTAAAGTTCGTGTAAAAAATATCCACAGTGAGTTATACATTTATTGTAACTTGAAAATTGCAGCCACAACAAGCCTATTCAAAGCCTGAAATAACTAAACCTAAAAACAAAGAGGCTGATGATCAGCCAAAGGGTCTAGTAAGTAATAACTGATCGTGCACTGAAAGTTTATGCAACTCAAGTATTATATTTATTGCCAATATTTTTTTATATATATATGACAGCTATACTGGAAACAGGCTTCTAAAATGCCTTTGCAGAATGGGGATGTGGGTTCTGTTGTAACTAAGCCTACGCATATTCGGTTTGAATCTCTTGATGAAGGTATAGGCTAAATATTTTAAATCTATTGCGTCCATATGTTTAACAATGTATTTTCTACATTGATAATTCAATTTACAAATTAATTAGATTAAAATTTAGGTCTGTTACACTTAGGGCTGCAAATGAACTTCATGTTCGTTTGTTAAGGAAACACATGTGTCACGAACAGTTCATGAACACTTACGGAACAAGATTTTTTGTTCGTGTTTGTTCATTAAGGAAATGAACATGTTCGTGTTCGTTTGTTAATTTTAGGCACCGAATGCAAACAAACGTTCATGAACACACAAAAACACAAATGAACACAAACAAGCGTTCATGAACATAAAGAACACAAATGAACGTATATTAAATTACGAATAAAGGCATCTTTCATCATAAACATTAAGAAGATCCACCAAAATATACTAATGAACGTGGGAATACTGGAATAGGGTTTATTTGTCCCAATTACCTCAAATAAAAATAAAAGAATATAAAAAATAAGTATAAAAATTAAAACCTCTAATTAACTACCGAACACAAACGAACACGTTAGCGAAGGTTCACGAACATAAATGAACGAGCGCGACCTTTGTTCATGTTCGTTCATTTAACTAAACGAACGAATTTTTTGTTCGTATTCGTTTATTTATTAAACAAATGAACACAAATGAACTTCCCGCCGAGCGGTTCATGAACTATCCGCTGAAAGTTCAGTTTGTTTGCAGCCCTAGTTACACTTACTCTTTCGAGTTATTTGTGCCATTGCGGAGCGCTAATTTTCATGCTCTTGTTTCATGCAGATGAAACTGTAAAACAGACTGCAGTATCAACTGTATGTACCATTCTTAAATTGAACTCTGGATATCTGCGTCATCTTGTCGTTTTTGCATCAGCAGTTGCTAATTTAACTTGCTGGGGCAACCTTTTCATACCATAAAATCTTTAATTATGCTCCAGGAAAAAATAAATTGTAGCAGCAGCAGCAGCAGCAGCAAGGAAACAGGTCAACATTGCGGTCGAAATGATCACTCCAAACAAATAAATCAAGAGTCCTGTAAAACGTTGTTTAAAGATTCAAAAGTACCTATAATCGACCCCAATGATTTTGACAAGCTTCCTCCTTGTTCTGAACCAAAGGTATTTTACGGTTTTACCACCCCCCCCCCCCCCCCACACACACACATATGAGTAAAGTACACGGATGGTCCCTGTGGTTTACCAAAAAATTGAATTTGGTCCCTAGATTTCCAAAAGTACACGGATGGTCTCTGTGGTATGCACTTTGTAACGCATTTAGTCCCCAATGAACAATCTAAAGGTTTTAGCATGTCCAAATTAGGGACTAAATACGTTACAAAGTGCTAACCACAGGGATCATTTGTGTACTTTTGGAAAGCTAGGGACCAAATCCAAAATTTCGGTAGACCACAGGGACCTTCCGTGTACTTTACTCCATACATGTATGAATGAATGCGTGGTTATAATATTCTCTATAATTTGCAGGAAGGTAATGTGATTGCATATCGTCTTCTAGAGTTGGATTCTTCATGGACCGCTGAGCTTTCATCCTTCCGGGTAACTTTCTCAAAGCATCTATGTTGTGTATCCTGGCCCCTTCAATATACTTTTTCTTTGTTTTTTTTTGGTTACAAAATCATTTTACGTTTCAGGTTGGAAGAATATCGTTTTATGATGCTAAGGAGATTGTTCTCATTCCTGTGACAGAATATCCTATTGTTACAGAGAAGATAAATAAAGACGGATCCAGCGATTCTCTTTATGGAGAAGATGGTACTTTAAAGGTAGTCAAACATGTTAAGAGGTCAAACTTGTTCCTTTACAATAGAATGTGTCGATGCAGGTTATGTTTATACCTTTTTTTCCTCTTCTACAGATCAACTATTCAGCTCTTGTTGATGTCAGGACTGTCAAGCAATGTGATCCAAATGCCATTGAACCATGCAGTGATGGCGTTGATCAAACTCTCATGAGTATTGACAAAGATGCTGCCGAAAACTTGGTATTTAACGGTAATCACAACATGGATGTCCCAAAAGACTCCAATCCAGGTATATGTGTTTTCTTTCATTAACTATACATAGTAGGGATCCTAAGAGAAACACATGGTAATTGAGAAACGCGATAAGCATTCTGGACCACACATTTTCTCTAAGCCAATTTTTTTAATTGCACGTTTCTAAGGACAGGTTTTTTTTAATACAAACATATATGTTTATTGTCAATTTTGAATTATACACATATGTATATTGTCAATTCTTAAACTATACATATGTGTATAGGATGACACATATATGTACGAAACTTATTTTCAACTTCGAACACTTATTTTACACATATATACACTAGAAAAAACATATTTAGAACCATAATCTTCCTTTATATACATATATGTACAAACATTTATACACATTTGTACATATATGTACATTATCAAACATAGATGTACAATACTTATGTTTCAATTTTAAACACGTATATGGTATATACATATATGTATATATCCACAAAAAAATAAAAAAACAAACTGACATGAAAAGCTCTATTGTTACCATTTTTTTGCATTTTCGCTTAGGAAAAATGTGTTGTCCAGAATGCTTCTCGCGATTCTCAATTACCTTAGTGCTTCTCACATGATCCTAATTCTAGCGCACGCGCGTGTGTCTGTGGACCTATGTTATATTCTCGCTAATCAAATTGATGCTTGTTAAGAGAAGTTAACCCATGGAACCGTTCACTCTCTAAAAACACAGAAATTCCCGAGGCAAATAATCTGAGTACGGTAGGTTCTGGGATGAATCCAAGTTCAAATGCTGGGGCTGGCCCAAGTACAAGCACAGGTCTAGATGCTAATAAAGCAGAGTCATCTGAGGTCAAAGAAGGGCAGAATGGCAACTCTATTGATCCATGGTTAAGTGCTAACAAGCCCGGCTCATCTCAAGAGAATAATTCCGGTTGGTCCAATGTCTTGGGGCCCACCACAAACCATTGTGAAAATGGAAGTTCATGGGGAAGGCCATGGTCTGCATTTGCTGTCTCTAGGAGCAGTTCTGTTATTCAACAAAACGGAGAAAGTGAGTGGCGCGCGGGAAGCTCTCGTGGAGGTTGGAAAGCTATGTCGCGTGGGGCCCCAAGAGGCAGAGGTCGTGGCCGTGAGGGTAGTCGTGGCCGTGGTCGAGGGCGATATGGTAATTGATATGTAACTAATGGTTGGTCTGAGAGCTTATGTTTGTATCAGGATTTGGCAAATTTTTGAGGTATGAATCTAGGGTCCTCTAGTATAAACTTGTACCCAAAAAACCCTATGTATAAAAATGGATTTGTGGATCAAATATATGCTAAATCCTTTTGAGTTGAGTGTTTAATGAGCTACTATATAAAATGAAGATCAAATGCAAAGGGTAGGAAGTGATCTGGATCCTTGATCAAGGCAAATCAATGGTTCAGACGGTTGGGGTGTCATATATATTGTTGACTTTTGTCTAGCTCTACCATCTTTTTATTTCATATTACTTTTATACACATTATTCTTTTTTATAAAAATTATATACCATTAGATTAAAAAGTTCTTACCTTCGATATAATTATAGTATTGCTACATAAAATAAAAAAAAGTGTATGTGCTGTGCGATAATTATAAACATAGCTTGTGTGATTAACGATTATAGACACATTTTGCATTATTATTTACATATGCATTATGTGCTTATAAATATATGTTACATAATTAGTTATGTATTTTACGTAATTATTTATCTGTGCGTTAACCTTGTTATTGATGGGATTTACCGAGTATGATGATGATGATGATTTATCTGTCCGTAATTATGGCGTGGATGAACATACCCTTGCCCCCATGCCACGTTCGCATCTTGGTGGCTTCGTACCTTCGTACGCTAATAACATTTTTGTACATTAACTCAGCCCTAAGTAATATAATATCATAACGTACAATGAAGTAATGTAATATACTATTATATTCGATAGAAACTGTTTTAACTCCTGTCTATGGAAGTAAATACATTTTGGAAACTGAAAAGTATTATTCTTTAAGATTAAGTTTGAAAACGGTACAGGATTCCTGTAATGGAAACCATATATATATATATATATATATATATATATATATATAATATTAACTATATGATATCTGTTTCGCCTTTGTCTTGATTCTCTGCTGTGTTCTGGAAGGAGAAACAATGCAGATGTTTCCATAGTTGCTCTGGTTCCTCCCCTTCTCTAACTACCTGTTTATATATTATATACATAAAAGATATTTATTTAGTAACATGTTACCAAAAACACTGTTATAACTTATAAGCTTTCATTATACAACATATTACCTGAATATCAGAGCTTGTGTTTAGACCTTTCTTGACAAGAAAATCATGGCCAACCGATTGCCACTCGGTTTGATCATCCGTGAATTCACGCCCTACCCAAATATACACAACGTTCACGAAATGCGTTATATACACCGATCGGGAATCAGGAATCCCCAAACTACCCATTTCGACTTTCTCCATATTCGGCCAATGATATAGAACGAAATCAGGGTCATTTTCGTCATTGTGGTCATTGTTACTCTGCATTTGGTTTTCGGCTTTAATCATAGACTCCTGCCCCTGCCCCTCTTCCTCATCGTCACCTTCAACGCATTCCATGCTTTGATCCTCCAACGAAAACGACCACGTTCTGACCAGATTCTTCTGGCAATGTGTAATCTTTCCTACTTTAGGGTTAGGACTAGGATCTGAGGCAGAAAAATCAGACCATGTGGGTGAAAACGATAACGAATTTGAGTAATCTGATGTTGTAGGTGAGATCGAAGGTGACATACTATCAAACTTTCTTGCATCGTTAACAAGATACGAAGAAAATGACTCCGGTGACATTGACATACATTCGCTGTTATCATCCTCGTTTTTCGCCCACGAAGAACAAGAAACCGGCGAATCAGAAGGCGCTAAAGTTTCTTTCGATGGTGTGATCAAATCCTTCATGATCCCAGTAGCAAACTTCCTTCTCAACCTTTCCCACCCGCTTCGCCTAGCTGGCAAACACATCTCGTAATCATTCCCCGACACCGAAAAAGGCGGGACCACACCACTATTCGCAGCCTTATTGAAAACCGCAAAATCATGTCGTAATCAACAACCTTCCTTTCACCTACTCCACGTCTACTCGGTTCATCTTCATTACTCCCGACCGCATTCCAGAACTCACTCGGCTCTTCACCTTCCTTAACTGTCAACGCAGGCCCATTCGCCTTCTCATATCTAATAACCTGCGACGCACCCAACCTCGCACTTTCAAACATCAACGAATCACACTTCTTCCCAACCCAAACATAAACACCCGACGGAACATTAACAATAAACGCCCCACGCGAATCAAGCGCCATAGCACCCGGCCTCGCCAACAACTTCGGCACCAAATGAAGCGGCGCATAAGACGAGTGCGGCGCAATCCTATACATCCTCAAAACCGAATTCGGGCTAACCGGCACACCATGAACCCGTTTCTGACACTGTAACAACTGGCTCGCGAACCCCATGTTCGGGTTCGTGACCCCTCTAGCCGCTTTCACCCGCTGAAACGCGGTCTCAAAGCTTTGACCCTCCCTCCACATAAGATAAGCTATGACCAAAGATGTTGACCGAGACACACCCTGACAACAATGCACAAAAACGCGGCCGTTTTGCTCACTGACATCCTCAAAGTAGTCAAAAACATCGTACAAAATGGAAGTGATATCCTCGGACGGGTTGTCTTGCAGCCACAATGTTTTGTACACCAAATCTTTTTTGAAATATTCCGGACACACAAACCCGACACAATTCAAGACATGCGTGATACCGTTTTTTCTTAGTACATCACGGTTTTTTGCAACGGCATCACTCCCTAAAAACACGTGATCGATTATTCTAGAACACTCTTTATCAAAATACGCAAGTTTATCTTTCTTAAACTCGAATTCTATAGGGGGTTTTCCAGCACTTTTGTTTAAATCCAAGGGTGGTGCAGTAGGTGTAGCCGTAGGTCTAGCTCTAGCACCAGGGGTGGTGCAGGTGGCGGTGATATTGGGCCACACACCTAGATCATCAGAGCCTGCAGTGGGCCACTCTTGGGCTTTGGGCCTGGTGACTGAAAGCGGCTGGAGTGGGGGCAAACTGGCCCTTGCTTTTCCGGCAGCCCACGACACCGACCTGGAGTATATCTTCCGGGTGTCTCCGGCTGCCGGCGGTGGTAGTTGTGGTGGTGGTGAAGGTGAAGAATTGTCGTCTTGTTGTAGCATATCTGGAAAGGTATGAATTTCCGAGACTAAAATAATAAGAAACTGATGGTTCTAGGAAAGGGGATAATGAACATGGGTAGTTTGATTTTGGTATGATTATGATTTTCAGTTGTCACACCACCTAAACAGGTTGACTGTGGTGATTGAACGATGACCGAGTAAACGATGACTGAGCTATCTGTGGTGGGGTATGGAAATAAAGAAAAAAAGTTTGTTCATGGCGGGGATGGTTGAACGAAGGGGTACTTACTTCTTATAGTGTTAAAGAAAGAAAGAGGGCATATGGTAATTGTGGTAAGTTTTTGGATATTGAATGGTAGGAGTTGGTGGTGGTGGACATTTTGACAGGTGGTCAAAGATGACCATGTCCTAGAATATGTGTTGCTATTTATAGGATTTGACGTATAACGTATGAGTTTTCTAACCAAGCAAAAGGAAAGTCGGTAATATCAGTATCATATTATTCCTAATATTAGTATACTGTAAAATCGTATTTTATATTCAGCTTAATTCTTTTATCGGTTACAGTTTTCAGTATACTTTACTTTATTTTTTTATATAATCGTGTTTTATATTCGGCTTTAATACTTTGCCGGTTAGAGTTTTCTTTACACTTTACTTTATTCTTTTAGTTATTGGTGTTAACGTATGAGTTTTGGTAAACGAAGCAAAAGAGAAAGTCAGACGGTATTGGTAATATCAGTATCATATTCTATTGTAAAATTGTGTTTTATATTCTGCTTAATACTTTTACTGGTTAGAGTTTTCAATACGCTTTACTATATTTGTTATATTATTTTATCGTATAAAGAAACTAGAAATATAAAAACAAAAAATTAGTGAATCAAGAGATTATATTAGGCATGTTTGTTTTGGGCAACTAGTTAAGATGTCATCTATATCATGTATCTGAAAATTTTAAAACTAAACTCATATCCGATCTGATACCTGAATATCTGTCTCACTACATGTTCTGGATGTTTCAGGTTTAAGTTCATATGTCTCTATCTCTAGCTATAACATATTATGTAAACAATCTTTTAGTCACGCGTTAAATAAATTTACCCAAATTTCTACAAAAGTTTATCAAAATTAAAAGCTAACACGTGACTAAAAAAATCACGTTTTCTAAATTTTCCAACGAAAGAGGATTTTTGGTTAAGAATTACTCCACAAGGAACGGAGTCAGTCAAATGTTGTCACGTGTCCACGATTCGACTTTTTTTTATCTGAACGCCTCCGTGTGAAGCACACTTTAGTCAAATGTCGTCATGTCCACGGTTCTACGTTTTTTTCTTTCTAAACACTTTCGTGAGAAGCACGTCTTTCGGCTATTCCGTACGAAATTATGAGACATGGGACGCAATCAACCAAATAATGCCATATATACATGGTTTCATGCATTTTTGAAAATTCTTAACGAAAATGACTTTTTTCTCGGATATTGCTAATGATTAGTAACTATCAAGGATGGAACCAACTTAATGATGTCACGTGTCATGAATACTACGTTTTTATATATTTAAAATGTTAGCTAGCTTATTTTATTTCTTTCTCTTAACACAACAATTGTTAGAAAAAAAATAATAAATACAAGGAAAACTTTAGTAGTGTCTTAAAACAGTTTTCTTGAACATGGAACCTTATTGCACCTTTCTCGTTTCATTTTTCGACTAAGTGTTATGGTGAGTGAGAGATGAAAAAAGTGTTGTGATCTACAGCCATGTGGGCACGAGTGTTCTCACTTTTCATTAATGTGTGTGATGGAATGTGGTGAAGTGAGTAATATTTTTTAGAAAAAAATTGATGAAGTGGGCTAATTGACTAGTTTGTATATTAATAAAAAAAAAACATTCAAACAAAATTTTGCCCCATGCCAACGGTCATCCTTGCTGACCCACCAATTGTGTCCCGATCAGGCACCTAATAGGGGCGGTGTTCCACACCCCGCCCCTTTCGACCCCATAACAAATAACCTCATGTCATGTTTGGTTAGTTCACCACACACTCCATACTATTTAATACATTTACACACTGACTTCCGATATACATAGCTAGTTGAGTGGTGTCTTCAATGTGCCTTTTAATAGGTGTAACCATCCATCCAAGTCATTGAAAGATTCCTTAAAATAGTAATACATTATTAGGTTTTGGTATAACCTAGTCATTTATAAATTTATATATATATGTTTAATCATTTATAACTAATATATATGTTTAATCCTAAAGTACTCAAAGTGTAGATGGTCGAAAAAAGTAAACTATTTAACTAATTTATATTAACATTAATCACTAAGAGCATGTGTTGTGGAGGGTGAGAGGAAGTGCCAAATATGTCCATGTGGGATGGTGAGGGAGTGGAACACCATTACGTAGCTGGGGTATGCAATCACGATTCCAACTAGCAGCTCTAGAAATAAAGGCATTCGTCAACAAACAATCGGCCATGTGAAAAATCTCGAGCATCCATAATTTTTTTTGAACTACAGTTCTTTAAACCTAAATACGACCTAACATTACACTTACAATGAATTGAACCCACATCACTTTTGTGGAATAAACACCATACCACTAGATCATCAACTTCACTAGATCATGAGTCAGACGTCCATAACTATGAAATAAAAATAAGACAATTTAATAAATAAAAATAAATTAAATTATATAAAAGAATATGATAACAATACAACATAAACTTCAAAACCAAATAAGTCTTGTCAACGAATACATGAACTCCCCTAACAAATGCCATCAATGTTTTCTACTCCTACTTCATATGAAGTTGCACTAGGTATGTTACCACTAGTATAAAGCCTATGGAGATAAGACTTTCATGTGCCCAAATACAAATAAAGTATTTATAAAGTATTTTTATTAAAGTCAACGAAAACAAAAAAAAAAAATCCAAACATTCTACAAAGCTTATAGTAAAAATCTCATCTTAATACATTACACTGCTACCATGAACCGACATAAACCATAGATAGAGCGTAACAAAAGGAAAATGTTGAAATTTCATAGGGGCAATGTGTAATCTTTCCTACTTTAGGATTACACATTATTTTATTCTTTTACTTATTGGTGCTAACTATGAGTTTTGGTAAACGAAGCAAAAAGGACAGTTAGACGATATTGGTAATATCAATATCATAATCTATTGTAAAACCCGTGTTTTATATTTGGCTTAACCCTTTTACTGGTTAGAGTTTTCCATACACTTTAATTTATTATTTTATAAAAAATTAGAAATATAAAAACTATAACTAGTGAATTACTATATTACTTTATTAACTATAACTAGTGAATTACTATATTACTCTTATTACATATGAAAAAATAAAACAAAATATATATGGGTATGCATGTTTTGGGCAACCGGTTAGGAGTTAAGGATATTATCTAATACTATATAGTCACACTTGTCTAATGCGTGTGAATTTTAAAACAAATCCCCTACATGGGCTTATCTGCCTTTTACCTATCCTGAATGTTTCGGGTTTGTTGTTCGGGTTTTGATTATTTGCCATCCCTAGTTGTTTTGATTAATATATTATGTCAACGTTCTTCAAGTCATGCGTTAAATACATTTACCTCACTTTCGATAAAAGTTTATCAAAATTAAAAGCTAACATGTGACTATAAAAAATCACGTTTTCTTAGTTTTCCAATGAAAGACGATATGCCGTTGAGAATTACTCCAAAAATAACGGAGTCGGACAAATGTTGTCACGTGTCCACGTTTATTTTATAAACACCTCCGTGAGAAGCACGTCTTAGTCAAATGTTGTCACTTGTTCATCATTCACTACTTTTTTTTCAAAAGCCTTCGTGAGAAGCACGTCTTTGGCTGTTCCGTATGAAATTATGAGACCTAGGACACAATCAACCAAATAATGCCACATATATATGGTTTCACGCATTTTTGGAAATTCATAACGAAAATAAAGTTTGTTTTCACGAAAATTTTCAATGAAAATTAACGCTCAATGATGGAACCAACTAAATAATGTCACGTGTCACGATTTTTACGATGTTATATATTTAAATGCTATCTAGCTCATTTAATTTCTTTCTCTTAACATAACAATTGTTAAAAAAAATCACAAGTGAAACTTTACTAATGTCTTAAAAAAGATTTCTAGAATATAGAAATGGAACCCGATCAACTTTCTCGAATTATTTTTAGACTAAGCGTTATGATGAGGTGGAAAAGTGAAAAAAACATTATGATTTATAAGCACGTAGGCAGGAGTACAAGAGTAGTCTCTTTTTTTTACTAAGGTATGTTATGATGACGTAAAATCTGGAGGTGTTTAATAAAAGTTTAAAAAAGAAATAGTAAGGTAAAGCTAAATAATGGTTTGTATATTAATTAAAAAAATTAATTCAAATAACATCTTTCCCCACGCTGTGGTCACCCGTGCTCACCCACCAACTGCATCCGATTGGGCGCCCAAAGAGGGCGGTGTTTCACACTCGACGCTTAAGTGACGAACCCATGATTTATGATGAAAAATGCAGATTGTATTTTTAGATGAATATATAAATTTCGTTTGTGTTCACTTATGTGGATGAACACTTGTGCAGGACAACCGTTCACAAACAAATAAAATAAAAATTTATTAATCAATATTATGATTACAATACATAAAGAAGAATACATTAAACTGAAAGGAATTACAATACAAAAAATATAAACTTAACAATAACAGATTACGAAGAAAAGTAAATGGAAAACATAAACAATGGTGACTGAGGCACGTGAAGATCACGCTTCCCTTAACGACGGGCCACCCAGGTGAACCCGTCTGTTTCCTAGGGTACAACAACCTAAGCAGATTGTACTGCTGGGATTAGCCTAACACCCGAAAGTAAACCTGAAACAAGAGAGCGCAAAGATGCAAAGTTAGGGAACTCGTTTGATGTGTGTGTTGTATGAACCATAAGATTTCTGTGTTCTGTGTATCAAAACAAAGCACAAAGCTTTGTATTTATACTGATTAGAATTCGAATGATTAGTCTCTATTGAATACACAATTCAGTAAAATTAAACTCTAGAATTCAATAGCACAATGAATTCTAAAACTTATAAAACTGAATTCTAAATTCAATGGCACAATTAAGTAACTTAATCATTTGACTGTTAGAAACTTGAAAAATCTCTAGCTGACAACCCAAGCCAAGACACATCTAAAAAATACTAAAGGCGGCTCCAAGCGGTCGATGCGAGCGTGCGAAGTGCAACCCATCAAAGCGCCACATTGCGCCCATCGCCCTCGTCCCGGTCCCGGTACCCGTGCGACGGGCGCGTGTCGGGTGCTTCGCACCCTCCTAGCTGCCACTGGGTGTGAGTTGTCACATAAGAATACATTCGTGTAGAGAATTCTAATTATAAATCTACAAAAGATTTATCTCTCTACCAATGTGGGACAAGCACAATTCCCCACACATTAAGGTTCCAACACATAATTAAAGCTTATGATCTCTCATTCAATTGCTTTAATCACTAAGTAATTATTATATTAATTATTAATATAATATTATTTTTCATTAATTTCCAACAATCCCCCACATGAATGGAGATCATCCCACACACTCAAGTGTCACGGTAAAATTTCAGTGGTCAATTAATGCATGATAGGTAGGTTTCCCTTTGAACCCTCCTTTGTGACGTATACTTAGTCTCCTAGCGATTAGTAGACGCGATGTCCTTGAACCAACCCCTTTTTACGTAGACGTTATTACACATCACGCATTACTCTTCCTGGTCTGGCTAACCCCTCATAGTTCTGTCCATTATGGTCATGGAACACCATCCTGGTTCTGCGAGAGCTCTAGGAATTGTGCCCCCAATTCCATTCGAAGCGACCTCACTTCTCTCTAACATAGGTGATTTACAAATCATTAAAAGTCATATGCTTAACCTCTCTTGATATCACTGATTTCATGTAGGAATGGACTAGGAAGTTTGTAACTCCCTTTTGTAATTGAGTACTCCCTCACAGTGAACTTAGCTCGTATAGTTTGGTGGTCCTATTGAGCCTAGATCATGGGATCTCCAATCTTCTAGGATAGGTTTTCCGTTGTACAAACTTACTCCAAGGGCTTTAGTCCCATTCCCATCAACGACTTTTGTACTACATCTCTGCTTAAGCCTTTTGTAAGCAGATCCGCAATGTTATCCTTTGACTTCACATAGTCAACCGTGATAACTCCAGTTGAGAGTAGTTGTCGTATCGTGTTATGCCGACATCGTATGTGCCTTGATCTGCCATTATACATTGCATTTTGAGCTCTACCAATAGCTGATTGGCAATCACAGTGTATGCAGATGGCCGTCACAGGCTTAGGCAATCTTGGAACATATTCCAAGAATTGACGTAACCATTCTGCCTCTTCTCTAGCTTTATCTAACGCGATAAACTCAGATTCCATCGTGGATCTAGCTATAAGAGTTTGCTTGGACGACTTCCAAGAAATAGCTACACCTCCAAGGGTAAACACATATCCACTTGTAGATCTAGAATCTTTCTGATCGGATATCCAGTTGGCATCACTGAATCCTTCTACAACTGCTGGATTTTGGACATAATGCAGTCCATAATTTCTCGTGTATCTCAAATATCTTAATAATCTTGTCATACTCTTCCAATGCTCTGAACTAGGATTACTAGTATATCTACTTAGCCTGCTCACAGCATATGCCAAGTCTGGCCGAGTACATGACACGAGATACATAAGACTGTCAATGATCCTTGAGTATTCCAATTGAGCAACACTCTTGCCTCTATTTTTTGACAAATGTTGAGAGGTATTAATTGGAGTTTAAGCTACACTCGTGTCCTCTGGATTGAACTTCTGAAGGATCTTATCAACAAATTAGATTGACTTAGCACCAAGCCAGTTTGGGTTCTAATGATCTTTACTCCAAGAATCACATCAGCTAGACCCATATCTTTCATGTCAAATCTCGCTTTCAACATGTCTTTAGTAGATCTGATCATCTTATCATCACTCCCAATGATAAGCATATCATCTACATAAAGGCATAAGATCACATAACCTTTAGAAGTGTCCTTCACATAGACACATTTATCGCATTCATTAATTTTGAAACCATTGTTAAGCATAACTTGGTCAAACTTTTGATGCCATTGTTTTGGAGCTTGCTTCAAGCCATATAATGACTTGACGAGTGTACACACTTTGCCCTCTTGGCCAGGAGCAGAGAAACCCTCTGGTTGCTCCATGTAAATCTCTTCCTCTAATTCCCCGTTGAGAAATGCGGTTTTTACATCCATTTGATGTATTTCCAAGTTTCTCAAAGCTGCTATTGCAAGCACCAACCTAATAGAGGCTATTCTAGTCACAGGCGAGTATGTGTCAAAATAGTCAAGACCTTCCTTTTGTCTAAACCCTTTGATCACAAGCCTTGCCTTATACTTGTTGACAGAGCCATCCGCTTTCATCTTTTTCTTAAATATCCATCGATATCCAAGTGGCTTGCACTCTGGTGGAAGATCCACTAACTCCCAAGTATGATTCTGCAAGATAGAATCAATTTCACTCTTGATGGCTTCTTTTCATTGAGGTCCATCTGAAGAGGTGACTGCTTCTCGATAGGTTTGAGGCTCACTCTCAACCATGTATGTAAGAAAGTCAGGTCCAAAGGATTTCTCAATCCTTTGCCTTTTACTTCTTCTTTGCTCACCCTCTTCAACCTCTGATCGTTCTTGAGTTTCCTCTCGAACAATCTCATCAACCATTGTTGATGAACTTGCATGATTTGAAGAACTCGTATGAGTTTGTACTAACTGTAACATTTGTATAAATCGGGTCTCCAAAACCCGCTCCGTTTTGTAATCAAACACCAAGTTATGAAAATACTGTAATTATTTATAGTTATTTTGAGTTTAAACGTTACATAATTAATAAATAAACTAAACTATAAAAATTAAATTGGATAAAAAGTTAAAACAAAATAAATAAAAACATTTGCAGCTGACCGGACTCGAACCCGGGTCAGCTGAAACACTCCAACAACTTATCAACCGGTCCTCAAACCACTCCGCCACTAAGTGTTTTCTGCTAACTTTAGGAAATCAATTGAGTCTTATACGCAAACTTGTATTAACAGCTAATGATATCTGAATAACGGAAATCGGTAAACCGAATCGCCAAATCAGTTTTAGTTTGTTTAGCTACCGATGATTATCGGTTTCTAATTAAGTTCAAATTAAATGAACTTAAAGTTTCGGGTTTTGAAACCGAAAGGCATTCAAACTCCAAATAATTCAGGTTCCAATCATTTATGCGATTCAGAACCGTCTCAAATACACTCCAATTCCTTTTCGTCGCATTTTCAAGCCTTTTGAGCACAAAAAAAACTGTTCGCCGGAATTCTCTGCAAATCTCGCCGGAAAACCGTGTTCAACACAAACCGGTAAAATTTTCCTCTTTTGCGGTTTCAATATATTGTTAGGACTCTACTAACATTAATCCGTCACTCAAAATCAGTCACAGAAGACTTTGCTGGATTTTCTGGGTTCGCCGGAGAAATTCTGGAATTTGCCGGAAACTCGCTAGTTAACGGTAAACACATTCAATCGTGCAAATAATCCATGTACTCTAGTTCAATTTCAAATCTAATTCTTTAATTCTGTTGTTAGACCCCCTCAGCCGAAGGTTCAAAAACAGTGTTGCCTGTTCTCGCCGGACTTCCTGAAGAAGACGACCTGTCCGGTATTTCCTTTCCCCAAACTGTTCGGTTGTGCACATTCAAGCTAGTAGTCATGTTATTTAAGTAGTTAGATCATGAACCAGTTGTCTGAGTAAAATCGGTAATTGTAGTGAAGAAGACGAACTTAAAAACAGGATAAGAGTAAATAAAATTCGGATAATTAACGGGTTAGACACACAGTCCAGCGGTGGACTGTGTGCAAAGTTTATATACAAGTCCCGGGTTCGATCCTTACTACACACACTCTGCGTAATAACTTTCCTTTTTATTCATGAACTAACCGGGTTAGAGCGAGTAGTTGTTAAGTATAATATAAATCAAGAATATAACCGGGTTAGACACACAGTCCAGCGGTGGACTGTGTGCAAAATAAACTACACGTCGCGCGATCGAGTTCCGTCACAAGCACCGGTTCAATGAGATTAAAACGTTTTGCAAAATAAAGGAATTTTCGGTAAATTCGAATAAGTGTATAAATATAATTAAAACTGGATTTCTAACGGGTTAGTCACGTAGCTCAGTTGGTAGAGCTACGTGCGCGTGAACGGAAGGTCACCGGTTCGAATCCCGCTTGGCGCAAGTATTTACCGCTGACCGAACCGGTCAACGGTTAACGGTCAAACAGTAAAAAAATAATATTTTTTTTAAATATTTATTTGTTTAATTTAAATTAAAAATCAATTAAAAATACTTAAAAATAACATTTTTAAAGATAGAAAATAGCCATAAACTCACAAAAATATATTTAAAAAATCCCGTTAAAATCCTTAATAAAATCCATCATTTAATATTTTTTTCCATTATTATTTAGGTTAGTAATTCCTCGTTGACTCGTTTCGTCTAAATCGTGCGCATCTCACCATCTCAAATTCAACGCACCCAATGTGTGTGAACCCTTCAAATTCCCCGTTTTAATCACGTTTTTGGGGTGTATCATGTGTCTTGTTCATTTACATATATAAACCAAGTTATTGTGCATATATCATATCATGACATGTGTATTAATTGTTGCTGTTAAGTAGTTATTATTGTTTGCAAATTATTATTTCAATACATGCAATTGCCGAGGCCGTAGCTCCCCATCCATCGAGGTTGAGTTTGATCCCCATTTTATTATGCGGTTGATCAGGGCGTGCCCGCACGATCGGCTCCGTTTGATTGAGCCTTGATCGGTCATTTCCTTTTACATTTCCATACATGCAATACGCTCGGCTCCGTTTGATTGAGCCTTGAGTGCACAGTTCAATTTACATTTCCATACATGCAATACGCTCGGCTCCGTTTGATTGAGCCTTGAGTGCACAGTTCAATTTACATTTCCAGTTCATGCAATACGTTCGGCTCCGTTTGATTGAGCCTTGAGCGCACAGTTCAATTTACATTTCCAGTTCATGCAATACGATCGGCTCCGTTTGATTGAGCCTTGATCGCACAGTTCATTTATGTTAATTATTATGTGATGTTGGTATGTTCATATATGCTATCGATTGTTAATGTATGTTATAGTTGTAACTGATGTTTGCCAATGTTTGATTTCATACATGTGCTCTTTTATGATTATGCACAATATGTTATTGATAAACTAACCAGAAAATTATTATCAAATGTTTATCTATAAGGTTCACATCGCCAACTTATGTTGACCCAAAAACCTCCCATTTTTACACATGATACAGGTGAACCAGCAGCAGCTAGGAACACATAGGACTTGGATTAGAAGAAATAAAACGATTTAGTAGTTGGATTATTATGTTTGGTTATTTTCCTTTGTAATGAATGGACATGTTTGGATGTTTGAGAAATGTAACTTGATTTCTTTTAATTATGAAACATAATAGTAAATGTCATGTGCTTTGGTGATAACCCAATTATGCCCCGACTCTTATTTCCGCTGCGGGTCGGGGTGTGACACTAACATAGGAAACTCTTCTTCAAAGTAAGTCACATTTCCTGGCCTTGTCTCTATGATAGAGTCCTTGTGCACATCAGGATTCTTAGATTCATATACAAGAAAATGATGTGAACTACCGTTTTTGGCATATCCAATGAAAATACAATCAACAGTTTTGGGCCCTATTCTAAGTGCCTTAGGGGGTGTAACAATCACCTTGGCCAAGCACCCCCACACTTTCAAGTATTTATAGGATGATTTATGTCCCCACCACAACTCATGAGGTGTTACATCCTTATTCTTGAAAGGTATTTTATTCAATAAAAAAATGGCCGATAAAATGGCCTCCCCCCACATGTCCTGGCTCATCCCAGAACTTATCAACATGGCATTCATCATTTCTTTTAATGTACGATTCTTTCGTTCCGCAATACCATTTGATTGGGGTGTGTAAGGAGGGGTACATTCGTGTATGATGCCACTTTGTGCACATACTTCCCCAAATGGTGAAACATATTCACCTCCTCTATCACTTCTTACACGCTTTATTTTCTTATTGAGTCGATTCTCAACTTCAGCTTTATACAAGTTAAACTTGTCAATTGCTTCATCCTTACTCTTAAGTAAGTAAACATAACAATATCTTGTATTGTCATCAATAAAAGTAATAAAATATTTATTACTGCCTCTTGTGGGAATTGATTTTAAGTCACACACATCAGTGTGAATCAGATCAAGGGGTTCAGTTATTCTTTCAACTGATTTGAAGGATGATCTTGTTTGTTTGGCTTCAACACATGTTTTACATTTTGTTTTAGAGTCAACGGCAAAATTTGGTATGTAATCTAATTTAATTAAACGACGCATCGAATTAAAATTTACATGACCAAGATGTCATGCCAAACATTAGGAGACTCAACCAAGTAAGCAGAAGTACTAGCATTTTTATTCATGTTTTTCTTAACAACCATTACATTAAGTTTAAACATGCCATTTTGGGCATATCCATTTCCAACAAACATACCACGCTTACTTAAAACAAACTAGTCACTCTCAAAAAACCAAACTTGTTAAGCATCCAACCCGACACAAGACTCTTGCGCAGGTCAGGAACATAAAGCACATTCTTCAAAGTGAACTCTTTCCCAGAAGTCCACTTTAAGATCACATCACCTTCTCCATTGATATCAGCTGTAGCAGCATTTCCCATGTACAACTTCTCTTCTCCCACCACCTCTTTAAATGTATTAAAGAGGCTCTTGTCTGGGCACACATGGCGGGTTGCCCAGTATCAACCCACCACCCTTTTGGCTCATTAGCCACCAAATTTACCTCCTCCATCATGGCAGTGAAGGTCTGAAATCATGGCCACTAAAGGCATACCATCATCATCAACCATAAGAGCCGTGTCATGCTTAGGCTCTTTGCATTGGTCAGCACGGTGACCAGTTTGTCCACAGTTGTAACACTTCCCTTTAAAGGGACCAACCTTCTTCTTCACACCACCTTTCTTTGGCCCAAGGTCAACACCTTTGTTCTTTCCCTTGCCATTGAACTTGTGGCCTTTGTCTACCCTTGTGACCCCTTGAGGATTGACCATGTTCCACAAGGTTTGCTTTTGCTGAAGCTTCAACTTGATTTCCTTTGTGTGACAGCCTATTGTCTTCCTCAATACGAAGACGAACAACAAGGTCTTCAATTGTCATTTCCTTTCGCTTATGCTTAAGGTAATTCTTGAAGTCCACCCAACTAGGAGGCAACTTTTCAACAATTGCTGCCACTTGGAATGTTTCACTAAGATTCATTCTTTCAGACAAAATGTCACTAAGAATAATCTGCAATTCTTGAACTTGACTCATAACAGTTTTTGAGTCAATCATTTTATAGTCAAAAATCTTGCCACAACAAACTTCTTTGCACCCGCATCCTCGGTCTTGTATTTGCTTTCCAATGACTCCCATAATTCTTTGGCAGTTGGAACCTTGAAATACACATTATACAATGCATCCGAGAGGCCATTCAACACATAGTTGCGGCATAGGTACTCAGAATGTTTCCATGCATCAACTGCACTCACAGATTGGGCATCACTAGTCCCTTCTGCAAGAACAGGAGGGGTCTCAGTTAAGAACCTCGCAAGGTTCAAGGTGGTCAGATAAAACAACATTTTCTGTTGCCACCTCTTAAAGTTCAAGCCAGTGAACTTTTCTGGCTTCTCAGCATGATTAGCCACAGCTTGGGCTGCTTGGGTACCAACTAATGGTCCCATGGTGGTGGATGTGGATCCAACAGTGGTTGATGTGGTTGCTGAAACAGTAAGCCATTTCTGAAACAAGAGACAAAAAATTAGTGAAGGCAGAAATAATTTGGTTTACATAAAACCAATGCAAACTACAAAAGTTTGCTATAAAAAATTATAAAAACTTTTAAAAACCAAAATAGTGAACGGGTTTTTAAAATCTGTTTTAAGCTTGTAGGACAACCGTTCACAAACAAATAAAATAAAAATTTATTAATCAATATTATGATTACAATACATAAAGAAGAACTACATCAAACTGAAAGGAATTACAATACAAAAAATATAAACTTAACCAAGAATAGATTACAAAGAAAAGTAAATGGAAAACATAAACAATGGTGACTGAGGCACGTGAAGATCACGCTTCCCTTAAAACAGATTTCGGGCCACCCAGGTGAACCCGTCTGTTTCCTAGGGTACAACAGCCTAAGCAGATTGTACTGCCGGGATTAGCCTAGCACCCGAAAGTATACCTGAAACAAGGAGCGCAAAGATGCAAAGTTAGGGAACTCGTTTGATGTGTGTTGCGAAGTGCAAAGTGCGCCATCAAAGCGCCACATTGCGCCCATCGCCCTCGTCCCGGTCCCAGGCCCGGGCGGGCGCGTGCGCGTGTCGGGTGCTTCGCACCCTCCTGGCTGCCACGGGGTGTGAGTTGTCACACAAGAATACATTCGTATAGAGAATTCTAATTATAAATCTACAAAAGATTTATCTCTCCACCAATGTGGGACAAGCACAATTCCCCACACATTAAGGTTCCAGCACATAATTAAAACTTATGATCTCTCATTCAATTACTTTAATCACTAAATAATTATTATATTAATTATTAATATAATATTATTTTCATTAATTTCCAACAATTTTTTTGTGTCTGTTTTGCGTTCGTCTACGTTCGATAAGTGTTCATAAACATGTTCATTTCCTTAATGAACAAACATAAACAAGAAATCTCTTTCGGTAACGTTCGTAAACCGTTATTAACATATTCATATCTTAATGAACGGTTCGTTTATTGCCCTAGCCTTATCCATGTCATCTTTGGTTAGTTCACCACCTACTCCATATTATTTAATCTTTTACACACTCCCGATATACACAACTAGTTGAGTGGTGTCTTCAATGTGCCTTTTAACAGATGTAACCATGCATCCAAGTCATGAAAGATTCCTATAAATAGTAATACATTGTTAGGTTTTGGTATAACCTAGTCATTTATACATTTATATAATATGGTCGGAAACTTGAGAGGTGGTCAAAGATGACGATATTTATAGGGTTTGGTGTACTAGAATTCACTCTCCTTGTTGCTGCTAACGTATGAGTTTTGATAAATGAAGAAATAAGAAAAGTGGATGGATATCGGTAACTCTAGTCTAATATTCTATTGTAAAATCGTATTTTATATCTAGTTTAATATTCTATTATAAAAGTGTGTTTTAAACTCAGCTTGATATTTTTTTATTTTTACTCGTTATAAATTTTGATATATTTTACCTTTTTTTAATATATTTTTATTGTATATACTATAGAAATTAGAAATATAAAATTAAAAGTAGTGAATTACTATATCATTTCATTACCTATGAAAAAGGAAAATGAAATTATTAATGGGTATGCATGTTTTGGGCAACCGGCTAGAAGTTATGATATTATTTAGAGTAAATTACATGAATTGTCCTTTAACTTTACAGTAACTTGCATCGTGTGTCATTTATCTTTAGAAATTACACCGAGTGTTCTTTAGTTAAAACTTTTACACATCGCATGTCCTTTATACTAACCTCCATCCATTTTATGGTTAAAACCAATCATGTGCCCCTTACATGAGGGGCGAAACTGCCGTTTTATCATTTTCTGTATGAGATTTTATATTCCACATATGTAAACTATTTTTTTTACATATATGTAATCACTTATAACGCGTATATATAATTTGATTATTATACAAATGTAAATTACTTTTAACATGTATCGACATATAAAAATACATAAATAAATGATAAAAATATCACACACACACACATATATATAATGATTGTTTATTAGGAGTTTTGAAAGTTAGTTTAAATGAGAAAACTAAGAAACTACCAAAAATAGCCTAAAAACATACCACATTTTCTACAATTATTTTATTAAATTTTGCTATTTTTGTTATATAAAAATTAAAAAAATAAATACTACGCATGTGCATTACTACGAAAAAACCTAAACCCCCTAACCCACCCCCTCCATAAAAACCCTTAAATTGCATGTGCAACATATACATATAATGCACATGTGCAGTGCTAATTTTTTATTTATTAAAAAAAGTTCATTTATACATTAAAAATAGCGATTTTTAATAAAAAATTGTAAAAAACAAAAATTTGTGTGTTTTTTAGGCTTTTTTGGCAGTTTTTTAGTTTTCTCATTTATATCTAGTTTTCTCATTACCCTCTCCTTATATATATAAACATGAGATGTTTTTTAAAGGACAATATACCTAAATTAATGACAAAATAACAGTTTTGCCCCTCATGTGAGGGCACATGATTGGTTTTAACCATGAAAATGGATGAATGTTAATATAAAGGACATACCGCGTGCAAGAGTTTCAAATAAAGGACACTCGATGTAATTTCTAAAGATAAAGGACACACGATGCAAGTTGGTGTAAAGTTAAAGGACAAACCGTGCAATCTACCCTATTATTTAGAGTAAACTTCCATTTTGCTCCCTATGGTTTGGTCGTTTTAATGGTTTTGCCCCAATCATTTAAAAATAGCCATTTTCTTCCAATAGTTTGCTATGTTTTCTCCATTTTGATCCATGACTTTAACTTCATCCAAAATGCCTGTTAACTAGAATGACATTTTGGCAATTTAAGAAAAAATAATTGTATTTTGGTAATTCAGTTATAAAGATATTTATATGTTACATAAATATTCATCTTCTCTGATATTTATTTTCTCTCTCTGCACAGTCTCATGTCTCTTCTCTCTCTAGATTCATCTTCTCCATTATCCATCACCAATCACCACCCACCTGTAACATCCGTCGAAAAACGGGTTTTCCAAACCCGCTTCGTTTATTAATCGAATATCCAGTCATAATTTTTCATTTCACATTTATTGCTCAAATTAATTTTAAACGATACATAATTAATAAATATTTTAGAATTTAAAAACTATAATTAATAAACAATAAAAACGAGTGAAGAAAAAAATAAAGGAAGCTGCTGGGTTTCGAACCCGGGTCAGCCGGTTCATCAAACAAACAACACACCGCTCCGCCACATGAATCTTTTGTGTATATACTGAAACAATTAATACTTAAAATAAAACTCGAAATCAAATCCTGAGATCGGCGCGCCCAATCCGCAGTCGCCGGAAATACCGACGATTTCGCAAATCACGACCGTTTTTCTTTGACTGAACGCGTGAAATAACTTCGACATCGGTTATAACCGATGTCTAATCCCCCAATACCAGTCGTAACCGCCGGAGAAACCTTGACCACGAATCAAGACCAAATTCAGACTAAATTCATCCCGATTCTTCCCTATAAATATCCACCCAAACCTCTGGTAATCTTTTCGCTCAAAATCGCACAAACTCTCGAAGCTTTAGCACTCGCCGGAGAAATTTTACAGTCGCCGGACTTTCACCGGAAAACCGGGACTTACTTCAAATCGGTAAAATTCTCGATTCTTTCGTTTTCAATCCATTATAAGACAAGTACTAACATAAATCGTTCAACCAGAATCCGTCTCAGACAACGTTGCCGGGAATTCCTACACTCGCCAGAAAATCTCTGAAAATTCCGAAGTTTCGCTGTGAATCGGTACAATCATCTAAACCCCTGATATCCTTTGTTTAGTACCTTAATTGCACAACTCATTGATCAAAACCGTTGATTGATTCACTCAGACGGAGATCACCAATCAGAGCCGACGCCCCTTGCCAGAAATCTGAATTAAACACACTTTTTTGGTACATTCTGTTCTTTAATCTCGTTAACTATTACATTTCAACTAATTATAAGTTTTGATAATCGAGTTAAACAAAACAGTCTGAACTCTCTGATCTGGATGTTTGTAAACGAAGAAGACGAAGTCAGGAATAAGTATAAGTATAATTAAAATCACATAATCAAACGGGTTAGACACACAGTCCAGCGGTGGACTGTGTGCGCAAACAAAACACACGTCATGAGTTCGAATCGCACAACGTACCGACTTTCAGAAATAAAACCAATATTTTTAGAACATAATCAGAACATGCCACAGTATGTTTATAAGAGTATTATAATCCGTGAATTAATCAGTTTAGACACACAGCCCAACTGGTTGGGCTGTGCACATACGAACCGAAGGACCCGAGTTCGACTCCGGTCCCTGCAACCGGTTCGGCTATATAAATCCTTTTTAATAAAAAACCAAATAAATTAAACTTAATTAGTATATAAATATAATTAAAACAGAGAATATTTCGGGGTTAGACATGTAGCTCAGTTGGTAGAGCTGCGTGCACGCGTACGAGAGGTCTCGGGTTCGAACCTCACTCAGCGCACACTTAACCACAGTCCGACCGGTCAACGGTCTGGTCAACGGTCAAAAAAGTCAAAATTTTTATTTCTTTTTATTTATTTATTTAATTTAAAAATCAATTAAAAATACTTAAAAATAATATTTTTAAAGTTAGAAAACGTCCTTAAACTCACAAAAATTAATTCAATTTATTTACCGAACCATTTCGTTATTATTTTAGGTTAGTCTTCCTCGTCGATCAAATCCCAAAACTCGTGCGCATCCAACGTTATCAAAAGAACGCACCCAATGTGAGTGAATCTCTACAAATTCCCCGTTTTAATCACGTTTTGGGGTGTATCATGTGTCGTACAATTCTACTATTATATAAACATAAACACTTGTGCATTCATCATATTTGTGATCTAATGTGTATCAAATGTGTACAAATTGTTGTGTGAATTATGTTTAGTTTGGATTTATCATTTTCAGTGCAAGCATTTCATTAGGCCCATCAGCTCCCCGTGGGATACGGGTTGAGTACAGGTGCCTCATTCGATCGGCTCCGTTTGATTGAGCCTTGATCTCACATACATCATCATTCATGTCATACGATCAGCTCCGTTTGATTGAGCATTGATCTCACAGTCATCATCATTCATATTATATACTCATTCTAAGTGGTTTGTGTTTGTTATATACATACGTTTGCTCACATGTGATTATTGCACAACTTTCAATATTAAATACAACAAGAACTTAATAACAATGTTTTATCAAGGTTCACTCGCCAACTTTTGTTGACCCAAAATATCCCCCGTTTTACACATGATACAGGTGATCCAGTTGAGGCAAGAAACACATAGGAAGGCTTAGAAGAATAAATCAGTTTAAGCTTTGGATTGTATTACTTAGTTTCATTTTCCTTGTAATTGTATGGATTTGATTTGACTATTTAAGTTGTAATTTGAATTTAATAAATATGAAACATTTTAATAAACATCATGAGTTTTGGTGATAACCCAATTATGCCCCGACTCTTATTCCGCTGCGGGTCGGGGTGTGACACCACCACCGGTATCACCCCACCGGAACCGTCATCGAAGTTGCATATCAGTCGCCGCCACCATAATCCGCCGACACCACCACCATCTGCCGCCGTAACCACCACCTGCTGCCACCGCAACTTTCTCTCTCTCGTTCTTAACGTCTCTCTCTACATCTGGCACTACCACTACTCTCTCTCTCTCTCACCGTCTTTCTCTCTCTACATCTGGGTTTTCTCTAATCTGATGAAGGGGCTAGGGTTTGTTCAGATCTGATGAAGACGACTAAGGTTTCATATGATAACGATGGTGTTGATATTGTTGGACGGATGGGTGGTCGTAGGAGGTGGATGTGATGGTGGTCGTAGGAGGTGGCAGTGATGGTGATTGTAGGAGGTGGGTTCCGGTGAGGTGGCTGTGATGGCGGCTGTAGGAGGTGGCAGTGATAGTGATTGTAGGAGGTGGGTTCCGGTGAGGTGGCTGTGATGGCGGTTGTACGAGGTGGCAGTGATGGCGATTATAGTAGGTGGGTTACAGTGAGGTGGTTGCGATGGCGGGTGTAGGAGGTGGGTTGGTGGTGGTTACTAATATAGATTAGTGTGTGTGTAAGAGAGAGAGAGAGAGTAGTTGTGGTGGTGGCGGTGGATTATGGTGGCGGTAATGGAGGTGCTAATGGTGGTGATGGTGAGGTTTGAGGGTGAGAGCTGATTGATAAAGTAATGTTTGATATAATGTGTCTGTATACATATATGAATAGATAGTCATGTTTTATTTTTATTATCTGGAAGTTTTTAGGAATTAGTAATTAGTAGCAAGTAATTAAATACTCATATAGAAATTTACCAAAATACCTCTACTTTCAACTGAATGTTTTAACTGAGTTAGAGCCTTTGAGCAAACTAGAGACAAAATCAAAACACCAGAGAGGAAAACGGTTATTTTTAAACGATTGGGGTAAAACCGTTAAAACGAGCAAACCACAGGGAGCAAAACGGAAGTTTACTCTTATCTAGTTTTTTAGTTTTCTCATTTATATCTAGTTTTCTCATTACCCTCTCCCTATATATATAAACATGAGATGTTTTTTAAGGACAATATACCTAAATTAATGACAAAATAACAGTTTTGCCCCTCATGTGAGGGCACATGATTGGTTTTAACCATGAAAATGGATGAATGTTAATATATAGGACATGCGGTGTGCAAGAGTTTCAAATAAAGGACAATCGATGTAATTTCTAAAGATAAAGGACACACGATGCAAGTTAGTATAAAGTTAAAGGACAAACCGTGCAATCTACCCTATTATTTAATACCATACAGCCGCCACACTCGTCTAATGCGTGTGAAAATATTAAAACTAATCCTATACACGATCTTATCTGTCTCATTACATGTCTTGAATGTTTCGGGTTTGCCTGTCGGGTACGAGTTATCTGTCATCCCTAGTTATTTTGATTAATATATTACGTAAATTCTTTTAGTCACGTGTTATATAAATTTACCCAACTTTCTATAAAAATTTATTAAAATTAAAAGTTAACACGTGACATGACTATAAATATAAAAATCACGTTTCTTAATTTTCCAACGAAAGGCGATTTGGCCAAGAATTACTCCACAGAGCATGGAGCCAGTCAAATGTTGTCACGTGTCCACGATTCCACGTTTTTTTTTCTAAACTCCTCCGTGAGAAGCACGTCTTTTGGTAGTTCCATACAAAATTATGAGACCTTGGACGCAATTAACCAAATGGCACATATATATGGTTTCACGCATTTTTGGAAATTCTTAAGGAAATTAACGTTTTTTTCCATGACAATCAATGAATATTAACGCTCAAGGATGAAACCAACTAAATAATGTTACGCGTCTATCAATTATACACTTTTATATATCTAAAATGTTATCTAGCTCGTATAATTTCTTTCTCTTGATGTAACAATTATTACCAAATAAATATATACAAGTGAAACTTTACCAATATCTTAAAACAGTTTCTCGAATACGAAACCCTACTGACTTCTCCATAGTGTTATAATAAGTTGAAAAGTGAAATAAAATGTTGTTAGGTCCTTGCATTTAGGTGGGAGCCATCTCACTTTTCACTAAGGTGTGTTGTGGTGCCAAAAATATGATGGGGTGACTAGAACCCATTTCAGGGTAACCCATCACATTAAGGCCCACTGTGTTAAAGCCCTTGGCTCACTTGGAATAAATGGCACTAAGTGAGACTCGAACTCATGACCGTCACATTGGAAGATTATGGGGTGCCTCCTCCCAAACCAGTTAAGTTAATCTGGGAGTCATTGGTGATTAGTTTGTATTTTAATTAAAAGAATAAAGAGTAAACTTCTATTTTGCTTCCTGTGGTTTGGTCGTTTAACCGTTTTGCTCCAATCATTTAAAAATAGTTATTTTCCTCCAATAGTTTACTATGTTTTTCTCATTTTGCTCCCCACCTCTTAACTCAGTTAAATGATTCAACTCAGGTAGGGGTATTTCGGCAATTTGTATATAAAATTAAACATTAATTATTTGTTTACAAATATCTTATAACAGATCTGAAAAAACGTTGGACCAAGGAAATATTCCAGCCGTCATCTACATTTGCCAGCCACTCTCATTCTTCTCCTTTCTAACCTAATAAACGCTGCAAGTCCGACCATCACCATAAACTGCCATGCCCAGCCGCCATGGTTTTATCGTCTTTCACTCACCACCTTAACACTCCATCTCGACACCCTGATTCACCGGCGAACCACCGAGAACTCCTATAAAGCACCGTGTGCTCACCTTTTAACCGCCGCACACCCGTCATTCAGTTCACCGGAAACCACCTCTTACCGTCACCGTGAACCAAAACTCCGCTGGCAAATGTTGATGACGGCTGCTAACCACAAGCAAGATGTGACGGTCGGGATGGGATTAACGACGAGGGGAGCCGTGGGACGGTTGGGTTTAATTTGAGGATGGTGAGTAGGGTTAGGTTTCAGGCAGGTTCTTGATGGGCTAGGAAGAGGGTTTTGAGGGTTTGCTGCCCAGATTTGTTAGTTCGGGTTGACTGCCCAAATGGTGGTAATGAGTCTTTGGTTGGTGGTTCAAAGGAATGTGTGTAGGTTTGTGAACTGGTGGAGAAAGATGAGGTATGTGGTTGTCGGCAGTAGGTGGTTGTGGCTGGTGGTGGGTTAAGAGTAGAGAGAGATGGGTAGGTACAGAGAGATGAGGTAGAAAGAGATTGTTATAAGATATATTTAAACAAATAATTAATGTTTAATTTTATATATAAAATTACCGAAATACCCCTACCTTAATTGAATCATTTAACTGAGTTAAGAGGCGGGGAGCAAAATGAGAAAAACATAGTAAACTATTGGAGGAAAATGACTATTTTTAAATGATTGGAGCAAAACGGTTAAAACGACTAAACCACAGGGAGCAAAATAAAAGTTTACTCAAAAATAAACTTAAACAACATCTTGCCTCCAAGCCCGCGGTCACCCTTGTTGACCCACCAACTGCGCCCCTACTAGACGTCCAAAGGGGGCGGTGTTACACGTCTTATAACAAATAGCCTTATACATGTCATATTGGTTAGTTCACACGTACTCAATATAATTTAATCCCTTTACACACTGACTTTCCATATACACAACTAGTTGAGTGGTGTCTTCAATGTGCCTTTTTAACAGGTGTAACAATGTGTAACAATGCATCCAACTCATTAAAAGATTCCTTAAAATAGTAATACATTATTAGGTTTTGGTATAACCTAGTCATTTATAACTTTATACATATGTTTAATCCTAAAGTACTCAAACTGTAGATGGTAGGAAAAAAGTTAGCTAACTAAATAAATTATATTAACATTCATTTAGAGCATGTGTGGGTGGGAGGGGGCGTCAAATGTGTCCACATGGGACGATGGAGCGTGGAAGACCATTCGTAGGGGTATGCAATCACGATTCCAACTAGCTGCTCTAGAAATAAAGTCACGTGTTTCAACAAATGGTCGGTCATGTGAAAATCTCGAACAACTATAACTTTTTTTATTTAACAATAGTTCTTTACACTTAAATATGACCTAACGTTACACTTACAAGGATTTGAACACACACCACTTTTGAAGGAATAAACATCATACCACTAAATCACTACTTCTATAGATGATGGGTCGGATATCCATAACTATGAAATAAAAGTAAAACAATTTAAAAATAAAACTAAATTATACTATACAAAAGAATATAATAACAATACAACATAAACTTCATAGCCAAATAAATCTTGCCAACGAATACATGAACCTCCCTTACAAATGCCACCAATGTTTTAAACTCCATATGAAGTTGCAGTAGGTATGTTACCAATTTAAGTGTACCCAGCAATACCCGGTTTTTTATAACCCGGTTTTTGAAGAACCGATTCCATACCTGACCTGGAACCGGTATTCGATGGAAAAACAAACGTGCAAATTGTCCCATGTTCAATGTTGGAGACATAATATAAACATGTTCAACGTCCGAATTACTGGTTTAGACTTTAGAATCATCTCCCGTTAAAGCTAGCCTTATTAATGAAGCGTTCCAAGCGTTCGATGAAATGCCTCAACCAAACTACACCTTTTTCATCCGCCTATAATTTGATGGGTCGAATCGTGTTATGCTATGATTCCAAATGGGTAAAGGGAAGCCAAAGAAGCTAAAACCAAAAAACGCTGATGTACATTAAACTAATTTTGCTACAAAAAAAGAATCGTTCGAGATAAATTAACCAGTAACTGCACACAGGGAAAGAAAAAAGTTACAAACAAGAATGTAATCATATAAGAGGTTCAGAAAGCTCCATTTCATTTGAACTATGTGGTTGTGAATTAGGCGTGTGCGTGTGTATGTGTGTGTTCGTGTTGGACCCAACATAATTCAATCCGAGCCATTGCCAAGGCCAGCATACATACCTAGCCCTACTTTGACCGCTTTGACTTTCACGTGTATCAAGTTTTTCAAGTTGACTAGTCAACTCTTGCACACGTTCCCTCAACCGAGTAGCCCTTGAGTCTGCTAGTCTTAACGATTTCTCAGCTGCATCTCTAGCTGCCATTGCAGCTGCTGCTGTTTCCTCCTTGAATTTTAGCTTTTTTTCTGACTCAATCACAGCTTGTTTTGCTTCTTCTAGTTCATGCCGCAGAGTATATAGCTGCCGGAATAGTAACATAAGACGTGTTAAAAAATGAAACGAGTTTGAATGTCGGATAATTATCTAAGCGGCCTACCTGGGACTCATACTCGTGTTCTATGGCCCGGCCCGCTTCCGCTTCTTGCTGGGCTGCTGCTTTCCATCTTGTAATCTCTTCTTCAGCTGTAGCAATGTCCATCATCAGCCCCTCCACCTACACCATACCCAAGTCAACATACAACATGATCACTGCTCTTAACAATTTAGCATCACGTTTATAAGCCGTGGAGTGGACATGATAGATGTTGGGTTATTGACATAGGACAAATCAGACCATCGATTCAACAAATTCTGACTAGAGATGATGAGGATATCTTATATTTTGGTGTTTCAACGTTACAAATTAATATTTTTGGAGTTAATTGCGGTTTTAGTCCCTATGGTTTGTTGAAATTAACCATTACAGTCCATTAGTTTAAAAATTGCAAAAATAGTACCAATACTTATACTTTCGTAACAATTACAGTCCACCTCACTTAACACTATCCGTTTAACCCGTTACTCAGACCGCATGCATGAGCTGGACCTGTGGAATTGGTGATTAGGATCTAAGAACGAAGAGGGTTGGGGTTTTTATACTTACAAAAGTGACACTATTGGTACTATTTTCGCAAATTTTAAACTGATGGACTGTAATGGTTATTTTCAACAAATCATAGGGCCGAAAACGTATATAACTTTTTTACAGAAACGGACAAAAATGCCCCTGCACGTGCCAAGCACGTGGTCTGACTAACGGGTTAACTGGATTGTGTTAAGTGAGATGGACAGTAATTGTTACAAAAGTGAAAGTACTGGTACTGTTTTCGCGATTTTTAAACTAATGAACTGTAATGGTCTGTAAATAACTTCTACTAGTCTTTTTAATAACGAATGCTTTGCATATGTCATGCGAACATTGTGCATCACGCATCAGCTTTTGGGAACAAAACGCATCAAAGTGCCACACACTTTTTAAAACCAATGTGGGGAGTTTCCAGTAGGGCAACCAAAAAGAAGCATATAAGCTCCTTGTGGGCAAGGCAAGGCAAACAATATTGGTTGTTATGAAAGGCCGGATGTTGCTTTTTTCACATAAAAATACAGCAATACAAGTATATAATGTATGATGATTAATAGGTAACTTACATTTTCATTGGCCACTCTCTCCTTTTCTTTAAGTTTCTCTACCTGTTCTCTTCTTTGCATAAGCTCCTTTGCTTGAGCTTCGGCATTTTCCTTAAGTACCCTTGTCTCTTCCCTTAAATTACAAATATTATCCAAAACACACCACAGTTGGTCGTTAGCAAATATCTTTAAAGCATGAGATCACCAAGTTATGATAAAACACACTCCCAAAGATACATATAAAATCATATAAGAGAATACAATTATACCTAAGTGCATCAACGGTATGTTTCAGCTCAATAATCTCAATCTGCGATTGCTTTATAATGTTTTCAAGAGCACCCGCCTGCACAAACCATATTAAAGTCTTATTAGCCATAATAAAACATATAAAGTTGGTTGTAGAAGTTAGAACACGCACCAACGTGTATATTTCATCGTCTTTGTTATCTGATTCCGAAGTTGAAGCCGTTGTGTTATCAGTATGATTGCTAAACTTATAATCAATCCCTGCTTGTTTCAACCCGTTTTCCGCAACTCTAAAAAGCTCATTAGTTTTAGACGACAAATCAGCCGACATTCTCCTCGATAAAGCACTTCTAAGTAACGATCCAATATATTCTTTCTCCTTCATCAGCTGCGCAACACTATCATCCAACCTTTTCACTTCTTGTTTCCTCTCAAAAACCAAATCTTTCGCTTTTTGGTAAACAATCGAGCTCAATTCACTTACGGACTCTAACCCTGCCAAACATGCCCTAATATTCTCCCCAACATCGGTTTCTTGCGGCAGAAACAACGAATCCGATACAATCGATTCAATTTTCTCATCATCATCCAGTATCTTAACAACACTACCAAGCTGTTCATGCAGCTTCGAAACATAATTCAACTGGTCAACTAATAACGGCCGTTGCGAATCAATCTTCAACTCCAAATCCTTCAACTTCACATCATAATCACCAACCAAATCCCGCACATCCGTCTCCATTTTCATTATCCGTTCATCCTTTTCCGCTACACTCTTCTCCAAACCCGCAATCACATTATCCTTCTTTAACACATCCTCTCTAAGCTCACTAATCGTCGACTCAAGCTGCGACACTTCAATCGCAATCTCGTAATTCGTCTGGTCAACTTGCTCACGCGCCTCGTTCGCTAACTTCATAGCCGACTCAACCTGTTTAACAAGCTCCTCGACGATCTCATTCGCACGCTTAATAACCCCATACGCAACCGCAGGCAATCCGGTATACTTCTGAGACCGAGGCAAACCGACACCAACAAATTCTTATAACTACTAACTTTCCCAGACACTTTATCTATCCCAGTAACTAACATCTGTGCAGCCGTTTCGATCTCCGATTTACTCGAATCCTTAACTTTCATAACCTCCTCTAACTGCTTAACAACATCATCTCTTTCTTTTACCATATGATCTTTCACCTTTATTACTTCAACCATTTGTGCAGATACCTTGTCTTTGTGGCGCGAAACCTCGTCGCGCTTCTTGATCGCCTCGTGTGCGAGAACTTTCAACCGGTTAAATGAGACTTGTAATTCGGATTTTGATTTTTCTGCAGCTTCGCGTGCTTTGCGTTCACGGTCAAGCTCTGTAACTAATTGTTGGAACCGTTCGACCGATATGTCGTCTGGTGATGGTGATGGTGTGTTGATGACGGTTGCCGGAGGGATGTTGTCTTCTTCTTCTTCTACGTCGCTTAATACGGCGGTGGAATCTTGTTCTTCTCCGGCCATTGAGTTACAGGAATTGATTGATTGATGAATTTACGAAGTGGGTGTGGGTGTACCTGATGGATTGTGATTGTGGAAGAATGATGTAAAGTGGGTAACGGTAAGTGGAATCGAGATCGATACCGTTAGGGTTTAGGTATGAAAAATTGGGGATGAATTGGGTACCCGGTGGCATGACAGAACATTGTAGCTGACCATCTTGTTTTTTTTTTTTTTTTTTTATCTAGAACATTTTTTTTTGTAATTTATCCTCAGTTCGATGGAATGTTTTTGTAATTTATCCTCAGATTGATGTTGTTTTGTGTGAGTTGAATGCATGTTAGAAAAGGTGGAGTGTTTTTTCACTTTTCAGTCAAATTGGTCAGCTCTAGGTTTAAGATTTATGTTGTAGATGTTAGGTTTTTGAAGTAAGATGGCAAACCAGATTATACTGTACGGAAGGATCTATACAAATAGAAAAAAAGTGGGTGTTAATTGGATGAAATCTGTAATAATGCTGCATTGGAGACATATTAGATTTGAAATGGAAATATATGTTATAGTCAAAGAAATGTTGACTACTGGATAGATTGATTGTTATTAATTGGATTGTTGCAGATATAATTCACATAGTAAAGGATTTCATATGGCTTATTTTGAAAGGGCAAAAGAAAAGAGAGAAAACTCACTATGTACTTCATCAACCTTAGGATAAAAGATTCTTGCAGTGAGTACATATGAAAATGGATATGATTTGTGTCCATTCACTTCTATTTTGATGTCAAATGAGTTTTTTTAATGATTAAAAAATGTATATATTTTGGGATAAAATCTTGACAGTTGTTTTGTAAGTTTATCAAAGATAGAACATTTGATTCTTTCTTTATTGTCTATTTATTGAATCTTTTACAAGTTTTTAGTAATCTTATCAAAGATGCTCATGTATATATCACTATATTATCCATGTGGGCTTTTGTCCAAGGTAAGGTATTGTATAATAATGAATGAATATAAAGTCTTGTGGAGATGTTGTTTGTTGTTGCAGTTGTAGTCGTTGTCTGGATTATTTGGAATAATTACTAGTGTGATGATGTGATCCTATTGGACTCTCATTTCTTGATATAGTTCGGTCTAGCAAGTTTTTGAATACGAGTAGTTGCTGGATGTTGGTTATCATAATCACTAACAATATCTTCAATGTACAAAAATATTTGACAAGACTCTCAAGTTAGCATCTATATAGGTTTGAATGAGATATTAACATTTTGTTTCTTTTTTCATGTCCATCACACATATGTAGCTGCTAGATCTTATGGTGCTTTTAAAAGGTCCAAATCCTGGAAAACCATCCGACGCATTGAGAATGAGGCAAATACTCATAAAACTCAAGCACCACAGCCCTCTTCACCTTAAATATTTGACACTGCCGCCTGCTGATATGGATGTCAAGGCTGATGCAGCTAAAGCTCCTGTTGCTGTTGATTAAGTGTGTTAATGGTGTTTCTATCACCTCTCGGTTTTGTCGATATATAATAGTTCATTGAGGGAGGATTTCGAGTTTTAGACGTGAATGTAACTATGCCATTTTTTTGGATCAAAAGAAATTGTCGATGACTTTGTTTAGTACACGTCCGGCTTTGTATAAATACAAACGTATTTAACGCCGCATCCCTCCGGGTAGTATATCTAGTTATATATGAAAAAGTTACAAAGGAACAACGAAATCGTATTAAAAATGGAGAACAAAAAATCAAGGATAAATTACATTTTTCGTCCTTTATGTTTGTAGCGGGTTGCAATCTATGACCTTTAACTTGAATAATTACAGTCATAGTCCTTTATTTGCAAAACTCGTTACACCTTACGTCCTTCGACCTCACCTGGTTAAAACTTCCACTTAAGTGAGGTCATGTGCAACCCATGTGAGGGCAAAACAGACATTTAATACATAAAAATGTCAAAATTAAAAAAATTATATAAAAATCTATAAACCTAAACCATCATCATCTCCCCTGTACCATCTCTCGCTCCCTGTACTCTCTCTCTACATACCACTTAGATATGATGAAAGATCTAAGAGAAAACATCAAGATCCAGCCCGTCAGAAATCAAATCCAAGTATGAACTTTCCTTAAAAATTTTCAAATAATCTCCGAAAATTGTAGAAAAATACAAGGGTTGCACAAGAATCCTAAATTACAGTGGTTTGTTTTACCGATTTGTCAGTGCCTCCATTAACAAAACCGTAGAGACACAAAATCCTACTAAAACCACTGCAAACACCATCGTCTTCCATTTGTGCTGTAACTTAGCATAAACAAACTTCCGCTTCATCAAACAACGCCTTCAAATTGTGAAATCAATCAACATGTTTACAAAATTACAGATAGAATACAATGTTTCATACTTTCATCTAGCGATTTTGAGATTCCACGAGATTGAGATCTAGAACTGGTTCCGGCCGGTTGTCTCATGTCGGTGGTTGATGGTGGTGTTTTGATTTAGGGTTTTGGTTTTGGGATTTTGAATTGGGTTAGTGGGGATAAATGAGTTAAATTACTAACCTTCCCTATGTCATGTTATACTTAACTAAAAAAGTTAACTAGGTTATGGTCAAATGACGGAGGGTCTAACAGGTTTTGCAAATAAAGGACAGTGTCTATAATTATTGAAGTTAAAGGTCATCCATTGCAATTCACTACAAACATAAATGACGAAAAATGTAATTTACCCAAAAATCAATTATATCTAACACGTGTGATTTTTAATAAAACTTTTATCGAGACATTGATAAATATAAAAACGTTGTAATTGTATGTGTGAATTTTTATAGAACATATTATCTAAATAACAAAAAGGGGAAACGACATAAAAAAACTCAATTGCGAGATAACTTTATTAACATGTATGTTTGTGCTTCCATTACCTGTGCATTACAATTCATAACTTGGTTTTGAATCAAATTTATATCAAAACATATATAAAATAAGCATATTGAGTTAATTACTCGATTGTTCCCTGTGCTTTGCACATATTTCAATTTTCATCCTTAAATTCTTGAAATTACATAGATGATTCTGGTGTCTCAGTAGGTGATCGTGGTGGTTATGGGAGGTGATACTGGTTGTTGACGGGCGGTGATGGTGATGGTTTAGGGAGGTGTTGATGGTGGCTTGCTATAGAAAAAGAAAAGGAAAAAGATGTGTGTGTGGAAGGGGAGGTGGATATTCAAACGAAAATGAGACCCGCTAGAACTCATTAATGATTTAAATAAATTTATATTTCTTTTTTCAATTGTGTCGTCTTTTAAAGGAGGCAAAATTGATGTTTCACACTCACTTAATGGAAAATTTGAACGGATGTTAGGAGTAGGAATCACCAGAGTTACAAAATTCATGTGGGAAAACCTAACTAAAAAGTTTACAACCACTAAAACAAAGGTGTAATTATTAACAATGAGGAGCAAAGATGTAACATCTACATAGCACATAGACCAATTGAGCAATTAACTCTAAAAAACTTAATTGGATGTGACCTGGAATTTTAACACTTATAGAATTATAGTTTTTAACATACCTTTTGCACCTCTAGTGGTGCATGGCATGGTCCAAAATTTCAAACCACAATTCCAAACCGCGGTGTACCATTAGAGGGATTTGGAATTTCATACCGATCCTTCTACACGGACTATTTCAAACCAAGATGGTGAGGATTACACACAAACAATTTCTTTTAAAATATTTTATACAAAAGTGGAGTGTGGTGGAGGTTTGAATTTTCAAATAGTTTAGCGTTAGAAGAAAAATGAAAGTTTTTAAGATTGGTTTAAAATCTTACGACTTAAATTTCAAACCGTAATGGGCTCAAAAACAAGAACGAAAAGAATATGGATAAAAGCAAAGAAGGATTGGACTTGGTAGAGGCCACAAAGCTACATTTTGCATTATGTTTTTCTTAATTAATTAAGATGTCAGCTTCTATCTAGTAATGTTAATTAAGCAATTACAAGAATAAAGGACCAAGTGCTGTACAACACTACATGTCCAAGACTGAAATCAACTACTCAAACAACCTTATTCTATGACACGGGTCAATATTCTATGACACGGGTCAATGCTTAAAGAAAGCAAACAGTTTATTCTTTTAAACATTAGCCCAAGACAACAATTTAATAGTTTATTAGAAGATAAAGCCGAAAAAAATATGGTGGTCCATTGACAAAGATAAAATCTTTAAAAATCTTAAGAGAAGGTCTTGAATAAAAAAGTTTTGAAAGTCTTGAATTCAAGTCTTACAGACAACAAGAAATAAAAATATTTGATGTTTATAAAAAAATAAATAAAGCTGAAATCATAACTGGACTTGGAAAATGAGCCCAATCACAGCAACCGTTGTCATTTTCGTTTGTCAAAATTCCATTTTAATATCATTACTTTTTTTGTAGATACGGTTAATTTATTTTTTCCTTTTTGGTCTAACTTGAATAATACTAAAATAAATTAAGAGTTTCGTTATTACCAAAAGTGTCAACCATACCAAAAACTCTAGAACCTGTATCTTGCCATATATACACGATTTTTCAACATTTAAGCAACAAAAAATATTAGTTGGATTGAGTATGGAGAATACACATTGCCTAAAAAGAGAGGATGGGTTGCCTTGGAAGAATTCCAAAACCCCTAGAAAGTCAAATGTGGGGTTCATTTAACTAACATTCATTTTCAAAATTGTTGTTACTAGATAAAATTTTTTAACAAACAACTGGGGTGTGAATCGTGTCAGTTTTGTAGATTGATAGGTTAACTTGTTCAATCTAAACACGCCATATGTTTATACGCACAAAAACATCAAATATAACTCGGATATACTTAAATGTGTAACGTGAACACAATCTGTCTAACTTGTTTATCTAAATGAGTCAAGACAGTTGGCAAGTTTTAAACGTGTTACAACTTATGTAAACATGACAAAGGGGTTACGGGGTTGTAATAAATAGATTAAACAAGCCGTAAATAGGTTGACTATTCGATTTCTTTAATTAAATGAGTTGATAAATCGACGCAATTAATCAGATGAATTAAGCTCGTTAACACAAACAAGACCAATTTACTTATATATTAAACAAATCAATTCATATACTACATGTCTATTTAAAAAAAGTATAATGCAAGAGCCTAAATTCTATTTTTTATTTGAACGGCAAATTTGTATCACTAGAGTATAATCTTGTCATCAGCGGAACCATCCGATCATATTCATCTTCAATAGACAATAATGCATATACACCAATTTAGGAGGAAACCCAATAAATTTGGGAAAAAACGTATAATGAGAATCGAACTCAGGACTTAATGGTTTCTAAACCTTATCTCCTCCCTAAATTGCCATTAGGCTATAATGCCATCGGCCTGAATTCCAATTATTTGTTTATTTTCGTGCAAGGAATCATTCCCCAATTAATCTTATCGTAACCCGTGATAACTATTTAAATACAAGGATAATAATATATACACCAAACGTAAACTAGTGGCAACTAAAGCCGAAAAAGACTTCATCATTATTGAGATATATAAAATCTATATTATACTTCTCCAATCTAAACAACACCAAAACCAACATGGGTTGGAATATCTCATCTCTCCTTCTCCTCTTCCTCGCCACCGTCTTCCACCACCATTCGACGGTGGCGCTACCGCTCTCCACCAACTCACGATGGATCGTGAACGACGGCGGCGGCGAAAGAGTAAAACTATCATGTGTGAATTGGGTTAGTCATCTGGATGCAGTGGTGGCAGAGGGTCTAAGCAAACAACCGGTTGATGTGATCTCTAAAAAAATATTGGATATGGGATTTAATTGTGTTAGAATCACATATCCACTTTTTTTATTCACTAATGACAGTTTAGCGACAGTTACAGTAAGGCGGTCACTTACAAAACTCGGGTTGATAGAGTCCATTGCCGGATTTCAAGCCAACAATCCTTCGTTTATGGACCTCCCTCTAATCAAGGCTTTTCAGGTATATATTTGCTTACACTTCAAATTTTAAATATGTGTATGTGTGTTTGAAGATGTTAAGGATATTGTTTTTTTTTCCTGATTTTAGTTGATGTGAAAATGATTTTTTTTAATTAATTAATATATTAATTATGAGCTATTTAGCTGGAAAAATTAGTTATTGACTTCTGGTTGTGACATTCATCTTATCCATAATTGTCCACTAGGACTAGGACCACTACTTGGCATTTATGAATTGGTTGGATTTTAGATCAGATTATCAAAATCTAAAAACTTTTTTTTAACCACAAACCTTGGTTTAAAAAAGCGGGCGTGAGACGACCTAAGGCGCACTGTGTACAAAAGGCGCAGGTGAGGCGTGCTTTTTAGGCTAAAAGTTGACATGAGGTGCAGGTGAGGCGCGCTCTTTTAGTACTCGGCTTGTTTTTGTGCAGCTGAGTGTTGTACAACAGGCTTTTTATGTTGTACATTTATGTTTTTTTTTAATTTTAAAACATATATAAAGCTTAATTATAGCTAAATCATAGGTGGGGGATGCTAAGAACCTTTGAGATATATAAAATAAAGAGTAAACTTGTGTTTTACTCCCTGTGGTTTGGTCGTTTTAATGGTTTTGCCCCAAACCTTTAAAAATAGCCATTTTGCTCCAATAGTTTGCTATGTTTTCTCCATTTTGCTCCCCGCCTCTAACTCCATACAAATTGATTACTAACTGAAAGGGTATTTTAGTAATTTTATAAATGCAATTATTAATTTATTAAAATCAATTTTGTATTTTCACACACATATAAGAGGGATATCTCTCTCTTTATTCCTTTTCTCTACCCATTCTCTCTAACTGATTCCACCGCCACCCTCCCCCAACCACCACAACCTGCCGACCTCCACCCATGACCACAATCACCTGCCGACCTCCACCCAATGCCATCAAAACGCCACTGCCAACAACATAAAAACATGACTTAAATGTCGCTCCATCTATAACAACTCAAAATCACCATCACATGCCGACTGCTCATGCAACGCCGTGGAAGCCGCCAAACCCACCAAACCCGAAGAATCGCCGACGGAACAACACCGTTCAAGCCCATCGTTCAAGCCGCCGCATCTCCGTCAACAATCGCCGACAACCACCATCCCCACGACCTCAACACCGTCAACAAGCATCACCACCACCACCGCCACTCCACCCCACATCGACTACCGACCACCGCCAATGACCCACACAGTTACATCATCGTCTGCAGCCATATCCCCCAAATTTTTATCAAACCCTAGTCATGGATCTGATCGTAATTATCAATCTTTGATCTCAGAACTCACCGATGGCGTCCGACCACCACAGTCCCACCGTCTCTCTCCTCTCCTTCATCCTCTCTTTCACTTTCTCTCTCTTCAGAAATACCCTAGATTCCAATCCATCTTCACAATCCATCACTCCATCACCAAACACCAGCAGCGAATATTATTCGCCAAATCAATCCTCCTCGCGATCGTCTTCCTCATCCGGTTCCAAGCCCTCCGTTACTGCGGCACTGCCGCCATGATCCTCGCCGAAACCTCAGGCCACCTCGTCGCCGGAAAGTATACGACTGTTGTGCTATTTGTTCCTGTTGCGGTTAGTATGTTGGTGTTTGAGGCGGAGGGGGATAGTGTTTCCATTGGTGGGCTTGGATGGCCGTAGGTGAATATGGTGGTTTTTGGGGTGCTTTTGAGTGAGAGTTATGTGGGTTCCGGTGACCGGTGAGGTGGTTGGGTGGTGACTGGTGGTGGGTGGGTGGTGATTGGTGATGGGTTGTGATGGAGAAGAGAGAGAGAGATATGCAAAGAGAAGAAAGTGTGTGTAGTGACTGTAATGTGTGTGTATATATGATATAAATATCTATACAAGTAAATTACCAAAATATACTTACTTTTATGTGGCAAGTTACCAAAATACTCTTTCAGTTACAATCAATTTGGATGGAGTTAGAGGCGAGGAGCAAAATGGAAAAAACTTAGTAAAAGATTGGAGCAAAATGGCTATTTTTAAAGGATTGGGGCAAAACCGTTAAAACCATCAAACCACAGGGAGCAAAACGGAAGTTTACTCTAAAATAAATTATATAATCACTTTGCGCCTTGCGTACGTAAACCTCGGTTCTAGACCTCGTTGCTTTTGTGTGCTTCGTGCTTTATTTAAACCCACAAACGAAAAACAATTGGTACCTTGAATTCATTTTAATAAGTTTTACATATTAGAATATTAATTTTCGGAAAGATTAGTTAATAATGAAAAAACAAAATAAAAAAGATTCTTGTTTAAAAGTATATTTCAAATTTAGAACATAATTTGAGAATATAAGAGTACAACAAATCAGAGATCAGTCAAGTTAAAAGTTAAAACAAGATTCTATTGAGTTAGAATAACAACAAATTAAAGCATCTATACCCTAGCTAACAAGTTAATTTTATGTGTGTGTGACAGGAAGTGGTTGCAAGCCTTGACAGAAACAATGTTATGATGGTATTAGATAATCAGATAAGCAAGCCCGGCTGGTGTTGCAGCGATTTTGATGGCAATGGCTTCTTTGGTGATCGATATTTTGACCCTGACGTGTGGCTCAAGGGTCTCGACAAAGTTGCCACCATGTTCAACAGCACAAAAAATGTGGTTGGTATGAGTTTAAGGAATGAACTCCGCGGCCCTAAACAAAATGTTAGCATTTGGTATAGGTACCATACAAATCACCTTATATTGTGAAAGTGATCTTCGGGGGGGGGGGGGGGGGGGCGGGGTTAAAAGGGGGACTTAGACTTTCACCACTGTGCGTTTGCGCTACCCCTTTGAAAGGTTTGGTGTGATTTTTAATCATTACTGATACAATTGTTATGAACAGGTACATGCAAAAAGGCGCGGAGGTAGTCCATGCAGCAAACCCTAACGTTCTAGTAATCTTGTCCGGCTTGAGCTACGACAAAGATTTATCTTTTATTCAAACTCAAGATGTAAGCTTAACATTTAGCAACAAGTTGGTTTTCGAAGCTCACTGGTACGGGTTTTTCCAACAGTGAAGAGTGGGAAACCGGCAACCCTAACCAAGTATGTGGTCGGATTGTCGATAACATAATGCAAAAATCGGGGTTTTTGTTGGAGAAAGGTTACCCTTTGTTTATAAGTGAATGGGGTGTGGATCAAAGGGGCACAAATGAGAATGACAATAGGTACTTGAATTGTTTCATGGCATGGGCTGCTGATACTGATCTTGATTGGGCTATATGGACCCTTGCTGGTAGTTATTATTTTAGGGAAGGTGTAGTTGGAATGGAAGAGTTTTATGGGGTTTTGAATTGGGATTGGTGTGAAGCAAGAAATTCAAGTTTCTTGAAGAAAATATCACCCATCCAATCTCCATTTCAAGGTAGCTTTTATACTTGTAACAAGGGTCTAGTAGGTCCTACTCGATCCAAACGGATGTCGGATTGGTCCGCATTTTTTTCCTTGATTTTCGCGTGTTGGCTCTAGATATTATCACAAGCCCAGTGGCGCAGGTTAGAAGGGGCCGGGGGGGGGGGGGGGTGGGCGCCCGACCCTTGACTTTTCGCTAAGTAGTGTTATTTATGTAGTTTTCGTATAGAATTATTTAGGTATATACGTTTTCGACCCCTTGGTTTTATAATTTTTTTTAGGTATATACGTTTTCGACCCCCGGTCGAAATCTCAAGGTTCGCCACTGCACAAGCCTATTGCATCCTCAAGTGATGATCGTACCTTAGCATATTATATGTTTTTTTTTGTGTGTGTTATGCAGGCCCGGGATTATCAAACACCCGTCCACATAAAGTAATCTTCCATCCAGCCACCGGGCTATGCGTGAAACGAGAATCGTTATTCAAGCCGTTGACTTTGGGTCCATGTGCCGAAGCTGAGCATTGGGATTACACCCAAAAACAGACCCTAACAGTAAAGGGTACCTATTATTGCTTACAAACAGATGGGGTAGGGAAGAAAGCGAAACTAGGCATAATATGCACCGACAGTTCATCGAAGTGGGAAGCGATATCAGCCTCTAAACTACACCTTTCATCCAAGACCAACAATGGCACAGTTGTTTGTTTGGATGTAGACTCTGACAACAATATTGTCACAAACAATTGTAGATGTTTAACCAATGACAATGGGTGCGACCCCGCTAGCCAATGGTTTAAAATCATTAACAGCACAACGGGGGCGGCTTCAGAACCCTACAGTCGGGTTGATGCTGTCCTGCAGTCTCTTGGAGCTAGTTTATTCGGATAAATTTTTATATCTGTATATTATAAAGCGTAATACTATCTGACAATAACATTTAGCAACTATATTGACACATTTTGCATGATACCAGTGGCAAGGTCGACCCGTTTGACTAAAAACGGGTCAATTTGAGTTGTATATATCTCCACAAACACGCCAAATATGTAGACCGTGTCGAAAGACATGCAAAATGCTTTCAAATGCAATATATATCACTTACTTTAAAGTGAATTATTGTTATTTCATGACAGTACAGGTTTCTATGATCTTATATGTTAAAGGCTCCATTAATGTATACACGTTATATTTCCGAATACATTGATATAAGAATAAGAGAAGCAATTCAAATTCTGGTAATTAACAATCTTAACATGAATTGATGACAAATAACTAGATTCAATTTCCCTGAAATGCAAGTTTGAACATTGCTTAAATCTCAAGTTTGAACGTAACTTGCTGAAGAACTCCGTAAACTTATTCTTCCATCGCATCTCCTCCCACTTGTACCACATCAACCAGCTCCTTGAGCGGTGTAATCTTCGTGTGCAAAACTTCTGTAAACATAGATTATATCATCAGAATCAAATTACGCATAAATATGTAACTCAACTTATTTTTTTGAGTAAAATGCCAATTCGTCCCTGAGGTTGGCCAGTTTTGCGACTTTCGTCCAAAGGTTTGTTTCTTCGCATATGGATCCAAAAGGTTTGAAATCTTGCCATTTTCATCTGGCCCGTTAACTCCATCCATAATTCTCCGTTAGGTCAGGGGTATTTCTGTCTTTTTTGTTAACTTAAAGGGCAATTCGGTCTTTTTCACTTTATGTACAAGCATTTAGCGTAATGCACAAGTATTCAAAAAGTTCGAACTGCCCTTTAAGTTAACAAAAAAGACGAAAATACCCCTGACTTAGCAGAGGAAAACGGAGAGTTAACGAGCTGGATGAAAATGGCAAGATTTCAAACCTTTTGGATCCAGATGCGTAAAAACAAACATTTGGACGAAAGTCGCAAAACTGGACAAACTTCAGGGACGAAAATGACATTTTACTCTAATTTTTTTTTCTATTAAGAAAACAAAAAAATGGATTCTGGGATGAAATTACTAACCAGTCTTTTTCGAGAAAGGGTAGCCCTTCGAATTGATGTAAGTGCGAGGATTTGGAGTAAGGTGATTCCTCAGATATTCCGTCTTACCCTGATATATTAACAAATGTGATTAAGAAAATCTACATTACGATTAAAGGTGCTGATGTATTGTCAAAACGAGAAGAACAAACAGACCTTTTGTATCACACATATATCTACGTTGCTTCCACTTCCCAAATCGTTAAATATGCCAGAGCATATAGCCTTAGTTACCAAGTTCACTCCTTCGTCCCTCTGTAAAAAAATTAACGCGTGATAACCATCAAGATGTGTAATAGTTAGATCAATGGTGGTGAAACTGAAAACTCACAGTAAGCCCTTCACAAAACTCTGATTCAAAGATGGCCATTGCAGCAAGCGAACCGGAGCCCATTGTTGCAAACGGGAGTGTGTCCGTTGATCCATGAGGATAAATCTAAAAACGAGAGATTTAAAAGCATTAGCGTATCGTCTTTAAATTTTAATAAACTTCACAGATGCGAAAAATCGAAAAATATTATCGACTCACAGTATGTAGATGTGGTCCGTCACGTCAACTCCACCGAGCACCAAAGCAGCCGATACATGACCTTGGTAACTGATAAGCAAAATCAAAGTTAGATACTTCCTATAGGGAAAGAAAAAAATCATCAACAGAAGAAATTACCGGAAAAGATGAGACTTTAATAATGTAAGTGCTGTTACAACCCTTGATTCACGACCAGTATGATATCTGTGCAGCTTCAGCTGAGAGCTGATGTTGTCTACCAAAAGAGATGTCTAATAATTAAGGTTTCTGTAGGGGATCCTTAAAAAAAAATATACCTGTGACAGCTTCTGTATCAGCAGCAGTTCCGGCTCCACAGCAGAGGATGTTTGGAGCCATATTATGAATCTTTTCACAGTTCTTGTCAGCAACAATAGAACCCGCTGTGGCTCTGGTATCTGCCCCAAGAACGACACAGTCCTGAAAATGATATTAAGATATATAATTCAGTCATGTTTTTTTGTTCTTATTGAACACTTCCAGACACCTTTTAAAACATTGTATATCATGATGAGAGAGAATGACAAGGAATACATTTCTGCAATTTGGATTCTAAATCGCCCAATGAGGGATTTACGAATCAATGAACAGCTTGGTTCCGTCTAATTCAGGGGCACAGGTCGGGTTTAAACTTCAAAGTTCAAACCATATGTTACGTAAATAGTGAATAGCAGATGATAGCGACAAGCTACCTATACGTTACGTAGTGATAGCATCGCTATTTCATGTTTAGCAATACACTCTAAGAAAATTAAGAAGTATTTTACATGTATAATTTATAAAAAAAATCGGGTAAATATAGAAGAATTACGCTCCTTTTTTCAATCTCTGTCTATATTTATCAGCTATTTATCCAAAGAAAGGAAAAAAAAGAACCTAAATCCTCTATTTTCACGCTATTTAGGCGCCAAACATGGCATAGTGGGAAACTCCGTTTTGCTACGCTATTCGCTATAGCGAGCGATATGCTCGCTATTAACAACTATGCCCTAAACCAGTCAAGTTCGGGTTTGTTGACAGGTTTGAGAAATTTTGATTGGTTTCTTCGGTTCGGTTCGGTTAGGGTTCAAACCGGTCCCAAACCTACTATTTCTATCCGGCTCAAACCGGTTCTTCTCCATATCAATTCCAAACCAATTCCGATTCAGCTTGAAACTTCGAGGTCAGTTCACGAACCGGTTTGAATGTGCACCTCTACCGTCTAATATTTTACCATAACAAAGTTCCAATTGGAACCCTATGTGTCTGATTCATTCTTGGGTGCAAACGAGCTGAGCCGAGCCGAGCTCAACCAAGCTCGTAGGTAATTTTTCAAGCCCGAGCTCGGCTCGTTTATCATATCCTAATTGATTTATATTAACTATAATTATATTTTATATATAATTTAGTATTTTTTTCCGTAAATTTATAAATATTAATCATTCGTATTTAAATATATATTTAATATATTAATAAAAGAATAATATATAAACAGCAGGCTCATTTAGGCTCTCGAGCCGGCTTGAGCTCAATAAACGAAGCTACGGCTCGGGCTCGTTTATTAAACGAGCTTGTTTTTTAGGCTTGGGCTCGGGCTTGAGCTCGTTTAAGCTCGGCTCGTTCGAGTTTTTTTTTCGAGCCGATCTTGAGTAGCTCGGCTCGTTTGCACCCCTATTTATTTTATACTAATTATACGATTACTAATTACCCATCTTAATCACATTCTACAAAAAAAAGCTAATTAAAATTACCAACAAACTACTGATTAAAACGCCATAACCTTACATCACATAAACCTAATCAAAATCAAACAAAATACAAAAATCTATTAACACCACAAAATACCTTACAAACTACACCGACAATGGTAGTTCCGGTTTTAAGATATCCCGGAGGTTTTAATCCTTTCTTCGTCAGCATATCGTTTCTACTGCACAGGTCGAAACTGAATCCGACCTTCGGAACATCCGATATTTCAATTAACATCTTCAGATACCTAAATTTCCACGAAAGAAAATTTGAAAAGATTAGAAAACAATGTCAATAGAGCAGTTATAAACAAATGGAAGATTGCATGTTTTGATCATTACGTATGATCCAAATTGGAACTCGTTGTTGATAGAGAGCGTAATTGATTCGTAGGAATATGATATGAAAGCAGCGAAGTGATTAAAATAGCGAAGGAAGGAAGAAGTCTTGAGCAGCAAGATAAAAATTTAAAACAGGGGGGTTTCTCGTTTACATAGTTTTTTTTTTTTTTTTTACCGTCAAGCCTACGCGCGGGTGGGTTACCAGGTTTTCCCAGAAAGTGGTGGTGGACGACTCGGGTTACTCTCGGAGTACTTCGTTTGTCCAATGGGTGTCCCGAGAGTACTAGGATTGATTTGTTTTATAAAAGATGGTTACACCCTTTGAGTTTGAACATTGTTCAAATATGGTACTTAACTTCTCTATTTTGGCATACTTGGCTTATGTAAACTTGGACGACTTAATGAAGAATAGAACAAGTGTTCCGATGTAAAGAATGGACACATATGGTTGTACTAGAGAACCCGATAAAGTGTTCCAATGGAGAGCATGTTGATCCTAGACTATGAGAACTACTCAAACCGAAGAAACTGTTCTTGAAGCCCACAAAACCCCATGGAGAATATGAGCCCACAAACTGAGATTAGTGTTGAGAATGAAGACGCACAAGTAGAAGATAATGGGCCCATGTGTGAAGATGAGCAACATGGTCCAACTTCGGAGGGGTTTGTCAATGAACCAAATGAGCCTAATGCTGAGAATTTCGAGCAACCAAGGTAGAAAAATAAACAAATTCATCCCAAACAATTTAACGATTACGAACTTTCCCCATCCCTAGACCATGAGAAGTCCGCTCCCAATCAAGAGTCCTTTACGGTACATCCCTTAACACACTATGTTTCTTATGATACCTTTACTAACAAATATACTTTTTGGAGGCCATTACATTGAATGATGAGCCAAAACATTTCATTCGGGTCGTGGGGACATTAGGTAGAGAGAGGTCATGAAGAAGAAGGTACAAGCTCTCGAGGAAAATGAGACTTGCACCTTAGAGAAACTACCAGAAGGGAAGCAGGCAATCGAATAAAAATGGGTGTACAAGATAAAGTACAAGCGATATTGTGACGTTGAAAGATACAAGGCACGCCTTGTAGTAAAAGGTTTCATGCAAATGGAAAGGGTTGACTTCCATGAAACCTTTGCTCTTGTTGCAAATTTGGTGATTTTCTGAACTCTCCTTACCGTGGTCATGAAATGGGGATGTCGCATTCACCAACAAGAAGTCAATAATGCCCTTCTACACGGAGATCTACACGAGGATGTCTACATGAAAATACCTCAAGGTTTAGCAAAGGCAGATGGCAACGGGTTTGTAAGCTCAAGAAATCATTTTACGGGCTTAAACAGGCATTAAGGAATTGGTACCAAAAGTTTACCAATTCTTTGCTGGAATCGGGTTCAAACAAACAGGAGAGACTATTCGTCATTTATATTCAAAGGAAGAAACATGTAGGTTGTTGCATTAATTTATGTGGACGATGTTAGCATAGTGAGAGATAACTTAGAGAAAATAGAGAAACTAAAGTTTTTCTCAACAGAAAGTTTGGTGTTAAAGACCTTGGTCCCTGAAGTTTTTCCTTGGAATTGAAGTGCTCGGACAAAGGAAGGAATGGTTCCAGGTCAGCGAAAGTACACGTTAGATATCCTAGAAAACACTGGAATGTTGGGTTATACCAAGTTTATCTCCAATGGAACAAAATTTAAAGCTTGGAAAGTGTGATGAAGAGCAACAGGTAGATGCTAACCAATACCGAAGACTAGTGGGGAGACTTTTCTATTACAAGCAACAAGACCTGATATAGCTTACGCGGTACATGTCTTGGGTCAATTTGTTAGTGACCCAAGACAAAGTTACATGGAGGTTGCAAACCGGGTTCTGAGGTATCTTAAAACAACTCCAAGGCAAGGTATCTTGATTCATAAAGAAGGAGAAACCAATCCCACAGGCTATTGCGACCTAATTGGCTTGGTGTGCTTGTTCACAAGAAGGTCTAGGACCTGTTACCTACTGCTTTTGGGAGGAGCTCCCATATCATGGAAGTCCAAAAGGCTATTGGTAGTCTCTCGAACATTGGCATAAGCCGGATATAGAGCAATGGCGAACACAGTTTGTGAACTTTGTTTATATGGATACCTTCATCCTTTGTATTTTCTTATACCTTTAGTTGTAATTTATCAATTGCCAGAATCCTTTGACCATAACAAAATTGTTACCAACTGCCTATTTAGAAGAGAAAGTTTATGATATTTCATTTATAGTTTATATAAGCTTTGATTTGTTTAAATGTAGGCATGGCCAAATGTAAGATATGTTTTTAATAAGTCTTCCGTTGTATAATAGTAAAGTATTAATGAAATCTGACATGAATCAACATAAATTTCGTTATATCTCACATACATGTGTGACATTGAACCCTAACTAAAAATCCAAGTAAGTTCATAACCATTACAATAAAGAAGAAGAAAGGACCCCATGATGTAAAAACTAAATCTAACATCAATCTAGAAACTTTGGCCTAGGCTCCATGGTGACCAGTAATCCATGCTTCATGTAAAGTGTAGTGTTAATTTTTGGAGTAACTTTATGACCTTCAACCAGTTTTATTGTATACCTTAATAGAATAGAAGCAACCACCATTTTCATTTGCATATATGCAAACTTTTTGCCTACACACAGCCGTGGACCTCGTTAAACACTGTGTACTTGAACTGACTTTCACTCGTGAATTCACCATCTTTGATCCACCTTTCGGGCCTAAACTCGCAACAGTCTTTTCCCCATAGGCTCTCCATTCTAGCCATGCCATACATGCAGTAGACAACTCGTGCACCCTTTCGGATAGGGGTCCCATCTGGGAAAACATCGTCTTCTTTTGGCTCTTTGTGGTCAAATGAGACTGGAGGGTACAAACGTAAGGATTCGGATATTGCTGCTTGCAGGTAAGTCATTTTCTTCAGTTCATCTTCTGTAAATACTATGTTTTCTTGATTTTCTTTATAAGGTTTTTCGCGTTGTTGTAAGATGTCGCGGATCTCTTGGAGAATTTGTGTTTCAACTGATGGGTTTTTCGTAATCAACCAGAAAAACCATGATAATCCCACTGAGCTTGTGTCTCTACCTGCCAAGATGAAACTTATGCAAAAATCTTGAAGTAATTTATCAGTAAAAAACACTTCTTGTTTATCTTGTTCCATTAATATAAGCCTTGACAATAGATCACACTTTGAAGTACCATTTATGCCTTCCTTGTTAGATAACAATTCCATCTTTCTTTCCCATACTGTTTTCTCAGAAAAATCATGCACAACTTTTACCGCATCATGCAGTGTTTTTTCAAATCCTAATCTGAAAAACTTCATTGGCTTCCACCAGTAGTGAGGGATCAAGAACCTCATCAAACTTGCAAAAGTCACTTTCTCGAATGCCTTGCGAAGGGAGTTTCCGGTAATCCAACTTCCAAACACCCCGAATCGACACCAAATGCCACCGCACAAGTATTGTCAAAAGTAAAACGAAGCAACACGTCTTGCAAATCAATAACACCCCCTTTTTTAGCCTCTAAAACCTTCAACAACTTGTCATGCACAAGTTTTTTGACGGATTCCATGGAGAACTGCGTGAAGCGAGTTGAATGCATTTCGGAGTTAGCCACACGTCGCTGCGTCCTCCACAACTCATCATCAGCGTTAAATATTCCATCGCCAAGAAAGTCATAAAATCTTTCTCTATAAGCCATCCCTTTCGGGAAGTTTTTGAAATTTGTCTTGAGCATATACTCGATTTTAACGGGATCACTCGTGACAATCCCAAAAGTACCACCCATCCACATACCTCTATAGTAAAAGGTTCCTCCGTATTTGATCAAAGCATTGCTGCCCCATTCGTAAAGATTGGAGACGTGTAAGGCGATCGTTGGAAGTATCCCAAAAACTGGCCATATCATAGGACCTTTGATGGTGAATCTTAGAAGTATGGAGTTAATGATGAAGATGATGAAGAGACCAATTGCTATGTCTGAGAACCATAAATGGGAATACAACCATCTTGTTGAAAAGAATATGAGATTGGTGATGTTGTACTCCATTTTTTTGTTTTGTTTTTGTGTTGGGAATTGTTTAGTTTTATGAAATATAAGAGAGAATATTGAGAATGGTAGAATAAATCAATGAATTCCAACTAAACTAGTCTATGTATGTGCTTAAGAACAAATCTGATTGGTGGTTTATTAAATTTGGTTAAATTAACACATATGTTGATGAATATGAACTATATAGGAATCATATTTTTGTAACAACCACCCTACCATCCACAATGTGTGATTTTTAATGTTGGTTTTAAGTTCAAAAATCATGTTAGTTACGTGTGCAAAGTGTTTTTCCTCAAACAACTTGAAAAGAAATGACAAAAAGGTTTTAAGTGTCACAAAAAAATGTATGATGGTGCAACATTCATGTCTGAATCTTTCTTTAAAATTTGAGATTTTACTCAAAGGTCGTGACAAGTCATCTTACAGCAGCTAGTCGACAACTTATTACTAACATGTTATAATGGTTTTAAGTTGATTTGTAGGTTATCTGAACACTTACCTTATCTTGGAAATTTCCAAGGCCGTCTTTGAGATTTGAAAATGGCCTCATTGAAGTGAAGTGTATTGGGTCACAATTGGTTAGTCGCCAATCTCACTTTTTCCTCAATTCCAAATTGACACTAATAATTATTTGTTAATTAGGAGGTATTTGAGTTAAATTATTAGTTGATTAATATGCTACTGGTAGTAATTTACTTACTGGGCCCTATTTAGAACATAAAGTTGATACTAACTTTGTAAAATGAGTTTATGTTCATTAACCTAAAGTAACTAAAAGTGAATATTTTTTGGCTGCTCTAGAACATGGACCCTTTGTAGTCGTCCATCCTGGACATCCTTTAACACGCCCTATGGAAATTTCATATGCATTACTCATTTGAACATGCAAGTTGGATTTTATCATAATGTTTTTAAGGGTGTGTTTAGGATTTTGTTTTACTAAAGTTATTTTTCTGTACGTTTATCACGTTTAAATATAACAATAAGCAGTAGTAAGAGTGTTTGTGTCGTTTATATGAACATAAATTAGTAAAATAAGTGGTTTGGATATACCCATGGTGACATTTTTGGGAAGGCAAGATGGTTAGTGATCACCTTAGGTCGGGCATCGCTCGCCTAGTGATTCTGACATGCTTAATTTAAACATTTCAATCTGTGCGAATAGAACTGTATCGATCATAATGTTTTTATACAAGTTGCATAACCATAAGAACTAATAAGACAATCACAATTTTTTGAAAGACCATGTCTGCATCTATATTTAGAGGCTGTTTGGCAACTTTTAAATGGTTAAGTGCTGAACTAGTAAGAGGTCTGAACTATTAAGGGGCCGTTTGGTAACTTCTGAATGGGTAAGCGCTGAACCAGTAAGAGGTCTGAACCATTAAGGGGCCGTTTGGAAACTTCTGAATGGGTAAACGCTGAACCAGTAAGAGATCTGAACCATTGAGTGTTGAATCAGTAAGAGGCATGAACCATTAAGAGCCAGTATAATGCTTAACCATTCAGAGGAAATGTCTGACCAATTCAGATAAGAGGTCTTAACCATTCAGACTAAATATAATGCCTACATTCAGAGGCAAATGTCCGATCATTCAGGCATTTGTTTGCGAAACAAACAGTTTGAACTAAACCATCAAGTGTGGAACCAATAAGAGGTCTAAACCATTAAGAGCCTCATTAAGAGCTAAACAAACAACCCTTAAGTCTATATCTTTCTTTAAATTGGATTTTACTCAAAGGCTGTGACAAGTCATCTTACATCAGTTAGCGACAACTAATTAACATGTTATAATCGTTTCAAGTTGATTTCAGAGGCCCCGTGCAACAAGTAAAAATTGGCCCATTAAAGTAGAAACGTATTGGGTCAGTCGCGATCTCAATTTTTCTTCAATCCCAAATTGATGCTAATAACTAATTGTTAATCAGTCTATTATCTTAAGTGTTTCAAGGATCAAAAGGGTATATGAGTTAAATAATTATTTGATTGGCTATAATGGTAGATAGTTATTTCCTTATCATTATAAAAAGAACTAACATATGATATGATAGTTGTGAATCGTCACTGCCTTTTAATGAATTAATGTCCATTTGTGATTACTCATTTCAAGCATGGCATGCTTTACTTTTGCTTTTTATATAAATAACCTTATAAGTAGGGAACTGACACCATGGCAAGTTATATGCTTCTCAGTGATTTTTATAAAGGGAAGGAGGCTCAGGGTTGATGAAAATGGTATAAAAGATTCATGGGAAGATGAAGGTGATCCCTCTCCGATACAATTTATATGCTTTTTAACATTATGATTTGAAATTTGCTACTTCTAGCTGCCTCTTCTTCTAAATTTAAGTATTCTTAAAGTGAAAAATATATTTTTTTTTCATATGATGTTGTGAAGCCAGAAGTCAACAGTCAAACCGGCTTAAGAAAAAAAAGGGAAAGATGTTATTGAAGTAGCAAAATAGGTGCCATTAGATCCTTTAGGAGCAAAAGAGGTGCCATTAGATTCTTTAGCAGAGAAGCTTAGGTGAAGTTTGTTTTTTAAAAGGTAAAATGTTCGCAGTCTGTGAACCACATCGCAGACATTTGTAGAAGAAGAGGTGGACCAAACCTCTGTAGTCTGCAAGAAGAAGGTTGTTTGTTTTTAAGGCATGTAGACTTCTAAAATAAACTGGTGGTGGTGGATGGTGGACGTGGATGGTGGGCGGTGGTAGTGGACGGTGGTGCAGTGGTGGTGGACGGTGGTGGTGACCGTGTTTAACTCTCTGCAAACCTTAAAGATCTTAAAATGGTTGGGCCAAGTCTGCACCAAGAAGAGCTCACGTAGACGTTTTTTAATGAAACGTCTTCAGAAAAACAAACATTCTACAGAAGACAATGTCTGCGCGGCGCAGACAGAAGAGCTTGTGCAAATCTTTGTTAGACAACGGAGGTATGCACCATCAATAGTATAACCATTTATTCGCCTGAGAACTATACAATGCAATCCTACAAATTCAGTCACTCTATGTGCATGGCAGTGGTGGACCCAAGATTTTTTTTCAATGGAGTCCATTTTTTCGGTGTTCAAAATTTTTATAACAATACGTTAAAATTTTCGGGTCGGTTCTCGTTCGGGTCGGGTTATAGCAAGGTTTGAACTAGATTTAAAAAAAATCAAGAAAAGTAGGCTATAGAAGGATTGAACCCATGACGTCTTGTTGGAAAAGAGGACGATTTACCACTATACCAACTTTCCTTTTCTTTTAATTGACCTAATTGTATTTATGGTGTCCTTAGACAATTTAATATACCGAATCTACTAATTTAAAAACATTGGGGTCCGTGGACCCCGACCCACTAGACATGGGTCCGCCCCTGGTGCATGGCATCCTGTGAAGTTGCCTTTTTATAGCTTTCCTTTATTTGTATGAATAATCTAGCAATTTCAATTTGTTGGCTTCTTTTCATCTATGAACCATTTTCATGTTATAAATTTTAGTGTATAGTTAAAGTGACTTATATTGTAGTGCCATTCTTTTTGTCATTTTATATGTTACGTGTTGTACCAAAATTTGGTTGACATTGTATTAAATGGTTCCATGATTAAAGTATCAAAGCTTGTTGATAGATATTTGCAAGAGATTGCTAGAGATGTGAATGTACCATTGTTAAAGTTCATTGCTTTGATCGAAGTCATTCATGGACTTGCAAGGTTGAACCATGATGATCTTTACAAAGCCTTTGACATATTTCTCAAGGTAATCAAATTTCAAATTCAAATAGTCTATTATTTTAATTTGATTTATAGTCCACGTTTGTTAAATTAACCAGGCTGTCTAGCAACATTAAGGCGTTATTAGCTACAAAAGGTACTGCACCAACCACATCCGGTTCACTAGTGATGTGCTCAAAGTGTTTTAAATAAAACTAACTAAATTACTCTAAGTAGTTGACGAATTCAGATAATGAGAAAGACACTACCTAGGTCAGAATCCTACACATGAATGACAAGCTTTTATTGGAATTGGAAACTATTATGGAACTGGGATCTTAGGAAAGTAAACTCAAAGGATATCCTAAAGGACCCTTAACCCTTCTCAAGGTGTAACCTATGGATACCTAAGAGGTGTTGATCTACCGGTCTAGTGGACTCCTTTACGGGCTTTCAAACTCTAATAATGAAGTACCTAAATGACAATCTACCTTACATCGCGAAAGTCAAAGGTAACTATGGAATCCTGATCAGACTCAGTAAAAAAGTAGTGAAATGTGAACTAGGGAGACCTTGTCACAAAGCTTGTAACCTAGCAATTTAACACTCGAGATAAACCGACAATCTCTCACCTCACAACTATCAAGATTGGTAGAATACTAAACGTATTCAGATTATGAAATTCACTCCTATAGATCATTATGTCTAGCAAACCATCCAATAATCAAGAACACACTGTAATTAACCTAACATGCACATATTATTTGAAAGACATTCAACAAGGAACACGAAAAGTAAAAATCATTAATTGAACAAAGCTATATGCGCATAAACATCAAATCATAAAAACCAAGTCTTTACTTCAATTATCAATCCACAAACTTAAATCCAAAACAGATAAAAACCGAATCAAAAAAATAAGTGTAATCATCACGACCTAGGACGTGTTTAATGTTTTAGCTAGACCTCACAAAACAAGCCAATCCATTCTATTTTGGGTTGATATGAGTATTTTAAATTTTAAGATGGATCAAACAAAATTAATCACTAGGTTAGGATGGGTTATGAAGTGGTGGATAAAAAAACAGTAGGTCAGGATGGGTATGAGATAATACCCAAGCGGGTCAGGATGGTTATTAGATAAAATCACAAAACTAATTACTACTCGTTAATATATCTTCACAACTGTGACTTCACCGTACCCTCCTGTCGTTTTTAGTTTAAAAATAATGAAAACTTTAAAAATAATAAAAAAAATTAAAAATAATCAAAACAATTCTAAAAAAAACAAAAAATTAAATAATATCAAAAAAAAATTCAAAAAATGCTACAAAATAAAAAAAGCTAAAAAGTTCAAAAAAATAAAAAATATAAAAGTTCTAAAAAATTAAAAAAACTAAAAAAATTCTAAAATATCAAAAAATTCTGAAAAAATCAAAAACAAATTCTAGAAATCAAAAAAGATCTAAAAAACAAAACACTTCAAAAAATCAAAACAAATAAGAAAATAAAATTCAAAAAACTTAAAAAATTTCAAAAAATCAAAAAATTTCAAAAAAATTAAAAAAATCTAAAAAATTCGAAAAATTTAAAAATATGTAAAAAAATAAGAAAAATTAAAAAATAAAAAAATAAAGAAAACTATAAAAATTTAAAAAAACATCTAAAATATAAAAAAAGTTATTCTTTACAGTTTTTAATGTTTTTACAATTTTTTAAAAGTTTAATTATTTTATTTTTTTGATTTTTTATATTTTTTACAATGTTTTTTAGAATTATTAGAACTTTTAGGATTTTTAGAATTTTTTGAACTATTTTGATTTTTATTTGGATTTTTTTGACTTTTTAGAAAATTTTTAATTTTAGAATTTTTTGAAATTTTTGAATTTTTTTGTTTTTTAGAATTTATTTGACTTTATAGAAAAATTTAATTTTTTTTACAATTTTTTGAATTTTTTAGATTTTTTTGACTTTTTAGCAATTTTTGATTTTTTAGTTTTTTATTTTTTAGTTGTTTTTTATTTTTATTTTTATAATTTTTTACTTTTTAGAATATTTTTGATTTTTACAATTTTTTTATTTTGAATTTTTTTGAATTTTTAAGATTTTTTTTATTTTTCAATTTTTAGAGTTTTTTGAATTTTTTACAATTTTTTATTTTTTAGATTTTTTGATATTTTTTATAAATTTTTGATATTTTAAGATTTTAAGATTTTTTTTGTTTTTGATTTTTAGAGTTTATATATTTTTTTTATTACTTTATATAATTTTAATATGTAATTATTTTTTCATCTCATCTTTACCCAAACCTATATTAACCTACACCTATTGTAACCCAAACCCATCTTACACATTACCCTTCCAGACCTTTTTATTTTAGAATACCCATATCCACGTCCTAACCTAAACCCATCTTGACCCATTACCCAAACCCACCCAATTTGCCCACTTTGCACTACTAGTTTTAGACAAGCATAGTCTTTAAAAAACAGAACAATAGTGGATTGAAGTTCACAAAACATGATTGAGATTAAAAGACAGTAAACAAACATAAAACGAATGAGTTCGCCCGAAGCTTTACGATCGCTCCAAACCCTTGATCTCGAGCCTTGTGTCTTCCAAAATCGCCCAAAGCATGTCCTCCTTCATTCACGTCCAAGTTTTTTATTATGATCATGAAAGTTCGTTTTATCAGGTTAACACATCGACACCCGAAGCCCAACATACTTTTCAGCGAATACCTACCCATCGCGTCGCACGACGGGCATTGGGGCAACATGTCGCGTAGTGCGATGATGGTAATTCACGTGGTGGCAATTTATGGTGATTATAAGTGATTCCAGGGGCATTTATGTCTTTTCGAAGTGAACCGGGACCCCTTGCGCTGCGCGAGGCCACTTCTAAAACGCTGTCACGCGACACAACATGGTGTAAGTTTAGCATGATAAATGGCTCAAGTCACCAAACCCACGTGTTTCTAGATCAAGGATGAAACTAGATGCAAATGATGAGTCAGGTGATGAGTTTTTGAAGGTGAAACATGTAACATCCCAAATTTTGATAAAATAATTGGGGCCACATTTTTAAAATGTCAGGCTTATCATATCATATTGTAATAAAGCGTAAAACTTATTATAGTGCTTAAATAAAAATAAGACAACGTAGAAGGTCATTATGTAAAATAAGATAGGTTGAAGGAGTTATGGTAAAAAATGAGATTTTTAATTGACTTAAATAGTCAAAGAAAGGAGAGTTCCAGATGTGTGTATGTAGATTTGGTGCATGCGACAAGCAGAGAAAGGGAGGGACAAGAAGTAAATTGGTTCAGAAATCTTGAGTGAAATCTTCACACCATAGCTATGTAATCTTGTTACAACATATTTTCCTTTCATTGTGAGTATCATCTTCTTCATTTAAGAGCCACACAAGTGGGTTATGATAATCTTGAATGAATCTGGATGAAATTAAGGGTTATTCCTCATGAAAACTTCATGTAATATGTTTATATGAGCATAAAACTCATTAGTTTTGGTTTTTTTTTGATAATTCATAAATGCTAAATTCTAGGTTCTTGACGAAAATTGAGGAATTTGACCTACAACCATATATCATGCGTTTGCTGACATAATATGCCTTTGAATATCTTTAGTTGTTGATTTAACTTTTTAGTGCGACACTAAAAGAAAAGCAGTTGAATATGGAGTATCGAAGTCGAGTTATATATGCTACCAAATGATAATAGTTTTTTTTATACATAAAGCATCATTTAGAGCTGAAACACTAAATGTTTTCTATACGGGTCTAAATCATATGATAGTTATGTTGAGCCATGTTTGCTTACATATAAAGTACTTTTATATTTGGCTTTTATAAGCGACAATGGGATAAAAAGTGAACTTGAAACGAAACTCAAGTTGATAATAATGAACTCATTTTGTATGATGTCTTTAAATAATTACAAGAAGAGTAAATTTGTAGGCAACCAAGTGAGATCAAGGTATGTCACACCCTTATTTTCATGTGTACCCGGTGGGCCCGGTTGGGAATATCGTGACGTAGTTGATAACATCATAACCAAACAAACACAGCACAGCGGAAGTCTTGGATTTAAATTACTATTACAAACCGAGTGTCCAAAGTTAAAAAATAAATTACAAGGCTTGTAATGAAAAGATCCACAGGCGGATCGAAATAAAAACGTAATTGTTCAACAGACTTTAAGCAACCTAGAGACTTGAAAAATCCTCTATAGCGCAGCTCCCGATCTATTGCGTGTTGCCACCTGTAACTTAGTCTTTTGAAAATACGTCATTTTTCACTGGTAAATACTAATAACCGACTCATTTTGTAAACACTTATTTAAAATGATTTTTGGTGCACTTGGCACATTTTATAAATAACTTGGGATAGTTCAAAATGACCTTGTTTACAGTTTTACATGTTTGTCAATACATATGGGGTCCGGTGCCGAAACTGAATAACCTGATTAACCGACACGCCACTTTAAACAATCCACCATTTAATATTTTATTAGTATTAGCGTCTGTCGGGTGTATGCCTACACCCCGCGCTTGAGGTCGTGGCCATTAGTAATTTTAATGAGCCAAGGATATCCCAGACATGGTCGAATTAACCCCCAATAATTAAGTTATCAAACAATACAGATATAAGGATTTAGTAAATCACAATCCGATAACATGATCCCATACCCGACTAGCGGTATTATTATACCGTATCCCAAGTCCGTATAGGGAAAATAAGTTAAAAGTATTTACCTGAGCAAATTCTTCAGTAAGATAAATAACTCAGCCGAATATTAAAAAGTAAGCTTAGAGGGCAATCTACCAGGAGGCTCTTAGTCTGGAAATGATGGTGTTTATAACCAATTCGAATGCTAGCGGGTCCTATCTACTTTGTAGACTCGAACCGGGTAGCTTAAGGATAATAACGGTACAAAACGCTAGATTGAGCGGTGACCGGAATAGAATGTAGTTTAAACCCGACAAGCACGGAGACTTGCTTAATATGGGTAAACATATTACATTCTGGATTTTGATATAAAAATAATAAGGTTAAACCCGTTTCGGTTACTTTACGTAAACTAGTCACGTAGGCTTAACCGTACGCATATAAGCGAAACTGGGTAACCGGATGAGTCGTATACAAGTTCCATATGCCATCATATTTAAAACATGTTGTAATATCAGTAGGATATCAACATGTATGCCCGTTATGGTTTTAAAATCAAGTTACGCCTAAAAGGGGCGTTTTGGTCATTTTATCGCTTGTAAAAGAACTTATGAGCAAACTGATGTAATGATCATAATCTTACTGTAAAAATAGTTTATTTATGATGTTATATCAGTAGGATATCGAGTATGTGTGTGGTTTAGAGTTTAAGACCAAACTATGCCCCGTAAGGGTATTTTGGTCATTCCACACATAGCTTGATAATTTACTTGGGAATCTGAGTTTAGGTAATGTACTTACTGTAATTATATATAAAAAAATAGTTTTGAAATCAGTAGGTATCGAGTCTTGGTGTTTAGATATGGTTTTAAACCATACTATGCGCCTAAATGTTGATAAGGTCGCTAAATGACGATTTAATCGATGTTTAAGGAAAACTGATGTTATGATCAGGTTTATATGACCAAAATAAGTTATTTAGTATTTTATAACAGTAGGTAAAAGATTTGGTTATGAAAAGTATCTTTAAGATCATTTTATGCATCATAAGGGTAATATCGTCATTTATCGACATTATACAAAGACTCATGTATAACTCAGTTTACAATCTGATTTTAACATCCCAAGTAATCCTAATTATGATATTACATCAATAATGGTATTGAAGAATTATTTTAAAAACCATTTTGGATGCCGAAAGGGTATTTTGGTCCTTCAAAAGCATAATTTGCGATAATTAAACAAAACTCAGGTTATGACCCGATTATTGACATAAATTAAGTTAGTCATGTTTATATATCAGTACATAATTCATTTGTGTGCTCATTTGTATTTAAAACCTTGTTTTTAACAAAAAGGGCATTTTAGCAAAGTTTGACATAATTAATGGAAACTTGCATAAAGGCTCGGATTACTATGTAACCATGTAATATAACTCCCGAGGGTTATACTACAACTAAACATGGTCACAATGCAACTTAAAATTAATAACTAAAGTTGCTAATTCGGGTCAGAACCAAAAGTCAAAGTAAAAGTCAACTTTGTGACTTTCGGTGTAAAAGTAAAAGTAAAACCGACCTTAGACTTGGACTTGACGGGCCGAATATGTTTATACATATTCTAATACTTATTACCAAGTTGTTAAAGTGTCAAAATGTATACATTGTCAGATATGAATTTATTTTAAAAACTGACCTAGTTTGACTTTTTATCAATAACTTTGACCCGTCAATTGACCAAGCAAACGTGGTAATTAGGAGGTGCCCTTTTCAGGGATTAACACCTACCTAATTACGATTACGTAGCCATGTTCGTTACGAACATTGGCTGGACCGTAATGGTCTTAGTCTAAAGTCAAAGCGTTTTTACGTCAACGCTTTGACTTTGACTTAAAGCCTAATAAAAAAATAAAAAGAAGGGATTGGAACACTTACAAGTGAACCAAGGAAAGTATTAGAACTTAGGGGAGGTCTCCTTAAGCCAGGAAACAACTCCAAGAGAGCAAGAGAGAAATAAATGATGAGGTGCAAGGAAATGAGGAGCTCAATGCCTTTATTTATACTTGAAGAGATTGAACTAGGATGAATACAAGTGTTGGAGATGATGCAAGATTACTCCAGGTGTAGTATGAGGTGTCCAAAACTGGATTTGAGGCCATGGTTTCGAGCTGAGTGAGTGCAGGTGGGTTTAGAGGTGGCCAAACATGCAGATCAGCAGCTGGCAGCTGTTTCTGCGAACTGACCTCTCCCGCGCGTCGCGCGGGGATACCAGGCCCCTGGCGCGTGGCGCCTGAGGTGCCAAATCACAAAATTTCTGTTTTGGCCCCTGAACTTCTCCAAACTCTCATATTTCGATGTAAAAGCATGTTTTACTCAATATGGCTCATGTTTAGCACTCTCGGGAGTATAAGCGAACATCATTAAGCTCCGGGTTCGTTAAAAGGTCACTTAGAGGCATAGTTTAAGCATGTTGACACGCTTAACCCCTCGACTTTAATATTCACCACTCAGAGGTTGTAAAATAACATGTTGACGATTTTAGTCCCTCTCGTCTAGCACACGGCCTACAAGGATCAGCAGGACACGTGTCGAAATTTTATAGGACGTAAAAACACAGAGTGTTGCATCCTCACCCCCTTAAAAGAAATCTCGACCTCGAGATTTATTCAAAAAGGTAGGGGTACTTTTGTCGCGTAGTGGACTCGACTTCCCATGTATACTCAGGACCTCGTCGAGCATCCCACTTGACTTTTACAATAGGCACGTGCTTTCTACGAAGATTCTTAACCTGACGATCTTCGATCGCTATCGGTTTCTCAATGAAATGCAAGTTTTCGTCAATTTGCACATCCTCGTGCGGCATTGCTAGCGTCTCATCGGCTAGACATTTCTTTAAGTTTGAAATGTGGAACACATCATGAATTCCACTTAGCTTTGCAGGTAACTTGAGCTTGTAAGCTACGGTCCTGACTCATTCGATAATCTCAAACGGTCCTATATATCTTGGGCTTAACTTTCCCTTTTTACCGAATCGCATGACGCCTTTCCAAGGCAACACCTTCAGTAACACTTTGTCCCCAATTTGGAACTGAAGAGCTTTGCGCCTCTTATCCGCGTAGCTCTTCTGCCTATCTCGGGCAGCTTTGAGACGGTCGCGGATTTGCAAGATTTTATCCGTCGTTTCTAGGACTATTTCAGGTCCTGCTAGTTGGGCTTCCCCAACTTCCGCCCAACAGACGGGCGTTCGACACTTTCTCCCATACAAGGCCTCAAAAGGTGCAGCCTTGATGCTTGTATGATAATTGTTATTATAGGAGAATTCAATCAAGGGTAGGTGGTCGTCCCAACTGCCACCTAAGTCAATCACACATGCTCGAAGCATGTCCTCAAGAGTTTGAATGGTACGCTCACTCTGTCCGGCAGTCTGCGGATGATAAGCGGTACTGAAGTTCAATCGAGTGCCAAGGGATTGTTGGAAGCTTTTCCAAAAATGAGAGGTGTATCTTGTATCTCTATCGGATACAATAGACACCGGCACTCCATGTATGGACACGATCTCGTCCACATACATCTTGGCCAACTTATCCGAACTAAGCATTTCTCTGATTGGCAAGAAATGTGTTGACTTAGTCAGCCTATACACGATGACCCAAATCGTGTCATTACCACGCTTGGTCTTTAGCAACTTGGTGATCAAATCCATAGTTACCATTTCCCATTTCCAAGTGGGAATCTCAAGCTGTTGTAGAAGTCCTGATGGTTTCTGATGTTCAGCTTTAACTTGCGAACACGTCAAGCACTTAGCTACATAGGTGGCTTTGGATTTCTTCAAACCCATCCACCAATAATTAGATTTTAAGTCCCGGTACATCTTATCACCTCCCGGGTGAATAGAGTACTTAGTGTTGTGTGCTTCCTGGAGGATCAAATCTCTAAGTCCCCCAAATACTGGAACCCAAACTCGTCCATTGAATATGAGGATTCCATCATTTCCAGGTATTAACTGTTCGACCGTTCCACCTAATTCCTCATTTGCAATATCAGCCTCTATCAGGGCTTGCTTCTGTGCATCAAGTAGCCTTTCGCTCAAACTGTTTCTGACTTCAATGCTTTTGGCGTTAATCCTTAAAGGTTTAATCCTTTGTTTGCGGCTAAGCACATCAGCGACCACATTTGCCTTACCGGGCTGATATCGGATTTCACAATCATAATCATTAAGGGTTTCCATACAACGGCGTTGTCGCATATTCAAATCCTTTTGATTGAACAAATGTTGGAGGCTTTTGTGGTCGGTGTATATAATACACTTGGTTCCGTATAAATAATGCCTCCAAAGTTTAAGTGCAAATACAACGGCACCCAATTCCAACTCGTGGGTGGTGTAATTCTTTTCATGCACTTTGAGTTGTCATGATGCATAGGCGATCACTTTGCCTCTTTGCATAAGCACACATCTCATACCAGTGTGTGATGCATAACAATAAACGACAAACTCCTCAATGCCTTCCGGAAAGGTTAAAACTGGAGCATTGCTCAGCTTTTGCTTCAAGGTCTCGAAAGATTCCTGCTGCTTTGGACCCCAATCGAATTTGATATTCTTGCGGGTCAAAGCAGTCAGGGGAGTGGCTATCCTTGAGAAATTCTCAATGAATCTTCTATAGTAACCAGCCAGTCCTAAGAAACTGCGTACTTCTGAAGGTGTCTTTGGTTCTTCCCAATTCATTATCGCTTCAATCTTGGCGGGATCAACTTGGATACCGCGTTCACTAACCACATGTCCAAGAAACTGGACTTCACGAAGCCAAAATTCGCACTTAGAGAATTTTGCATACAACTTCTCTTTTTGTAGCAATTCTAGTATACACCTTAAATGTTTCTCGTGATCTGTTTGATTAGGAGAATAGATAAGTATGTCGTCAATGAAGACAATGATAAACTTGTCTAAGTAAGGCTTGCAGACTCTATTCATGAGATCCATGAATGCTGCTGGTGCATTAGTGAGCCCGAAAGGCATCACTAGAAACTCATAATGTCCATATCTTGTCCTGAAAGCGGTCTTTGGGACATCTTCACTCCTAACCTTCAACTGATGATATCCCGATCTTAATTCTATCTTTGAGAAGTAACTTGCTCCTTGCAGCTGATCGAATAAATCATCGATCCTGGGCAAAGGGTAACGATTCTTGATCGTTATCTTATTTAGCTCTCGGTAATCAAAGCACATACGCATTGAACTGTCCTTCTTTTTAACGAACAAGATTGGAGCTCCCCATGGTGACGAACTGGGCTGTATGAAGCCTTTTTCCAAAAGTTTATTGAGCTGGGTTCTTAATTCCTTCATTTCTGTTGGGGCTAAGCGGTAGGGTGCTCGCGCAATAGGTGCAGATCCAGGTAGAATGTCGATCCTAACCTCGACTTGTCTATCTGGGGGTAGACCGGTAGTTCCTCAGGAAAGACATCTGGGTAGTCCGAGATAACGGGTATATCTTCAATTTTTGGCTTAGGTTCATCAACGGTTACATGTGCCATATAGATGACACAACCTCTCTTTATGCATCGGGAGGCTTTAAGCATGGCAACTTTTTCTGGAAACCTGTAGTGCATATCTCCAAAGATAGTGAGCATTTCACCGGATGGGGTTTTAATCTCGATTAGTTTCTTATCACAGACAATGCGAGCTTGGTTATGGGATAACCAATCCATGCCTAAGACTATATCGAACCCCGCCAATTTCATTGGCAGAAGAGAGATGGGAATCGAATGATTCTTGATGGATATAAAGCATCCATCCAGAATGGATGAAGCGGTTTCTATGGTTCCGTCAGCAAGTTCTACCTCATATGTTATGTCTAAAGTTCTTACGGGCAAGTTTAATAGTTGGCTAAACTTATGGTTGACAAATGACTTATCAGCCCTCGAATCAAATAGAACTCTAGCAAAGGTATCGTTGATGAGGAAAGTACCTGTTATGACATTATTGTCATTGACAGCCTCTCGGGCGTTCATCTGAAAAGCCCGAGCATTGCTTTTCTTAGCTCCACTAGACTTTGCATTATCATCCTTCCCATTCTTAGAGCATTTGTTTTTATGTGGCCTTTCTCACCACATTTGAAGCAAGTGGCATCCTTAATATCCCTGCACTCCAGGGTCTTGTGTTCTGTTTTCTTACAAATCCCACAAGGCTTAGCCTTTGGGTCATACCTACACTGGCCTCCATGCCTCTTGTTGCAAATTTTACATACAGGTCTATCTTCAGACCTATTCTGATTCTTATGAGATCCAAACTTTCCTTTCTTCTTAAACCTTGGGAGTTATCATCCTCCCTTTTTCTCTTTCCCTCGGCTTCCTTTTCGGCTGACATCCGCCTCACATAATCTTGAGTGAGGGAGAGGGCTAGCTCAACAGCCGATTTGTAAGTGTTAGGCTGAACAACCTTAACTAAGCTCCTGATCTTTGGAGCTAAAGCATTGATGAAGTGCGCGACGCGCTTAGGTTCTGGCGTGACTAAATAAGGTACTAGCTGGGAGTATAAGTCGAAGTCGGTAACAAACTTCCGACAATCGAGGTTCTTCATTGTGAGAGCAAGGAAATCCATCTCAATCTTTTCCACCTCATGCGGTGGACAGTAAGTGTCCTTGACTAAGTCCACAAATTGGGACCATCCCAAGTTATACAGGTGGACCTTACCTGATGATTTCATTAAGGCCTTCCACCAGATTAGGGCGCTACCATTAAAGGACTGCGGTACAAACTTTACAATATCTTTGTCAGCACAGCCGCTGATATCAACCACCATCTCGATCTCATCAAGCCATCTTAGGGTCTCAATAGCTCCTTTCTCTCCGCTAAAGTCTCGTGGCTTACACGAGACAAAGTATTTATATGAACAGCCACCGGAGGGAGAATCGGTTTTATCATGAATTTCCTTTTTCTTAGCTTCATTCCTCACGCTTGAGGAATGTACAGATCCCTCTTTCTTCTCAGAGGTGGGAGGCTTTGAGACAGCTATTGACATCGTCTTAGAGTGAGTAGCACTTGACATGTTAAACTTTTCTAAGGCTTTTTCCATAACCTTGCTTACGGCTGCGTCTATGCGAGCCTGGAACTCATCCTCATTTATGACTATATTTGTCTTATTGTGATCATCATCATTATGATGGCTGCTAGCACCGTCCGAATGAGCCATAACGCTTCGGAACTATATGGTGAATTAGGAATCTTATGAGTTAGCCATGGTATGATTAAACCATTTAGGCTTTAGCATTACAACGAGTGCTTTTCATATAACTTAGGCCCATAGAGACCATGAAAGACCCTTTGGAATTTTTATTGGCGGAGCGATAAAATCGAATTAAAAATCGAGGCTCGCCAAAAGAGGTAACAGGGTTGCATAAGCAAATTTGAAATTTGAAATTTCATTAAAACGGTAGGGATTACATAATTTCCTCTAAAGAGTCTTAGTGCAAAATTTAGTCCCCGCGGGGACTATAATAAGAAAAGCATACCCACGCAGGGGCTTAAAGGAAATAACAATGTCCACGCAGGGACGATTTTAAGAAAAACATACCCACGCAGGGGTTTAAAAGAAATACAATGTCCACGCAGGGACTTTTTTTGAAATTAAAATTACACAAACAGGAATACAAGATCTACTCATCCTTCCTCCCTTTTACGGCTTTATAAAGCTTCTTGAGAAATTTGGTCGTTTTCTTTTCCGACTTCTTTACTTGTTGCCATATTTCCCTGACCTGTTCCAAGGCTTCGTTAATGGCCTCGAGTTGTACTTGTGGTTGGGGTTGAGGCTGAGGCGGAGGTGGTTGCGGTTGAAGCATACCCGGGTGCGTGTACATATATGGCGGATACCCGGTAGCCGCATAGGAAGGGTAAGAAGGTGGGTAATTAGGATAAGGAGAATGATAAAGGGCATTGTGCATGGCTGCTTCAAGGTACGGATCATATGAAGGAGCAGTGAAATCAGCACCATATCCAGATAGATCTGGGTAGGTGGGAATCGGGTTACCAAAACCCGATGAAGATGGCTGAACTGCCGGTTAGGGCATCGGATCAGCAGCAGGTTGTGGGGTTGGAACCGCCACGGTGAAGTGTTTGAGGGCCCACCCATTTGTGGGTCCTCGGGGATAATAGGGTAAGAAGGTGGCAAAGGTGGTAGCGAGCCCGACCTTTGACCAGCACGCACTGACATGTGTGCACCACGCCTTCGGCGTGGTTGAGACGACGACTCGGGTGGTGGCTGAGGTTGATCCACCGGTTGCATATCTACATCCTCTTGGTGAGGATGGGGTGATGGGGCTTGATGTTGGGGGGTGCTGTGGTAGGAGGGTGTGTTGACGAACACATACTACGCCCATCTTTGTTCGTAATCGTCAGGACCTTGAAACGGAGACCCCACCAAAGAGTTCGAGCCACTGGACAACTCGATGGGGTGTCCATAGGATCCGGTTTGGGGAAATTCTTCCAGATCGAAGTCCTCCTCCATATGGGTGGGTGAGTCAACTGGAGGGGTTTCTGGTGCGGGTTGGTTGACAGGGTTATCGAAATAAGAGTTAAAGTATTCCTGATGGGAATGAGAATGTGAATGGTGAGATTTGTGGGTGTGGTGAGAGTGGTAAGAATGTTGGGAGTGTGAATGAGCTGGAGAATGTTCGTGTGATATTGAATGTCTGTAAGGTTCAAAAGGAGACGAGGAATTCCGGATCCCTCGTAAGGATTGTAATCAGGCAAATTAGCTGCTCCGGCTAGAGATGGTCTATAAGGTGGTCTGAAGGATGGTCCGGTGAAAGACGGTCCAGTCATTGAGGGTCCGCCCCTCATGGGACCCTTGCCCTTGCTTCCGCGTCTGAATTTTGGTGGCATGTTTCCTGCTTTAATAACAAGTTAAAACAAAGCAAAACAATAATAATAACTTAATAATGAAATGAGTACTCTTAGGTCAAAGCCTAGACCCGAAAGTGTCACACCCCGACATCCACGTGTCTACCGATGGGCCCGATGGGGAGTATCGTGACGTACAGTTGAAATCATCATAACCAAATAAGCATAACACAGCGGAAGGCTTGGAATAAATAAACTATTGCAACCGATAATGTCTAGTGTCCAAAATATATATATACAGACATGGTTGTAACAAGATCCACAGGCGGATCGAAATACATACAAAATGATAACAGACTATAAACAGGCAATTCCCTAAGGTTGCAACTCCTTGGTTATTCGCCCCGCAGCTCTCGGCCTATTCCGTACTTGCAACCTGTAACTTAAGCTTTTGAAAATACGTCAGTTTACACTGGTAAATACGCTCAACCGACTCATTTTGAAAACCTTTTTTGAAAATGGTTTTAGGTGCTCAAAGCACATTTTCATAAATAACTTGGGACAGTACAAAAGACCTTGTATACAGATTTACATGCTGGCTTTTACATATGAGGTCCGGTACAGAAACCGAGACATGATCGACTAACACACCACTCTAAACTTTCACAAAGAAAGCAAGATAGCAATTTCCCAGTGTATGCCTACACGCCATGCTATATTGTCGTGGTCCATTACCAATTTAGTGAGCCAAGGATATCCCAGACACGGTCAAGCCCACCCTCAATGTTTTAGTTTCAGTCAAAACAGATCAAAACCGGGTTATGTAAGATTTCAGTTAATTATCACAACTGGATAAAACATTATCCCATACTCGACCAAGCGGTAGTAATCTACCGTATCCCAAGCTCGTATAGGGAAAATAAGTTAAGAGTATTTACATGAATTGAAGTTTGCAAGTAATCCAAATTCAGCGTATTCCAGAGCAAGTACAGGAGCAATCTACCGGGAGGCATTCAGTCTGCAGTGATGGTAATTAGTAACCAATATTAGAATGCTAACGGGTCCTTAGTTAAGTCCTAGACTTGGGTCGGTTAGTCTTACGATAAATTGTGATACGATACGATATGCTAGATTAAGCGGTGACCGGAATAGAATGTTAATTGGACCCGACAAGTAAATAGACTTGTATGATATGGGAAGACCAATAACATTCTGGATTTTGATAAGGAATGGACAAAGTTAAACCCATTTAGGTTTAAATACGTAAACCAGCTACGTATGTTTAACCGAACGCATATAAGCGAAACCGGGTAACCGTAAGAGTCGCATATAAGTTCCATAATGAGATATGTTTAAAATATGTTATAAAATCAGTAACATTTGCAAGGATAGGCCCGAGTTATATTTAAAACCGATTTATGCCTTACAAGGGCATTATGGTCATTTTTAGGCTTATAAAAGATGTTTAAAGTGAATCTAATGTTATGACCTTAAATATTCTGTACAAATATGTGTATTATCATATTATATCATTAGGATATCAAATATATGTGTGTTTGATGATTTTGAAACATGCTATGTCCCGCAAGGGCATTTTAATAATTTCACACATAGCTTTGAAGCCGAATTTGGGATTCTGAGTTCGGGATTTGTATTTACTGTTATTATATTAAAAATAAGTTTATAAATCAGTAGGTAACAAGTCTCGGCTCATGGTTATGGTTTTTAAACCATACTTATGCGCCGAAAGGCGTAAAAGTCGCTAAAATGCCGTCAAAATTGATATTTAATATAAACTGAAGTTAGGACCTGTTTTAAATGGCCAAAAATATGTCATTTAACTTATAACATCAGTAAGTTAAAGTTTTAATTATAAAAATTTGATTTTCGCAATTTTTCCGTAAAAAAGGTAGTTTAGCCATTTAGCGGCGATTAGCGATTTTTAAGCATGCATTCAAGTCATAAACCGAACAAACATCCCAAATGGTCCTACTTATCATAACATATCAGTAAGTATATCATCCATATGCTCATATGCGCTAAAAATCTCATTTTGCACAAAAAGGACCTATTTGCAAAATTTTAAGGATTTTTACGGAACTTATGTAATAACTCGGATTTCTTAGGAATCGAGTCACGAAACTTTAGGACAATATTATAGACATAATCATGGTCAGAAAATTATCAAAACTTAGTATCAAGAATGGCTCAAAACGGGTCAGAACTGAAAGTCAACAGAAAGTCAACTGTTTGAGACTTTCGGTTATGAACCGAGCCTAGACCAAAAATTGACGAACCGAACCTATTGAGATATGTTCAAATACTTATTTTAAGGTCATTAATGCTTTAAAACATATTTTATAACATCCAGATCGTTAGTTATGAATTTTACAAAAACTGATCAGTTTGACTTTTATTGACTTTTTGGTTGAGTCGTCAATTGGCCATGAATCCGTGAAAATCTGAGAATTCCCTCTTGAGGGTTTATTACCTCCATCATTATGAGCACGTAGGAGCTTTCGTTACGCACAATGACGGAGTATACACGGATTTAGAGCAAAGTCAAGGCGTAACTACGACGAGACTATGTTCTAGGCTAAGAACTATGAGGAATTGACTTAGCATGAGATTGAACACTTACATATGGTCCAAAGATGCTAAGAACAGAAGGGAATGCTCCAAGTGTCCTAGAGGTGTCAAATGGTGGCAAAATTACGAGCAAGGTGGCCCAAGTTCGTGTAAGAAGTGTCCAAGAGCTAGTTGGCAGCAACTTACAAACATTCTGCCTAGATAGGGGCTAGGTGTAGCGCGGAGGACTCCCCCCGAGCTACGCGCAGCGCGGCGCCCCCTGTGGGTTTGAAAGTTTGGCAAACTTAGTCCCTGCACTTCCCAACTCCATTATACTTTCATAAATTGAAAATTTGGCCCCTTGACTTCATTTCAAGGCATAACGAGGATACGACAAGCGATTCAACAAACTTGGTCCCTCCCGTTTTAGCGTAAAATACACATACGGATTACCGGGACACGTGTCGGAAAAATATTGGACGTAAAAACACGAGGTGTTACAGGAAGTCTAAGGAATGTGCTATTGTGTATTTTCGAGTTAAACATAAAAGGCTAGCATATAATTCACTCGAAAGTTGGCTCTGATACCAACCTGTCACACCCCTATTTCCACGTGTACCCGGTGGGCCCGGTTGGGGAATATCGTGACGTAGTTGATAACATCATAACCAAACAAACACAGCACAGCGGAAGTCTTGGATTTAACTTACTATTACAAACCGATGTCCAATGTTCAAAAATAAATTACAAGACTTGTAATGAAAAGATCCACAGGCGGATCGAAATAAATATATACAAATAATTGTTCAATAGACTTTAAGCAACCTAGAGACTTGCAAAATCCTCTATCGTCACTATAGCGCAGCTCCCGATCTATTGCGTGTTGCCACCTGTAACTTGGTCTTTTGAAAATACGTCAGTTGTTGTAGAAGAACTCAACAAGTGGCAAGTGGCTATCCCAACGTCCACCTAGATCAATCACACAAGCACGTAGCATATCTTCTAAGGTGTGTATAGTGCGCTCGCTTTGCCCATCCGTTTGAGGATGATATGTCGTGCTAAAATTTAATCGAGTGCCCAAGGCTTGTTGAAGCTTTTCCAGAAATGAGAGGTATATCTTATGTCTCTATCTGATATAATGGATACTGGCACACCATGCAATGACACAATTTCATCTACATATAGCTTAGCAAGCTTATCCGAGCTATATGTCTCGTTGATGGGTAAGAAATGAGCCGACTTAGTCAGCCTGTCTACAATCACCCATATCGCATCATTCCCTCGCTTTGTCTTTGGCAACTTGGTAATCCATAGTTACGCATTCTCATTTCCACATGGGAATTTCCAATGGTTGCAATAGACCTAACGGCTTTTGATGTTCGGCTTTAACTTGTGAGCACGTCAAACATTTAGATACATATGTGGCTATCGATTTCTTCAATCCGGACCACCAATAGTCGGGTCTCAAGTCTTTATACATTTTGTCACCGCCCGGGTGAATCGAGTACTTGGAATTGTGTGCTTCTTGGAGAATCAAATCTCTAAGTCCTCCGAAAACTGGAATCCAAATTCGTTCACAAAACCTTAGGATTCCATCATTTCCCGGGGTAAGTTGTTCTACCAACTTTCCCAGTTCTTCCTTCAGTAGATTCGCTTCTAAAAAAGCTTGCTTCTGAGCTTCCAAAATCTTATCTTTTAGATCATTCTTAACCTGAATGCTCTTGGAATTGATCCTTATGGGCTTAACCCTTTCCTTGCGGCTCAAGGCATCGACAACCACATTTGACTTGCTGGATGATAAGGATCTCGCAATCATAGTCGTTCAGCGTCTCCATCCACCGACGCTGTCGCATATTTAGATCCTTTTGATTGAATAAATGTTGGAGACTTTTGTGGTCTGGTGTATATAACACACTTTGTTCCATATAAATAATGTCTCCACAGTTTGCGCAAACACCACGGCACCTAGTTCCAAATCATGCGTGGTGTAGTTTCTTTCGTGTATCTTCAATTGCCTTGAAGCGTAGGCAATTACCTTTCCTCTTTGAATGAGTACACACCACATGCCGGTGTGTGAAGCATCACAATATATCACAAAATCTTCAATTCCTTCTGGTAGAGTCAACACAGGAGCATTACTTAATTTCTGCTGAATACATCAAAGGCTTCCTGCTGTTTCGGACCCCAAACAAATTTAACATCTTTACGGGTCAGGGTCGTCAATGGAGTAGCTATCCTTGAAAAGTTTTCTATAAATCTTCTATAATAACCGACCAAACCCAGAAAACTTTGGATTTCGGATGGTGTCTTGGGGCTTGCCAGTTCATTACTGCCTCGACTTTGGCAGGATCAACTTGTATCCCAAGTTCACTAACCACATGGCCTAAGAATTGCACTTCACAGCAACCAAAATTCACACTTAGAAAACTTTGCATAAAGTTTCTGTGTCTCAACAACTCCAAAATACACCGTAGATGTTTCTCGTGGTCCGCCTGACTACGAGAGTATATAACTATGCCATCTATGAATACGATGACAAACTTATCCAGATAAGGCTTCAAACTCAATACATCAAATCCATAAATGCTGCTGGTGCATTAGTGAGTCCAAAAGGCATCACTAAGAACTCATAATGACCATATCTTGTTCTAAACACCGTCTTTGGAACGTCTTCAGTACGAACTTTGAGTTGATGATAACCTGACCTCAAATCAATCTTTGAGAAGTAGCTTGCTCCCTGAAGCTGGTCAAATAGATCATCGATCCTGGGCAATGGATAGCGATTCTTAATTGTTAACTTATTCAGCTCGCGGTAGTCAATGCACAGTCGCATTGAACCATTTTCTTTTTCACAAACAGTATTGGAGCTCCCCAAGGCGAAGAGCTTGGCTGAATAAATCCTTTTTCCAACAATTCCTCAAGTTGTGTCTTCAACTCCTTCATTTCTGTAGGTGCAAGTCTGTACGGGGCTCTAGCAACTGGAGCTGCACCAGGTATGATATCAATTCTAAATTCTACTTGCCTATCTGGAGGTAGACCAGGCAAGTCTTCAGGAAATACGTCAGCAAATTCTGAGATAACGGGTAGGTCTTCGATCTTTGGCTTAGCTTCATCAATGGTCACTTGTGCCATGTAAATGACACAATTCTTCTTCAGGCATTTCGAAGTTTAAGTAACACATCCTTTTCGGACAAACCATAACGTACATCACCATGGATAGGCAGCAATTCACCTGACGCGGTTTTGATTCGATGAGCTTCTTGTTACAGGCTATGTGGGTATGGTTACTAGACAACCAGTCCATACCAAGAACTACATCGAAACCTGCCAACTTCATTGGCAAGAGCGAAACAGGAATAGAGTGATCCTTAATGGAAATAAAACATCCATCAAGAATTGTAGAAGCGGTTTCTATCGTTCCATCAGCAAGTTCTACATCGTATGTTATGTCTAGAGTTCTCATGGGCAAGTTTAATAAGGCACTAAACTTATGATCTACAAATGATTTATCAGCCCCTGAATCGAAAAGAGCTCTAGCATAAACATCATTAATAAGGAACGTACCTGTTATCACATTGTCATCTTTCACAACTTCCTTGGATTTCATCTGGATAGCACGAGCTTTTCCTTTCTTCGCCCCATCGTCCTTAGCAGTGTCATCCTTCTTGTACTTAGGACAGTTGGGCTTGAT